>CM060978.1:71020920-71645920 GCA_030765065.1 Deroplatys truncata | reverse complement strand
TTGCATACCCAGGACAAAAAAAATGAATCACGAATTTGAGAAAAAGTATAAATTCCCAGAAAATCCAAGGTATACATTTCATTTGTCATGAAAATATCTTAAACATATGATATCTTAATCAAAATCGATAGAGCCTTTTTAAGAAAATTAAAATTTTCGAAAAATATACCATGTAAAGTGTAATCTGTGGTGGGGGCTTTTCTTGAAACCTTCGTGTCGCATCTCTGGAAGATACTGAACCTAAATACCAAGTTTGGTGTTTATCCGACTGTTCGTTTCTGAGTTATGCTGTTCACACACACACACACACACACACACACACAACACACGTACATGTTTCCAAAAATGTTTTTTTTTATTCAGGGGGCCTCACAACATGTATATCCGGTGAAATATCCGTATTGAATTTTTGGGTGGAATACAATACTGTTACTATGATAACTATGATAACTAAAAATCTAAAGAAATGTAAAATAATGGCTTAATTCGAACACAGACTACATTTTACATGGAAGATTTTTCGAAATAATTAATTTTCTAAAAAAACAAAAAAAAATGGCTGTAACGGTTTTGGTTAAAATAAGACATTTACATGTCAAACAATGTGTACATCTTTAATTTTCTGGGAACACCATGTGAAGTCTTCTTCAATTGGAAGAAACCTTGTATAATCTTGTATAACTGGTAAAGCTTAAGCGATAGACGAAAACGTACTACACAAATAATGTAATCTTTTTAAAACAGACAGTTTATTTCAAATATGTTTCTTGTAGCATCAACCATTTCCGAGATATCGTATTAATAGTTCGATTTGATCAATACTTTTCATTATCCAAGGCCCATCGGTTTTCAGTTGTTTCTCATAATTGCATGAAACAGTATGGAATATTAAGGTCAGCATATAGCGTTCAGTTCTTTAACATTTGACTATCACTTCCTTTTGGATCTATAACGAAATGTGTAATGTAGATATTTCTGCAAAGGTTCATTTGGATTAAAACGAAGCAGACAGAAAAATAATCTTTAATGAGCATAGACTGTATACCCACTAATGAAGGATAGAGGGTCGAGAAAATCATGTGAATGTATCACAGATTTTTTATTTCAGTATCAATGAATAAAAACCCATCCAAGATAGAAAATTATATGACAGCTTTGATTATTTAATATTTTGAAATTTGCATTAAAAAGTTCACAAAACCTGAAAGAAACTTCATTGTGTGGAACGTACAAAGGAGGTGAGAAATATTTTCAAAATCTCAGATATTAAAATGAAAGAATTTTAATTCCATATTCTTATTTAGCAGCTTGTAAAAAATCTACAATGTTGAAAGGGGAAATAAATTTCACTGCCTTTGAATATTTTTGTGTACACTCAATTACCTCCTTTCCTGGAAATTTTTACCAACCAATTTTCAACGTGTGTTTACAGAGACAAGAGAAACCTACTAGAAAAATCTGATGTGTTACACTCACATGACTTTCTCTACTCTTGTACAAACTATTTTTTACAAACGCTTATTCTCCATATGTTCATGTTAATCAAGATGTTAATCTTATTGCTAATTTTCTTGTAGATGCAAGGGGAATATGGTAGACTTTAAGCGATAGTCAAATATTTTAAGAGCTGGTTACTATGTGGAGTATTCCGTTCTCTTTGCATGTCAAGTACGTAAACAAATGAATAAAGAATTCCCATTTGAGAAAAAAGATTGCAAAATTTAAGGGAATAACAAGCAATATCTCGAAAATGGTTCACTGAAAAAAAATGCATATGACGTAAATTGTGTATTTTAACGCGATCTACATTTTTGTGCAGTAACATTTTGTGTATCTCTTATGATTTACCAGTTATGCAAAAGTCGTTCACAATGAAGAATACTTTTGGAGACATTCCCAACATATTCGAGGTATACATTTCATTTTTCATGAAAATATCTTAAACATATGATATTTTAATCAAAATCGTTACAACCATTTTTGTGAAAATTAAAATTTTCGAAAACTGTTCCATTTAAAGGATAATCTGGGGTGGGGATTTTCTTGAAAACCTTCGTGTCGCATCTGTAAGATGCGCACCACGCACGCGCGCGCACACACACACACGCACGCACGCACGCGCACACACACACGCACGCACGCGCGCACGCGCGCACACGCACACACGCGTTTCCAAAAATGCTTTTTTTGGATTCAGTGGGTCTCAAAACATATATTTCCGGTGAAATCCCGGTATCGAATTCCCCTACTTACTGTACGTAGTAGAGAAAGTAAAAATATAAATGGAAAATAAATAAATTCGAACCCATCCTAAATGGGTTGGGAAGATATAAATATAAACATTTTGAAAACGTAAAATATAACTTCCCAGCTGTGTCTGTATGTAAAAAGTTTACACTATCAGAGTGCCTAATTTTAATTTTTGTGAACTAACTTCAAGAAGATAACCAGGAGCGCGGTTCACATATTTTTATTTTGGGCAGGGAGGTAGCAAATAATTTGGAGGGTGACACAGAATGCTCAGTTTGTAAACATTGAGTCGCCCCCGAGTCGGTCTGTGAAGGTGACGGCGCACGCGCGTTGTGGGCTGCCTGCCAACCAGGGGCAAGCTGCACGTCAACACACACAGTGCATGCAGCCTCCCACCGTTGGACGTCTTCTATCGCGGCACGTGATGCGCCCACAATGGCTATCATCATAGTGACGAACCCGACACCTAGAAGCTGTGACCACGAGTCGGAAGGCAGCGGACGCCTCGGGTCGACGAGGACCTCCGTATCGGCCTCCCCAAGAGTTAGCGGTCACCACCACAATACCAGCAAGGTGTGTCCCTTCCTCTGGAGATGTGGCGGCTCGAGGTCCACCGGGAGCAGCGTGGTAAGCATCGTCATTCATTTGTTTAGGTGACAAAGTGCAAACCGAATTTTTCTTCAGAAACGTGTGATGTTAACAAAATGTGTTCTAAAGCGGGACCACCTAGCGGCAAGGAATGAAGCTTTGTACTTCGCTTGTTAAGCACAACTACTTTGAGTGGGACTTTTTATCTACACCCCGTTTCTTCAGCATTTAAATAACAACTGCTAGCCGAAGATTTCATATCTTCTTTGGATGGCAGTTCGTTGACCTCGTATGTTAACAGTAATAGAAGTGCATAGCTCAAATATGCCAAAACATACTGTCCACAGTTGAAACAAATGGCTTCTCTACTCCCTAAAAGAAAACAAATACACGAAACTATAAGTCTATATACTCCCTCCAAGCGTTATCTCCTAAACCCAATTGCCCGAATTTGCAGCAAATGTTTCAGCAAGATGACCGAGGTCTGTCTTGAGAACCTTAAATTTGCTTAGCTGCTAAATCATTTAACATACTGTATAAAGCTTGGCCATATAATTTTGGTAAGAGTTGCTCTATTTTAAATTTCATTAGTAGTGTTATGCGTTTCACATTTATACCTAAATTTTCCTTTTACAAAATGTAGAACTTTTTGTCAGTATAACTGAAAAAATCTGATGTGATACACTCACATAGCTTTCTTGACTCTTGTACAAACTATTTTTACAAACGCTTATTTTCCATATGCTTATGTTAATCGAGATATCGAGATGTTAATCTTATTGCTAATTTTCTTGTAGATGCAAGGGGAATTGCTAGGCTTTAAGTGATAGTCAAATATTTTAAGAGCTGGTTGCTATGTGGAGTACTCCATTCTCTTTACATAACCAGGACAAAAAAATTAATAACGAATTTGAGAAAAGGTATAAGTATTGGAAAATGTAAGGGAATAACAAGCAATATCTCGAAAATGGTTCACCCAACAAAAAAAAATGTATATGACATAAATTGTGTATTTTAACGTGATCTACATTTTTTGTGCAGTAAAATTTTGTCTATCTTTTAGGTTTACCAGTTACGCAAAAGTCGTTCACAGTGAAGAATACTTTGGAGAAATTTCCAGAAAATTCAAGCTATACATTTCATTTGTTATGAAAATATCTTAAACATATGATATTTTAATCAAAATCGTTAGCCATTTTTGGGAGAATTAAAATTTTCGAAAAATCTTCCGTGTAAAGGGTAATCTGGGGTGGGAGGATTTTCCTGATGACCTTCGTGTTGCATTTATGGAAGATACTGAACCTAAATACCAAGTTTGTTGTTTATTTGACTGTTCGTTTCTGAGTTATGCTGTTCACAGACACACAGACATACAGACACACACACGGACATGTTTCCAAAAATGCTTTTTTTTTGATTCAGGGGTCTCAGAACATGTATTTCCGGTGAAATCTCTGTATAGAAGTTTTGGGTGGAATACAATACTTCCCCTACTTACTATACGCAGTAGAGAAAGTAAGAGAATCTTATGTTATAGTCGCATGATTTCCTCTACCCACTATTGTACATTTGATTTAGCTTCTACAAACTATTCCTGTAGAAGCTTATTCTTCTGTCTACTTCTGGTTAATTGAGATAAACCTTTAAATAAATAACTTCAAAACATTTCGTACACATTAGGTATAAAGTGGACAGCGATAGTCGCTGCATATTTGCCTTGAAGTTCCGTACTCTTTCCATGAAATCGCGATCAACATCTAAAGGTTGACACTACTTAAAAAATGAAATGACAAAAGTATTGAAAAATTGATATCAATAACAAGGGATACCTCGGAAATGGCTAATGCCATGGAAAAGTTATTTTAAATAAACTGTGTGCTTTAATAATGTGCTTTTGTTTACCAGTTATACAAAATTACAGTAAATTCCTTCCGAATGAAGAGAGCTTCACAGTCTGTTCCCAGAAAATTCAACATTTACAATGATTTGTCATTAAAATATCTTAAATGTATGATGTTTTATTCAAAATCATTAAGGCCATTTTTGAGAAAATAAAAAATATCGAAAATATTTGTATCCAAGGGTAGTCCGGCATGGGGAGATTTTCTTGAAAATCTTTGTGTCACATCCCTGGAAACGCTGAACCAACTTTTCCTTTTTGAGTTATGCTATTCATAGACATACACGCTGTGGTATACCGCACATATAGACATTTTCCTAAAAAGGTGTTTTTAATTCAGGAGTCCACCCGCAGACTTTCAATAAAAACCCACCCCAAACTTACCCTTGCATGGAAAACTTTTTGCAAATAAATAAAATGTATGTCTTGAATTTTCTGCAAATAGTCAATGAAATCTCCAATCTGAACGATTTTGTATACCTTTGTATAACTCGTAAACCACTAGAGACAAAAAAAAACTTATTACAAAAATGTAAACATCGTTAAAACACACAGTACCTATATGTTAAATACATTTTAGTAGCTTTAACCATTTCCGAGATATTCATTGTTACTGGTTTGAATTTTCAAATACTTCATACTTTTCTGAAGTACAAAGTTGCCATTCGTTCGTTCGAAATATCAAAACCAGCATACATCGACATGCTTTTTAAAGAGTTGACTATTCCTTGAGGCTCCTGTTCCCCTCTTGTACCTACAATGAAATGTATTTAAACCATTTCTGAAAATATTTATCTCGAATAAGATGAGGTAGATAGAAAATCAAGTTTTTGTCAGAATGGTCTGTAGAATATTGAGTTGAGATAGTCATGTAACGTAAGAGATAAGATTTTTTCTAGCTAGTTTTTACTTTAAATCGAGAGCACAAAGTAAAAGTAAAAGATCAAATTGAATGTATTAAATCTTACTCTTTTAGATTCAGAACATCCGAGATGCAGAATTATAGAAAGTTGCACATAATATTGAGCAAAATCAAATTTTCGTAATTTTAATCCATTTCAGCTTCCAGGTCCTTTTATAGGATTATTCTCTGTTCGATATAATCTATAAGCATAAATGCAAGAGTTAATATAATTTAAAAAACCGTATGTGTTACATTCACATGACTTTCTCTATCCTGAATCGTTTATTAGCAGGTATAGAAATTATTCTTATGAAAGATTATTTTTTTATATACTTCATTTTAATCGAGATAAACCTTTACAGATATAGCTACGTTACATATTTCGTTATAGAGATAACGGAAACAGTGACAGTCAAAGTTTAAGGTTTCGTATACTTCCCTGACATCGTGAGATACAACTGAATGTCGAACAGGGCTTTAAAAGATGGACGTATTGAAAACTGTGAACCATTAATAACGGATATCTCGAAAATGGCTTATGCCACAAAAGCGTTATTTGAAATAATCTACAGCTTTTGTGTGGTACGTTTCCGCCTATTAACGTTTACCAGTTATACAATATTATATACAGTTCCTCCCGAATGAAGACAACTACATAGGCTATTTCCAGAAAGTTCACGATATATATTTTATTTTTCATGAAAATATCATTAATATTTGGTATTTTAATCAACCTCTTTAAGTCATTTTTTAGAAAAAAAATTTCGAAAATATTCCACGGAAAGGGTAGTTGGAGGTGCGGGATTTTCTTGAAACCCTTCATGTTGGTATTTATTAAAATTTTCATTTTTGAGCTATTCTGTTCACAGATACAGAGATATATACACGGACATCATTCTAAAAAATGTTTTATTTATTCAGGCGGCATTAAAATGTGCATTTCCGGTGAAATCTCGATATCGAATTTTTGGGTGAATGCTATACTTTCTCTAACTATTACTTACGTGATAGAGAAAGTAAACAATTTAAATAGCACTAAAATACACAATGGGAGCCCAAGTTGGTATGATGTTTCGGAGCTTTACCTCAGTACTCAGAATGAATGTAAAGTACTTGAGCATTCATTTAATACGATGAAGTTAGACTTCTAAAGGGAGTTAAACAATTATTTATTAAACTGTCAAAGGACCCTATATGACTGTAGTAGCTATAAGGGGTTATGTAATCGAAACATTTAAAAGATGTGCCCTGCACTGCTGTTGTACTTTGATGGAGTTTAGTCATCGTATGTAATGAAACAGTTTGTTTGTTCATTAATGAAAGCCATACGCGCTCTGCGGTTCATTCAGTGATATCGTGGAAAAAGCGAGATTCAATGTAACGGTGATTCGTGAACACAGATATTTTTGCACAATATAGGAGTAAACATTTTTTAACGTACATGACAAAACTTTGCCCTTGAGTGAATTTGTTTGTGGTCCCTATGATACATTGGTTGAAAAGCTTACTTTTTACTTACTCTACTAGTTACCTATAGTAAGTAGGGGAAATATTGCATTCCATTCAAAAATTCGACACGGAAATTTTATCGGAAAAAACATTTTTGAGACTAAGTTAACAAATCTGATGTGTTACACTCACATGACTTTCCTTACTCTTGTACAAACTATTTTTACTAACTCTTATTCTCCATATGCTTCATGGTAATCGAGATGTTAATCTTATTCCTAATTTTCTTGTAGATGAAAGGGGAATTGGTAGGCTTTAAGCAATAGTCAAATATTTTAAGAGCTGGTTGCTATGTGGCGCATTCCATTCTCTTTGCATTACCAGGACATAAAAAATTAATAACGAATTCCCATTTGAGAAAATAAGAATTGAACAATTTAAGGGAATAACAAGCAATATCTCGAAAATGATTCACTCAACAAAAAAAAAATGTATATGACAAAATTGTGTATTTTACCGCGATCTACATTTTTTGAGTAGTAAAATGTCGTCTATCTCTTATGGTTTACCAGTTATGCAAAAGTCCTTCACAATGAAGAATACTTTTGGAGACATTCCCAGAGAATTCGAGATATACATTTTATTTTCCATAAAAGCATCTTAAATTTATGATATTTTAATCAAAATCGTTAGATTCATTTTTGAGAAAATTAAAATTTTCTATAAATGTTCCATGTAAAGGGTAATCTGGGGTGGGGGGATTTTTTTGAAAACCTTCGTGTCGCATCTCTGAAAAATACTGAACCTAAATACCAAGTTTGGTGTTTATCTGAGTATTTGTTTTTGAGTTACGCTGTTCACAGACACACTGACACACACACGGACATGTTTCCAAAAATCATTTTTTTAATATATTTCCGGTGAAATCTCGGTATCGAATTTTTGGGTGGAATATAGTGCTTCCCCTACTTACTATACGTAGTAGAGAAATTAAAAAAGGTGTTTTTAGAAAACATCGGTGTGTCTGTCTGTCTGTTCGAGGACAGTAACTCAAAAACGTAAATTGATTAAACACAAACTTGGTATTTCTGTTCAGCGACTTTCAAGAATGAGACACGAAGGTTTTCAAAATAAATCCGTCCTATTCGAACTACGCTTTACATGGAATTATTTAAGATATTTCTATCACATATAAAACGTGTATCTCGAACTTTCTGGGAATAGCCTGTGAAGTCCTCTTCATTCTGAATGACTTTTGTATAATTGCTAAATCGCAAGAGATAAGACAAAACCTTACTACAAAAGATTCTGGTGTGTTACATTCACATGACTGTCTCTATCCTCCATCGTTTATTAATAGGTATAAAACTATTTTTACGAAAGCTTATGCTTCTATCTACTACGTTTTAATCCAAATAAACCTTTGCAGAAATAGCTACATTACACATTTCGTTATAGATACAAAGAGAACAGCAATCGTCAAATGTTTAATAACTGGACGTTATTGCTGGCCTTAAAATTTCGTACTGTTTCTATGCAATCACGAGGAACAGTGAAGTTGAAAGGACTTTAATCGAATAACTAAGAAATGAACAATTCGAACCTTTAATAATGAGTATCTCAGAAACGGCTTATGCCCAAAAAAGCTTATTTGGAATAAATTGTGTTTCTTAAAAAGATCTATCATTTAACGTTTACCACTTGTACAAAATCCTTCCGAATGAAGAGGACTTCACAGGCTATTCCCAGAAAATGCAAGATATACATTTTATATATCAGTAAATATCTTTAATGTTTGTTATTTTAATCAAAATTGTTACAGCTATTTTTTAGAAATTCAAAAATTTCGAAAACGTTTCCATGTAAAGGGTAGTTCTGGGAGGTAGATTTTCTTGTAAATCCTTGTGTGGTATCTTTGAAAGGTAATGAACCTAAATACCAACTTTGGTGATTATCCAACTTTTCTTTTTGAGTTATGCTGTTCACACACACAGACATGTTTCCAAAATGCTTTATTTCGATTCGGGGGGCCTCAAAACATGTAGATATGGAGTTATAATTTGTTATCGAATTTTTGGGTGGAATGCAATACCTTCTCTACTATATATACGTGGTAAGGAAAGTAATCTCTTTAAAGCACAAATTTACATCAAATAACATTTTTGTGGCGTTAACATCTCCGAGATATTCTTTGTTATTGGTTTAAATATTCAAGTACTTATACTTTCAAGTGTTAAGTCGCTATTCGCTTATTCTTGTCGTCATTCAAAAGGTATGTATTACAGTCATCACATAGCAATCAGCTTTTTTAAAAATCTGACATTTTATCTAGTGTATTCTTATGTGCACAACATAGTGTGTAAATTTCTAATGAAAGTTTACCTCGATTAACAAGAAATAATAGAAATAAAATAATTTGTAAGAATAGATTGCACAAGGGCGAATAGAGAACGTAATTTGAATACAAAACATGAAAATTTTCTTTCTCAATATTAAACATGTGTTTGATTTATAGATGTGAAAATAAAGTTAGCCAGCAAGGACTGTCGATTTTTTAAAATTTTAGGAATTTTTTACACTTAAAAGAACGAAAACACTATTATTACACTACATAATTTCTACAATAGCTGGTAATTAATGTTCTCTTAAGTTTTTTTTATAAAACTCCACCAAAAGAACTGAACAGTCGTTTAATTTGTTGTGAGTTACAAACCGGTTTCAAATTATTTAGTACCGATTTCTAACAATCCACCAAGCATATTGTAATTTTTCCTTTCAACTGTCACTTCTCTCAGTTCCCACTGTCATTGTTCTAAGATATTTGGCAGTTCACTTCCTTGTGATGTAGCCTCATTTTTCGAACAGCTCATTCACTGGGGAGTCGAACACCAAGTTCCCCACAATTCCTAGTTCCACAGCAGCACCCGCTGCACGTCACAGCATTCGCCACAAACTTGCTCGGAGAACAGCACTTGATTTCACACGGGAAACTCATCCGCCAATTCGCTCGCTCACTGACTGACCGATCGACGCAACTCAGCTCCCCCTGCTATCGCAGAACGCTCGCTTATATAGGCAGTGGAATCTTCAACAGACATTCTGGAACTATTTCGACACACGTTCTAGAGGAGGGGGAGAGAAACTGTCGAAGGTTCTGCTTATCTGCGCGCTCGGGGTTTACGCTGGCGAGCGTACTTATCGTTGTTCACTTGTTTCCCGATGACCTTGGGCCATAGTAGCTGCGTCATAATATTTACAATATATAGCGCACTTGAATTTATGTTTTTCCTGTTTTGTAGTTACTGGCAAGTTCATTTTGGCCGGGTAAATCACTAAGCGATCCCGGGTATGTTTTTGAAACGAGAGATGGTATTGATGAGCTGTTTTCTGCGAACTCAAGTTCAAAAAAAGGTTCTTAATTTAACTCATACAATCTTATCTATCGTAAAATGTAAGTTTAACAGCTATTTATATATGTTTTGAAATAGAACAATGCACGTTTAAATCTAGACAATAATTTTAGGGAAGACTATATTGACAGTGATGTTTTGCAAGATTCTAGTTCAAACGCAAAACTTCATACTAGCAAAAAAATGCATAGCTGTTTATTACATAGTGCTATACATGATAAGTAAAGGTTTTAGAATATTTTAATAGCGTTTCTTTTTATTTCACATCACACTGAAGTTTAACAATAAGTTACAAGTACTAGATCATTCTATATATCACAAAATATTAAATTAGGTACTTAAAGACTATTATTTTTTTAATCAAAAGCAAAATCCATACAACTGCAGTCAAATGTAATTCCTCATCATCCATGCGTGTCATCATACCAGTTATTTTATGTGGGCCCTCCCCATCCTCACCACACACACATTTGACTGCAGTCGCAGGAATAAGAGCTCGCAACGTTCAGATTTGAGAGAATGTCCTGTCCATTTTATCTCGCCTTAATTACCAACATCATTGGAATAGCTTACATTAAGGTGCTATAAAAACTGGTTTAGGTAGAGTGGAACAGCAGTAATTCATGCAATAAAGCGTGAAATAACGAATTGTTTATTACAATCAAAACTTTATAACCTTAGAAATATTTCTGGATATTATTATTATAGATACAAAAACCTTTAATTTCCTTTCGAATTAAAGCTTTTCAGTTCCCCTATTAAATACTAGCTTATAATTTACTCTTATTTGAACATATAATCCTAGTTAGACTCGAATCATAGATGTTAATGGGGTGTCTCGTAACAAACTTTGGCAGAATCACATTATTTTCATGGAAAAAATTGTCGAAAACTTTGGAATCAGGATTTCCCTTTTCTGTACATTTAATTATTAAATGCAATGTACTAGGTGTGTGCAAATAGTGGGTAAAAATTTAAACATTTTCTCGCAATCTTGTTTTCTTACATTTTTATCGTTTTAAAACCCTCCTCATTATGCAATTTTTGTACAGTGTTTTTGAAATTTTCAGTATACATTGTCTGAATATGTGTGTAGATATCTAAAGATCCTTTTCTTTATATCAAATTTAGTTTCTGTTTATGGTTTTAGTAATTTAATGCATCATGGATTTTTAGAAACAAAGAACTACATTGTTTGTTATTTTTTCCAAGAAGAATTCTAATGTTACCATTAATTTAAGCTTTGATTGTAAAAAGCTATATTCGAAAAATAATATGGAAAAGTTTAAATGTTCACGTTTTTGTAAGTAGAGCATTTCATATTACACCATTTACATTTTCAAAAATTATTTTCTTGAAAAGCTAGATACATAGAACAATGGAAATTAATGTTGTACCCTAATTATGTTGAACAAATCTCTAACAAAAAGTTTCATTGTCCCAAATAAGTTAGATTTAATAATTGTTGTTTCTGTATCTTGCATCTAACCATGGAGTAAAAACGTGATTAAGCGCGCTTAGTCTACACTGAAATAATTCCCTCGGCATTTTATTGTGACTGAAATATATGCCCGGTTGCACCAAGCTCGTATAAAATGCTTTAATAGTTAAATATGTTAATTTTTACTTTCCCTATCACATACGTAGTAGATAGAGAAGGTACTGCTTTCCACTAAAAATTTTGATAACGAGATTTCACCGGAAATACACGTTTTGAGGCATTCTGAATTTAAAAATGTCCGTGTGAATTTTTAGAAAAAGGTTTGGGTACGTCTGTGAACAGCACAACTCAAAAACGAACAGTCAGATAAACACCAAACTTGGTATTTAGGTTCAGTATTTTCCAGAGATGCGACACGAAGGTTTTAAAGAAAATCCCCCCACCCCAGACTACCCTTTACATGGAACATTTTTCGAAAATTTTAATTTTCTCAAAAATTGCTAACGATTTTTATTAAAATATCATATGTTTAAGATATTATTATGAGAAATGAAATGTTTATCTCAAATTTTCTGAGAATGTCTCCAAAAGTATTCTTCATTGTGAACGACTTTTGCATAACTGGTAACCCATAAGAGATAGGCAAAATTTTACTACACAAAAAATATAGATCGTGTTAAAATAAACAATTTATGTCATATACGATTTTGTTGTTGAGTGAACCGTTTTAGAGATATTGCTTGTTATTCCCTTAAATTTTCCAATACTTATACTTCTTCTCAAATTCGTTATTCATTTTTTTATGTCCTGGACATGCAAAGAGAATGGAATGCGCCACATAGCAACCAGCGCTTAAAATATTTGACTATCGCTTAAAGGCTACCAATTCCCATTGCACCTACAAGAAAATTAGCAATAAGATTAACATCTCGATTAACATGAAGCATATGGAGAATAAGCGTTTGTAAAAATAGTTTGTACAAGAGTAGAGAAAGTCATGTGCGTGATACACGTCAGATTTTTTAAATTAAGCCTGTTTAATTTTAACGAACTGGAGTTTAGATTGTCTCAAATAAGTGAGATTTAATAATTGTTGTTTCTGTATCTTGCATCTAACCATGGAGTAAAAACGTGATTAAGCTCGCATAGTCCACACTGAAATAATTCCCTCGCCATTTTATTGTGACTGAAATATATTCCCGCTGCATCAAGCTTGTTTAGAATGCTTTAATAGTTAACCATGCTAATTTTGACTTTCGCTACCACATACGTAGTAACTAGAGAAGGTACTGCATTTCACCCACAAGTTTGATAACGGGATTTCACCTGAAATACACGTTTTGAGGCATTCTGAATTTAAAAATGTCGGTGTGAATTTTTAGAAAAAGTTTCGGGTGCGTCTGTGAACAACAAAACTCAAAAACGAAAAGCCGGATAAATACCAAACTTGGTATTAAGGTTTAGTACCGTTCAAAGATGCGACGAGGTTTTTCAAGAAAATACCTCCACCTCAAACTGTCTTTTACTGGGAACATTTTACGAAATGTTGCTTTTTCTAAAAATGGCTCTAACAGCTTTGGTTAAAATACCATATATTAAAGATATTTGCATGATTAATAAAATGTATATCTTGATTTATCTGAGAATAGCCTATGAAGTCCACTTTATTCGGAAAAAATTTTGCATAATCTTGTATAATCGATAAACGTTAAAGAGATACACAAAAACGTACTACAAAAATGTAGATTTCTTTAAAACACACAATTTATTTTAAATAAAATTCTTGTGGCATAAGCCATTTCTGAGATATCGTTATTAAATGTTCGAATTGTACATTTCTTGGTCATTCTCTTAAAGTCCTGTCAACATTCAGTTGTTTCTCGCGATGCCATGGAAACAGTATGGAAGTTTAAAGCCAGCATATAGCGTCCAGTTTTTAAATATTTGACTGTCGCTATTGTTCTTGTATCCTAACGAAACGTATGATTAAATCTTTTTCTACAAAGATTTATTTTGATTAAAATGTAGTAGATAGAAAAATAAGCTTTAGTAAGAATAGTTTGTGTACCCATAATAAAGATAGAATGTAGAGAATGCCATATGAATGTATCACATCAGATTCTTTTTGTTCTATTTATATGCCGCCTTTTACCATCTAAGGTCATATCGGCAGCTTTACCTTTGGAACAATTGTCCATCGGAAAGTTCACTAACTTTAATGGGTGTTAATCTTTGAGTTTGCTTTCCTTTCCTTTTTTATGACATTAAACGTGCGCGCGCACACGCACACGCACACATGCGCACTCTCTCTCTCTCTCTCTCTCTCTCTCTCGCTTTCACTCATACTTTGACTCTAGGGAGGATGAGGAATAACCGTGGCTAAAGAAAAATTTCCAACCTCCAGCCGGAAATCAAACCCGGGACCTGTTGATTTGGAAGCTAGCATGTTAACCTCCAGACCACAGAGGAATCTCGTGTTAATATTGTTACTATGTTTAAGCAGCAAAGCTGCTACGCCATTACCCATCATCATTTCTCTATCGTGATTTTTTGGTGTTCGGTTATCTTGCTGTTATTTATATATACAGCAACTGAGATGTAGAATTAAGGAGGCAGTGGCTAATTTCTTTATTCACTTTTCCTGTATCAGACGCCACAGTTATTGTTTATATTTTCTCTGTATTTAGGCCTGCTTACCGTCATGGAAAATGAGAGAGATCGAACAGGGCGCCAAATTCAGTAAATATGAGAATAAAATGCAATCGAACACTAGAACGTCATAGTTAAAAAATCTGATGTGCTACACTCACATGACTTTCTCTACTCTTGTACAAACTATTTTTACAAACGTTTATTCTCCATATGCTTCATCTTATTTGAGATATCGAGAGGTCAATCTTATTGCTAATTTTCTTGTAGATGCAAAGGGAATATGGTAGGTTATAAGCGAGAGTCAAATCTCTTAAGCGTTGGTTGCTATGTGGCGCATTCCAATCTCTTTGCATGTCCAGGACATAAAAAAAATGAATAAGGAATTTGAGAAAAAGTATAAGTATTGGAAAATTTAAGGGAATAACAAGCAATATCTCGAAAATGGTTCACTAAACAAAAAAATGTATACGACATAAATTGTGTATTTTAACGCGATCTACATTTTTTGTGCAGTAAAATTTTGTCTATCTCTTATGGTTTACCAGTTATGCAAAAGTCGTTCACAATGAACATTCCCAGAAAATTCGAGATATACATTCCATTTGTCATGAAAATATCTTAAACATGTGATATTTTAATCAAAATAGTTAGAACCATTTTTGAGAAAATTAAAATTTTCAAAAAATGTTCCATGTAAAGGGTAATCTTGTGTGGGGGGATTTTCTTGAAAACCTTCGTGTCGCATCTCTGGAAGATACTGAACCTAAATACCAAGTTTGGTGTTTATTCGACTGTTCGTTTCTGAGTTATGCTGTTCACAGTCAGACACACACACACACACACACACACACACACACACACACACGGACATGTTTCCAACAAATGCTTTTTTTGGATTCAGGGGGTCTCAAAACATGTATTTCCGGTGAAATCTCGGTATCGAATTTTTGGGTGGAATACAATACTTCCCCTACTTACTATACGTAGTAGAGAAAGTAAAAAATTGGCGAAATATCGCAGAAGAATTTGATCTTCCTCTGAAACTTCAGCCTCTTTTAGAATTACATATTGCATGTTTGGTAATTTTGTAAGTTAGTTTGGGAAAGGTTACAAGCCTGTTTGCGGAAGAGCTGGAAAATTGCTGTAAAATCATACGAATGACGTCATTTTTCTATAATGCAGCACTGTAACATGCCTTATAGTTAACTTCGATAGTTGTTCCAAACTTCAGGAGTATCTACTGCGAAATCGCCCATTATTACACACACGGATTCGTGAACGGGATCGTTCTCTCTGAGTTAATTTCCAAGTTTTCCTCAGTCTTTATCATAATTGCCAATACCGGGGAGATACTAAACTTAGACCTGGAATGCATCACCAGTGACCATGCCTGCGGTGCCGATTGTAGTAAGAACTGGCGCTAAACACTACAAAAAGCTTATTATAATATTTAAAATAATTTTTAAACGTTCATTAAACGCCCTCCACGACGAATAAACTCTAATTCTAGTTAAATTCCCGAAAACTCTAACTCGTACTTCGTGCAATAGAAATTCTACCCATACGCGTTTAGCTACCAACTTTATCGTGGTAAAATCGTAACCATTGTTGATGCAACCAGACAGAAAAGGGTTACATCTGAAATCAAAATGATTAGAGAAAATCAAGTTAGTATACACAATGAATTTCTTGCACGATATTGCAGTTTATAATTTATATGCTTTTTGAAAGTTGCCATTTTGAGTCACTGGGAAGTTAATCTAGGTTTAGACTGAAGAACATTTTCGGATGAAATCATCACTACGTCGACTTAATCTAATACCTTACCGCGTGAGTTTTACTCGAACAACTTTCGGTTTGAGATGCTTTCAACGCTAAGAAATAGCTTGAATAAGAAAATATTTAAGTGAAGCTTCTGTTGAAAATATATTTTTTGGAAGAAAGAAGAGGAATAAAGCAGATGCGAATAAAAAGGGACAGTTCAACTTTGTTGAATTCTTGTCTGCAACTTTTAGGAATATCGTTTTTCTCCACCACCTGGTGACACCCATTCTTCCTACGTCATAATCACTGAAATATATCGACGTCAGACGCGCGATTGTCTTTTCTCCTTGAAAGTTTTCATGTGCACGTGGCTCCACATTTTTCCAATGCATGTAGCCCTTCTGTTTTCTTCCGACGAAATGTTTTGCTTTTTCGCACTATCTTGAAATACTGTTACATAACTCTGTTTATAAATCCTTACTCCTGTTACTAATTACCTCAGAAAATTCAGCATTTATTTAAGAATGTGACGCAAAATGGATTTGCCATAAAAGACACAGAATAACCTGCAAAAACTCTTAACTGAAAAGTTTAAAATCGGTCCATAAAGCAGATTATAAAGATTGTTCTTTCTTAAAAAAAGTTATAAATTTAACATAATTTAAATATGAAGATACATGCAGTGAACAGGAGTAGATTTAAGAATCTTTAGTATATGTAAGTGATTTCGAAGAATGAAAAATGAATGCTTTATAGTGGATTAGAATGTTATGTATAATCGCTTATAAATTCTGTAGAAGTCTTTCTATTTAACAAAAGAACTCTAATGTGTTACACTCACATGACTTTCTCTACTCTTGCACAAACAATTTTTACAAACGCTTATTTTCCACCTACTTTATTAATAGATAAATATATGCATAAATTATCTTATTGATAATTTTCTTGTAGGTGCAAGGGGGATATGGTAGGCTTTAAGGGATAGTCAAATGTTTTAAGAGCTGGTTGCATTCCCATTTGAGGGAAAATTATAAGTATTGGAAAATTCAAACAAATAACAAGGAATATCTCGGAAATGGTTCACTGGACAAAAAATGTATACGAGATAAATTCTTTGCTATAATGAGATAACATTTTTTGTGTAGTAAATTTCTGTCTCTCCCTTACGGTTTACCGATTATGTAAAGCCATTCAGAAGGAAAAGGACTTTTGGGGACATTCCCAGAAAATTCAAGATATACATTGCATTTGTCATTAAAATACCTTAAATATATTATATTTCAATCATTAGAGCCATTTTTGAGAAAATAAAAATTTTCAATAAATGTTCCATGTAAAGAGTAGTCTTGGGTGATGGGGATTTTATTGAAAATCTTCGTGTCATATCTTTGAAAGATACTGAACCTAAATATTAAGTTTGGTATTTATCTGACTTTTCGTTTTTGAGTTATGCTGTTCACACACACACACACACACACACATTTTTCTAAAAATGCTTTTTTTATTCAAGGGGGCTTAAAACATATATTTCCGGTGAAATCTCGATATCGAATTTTTGGTTGGAATGCAGTACTTCCCCTACTTACTATACGTAGTACAGAAAATAAAAATTTGAAATCGTGGTAAGTGTTTCTAAGAAAAGCCTAGTCACTTTAATCTCGTTTAGGTTACATTTGTTTAAAAAATATAGTATTGTAGGCTCACATATGTTTTTTTTTCTTTGTCAACTTTTATGGGCTGGGAACTTGATATTTGGAATATTATATATGGGTCATAATTTCAGCTTGAGCTTTTGACCGGCTAATCTAGATGATGTCAGTTCGACGACTGCTACCGTTGTCAGCAAGGCAGTGAACGTCTTAATGAACCTCCAGTCTTTTCATTCGAAGAGTATTGGACAGCATCTTGTGTACGATGTTGTGTCACTTGATTGTCATTCATTCTCTCATAGGAAAACTGCCTAGCATATGCGGAAGTATTTCATAATTTTGTATTGCATTTGAGGAAGTATTCCATTATACCAAAAAATTCCATATCGAGATTTCATCGGAAATATATACGTATTGAGATCTAGTGAACAAAAAATGGAAAGAAAAATAAACATATTTTTACAAAAATTACTTAGTGAGAGAGAGAGAGAGAGAGAGAGAGCAGCATAACTAAGAAGTATGAATCATTCATTTTCTAAGATGTTTAATACATACCGAACGACAGTTCAACATGAAAAGGGTAGAAATATTATAACGAACATTTCGAATGTCTAATGCTGCTTAAAAATTATTTAACATACTCATATTTGAATTTGCTCTACATTATGGTATTGTAATCCAAATCATTATAGCCATTTTCAGAAAATAAATAAATAGCCAAAAAAGTTGATTGATTGATTGATTGATGAAATCTGGGAGACAATACAAGATGGTCGTACCATCGTGCCTGCACTGAAGCCGATGGCTTATTGTTCGGTATCTCTCCCAGTTGTACTAGTTTAGCCAACCCCTTCTCTTAAAAATCTGATGTTACACTCACATGACTTTCTCTACTCTTGTACAAACTTTTTTACAAACGCTTATTCTCCATCTACTTCATGTTAATCGAGATAAGCATTTGCAGACTCTATCTTATTGCTAATTTTCTTGTAGATGTAAGGGGAATATATATTTACAAGGGCAATATAGAAAAACAGTAACCTTTAAGCATATACATATCTCTTAATAGCTGATTGCTAGGTGCAGCACCATTCACTTTGCCACAGATTATAACTATTTGTATATCCAAGACATATAAAATTAATAACGAATTCCCATTTTAGAAAATAAGTGTTGAAAAATTTAAGGGAATAATAAGTAATATCTCGAAAATGGTTCACTCAGCAAAAAAAATGTATACGCCATAAATTGTGTATTTTAACGCGATCTACATTTTTTGTGTAATGTTGTCTATCTCTTATAGTTTACCAGTTATGCAAAAGTCGTTCACAATGGAGAATACTTTTGGAGACATTCCCAGAAAATTCAAGATATACATTTTATTTGTCATGCAAATATCTTAAACCTATGATAGTTTAATCAAAATCGTTAGAGCCAATTTTAAGAAAATTAAATTTTTCGAAAAATCTTCCATGTAAAGGGTAATCTGGGGTGGGGGGATTTTCTTGAAAACCTTCGTGTCGCATCTCTGGAAGATGCTGAACCTAAATACCAAGTTTGGTGTTTATCCGACTGTTCGTTTCTGAGTTATGCTGTTCACAGACACACATATGGACAAGTTTCCAAAAATGCTTTTTTTGGATTCAGAGTGTCTCAAAACATGTATTTCCGGTGAAATCTCGGTATCGAATTTTTGGGTGGAATACAATACTTCCCCTACTTACTATACGTAGTAGAGTACCTTAGTAGTAGCTTCAGGAGTTCAACTAGATGCTTATTGGATACTATTACTTTGGGGTCTGAACTCCCTAAAAGGTTGTATCGTCTGTTTCTCAATGCATCGCATTGGAATATAGATGCAGGGCGGTTTCATCTTCCCTGTTATACTTTGGGGACGCTTTCTCAAACCCAGTACCAAAAATGTTTAACGTAAACTATGGCTTCGGCTAGTTTTTGGCACATCCTTGGAAGTTATTGCACTTAAATACCAAGTTTAGTATTTTCGTGACTGTTACTTTTTAATTATCCTGTTGACACACATACGTGCACACATAAATCTTCCTCTAAAAATGATGGACAAAACAGTGTTGCTGTATACGTACGTTACGTCTGAATAGCTAACTTCTCTCCTTGTCTAAAACGCCAGTGAAGATACAGTAGCACTGAAGTACTACATTGGCTGAAGGATTTTACCGTTAAATTCACGACGACGGTCAAGCAGACGGGCCAGAATCTTCATAATATAAATCTTTCCATCTTGAGGCAGTATTTTTAACACTTTAATGATTTCAGGCAAATTGTATAATATGTAAATTCAATAACAGCCCACCTTGAAGCAATATGACTGTGTATGTAATAATTTGTAAAATGTATGTAAGAGTCATTGCATATGGTTATATTATTCTAAAATATTATTGTGTACATGTTCAATAATGTTATGTGAATGCATTACGTAATTTAATAATGTAGGAGCTGTGAGAATAATAAGTTAAAAGTTGCTAACAATGAGCAAACAATGAGGTAACCTTGAGGCAATAATGAGTTTGGGAATTTAATAATACTACCTCTGATTATTGGAGTAACAATAATGTAATTTTAGTGACAGTTTATAAAATAGCCAATCAACAACTACAAAAGAGCTTTAGTTAAAAGAAAGTATTCTATTGGATTAGGAATAGCCAATCAGAGATTTGAAATACAGAAATTTACAAGTTTAGGAGGTTGAAATCAGTTCATTTGCCTGCAAACAGTGTTCCTAACCAGACGCAAAAACTGTCCTCGAGAGATTTAATACGTATTCGAGTGAAACGAAAAATAAGTTTACGCGTTAAAAAGTGTAATTAATTAATAAAAAGAATCCCACAGCTCTCTATATCAGTGTAGTGTTATTTAAATCGTGTCAAGCATTAATAAAAGGAGTGAAGTAAAATTATAGTCTGTGTAAGCCTACATTGTTAGTCGTACCACAACCCTGCCAAGAGATACATATCTCTAACAATAATACAGACGCAGCCGAGGCAAACATAAATATATAATATTTAAAGAAACAGTCAAATTATAAAGTTAATATTTTTTAAATTTGGGGCAAAGGCCACCTGAAAGTACATTTGGGGCGAAGGCTACCTGAAACTGTTTAGCATTCGTGGCGTTGCAACTACTCCAAGTTCGGCTCCCCAACAGTTGAAATATAATACAACTCCTTCAATACAAACTACTTCAAATTGACGCCCAAAGCGTGGTAAAAAAAATAACGTAACAAACCAACTTCTTCAATCTGAAAAACTTATGTAATTGGTTTGCTCTTGAAATTACAGTGTTTATTTTTTCCCAACGTTTGTATCTGTTCCTGATAATGAGTGCGTAGTGGAAGCTTCCAGCACTAAATGGAAGTATTGAATCATGACTTCGAAAATGCCGTAAAAATACTTACTCCTACAAAATCCAAATACTTTATTTCACACTACTGTTCCCAAAAGGTTAATAATAACATTCGGTTGAGTATGAATCAGAGGATTGAAATTCGATGAGCATTCGATGATCACATCACGGTAGCTCATCAATAAAGCATCGATAAGAAAAGTTCCTTGTTTGAGTACTCATCATCGCATTGAATTTTTCAAATGTGATTCAGCTTTCCACTTGGCCAGTATGAAATATAGTATAGTTGATTTAGAACTCTAGAATTAAAAAGGTGCATTTGAGGTGCGATATTTCGCTGAACTTGAGAGCATCTTTGAGCTTTATCGGAAGATAGGAATCAGATGATAGAAGTTCGCCCACACAGGAAAAGTGTGAATGAAAAATGGGTAGATATAAATTTTAGTTATTACGTATCATTTCTTTTAAAGTATAGTTATCTGCAAAGTGTTTGGGGTATACTCATAAAGGATGCTTTAATTGCAAACCTGTAAAATGCTCCTCAATTACTGGTTAATGCTGGACCATCTCATTCGCCCGCGGACATTGTTTCATTTAACTAACGCACCAGTATTACCTATGCAGTTTGAAGGTTCATGTATGGAGCAATAAAAGCTGTTTAATTATGCTGTATGGAATAGGGATTTGGTCGCGAAAAACAAGTAAATATATTATAATATAAAGAGTGTTCGAACATTCTCATTACAGTATCCTAGAGCAGGACTAACGCTGGAGGGTACACGAGGTTTAACCCATCACCCGGATTCCTACCCTCCAAGCATTTTTATTACTTTCTCCACTACACAAAGAAGTAGAAGTACTGTACTCCACACAAAAATTTGATGTCGATATTTCACGTAAATACATGGTTTGAGGCCCCCTGAAAGCAAAATGGGCATTTTAGTAAAGTGGAATAAATACCAAAATGGGTATTTAGGTTCAATACCTTCCAAAGAAGGATAGGAAGATCTTAAAGAAAATCCTTCTACCTCAGGCTAGTCTTTAAATGATTTTTTTTGAAATTTTGAAATTCTAAAAAATAGCTCTAACGATTTTGATTAAAATACCATATATTAAATATATTTAAATTACAAATAAAATGTATATCTAGAATTTTCTGGGAGTAACCTGTGAAGTCCACTTCATTTGGAGGACATTTTGTATAATATTGTATAACTATTAAACGTTAAGCGATAGACGAAAAAGTACTACATAAAAAATATAAGTTTATTTCAAAAGGTTTTTTATCACATAGACCACTTCTGATATATCCGTTATTAAAGGTTCGAATTGTTCATTTCTTAGCCAGTCTCTTTAAGTTCTGTGAACATTCAGTTGTTTCTCACGATTGCATGGAAACAGTATGGAATTTTAAGGCCAGCACATAGCGTCCAGTTCTTAAACATTTGACTATCGCTGTTCACTTTGTATCTCTAACGAAATGAGTAGTACAGCTATTTCTGCAAAGCTTTATTTGGATTAAAATGAAGTAGACAAATAAATAAACTTTAGTAAGAATAGGGCTTCAGTAGGAATAGTTTGTATACCCACTAATAAATATTCTGGTTCCTGAGGTCGCGGGTTCAATCCCGGCGGAAGGAAATGGATTTGTTTCGGGCGTAAAAATCCTTAGCATGCCTTCCTTCGGGAGGGAAGTAAAGCCGGTGGTCCCGTGTTGTAGATTTACGGCACGTAAAAGAACCTCAAGACTGATAGAGAGGCCTCTGAGCAAACTTTCCGGTCTTTCACGTCCAATATATAAAGGGACGCTAAAGAACACAGTAGCTAAAGATCGTCCATAAATAAAACTCATGTTTTAAACTAATAAAGATAAGAGGGTAGAGAAAGTCATTTGAATGTATCACATGAGATTTTTACTATTTGTATGGTAAATTTTATGGTAAAATTTGTATGGTAAATGTTTCCAGCGCGCTAGTGCACTTCAAGTGTGTATGTATATATTTGACCTATTGGGTAATTACGTCACATAGTTGTGCATACCCAGAAGCTCCTTAAAACTTGCACAAGTCAATATGTCCCAGGAGCCCTGTTGCTATGCTTCATGTAGTTTAGAAGAGAATTGCGGTAGGTTTAAATGGCGTGAATTTTAAATTGCCGCATATATAAGTAATGTTTAATACCAAACAAAGAAAAAATAATCTATAAAGCCGCAAGATGACAAACGCTAGTGTGTTCACGTGGGCTTGTTGTCTTATACAGCAGCAGCCACTGAATATATTGATTCATATTGCATCGCATCGTTAGTATTATCTAGGGACATCGGATCGTCCACCCTACTGCAAATGCCGCATTCAAGATAAACCCGGTAATACCCGGGCCTTGTAAAACTTCTTTACTGTTTTTTTTAAGAGTTGGAAATAGAAGCCCTTTGAAGAAGTTATGTTGTTCCTGGAGTTTATTTACGTAATTGTTGTTGATGTTGTTTACGTAGGAGTTTGCACCACGCTTTGGTAAGCCAATTTGAAGAAGATTGCTTGTTACGTAATATGCTGCTACGTATGTGAAGCTGATTTGAAGATGTATTTTTTTTTTGTTACGCTCCAAATTTAAAAATATTATATTAATTTTTGTTATTACGCTGCTTCTATAAATAGTATTTATGTTCATGTTTGCCTCGGTTGCGTCAGTCTTACTTTAGAGACATGTTTCTCTTAATCAGGGCGTGGTACGACAAGAATGTAGAGTTACACAGGTTTTAAGTTTACATTCACTTCTTTTTATTAATCCTTGGCACAAATTAAATAGCACTACACTGATATTAAGAGCTGTGAGATTCTTTAATTTAAAACTAGTGCTTTGTTAACGCGTATAGTTAATTTTACGATTCACACGAATACGTAATATTTCTTTAGAGAACACATCTTCCATCCGCCCACTACCAAGGTCTACAGGCAACTGAACATATTTCAATTGTCAGAACCCGTAAACTTTTGTACTTCAAGTCTCTGATTGGCTAATTTTAAACTGTCACAAAATTTACATTATTGCTGCCCTAATCATGACTAGTAGCATTCAAACTCTCAAACTCAGTATTGCCTCAAGGTTACCTCATTGTTAGCAACTTTAAACTTATTATTCTCACAGCCCTTACATTATCAAATTATATAATGCATTCACATAACAATTTTGAACATGTTTACAGTAATATAAACATTTGCAATGATTGTTACATACATTTTTATAAATTATTACATATATATTGCTTCAAGGCGGGCTGTTATTGAATTTACATATTATGTAATTTAATTAAAACTTATTCAAGTATTAAAAATACTGTCTCGTGATGCAGTAATTTGTATCACAAATTACCTAAATGTAAATAATGATTGTAATATGAATATGCATTTTTATGTGACATTGATTTCAGATGTTTATTGATTGTAAATATTGTTGGAAAGTAAATTTATAAGGCTTTACTGAAACTGTCAATAATAGCGCAATAATGCAGAGAGGGGGGTGAGCTGTTTATCATTATTGGAAACGAGGAAGTTACGTAATGTGTGGCGCGTTTTCGGTAGAAACTTCTGGAATGTGTTCTCCCTAAAGCATATGTATTCATAATTTTCATTGGATATTAAAATAGACGCTAATGTTGGCGCGTTTTATTAGCCAATAGTAATTCATTTATAATCTTTAGGCGTATCTGATTGCAGGAGTATAAATAAGCCAAGTTAGAGGTAAAGTCAGTCAGTCCTTCAGTTCGCCGAAAGCATTCATATACTACACGTCGTTTCAGTCAGTCAGTTCGTCAAGTTACGCACAGCAGAATTATGAAAGATCTAAAATATGGTAAAGTTAATTATACAAAAGATTGAAGTACGTGGATTAAAAGTGATCAGTAAGAAGTATTATAACAGTTTCAGTTTGGCGAGTATCTAAATCAATATGTAAAAGTGATAGTGAACGTGTTCGACAATAAAAATTATAAAACAAATTTCTTCATCAGTGTAATTTTTGGATAAAAGATTCCTTTCCGCTTCACAACCTGTATTGAGACACATGTTCGACCCAAGCCAACAGGATAATAGCTAGCCGCAGGACATTTAAAATGAATTATTTCAAAAACTGATACTAGGGAACGCAAATTGCTAATACCAGATGGAGCTACAAACCAAACAAATGAATGACGTCATAAGATGGCTTCCACTCACATGAAGTAAACACAATATAAGATCTCCAAGTTCTAATAATTTACGTAAAACATATTACGTAAGCATTAACCCTCGCAAATTGGCACCACAACGTGGGGCTACAATTAATGTTAAATAAATAAATAGTACGTAAGAACCATCTCTCGCACTCGCCTTTTCAATTGTGTAAGCATTACTCAATAATGCATCTTCCTAGATGGGATCAATTAGTCATTATACGTCTAAGAATTAGATATGACGCCTTTAACCATAGCCACCTAATGACTAAAGAACATCCTCCTTAATGTATCATACTCCTTACAGTCCAAATTCTAGTCACAACCTGCCCATTGCATAATAAAGAGAGACGATGAAGCGTCACGGAGTACATCCAGACAGATTTAGGAAATCTCTTTAATTGAGACAAAGCATTCATTATATGCATCTCAGAAATGTATACAAAAAAGTTTAATTCTTTCAATATCCAACTCTAATCATACACTATCAGTATTTTATGCTGTTATGGTGGTGACAGGACTAAATTGTTCAAGCGACCTTATACAAGTACATTTAAAAAGTATTATGCATTACACTCACATGACCTCTACCCTTTATCACTACTCACTATTTTTACGAAAGTTTGTTTACCTATTTTAATCGAGTTAAACCCTTGCAGAAATAGCTGCATTACACATTTCGTTATGGTAAAAAGGGAACAGCAATAATCAATGTTCTAGAATTGGACGCTATACGCTGGCCT
The DNA here is from genome assembly GCA_030765065.1 of Deroplatys truncata. NCBI lineage: Eukaryota > Metazoa > Arthropoda > Insecta > Mantodea > Mantidae > Deroplatys > Deroplatys truncata. Next base: position 71,619,585 of record CM060978.1, on the reverse strand, counting down.
TAAAATTCCGTTTTAAAAGAATTTTGTATAATCTTGTAAACGTTAAGCGACAGATGAAAAAGTACTACACAAAAAATATAGATCTCTTTAAAACACACAATTTATTTCAAGTAACTTTTTTGTGGCATCAGCTATTTCCGAGATATCCGTGGTTAGTCTTGTTGATTTTCAGTTGTTTCTCGCGATGTCATGGAACAATTATGGCATTTTAAGGCCAGTGTATAGCGTTCAGTTCTTAAACATTTGACTATCGCTGTTCCCTTTGTATCTATAACGAAATGTGTAATGTAGCTGTTTCTGCAAAGGTTTATCTCAATTAAAATGAAGTAAATAATATAATAAGCTTTCGTATGAGTAACTGTATAACAAATAATAAGAGAAGAGGGTAGAGAAAGACATGTGAATGTATTACATAATTTTTTTGTGAGTTATTATTCTCTTGTTTCCTAATAATTGCTTAGCAACGCCCAAATGAATGGTTTATATTGCGCTATAACGGTCCGATAAAGGGCTCCATTAAAGCCCATACCTTGCTGTGTTGGTCATATGAATTCTGCGGTGATTTAAAGCAATTTATATACAGTTTAATGATAATCTACAAGGGTGAACGTTGCAGTATTTCATTGTTTGGTGGGAAATATGCGTATACAATTCGAGAAATGCAACCCCGCAGTAATTAATTTAGGCGTGTTTGACAATCAAACAACGGTTGTAGCGTCACGGGATCGCAGGTTTGAAGTTCAGCTAGGCATGCATGTTTTAATGAGAGTTTTGGCTGTGTTATAACGTGTCGCCTGGCACCACTGTCATGAAAGAGAAACAAATCCTTTGTTTAGTACAGTTCTTTCCACCCACTCGAGGACTTGTGAACGCGTAAAATGAAATTTTGCGTTTTCGCTCGCACTTGCCGCCGGCACGCACCAAATGCCGAATTAATGACGTCAAGGCTCACTAACTTTGATCTCTTCAATCCAATTTCGATTACGGTTTTCTTGTCTTCGCTTCACTGTGTTTCATCTACTTAATGATGTATAAGCAGTCTTTGTTTTAATTTATTTAATTGAAGGCTTTGTGGTTAAGAGTTATTTTTAAAGTCAGTACAGCAAAGCCTTAATTACAAAAGAATGGCGTTGAAAGTTACGAAAAATCTTTTCAACTGTTTCGCCCACTTATAAGATGAAAGAGATTTAATTGCATATATTATCTTCTTTAGAGGGAGGTGGCGCCACGGTAACGTGTGCGGTTCTCATTCGTGAGGTCCCGGGTTCGATTCTGGTGACGCCCACTCCAAGTTTCTCCATGGTTTTCCCTGGTCGGCAAGGCGATTCAGGGTGGAGTTGTCTAGCACGTATCTCCTCTCTCCCTCATTTCCTCTCATTTCATCTCCCTCTTTCAAGTTGCAGGTTGACTCGGGACTGTGTGTTGGTCGGTGGCGGACATATGGCGCAGGGGTTGCGTTTTGGAACTCCTCGGCCCCGTCAGATGGCAGCCTGTTCGAGCCTTCAATGCTGGGTCGAGCTTTCTCCGGTCTCCGCTGAAGGGGAGCCTGTCAACCAACCTCCGGTGGCTTGGGAGAGTCGCTGCCGAGCGCTCTCCGGCCGGGTGGTCAAACTTGTAATTATTAGGGAACTCTGTGCGTCACTGTCGACTGCGTCGGCCGGTCCTGCAACCAAATCGCCTTCTGCAGTTCCTTCATCTCACCTGTTCCTCCCAGGGATGTATGCACAAAAGAGCTCTTGGGGTCGAGGTGCTAGCTGTTCCCTTCGGTCCACTAACCCTTTTCTACTACTTACCACTAGCAGTTAGAGCAAATGCAGTAGCACCCATTTAACCAAACTAAAGAGCGCAGTGCCGTTTCGGATAATCGATGGTATGGATTTTTATCAGCGAAAGGGAAAAAATATTTGTATTCCAAATGCATGTAATAATATTTGTCGCGGTATCTTTCGTGTTATCTTATTTGCTGAGCGCCTGTTATTGTTTTAATATTTTTGAATTTTGGATTCTTTGTCCTCCGGCTAGCTATTATTACTCAGTCGAGCAAATCTCTTGAACAGGGTGTGTAAACGGAAAGGAGTTGTTACTAAAAGATAACGCTGATAAAAGAATTTGTTTTTACACTTTTATTGCCGTCACACTTTATTCATTTCACATAATTACTCTTGATACACGCCCGACTGAAATTGTTATATTTTCGAATGTAACTATTATCACTTATTTGTCGCACATTATTAATTCAAGTATTTCACATTTTTGTAACTAGTTTTACGAGCGAGATTCTGTAGAATTGCGCGACGTGTAACGCGTGAATGTTTCTGTTGAACTCTCTGGCTTCACAATTTATACTCCCTCACCCCGATATGCCTTAACATTATAACAGAGCTGCTATTGGTTAATAAAGCGCCAACATTAGCGTCTATTTTTATATCCAATCAAAATTACGAACACATATGCTCTAGGGAAGATATTCCCTCCATTTCTAAAGAAAGGTACGCTAGTCTGACGTCATTTGTTTGTCTCATCTAATTGATAAACAACTCACCCCATCGTTTCATTGTTACCCGCTCCTATTGTCAGTTTCAGTGAGGCCGTGTAAACTTATTTCCTAACAATGCTTATAATTAACAAACATCTCAAATCATTGTCATACAATAATGCTAATTTACACTACAATCACTCTGGCATTCACAGTGTTGTGATATAAAATACTGCCTCATATTTAAGGGAAACTTACCACTGTATAGAGTATTAAAATATGAATTTTAGTATTTACGAAGACTGTTTCATAAAATCAGTAATTTGTTTCTGAACTTTCATCTCACAACGCTTGTGAGCAGCTATATCACGTACGCTTAACCGGCATTATATTACTCTTTGTTTTACAAAACTCAAATCAACTTAAAAACAAAAAGTTTGGATATTTGATAGAACGGTAATTCAATATTTCCCGTTAAGATTTGAATATGAATTTTGAAACAGGATTACCACTTCGGAAGTGGGATGGTCTAGTAGTTCTCTGATCTGGTAATCTCGGATGCTGTAACTTGTAATTGCCCGATTTGAATTTACCGCTCTGATAAAATCAGTTGGTAGTATCGTGTCTGCCTCGTTCGGCAGAAATGATTCTTGGCGAAAAGTTTTTTCCACTCGGTTATTGCTGGAATTGTGCAGCGTGTGTTGAGCTTTAGCAATTTGTTAAAACCTTATTTTAATTTACTTGGTTTGTTCGGTGTATTTTAAGTGATTTAAAATACGTATGGCTCAGTTAATAGCAATATAGATTTATTTAGATTTCTTTAAGTGTTTTTAAGGTAAGACTTTTAAATGAGAATAGCAATAATAATTTTCACTGAAAAGTGTTTTATTTTCTCACGGACAATGTAAAAGTTAAAACGTAGAACAACAGTTACCTTTTTAACACAGTTTTACTTACTTATAGTTTTATAATTCTGCTTTTTGACTTTTTATATTGGTTTAACAATTAATTATTGATCATCGCTTGTATACAATATGATATAATTTCTCTTATCAAGTAAATTTGAGTTGAGCGTTTCTCAAGGCGTTGTCGTCTTTGTGAAGGATTTTTCTTAAGTAAAAAAAAAGTTGAATGCTGCTTACTTATCCTAGCTTGGCTGCTAATCATAACTAAATACGTCACATATTAACATAAATAACATTTTAACAATTAAAATTAATTTTTAACATATTTAAATATGACAATCTTTTGTTGACATTTTTATGTCATACAATGTTCAAAATATTGCGAATGCAATGTTTTTCATCTTTTCTTTATAACGTATTTCCCTCTTAAGTTGTTCATTTTTCTTTTTCTTTCTCATTTATAATTAATGCAGTAATTATAATTGATTTTTTCATAATATATAAGTACTTTTTCAAATCTTATTTTATATATGGTATTTTCCAATAATATTAATTCATAATTTATGCACAATGTATTCATACTAATGATATATGTGTGAATCATTGTCCATCACTTGAATTTTTAATTCCAATATGCCTTATTATGGCAGTTTATTAAACACTTTCATTTCTTTTAAAAATCTACATCAGTTTGTAGTCTTTCTTACCTCTAATGCTTTGAATCCCTCGTCCAATGTCGCTCTGTCACTAAGGGCTAGTTTCCGTTCATTGCTTACTACATCAAGTTTTCGTTTTGCCGAGATCTTAAACACAAATAAACCACACTGACCAACACCAACACTAAAATATCATTGAATGCGTGTGCAAGAGGTTAACACTTGTTATAGCGGTACTTGTATTGCAATTTAGGGTTACATAAAAGAGAATTTCCAATTATCGCAGCAGCGTTGCCAGCATGAATTTGAGCATCTGTATGTTTTCATTCTTTCTTTTCTTTTCTTCTTCTCCTCCTCACCGTTTTGATTAAGCGGGGATTTACTCTATTGCATTCCATCCAAAATTTCGATATTATAATTTCACCGAAAATACGCATTTTGAAGCTCCTGGAATCCAAAAGCATTTTTAGTAAAACGTCTGTGTGTATGCGTTTCTGAACAGCGTAACTCAAAAACCAAAACTGTAATAAATACCAAACTGGTATTAAGTTCAGTATCTACCAAAGATGACAAAGCAAAGATTTCAAAAATAAATCCCCATAATCTAAACTAGCATTTATATGGAAAATATAAATATTTAGATATTAAAATAAAAAATAAAACGAATATTCTGAATTTTGTGGGAACAGCCTGTAAAGTCCTCTTTTTATAAAAATGGTGAATCCTCCAAGACTTTTTGCGATTACTTTCCGCAAGACAAGATACAAATCAAACATAAAAACAATTCTGATGTATTGCACTCACATGGCTTTCTCTACTCTTGTACAAACTATTTTTACAAACGCTTATTCTCCATATGCTTCATGTTAATCGAGATGTTAATCTAATTTTATTGTGTGTACAAGGAGAATATGGCAGACTTTAATCGATAGTCAAATCTTTTAAGCGCTGGTTGCTATGTGGAGCATTTTATTTTATTTAATGTACAGAATATAAAAAGAAGCGAATAACGAATTCCCATTTGAGAAAAGGTATTAAGTATTGGAAAATTCAAACAATAACAAGAATAAGTCATTTAGAATGAAGAGGGCTTTGGAGACATTCCCAGAAAATTCTAAATATACATTTCATTTGCCATAAAAATATCTTAAAGATATGATATTTTAACCTAATTCGTTAAGAGCCGTTTTTGAGAAAATCAAAATTTTCGAAAACTTTTCCATGTAAAGGGTAGTCTGGCGTGGGAGGATTTTCTTGAAAATCTTCTTCGTGTCGCATTTTTGAAAGATACTGAGCCTAAATACCAAGTTTGATGTTCATTCGACTTTTCGTTTTTGAGTTATGCTGTTCACAGACAGACAGACACACACACGGATATGTTTCAAAAAATGCTTTATTTGGATTCAGAGCACCTCAAAACATATGTTTCGCATGAAATCTCGATATCGAATTTTTGGGTGGAATGCAATACTTCTCCTACTTACTATACGTAGTAGAGAAAGTAAAAATGAGTAACGAAACTCCTGTTTGATAAGAAAAAAAAATGTATGAACAAGACGATATTATGGCACCATTCAGTATATTTCACATCGGCGGATGGAAAAAATAAGCTTTTTATGGATAATTTGTGGAAAGTTGGCTAAAAAAGATCACGTGAATGTACATAAGATTTTCTATGGAAGACATTGTCGTAATCTGAAATATTCAAATAGTGAAATGTTTGTGTGTATGATACTAAACATGCAGAACGGAAAACTAGTTAACGAAGTGTAAATTTACATCTATCAGATTGGAAACAAGTAAATTTGTTGAAGAAAATTCTGTTTACTCTGTCTAATGTATGCAAGAAGCACGAAGCAATAAAAATATCCTCCATTTACATAACAAGCATATTACGTAGGAAGATTGCTGGAAACTTGGCTGTTCCAATTTTAGTCCTGCTACACCCACATCCTCATCAGCCCGGCATATCCTTCCTCCGTGGTTTATCTCGCGAGGACATGCAACTGCAATATTCCTTTGTTAGATGTATACGCCCTCAAGTCAGGGTGTGCTGTGTCTCTCCACTGCCAACTTTTTATCACGTGATGCAATGGCTGCTCTCTGGATGCTGTTTGGCAACGATCTGCCTTGTCTCCACATTGTCTGGACCAAATAGGGCTTTCACCAGTAACATCTGATTTACTTTTTGCTTTTGTTCCAAAAGTATTCTAATCTGTTAAATGCGATGCTGCTGCTAGAATACAAACAGCTAAAGCCCCCTTCTAAAGTAGCTATTTATGTATCAAGTACGCAAAACAAGGCTTTAGCGGGGAATTTAGAGTCCCCGGACGAGGCATAAGCCGATAGTCCGATAAAGCAGATAGATAGGTACTGTATCTTTATTGGTGTAAAATTATTAAAGCTATTATACAAAACATTTAGTGCGTAGTTCATTGACTGCAGCTACCTGCAAGCTAGGAGGTTGAACGTGACAAAAAGAAGAAATAGAGATAAATTGCCTCTAATTGAACAAATTTGATCTTGCTTCACGGACTTTAGCCAGGAAGTAACATGTTTTGCCAGTTCCTCTGGTCATCCAGTAGATCCCAACATAACAATCTCCTTCTAGCTAGAGTTAAGGCTTTTTTTCGCTGGTTCTCCTACTGTGCACATTCCACCAATGGAGGGAGATGCCACACACGCGCCTGGCTCCAACGACCACTTCCACTGGAGTGACGCTATATTGCCCTCACCAACCGTGTTTAGCCAAATCCAGACAGGGGTGACGTCATACCAGACGGTTTCAAAGAAATCCTTCCCTTTGGCGTGGTCCGCGCCAAAAGGAAAGATCGTTAAGCCGAAATATAATTAAGGAGACCCAATAATGCTACGTCTGGTAGCAACAATATAACGTAACAGTGCATCTGGTAATGACAAAATTAATAATACGCCACAATACTCACCACAAAATAGACAAATTCTCCTACCAGAATCGTCAGTTATTTTCTGCCCCTCAGCCTCCCGGTCTAAACTATGCCATTCTTCTCCTATACTATCTTCCTAAGTATATATATATATCGGTAAAATATTTTCGTAAATAGCGCAAAGAAATTTTTATAATCTTGTATAATTGGCATAGACGAAAATGTACTAAGCAAAACACACAATTTATTTCTAGTAACTTCTTTTGCGGCATCAGCCACTTCAAATTGTTCAATACTTAGGAAATCTTTTAAAGTCCTGCCGATTTTCGTTGTTTTTCGCGATGTCATGTAAAGAATATGGAATTTTTAGGCCAGCATATAGGATTCAGTTCCTAAATATGTGACTACCTCTATTCCCTTTGTATCTATAAAAACATGTGTAATGCAGCTATTTCCGGAAAAGTTTATCTCGATTAAAATCAAGTAGATAGGAAAATAAATCTTTATAGGAATAATTTGTATACCCACTAATGAGCAAGAGGGGTGAAGAAAGTCATGGAATGTAACACATCAGATTTTTTTTTAGATAACTGTCCATTGCTGCTTCCTTTCCTGTAAGAAAACAAACTGAGAATATCGCATATTTGGTATTTCCTAGTCCTCACTGCTCAGTTTATCTGCCTCCTTTAACCGTTGAGAGCTCCAACGTTAGTCCCGTGCATGCGCAGTGTGCTACCGTGCATGTATTCCAAACGTTTCCAACGTATTTTCTGTTTCAATATTCTCGAAGTACTAGCTCTCAACGGACGCCTGCTAATGCTAACCCAAAATTGTAATTATAAGATTATCCTTGCTCCAGAATACTGTTTTTTTTCGGCTTGTGATAGCCACTGATCTCCCAGTCTGTCCGATATATAATTTCCGCATTGTAATGGTTTTATATATTCCTGGATTTAAAGATACATAAGTTTTATTTTTCTAGGTGGGAGGATGTTTTATAACGTTTTGACTGAGTTAGAAAAACACATAGTGTTACCGACAGAAAACAAAATTACCACATGCTACAGTTCGCTCAAAAAGTTAAAAAGAAAGATTTCATAAGATATTTACAGTGATAAATTAAGCATGGTGTGAAAATGTACTATATGTGGAGATGAAAATACGTATACCTAAAGGCAGGTATTTTTTTAGAATGATTTAGAAATAATTTGTCAATAATATTCTAAATTCGATATTTACTTTTGCCTTTTAGCATATTTTTCGTATATGTAATTACTGATTAAATGTTTGTGTAAAAGCGTTTAAAACTTAAATACTTCATACATGCTATCCCTTTCTTCTTAAGGAAGCTGGCATTGTTTACTTCATTCATACGACAGTTGGCCTATAACGTCAGGAAGTGCTTCGGGTTGCTAGATAATGCATCAAATTAATTACTTTTGGCGGAATGATTTGAAGATAGACCAAGATGAAGACTTTTTTTGCTCCTATCTGTACTTTCTATTTGTAGCTTAAAGTTGTTGAATGGGATGATAAATATATGCGCCATCAATGCTCGCTGGAGTGATGTTGATGCAAATGTAACACACTACTTGATGCACCTATGGTTTCCGTAAGCTTTTTTGATCTGAGTGTATACAGCCAAAGCGCAGAAAGGGAAAATATGAACTTTTAATTTAGTTCTAGCAGCTTTTATGTTAGATGTACACGACTACTGTTCAAAATTGCGGCAAATCTCCATGAAAGCGTTGCTACAAACGTTTTTTCTTGACATGAATGGTGACGAGCGTCACTTTAACGATCTCTGACAGTTTTGTGATCCGTAATTACCGTTTGATAGTAACTCTAATCGGCTAACGTCCCATCTGCATTGATTAAACAGAGATGCATAGATCAAAGGAGTGTTGAACGAAATTTGCGTGAACTCTGCGCATAGATGAAGTTCATCTATTCCGGCATAAATGAGTTTGAACGAGGTCCTGAAAGCGTTCCGGGTAGCAGATGAGGCTTACTCTGAAGATCCATGGATTATGCTTCAGAACCGTCGAGGCAATAGGGGTCTTTTAAAGAAGGGGAAATGGTGAAGAAAAGTTAATGTGAACATGTGCATTTAGCTAGTACATGGGCGAGTAGAACGGTATTTCGAGGTACGCCGTAATGCTTAACCTCAAACTTGATTGCTTGTGGTGTCTTATTTTGATATTGTCCAATGCTCTAACTTAAATACTGACACGGGGGACCGAGGTCGTTAAGGGATAGACTCGTGAATATCCTCCCTGAATGGGGTTTCTTTCCAGGGTTTCCTCAGTCCTTATAACTGCAAATAGTGTCCTAAACTTAGGTCTGGAACATTTCCTTCTCAAATTTCCTTTTCCAGTTACATTTTATTTCATTTATCATCAGTGTCCATCACCTGTTGTGCCATATATAGTATGAGCAGGCATTAAACACTGTTAGTATTAGTATTAGTATTTATTTAGTTTCCATAATCCGCACATTGTTTTACAATTTTTCATTTACATTATTTTGAGTTGCTATTTTTATCCCTTAGTTCCCCATACATTTTAAATCCATGATTATTTATGTATAGTGGATCTTAACTTAGATCATGATATTATTTTTCTCTCCCCATAAGTTCCCTTAACATTCTTTTGTCCCCTTCCTGCTTTACCTTCATTGTCTTACTTTTTAGAACTTCTGTATTAGTATTTTCATATTTTTGGGTGCATACTGTTTCCTCCAAATTCTTGTTTCTCTGCATTCTGCTATATAATCCAAGTCATTTACCTGTCCACCCTAAAGGGCATATATCTAAGTTCATTCCCTTCCTATCTCCTCTTAGCCTATGCACTCTTAATCTAGTTCACACCCAACCTCCTCGCCCTAATCTGTTACAAACTTCCACATATTTCTCTCTGCCGCAGTACATCTTCATTTGTGTATATAGTATTAAAGTTTTCTTATCTCTAAGACTTTCAAATAATACTTGGTTCTCTATATCCTCCACTCTGTTCCTTGTTTCCAGAAACCTCTAACTTCACCATCTCCCTCCTAAACCTACTAAAAATTTAAAGTGTCCATTGTCGGATTCCTGTGTAACACTCCAAATTTGGCTACATAACGACCCTACTAATCTTTATAAACCTTATGATTTATTTATATTCCTCACAGAATGGCTGTGAGCACCGGAGACTATAAGTGTATCAATAATAAAATACGACTAGTTATGGATGACCGCCAAATAGTGACTAACTCATAGATATTTAAATTAATAGTGTATCTGTACGCCTGGCGCTACCTGTGGCCGGCCAGTAAGTGCCTCCCGGCCCGATACCTGAACGGGGCGTGCGACGAGCCGTTGGAAAAATAGCCAGTACGGAAACAATAGAACAATAGCGAGTGTGGAATAAAAATCCCTTTTACTTGTTCCGAAGCCTTCGTTTCGGCATGTTCTAGTAGGTTCTTGTTCTCGAATGTTCCGCTTTGTATGCGAGGCCTATATAAGGGACTATCGCTCAGCCAGTGTTGAACTGAGTCGAGTGGAGTTCAGTTCAGCGTTGAGTTCAGTTGAGTGCTGTTAGAAGTGATGAAGTGGACAGTGAAGTTTAATTGTGAGTTGTAACTTAGCAGTCATGCTGCTCAGCAGTTCAATTGTGGTTTGATTCGACGAATCAGTTGTGCTGTATTCCGAGTGTGTGCCAAAGTGACGCAAGTGTAACTTTTGAGTTACGTTGAATGCCTAGTGATAATTAAAGTGAGTTTTCGCAGTAACTGGTGTTTTTATTTGTTAAATACATAATTACTTTACAAATCATAATCATGTACAGAACTTTTTTTGTTTTTGATTATTGCGGGAGAAAACTTACATAAAATACAAAAATAACAGCTAATTTCTAGCATTACCACTGACTGAGGAAATCTGGCCCTAGGGGCGTTGCTCGCAAATAGAAGTGCATAGATACAAATATATAGAACTAATATTATTAAACAGTAATGAACTGAATTAGAATTTGAGACAGAAAAAGCAATAATGCATATAGATATAGGGATAGATTATACAACGGAGGAGGAACCTCGCTCACTACGACCCTAATAGACCTTTTGTGGCTACCACCCCCAGGACGAAGGAACGAAGACGCGCGGAAGTCCCTAGCAGCTCCAAACTTGAAGATCCCTCCCACTGCTGGACGACCCCTCTAGTGTCTATGAAACCTAGAAAGATAAAAAGGAAATGGAATGAAAGGCAAATAATGGAAAGGAAATGTTGGTAGATGAGAAACCAGCTCAATATTCGCCTACCGACCAGAGAAATCCACGAAATCCCCAAGGTTAGAGAAGGCAGTTTACGGGAAGCGAGACCGAGTTGTAAGACATACTGGTATCTTTAAGTTATGGAAATTAATTTTGTTTTATAAGTGATGTAATTATTAACACTCCAGTTAAAAGATAAGTAATCATATTGTGCTAAATTAATATTTATAATAATACAAAATCACACGAATACGTTTAATTTACAGTATACGAAAATAATTTTATTATGAAATTGTTTATTGAAGTGCTTATTTTTTTCATTAAAAACGTTGTAATATTGCAAATAGGTGAAGTTTCTGCACGTGCAAAGGAAAAAGGAAATCGGTTTTGAATAGTGATTGATCGAACCAGGTTACTCCTATTAACTACTACATTTGTACTCATTTGAAATCTTAAAACTGATGGGTTTACCATTCAAAATCCATTTCACTGTTTATTTCCCCCTAAAGCTTCACAAAACTTCAGTTTGCTTAAACAGACAGGGTTTGTGACAGTTGCTAGAGGGGAATATTTCTATGTGGTTTCTATGACAACTCCCATTACACTGTTACTGTAGCAGTGAGGTACTCCCAACCTCCTCCTTGCCTCATGTGCAAGAGGTCCCGAGTTCGAATCTCAGGGTGAGTTACCCGATAAGGTCTTTTCCGGGGTTCTCTCTTATCCCAAGAAGACGAATGTTGGGTAGCCTAAGCTCTTAGGAACCCGGGCCCATTTGAGCATAATTACAAACATCTCGTTCATTCATTGTCCCAGTTAAAGGACGTTAATTAGTCATCAAAGCAAGCAAGAAATATGACAGCCTGATGGCTAATAGTCCTTGACGACCAAAGTCTCCCCCCCAAAAAAAAAATTACTCCTTTCCCTTCGTCTACAAGGTGAACTTTGAGGGATAGTATGTTCCCAAGTTATACTTAACTAGGTGATAGCACCTGGTTTCATACTTATTATTAGCAGTGGCATAAGATAAATGAAACTTATGGAAGGAGAGCTTCCCTTAATAATTGCATGTTTAATTTCTAAGCGTACTATGTCAACATGGAACACTACATCACTGGAACGTTAGAGTGGTGTGGGAGAAATGTTTTCGAGGTGTGGATTCAGCCCATCTTCAGCTAAAGGTCGACTGCTAGGTTCGTGCCCCCTGTCTCTTGTATAAGAAGTGAGTAGTGTTTCTGCTGCTATCTGATGTGACCAGTTACTGCTCGAATCTGCTTCGTCTGCTTTTACGTGAAGTGCAGAGAAGAAGAAGGAAGGAAAACAGCTCGAAAAAGCGAACGACAGTCGAATGGAACGATGAAATGTGCAAGTATATGAATTACCAGTCATTAAAAATTAATATTCACTTCGCAATTCAAAGGGTAATTTTGAACCACTCCAATCATTCAGAAACAGGCTCTTTCCTGTGTGGAGATTAATGTAGTCTACAGACGTAGCCGAATTATTATAATAAACATTCCTATTCACCTAATTCTTGAAAACGTTTATGTAACATAAATTGTCAATTATTACTCTTAAAGTATTGTTAAATATGAGAAAATATTAACTATTGGTGTTTATCACTCATTGATTTTAAACTGATAAGAATGTTTTTAATGGTTTGGTATATTGTGTATGAATATTTTGTCAAATTACTAGATTACATTGTATATTTGCAAAACTTTTGCTAATATTTTTATGACGCTAACATTTTTATGACGGTAGTCTTTGCAGAAATGTCAATTTTTGGAATTTATAGATATAACAGCCTAGCTACATTACCGTAATAAGTCCGACTATTAAGGTCTGATAAGGAATCACAAAGGCTTTGGAAAATAATATTAGGCTTCAATACAAAGCTATTTTATTGTTCCTACTGCATTTTTCTCAACTACGTGTAGTAAGTAGAGGACGTATTGCATTCCTCCCAAAAATTCGATACCGATATTTCACGGGAAATATATGTTCTGAGGCCTCCTGAATCCGTGTGTGTGTGTGTCCGTCTGTGTGTCTGAACAGCATAACTCAGAAACAAACAGTCGGATAAACACCAAACTCTGTATTTAGGTTCAGTGTCTTCCAGAGATGCGACACGAAGGTTTTCAAGAAAATTCTCCCAGCCCAGATTACGCTTCACATGTAACATTTTTCGAAAATATTAATTCTCTAACGATTTTGATTAAAATATATATATATATATATTTAAGATACTTCCATGACAAATAAAATGTATATCTCGTATTTTCTGGGAATGTCTCCAAAAGTATTCTTCATGTGAACGACTTTTGCATAACTGGTAAACCATAAGAGATGGACAAAATTTTACTACACAAAAAATGTAGATCGCGTTAAAATACACAATTTATGTCATATACGTTTTTTTGTTGAATGAACCATTTTCGAGATATTGTTTGTTATTCCCTTAAATTTTCCAATACTTATTGTCTCAAATGGGAATCGTTATTCGTTTTTTTATGTCCTGGATATGCAAAGAGTATTATCTGTGGCAAAGAGAATGCACATAGCATCTCGATTAACATGAAGCATATGGAGAATAAGCGTTTGTAAAATAGTTTGTAAAGAGTAGAGAAAGTCATGTGAGTGTAACATATCAGATTTTTTTGTTATCAAAGTGGTCAAAGGTTAAATGTTTAAACACCTTCATGTGGCAACAGTGAGTATGTTTCATTTCAAAATGTACAAACAAACTAATGAAACATTTAGCAGGTATAGTCTAATAATTTGACCATATATGTGTATGGCACTATGTAGATTTCAAGAACCATACCGAAGTTAAAACAGCCAAGGCCATAGCAATATTGCAAATAAGCGAAACATCGTAGCCTGTTATTGGAACATCCTTATGTACAAATGCCTGAGGATCTACAAACTTTTGCAACAAGTGGTGAACTACAACTTTGCACGCAATATACGAATTAGAACACGGAAAGCGAGTTTTGCGATTTATCTTCTTTATGTTGGCAGCTTTGCGCTACCCAAGACAGATGAAGGTAATTCTATTCTTGATAAGCAACTGCCGGTGGTCTAGTGTGATAAATTATTGGTTATCTTTTGATGTCGGTTAACACTGGTTCATTCTAGTTAGTTGGATCGATAATGCAGATCCTCCTTTCAGCAATAAACCTTAGGTTTTGCAACATACCCTTCACATTAATTAATCACTTGGAACTATTTTACGTACAACAGGCCAGCAGGCACCATATTGAATTTTCTGTAGGGACATTGAACCTTCATTTGTCCCTTTTACGTACTGCTTGTTAAGTTTGACGTTTTTAGTTATAGTACATGGTCCTGCTTTGTGTTAACACAGCCTGCAGGAGCATTCATGTTCCAGCCCACTAACATGCACTATTAAACGCCTAGTAAGTTTTATAACACTCATACTAATCCTCTCAAGGGATCTAAAATATGTTTATATGGTTCTATGTTTTAAAAAAGTCTGATATGTAACATTCACATAACCTTCTCTACCCTCCATCGTTTATTTGAGATGCCCTGAATCCAAACAAAGCATTTATGGAAACCAGTCTGTGTGCATGCCTGTCTGTGTGTAAACAGCTCAAACTATAGGGTAGTTAAATTATATTCGAACCCACTCGCGGCCTCTCTCTAATACGCGTGACAGCCGACAGTCGCCGGGGAAATTACGCCGGCAGAGGCGGACTAAAATCCTTACCTTATAATAGATGCTGGAAATGTTGACCTTCTGCTCTCAAACAGGCAGCATATCATGTGTAAATATTCTCGCTCACTCTCCGAAGCTCAGCAGCAGCAATTCTTGTGATTTATTGCACAATGTTTTCTCTAAGTTCCTGTAGTGTGCGAGGATTGGAACGATACACTTTGTATTTTAAAGAACTCCATAAATAAAAACCACAACTCGTTAGGTCAGCAGAACGAGGGGGCCACAAATCAACACTATATATTCTGTCATCATCAAACACCTCTTATTGCATGTAATAATTCGGCAGCCGTATGTGCTGGTGCAGAATCTTGCTGTAACCAACCATACGATTTCTCTTCTTCTGTCAAGCGATTGCAAAATGGCTTCAGAATTAACTTCCGATATCGCTCTGCATTTATTGTTTCTTCAAAGAATATGGGCTCTATAATTCTTCTAGCACTTATCGCACACCACACTCCAATTTTCTGATCATAATGAGACGTTTCATCACAAGAATTCCTGTTGCTGAGCTTCGGTGAGTGAGCGAGAATATTTACACGAGATATGCTGCCGTTTGAGAGCACGTGGTCAACATTTTCCAGCATCTATTATAAGGAAAGGATTGTAGTCCGCCTTTGCCGGCGTAATTTACCCGGTGACTGCTGGCTGTCTCGCGCAGTAGAGAGAGGCCGCGATGCGGTTCGAATATAATTTAACTACCCTATATGTGTGAGCAGCTAAAAAATGAAAAGTCGGATATAAACCAAAGTTGGTATTTTAGTTTAGTATCATCGAAGGATGCGAAACGAACATTTTGAAGAAAATTCCCCTACACCAGACTACCCACTACATGGAAAATTCTATTTTCTCAAAAATGGCTATAATGATTTTGATTAAATATCATATGTTTAAGATATATTCGAGGCAAATTAAATGTGTATCTTGAATTTTCTGGGAATGTCCCCGAAAGTCTTTCATTCTGAATGACTTTCACATAATTGGTAAACCGTAAGAGATAGACAATTTACTACACAAAAAATGTAGATCTGTTAAAACACACAATTTACGAGTATGTCATATACATCCTTTTTTTGTCTAGTGAACCATTGTTTGAATTTTCCAATACCTATACTTTTTCTTAAATGGGAATTGTAATTCGTTTTTTTATGTCTGGACTTACAAGGAAATAGAATGCTTCACATGGCAACCAGCTATTAAAAGATTTGTCTGTCGCTTAAAGCCTAACATATATCTCGATAACCATGAAGTAGATGGAGAATAAACGCTTGTAAAGATAGGTTTGTACAAGAGTAGAGAAAGGCATGTGAGTGCAACACATCATATTTTTTGTCTATCTACTTCATTTTAGTCGAGATAAAGCTTTGCATAAATAGCTATATTACACATTCCGTTAGGGCACAAAGGGAATAGCGATAGTCAAATGTTTAATGCTGGCCTTAAAATTCCACACTCTTTACATACAAACGCGAGAACAACTGAACGTCGACAGGACTTCAAAGGGATGAAAAAGTATTGAACAATGCCAACCATTAATAATGGGTATCTTGGAAATGGCTGATGTCACAAAAAGGTTGCTTGAAATAAATTGTGCGTTTTAAAGAGATCTGCATTTTTTTCTGTGGTACGTCTTCGTTTATCACTCAATGTTATAAAATGCCCATTAAATGAACACGACTTCACAGGCTATTCTCAGAAAATTCAAGACATACGTTTTATTTGCCATGTGCATGTCTAATACTTAGTATTTAAATCAAAATCATTAGCCTTTTTACTTTCTCTACTACGTATAGTAAGTAGGGGAAGTATTATATTCCACCCAAAACTTCCATACCGAGATTTCACCGGAAATACATGTTTTGAGACCCCCTGAATCCAAAAAAAGCAGTTTTGGAAACATGTCCGTGTGTGTGTGTCTGTGTGTCTGTCTGTGAACAGCATAACTCAGAAACGAACAGTCTGATAAACACCAAACTTGGTATTTAGGTTCAGTATCTTCCAAGGATGCGACACAAAGGTTTTCAATAAAATCCCCCCACCCGAGAGTAACCTTTACATGAAACATTTTTCGAAAATTTTAATTTTCTCAAAAATGGCTCTAATGATTTTGATTAAAATATCATATGTTTAAGACATTTTTATGACAAATAAAATGTATATCTTGAATTTCCTGGGAATGTCTCCAAAAGTATTCTTTGTTGTGAACGACTTTTGCATAACTGGTAAACCATAAGAGATAGACAAAACTTTACTACACAAAAAATGTATATCGCGTTAAAATACACAATTTATGTCATATACATTTTTGTTGTTGAGTGAACCATTTTTGATATTGCTTGTTATTCCCTTAAATTTTTCAATATTTTCTAAAATGGGAATTCGTTATTCATTTTTTACTTTCTCTACTACGTATAGTAAGTAGGGGAAGTATTGTATTCCAACCAAAATTTCGATATCGAGATTTCACCGGAAATACATGTTTTGAGACCCCCTGAATCCAAAAAAAGCATTTTTGGAAACATGTCCGTGTATGTGTCTGTGTGTCTGTCTGTCTGTGTATCTGTGTGTCTGTGAACAGCATAACTCAGAAACGAACAGTCTGATAAACACCAAACTTGGTATTTGGGTTCAGTATCTTCCAAGGATGCGACACGAAGGTTTTCAAGAAAATCCCCCCACCCCAGAGTACCCTTTACATGGAAGATTTTTCGAAAATTTTAATTTTCTCAAAAATGGCTCTAACGATTTTGATTAAAATATCATACGTTTAAGATATTTTTATGATAAATAAAATGTATATCTTGAATTTCCTGGGAATGTCTCCAAAAGTATTCTTTATTGTGAACGACTTTTGCATAACTGGTAAACCATAAGAGATAGACAAAATTTTACTACACAACAAATGTAGATCGCGTTAAAATACACAATTTATGTCATATACAGTTTTTTAATTGAGTGAACCATTTTCGAGATATTGCTTGTTATTTCCTTAAATTTTCCAATACTTATACTTTTTCTCAAATTCGTTATTCAATTTTTTATGTCCTGGATATGCAAACAGAATAGAATGCGCCACATAGCAACCAGCGCTTAAAAGATTTGACTATCGCTTATAACCTACCATGTTCCCCTTGCATCTACAAGAAAATTAGCAATAAGATTGACATCTCGATATCTCGATTAACATGAAGCATATGGAGAATAAACGTTTGTAAAAATAGTTCGTACAAGAGTAGAGAAAGTCATGTGAGTGTAGCACATCAGATTTTTTGTCTTGGATATGCAAAGAGTTATAATCTGTGGCAAAGAGAATGGTGCTGCACCTAGCAACCAGCTATTAAGAGATATGTATGTGCTTAAAGGCTACTGTATTTCTATATTGCCCTTGTAAATATATATTCCCCTTACATCTACAAGAAAATTAGCAATAAGATAGAGTCTGCAAATGTTTATCTCGATTAACATGAAATAGATGGAGAATAAGCGTTTGTAAAAATAGTTTGTACAAGAGTAGAGAAAATCATGTGAGTGTAACACATCAGATTTTTTCAGAAAATAATAAGTTTCAAAAATCTTCCATTTAAAGGGTAGTTTCAATTTCTTTACCATGTAAGTACATAGTAGGTAGAGACGGAAAGTATTACATTCCAACCAAAAATTCGATTCCGAGATTTCAACGAAAATACGTGTTTTGAGGCCCCCGAATAAAAAAAGACAGTTTTAGAAAAAAGATCCGCCCACCCCAACTAGCCTTTACATGGCACATATTTTGAAAATTTTGATTTTCTAAAAACGACTAACGATTTCGATTAAAATAGCATATATTAAATATCTTTAAATGACAAATAAAATGTTTAACGTAATTTTTTGGGGAATAGCCTGTGAAATCCTATTCATTAGGAAGCAATTATGTATAATCTTGCATAATTAGTAAACGTCAAGCGATAGACGAAAACGTACTACGCAAGAAATGTAGAACCTTTTTTAAAAAAAATTATTTTACAGACGTTTTAAATGCATAAGCCATTTCTGAGATGTCCGTTATTAATACTATGAATTGTTCAATACTTGGTCATTCTCTTAGTCTTGTCAACATTCAGTTGTTTCTGGCGATTGCGTGAAAACAGTATGTTCTCTTTGTATCTAAAACGAAATGTGCACTATAGCTATTTTAGAAAGGTTTATCTCGATTAAAATGTAGTAGATAGAAAAATAAGCTCTAATAAGGATAATTTGTATACCCACTAATAAAGGATAGGGGTAGAGAAAGTCATAAGAATGTATCGCATCATACTTTTGATTTATACTTTTTACAGACACATGCACACGGACCTTTTTCTAAAAAAGGTTCTTTTTTGTATTCAAGGGATCTCAAAACATGTATTTTCGGTGAATTCTCGATATCAATTTCTCTACCTACAATGTACGTAGTAGGGAACTTAAAAAGCTTATATGCAACATACATAGGGCAGTGACCGTTACCAGTTCATAGGTAGGTATCTGTTATATACCACATACATTTTATCTTCCCTATTTCGTGGACGCAGAGCGGAAATACATAGAACAGTGTCACGTTTCCCGTGTATTATTACAGAATCCAGCGTTAGTTTGAAAAGACGATTTTTCTATTTTCGAGATTCTGTTATGCATTTCAACACATAGTGACTTTGTCGAGTTTTTAAACTGTCACTTCTTTCAGTTCTCGTCGTCACTGTTTTGATCTGGTTCAACTTTCATTCGGGCTTCACTTAGTTCACACTGCCACTTCACTAATATGAACTAGTTCCAATTTCATTTCACTTCCTGTGTGACGTAGGCTCTTCTTCCGGGCGTTCACTCGCTGGGGAGTCGAACACAAGACTTCTAAAATCTCTCACTCCGCAATATCATCGCTACACGTCACAGCTGTCTTCACCAACTCGCTCGGAGAACCGCACAGCAGAAACTCGCTTACTCTCTCACTGACCGACCCAAATGATTCCTTTCACGAAAACGCTCGCAGTGAATCTTCCATAGAACATTCTGGAACTATCTGGACACACGCTCTGGGGACAGGGGAAAGAAACTTCCAGAATATTGTTATCTATCGGTAGTGCATCGACGAGCGAGAGCGCGACTTATCTTTGCTTATCTCCGACTGCCCGGCGCGACCTCCCAATAACCTTGAGCCATTGCCACTTTGTCACGATATTTTGGACACTATTTTGTATGATCGTGCGTTCTATTAGTTTGAATTATTAATGAAAAGCATTTACCCATCATCACCTCGGATTTCCCATAACTCAACGCTGTCAGTTTAACAGCGTTTACGTAAACGATGGCTTAGTAAGATACTATTTTAGGAGGTTTGGAGTTAATTGTTTGATGATGCCGTGACTCAAAGTAAGCTATATGTTTATAATATTTAAGGACCGGAAGGTAATACATACTCCCCTCCAACGGATCCCGGGGAAAGCTCGACCCAGCAGCGGAGACTCGGGTAGCCTCCATCTGGCGGGCCGAAAAGAAGTTCCAAAAACGCAAGCCATCTTTCCGCAGTCGTCCGACACACGATCTGTAACTTGAAAGAGAGGAAGATGAGATGAGAAATTCGATGACACAATGAGCCTTCCCAGCATTTGCCTAACGACCGGGGAAACCCCGAAAAAACCCATGGATCAGGAAGAATCTAATCCACGACTCCTAAATGCGAGCCACAGAAACAACCGTTCGAATTATAAGCTTTATGTAACCAAACAAAGATGCCCCAAAGGAATCCTTTCTTTTTACCATACTCTATTAAATGAATCTCTCAGGGGTTGAAATCAAATTCGGCTTGCGAAAGTATGCAAACCTTCATCAATATCATACTAGAGTAGTTACATAACAGAAAATATTCGCAGCAGTAAACCTTGAACCGACACATTCAATTTTGGTTCGACGCCAAGCTGTCTCTGCCTACATTCAATAGACGCAACTACTTCATCGCTTTTCAGTTTTCTTTTGTTTCTGCCCTTGCTTAATGTTGAACTGCATCAAAGAAATGAACCTCCCTGTTTGTGCGGAGAAGATTAAATACACGATGTTATCAAATGGAAAGTCGTATTATCCAGGGAGTGTTCCTTGTGTTGCTTTTTTTGTTCTTGCTTTCTTTAATTTTTCCAGAGAACAACAGGACAAGTAATGTGTTTGTCAGAAATCATATCCACTAATTTCATGGACAGTATATCTCATACGTTGCATTCACATTACTTTCTCTACCCTTTATCGCATATTACTATATACAAATTATTCTTACGAAAGTTTATTTCCTCGTCTACTTCATTTTAATTTAAATAAGCCTTTCCGGAAACAGCTACATTACACTTTTTTACTTTCTCTACTACGTATAGTAAGTAGGGAAAGTATTGTATTCCACCCAAAAATTCGATACCGAGATTTCATGTCCGTGTGTGTGTGTGTCTGTGAATAACATAACTCAGAAACGAACAGTCAGATAAACACCAAACTTGGTATTTAGGTTCAGTATCTTCCAGAGATGCGACACGAAGGTTTTCAAGAAAATCCCCCACCCCAGATTACCCTTTACATGAAACATTTTTCGAAAATTTTAACTTTCTCAAAAATGGCTCTAACAATTTTTATTTAAAATATCATATGTTTAAGATATTTTCATGACAAATGAAATGTATATCTCGAATTTTCTGGGAATATCTCCAAAAGTACTCTTCATTGTGCACGATTTTTAATAACTGGTAAACCATAAGAGATAGATAAAATTTTACTACCCAAAAAATGTAGATCGCGTTAAAATACACAATTTATAACATATACATTTTTGTTGTTGAGTGAACCATTTTCGAGATATTGCTTGTTATTCCCTTAAATTTTCCAATACTTATACTTTTTTTCTCAAATTCGTTATTCATTTTTTTATGTCCTGGACATGCAAAGAGAATGGAATGCTCCACCTAGCAACCAGCTCTTAAAAGATTTGACTATCGCTTATAACCTACCATATTCCCCTTGCATCTACAAGAAAATTAGCAATAAGATTGACATCGATATCTCAATTAACATGAACCATATGGAGAATAAGCGTTTGTAAAAATAGTTTGTACAAGAGTAGAGAAAGTCACATGAGTGTAAGACATCAGATTTTTTATAGATACAAAGGGGCGATAGTCAAATGTTTTAGAATTGAACGCTGTACGCTGCCCTTAAAATCCCATACTGTTTCTGTAACATAGCGAGAAACAATTGAAAATCGACAGAACTTTAAAGGAATTGTTAAGTATTGAACAATTCGAACCATTAATAACGGATATCTCGGAAATGGTTTATGCCAAAAAAGGTTATTTGATATAAATTGCATGTTTTAAAGAGATCTATACATTTCTTGTGTAGTGCTTTTTCGTATATCGCTTGACTTTGCGATTTATATAATATTATACAAAATTCCTTCCGAATGAAGAGGGCGTAACTGTCCATTCTCAGAAAATTCAGGATATCCATTTTATTTTCTATGTAAATATCTTTAATATATGGTAACTTGATCAAAATCGTTAGATAAATTGTTTTTAGAATATCAAACATTTCAAAAAATGTTCCATGTAAATGGTAGTTTCGGGGTGATGTAATTTCTTGAAAATCTTCGTGTCTTGTCTACTCAACCTATGTTTAAAATCTTTATAATAAATATTGATATTTATTCGACTTTTCGTTTTTGAGATCTGTGCGCACACAGACCAGAGCTACACAAAAACAACATAGATGACATTTTTCTAAACATGACTTTTTGGATTCAGGTTCCACAAAACCTCGGTATCGAAGGTACCGTTCCCCTATACGTTCTCTATTTATTACGTACCTATAGTTTTGTTTTTGTATTTTTTTTATTTGTCTACCCCACATAAAATTATCAAGATAATATATTAATATTTCACCATAAATGCATGTTTTAAGCTTTCATGAACAAAAAAACACTTTTAGAAGAAAGTGTCCGCGCGCGCACATGTGTATGTTTGTGAGCAGCATAATTCAAAGGTTGATACTTTCTAAACTTGGCATTTAAATTCAACATCTTCCAAAGTTGCGACAAGAAGAGTCCTTTCAAAACTCCCCAACCTAAACTAATATTACTTCGAAAATTTTTCGTTCATTTTGAATTTTCCCGTAAATGTTTCTAAGGATTCCGTATGTGTGTGTCTTTGAGCAGCATAACTTAAAAACGAGAAACTGGAAAAATACCAAACTTTGTATTTAAGTTCAGTATCTTCCAAAGATGCGACACTAAGATTTTCAAGAAAATGCACACCTCAAAACTACCCTTTACATGGGCACAATTTTTTAAATTTTTTATTTTCTCAAAAATGGCTCTAACGGTTTTGGTTAAAATACTGTATGTTAAAGATATTTACGTAACAAATAAAACAATATATTTAATTTTCTGGGGATATCTTCTGAAGTCGCGTTCATTCTGGAGGAATTTTAAATAATATTGTATAACTGGTAAACGTTAAGCGATAGACGAAAACGTAATACATAGACGTCGTAGAGCTCTTTAAAACACACAATTTATTTCAAATAATTTTTGTGGCATAAGCTAATTCCGAGGTATCCATTCCGAGTATGTTATTGGGAGCATACCTGTACATTAAATGTTATATGGTTCATTAATTTTCTTTAATGACAGACTTTATATGTTTATAGTCTCACGTGTATGTAATTTCGTAAAAAAAATTATTCAATTAAGACCCGAATAAGCATATTTTGTAGAAGAAAGTACACCAATTAACAATGCAATCTAAACATGCAGTAAGTTAACTCATAGCTATAAGAGAGTTGATTTTAGAAAAGAGCAGAACTGTAGTAAGTGGTAGCAAATTACATATCTTGGGGACAAAACTAGGACTTTATGATTGAGGAATGAACTCAAAAGTGTATCCTGGACATAAAAAACGAATCATTAAGCCAATCCTTAGTAAACTCTCAACCGATAGGGACTCTGGATATTCATTTTGAAAAATAACTATAAGGTTTAAAAGGCCAGTGTAACAAGATCCCCCCATTAAAAACTGATAATGGTGTATGTGCAAAAGCTCCAAGCAGAAAGCTAACTTGATCGCTGGCCATTTAGAAAATGTGTTTAAACTACACACTAATTGAGATAATGCGGATCCAGTGTATAATGAATATCCTAATTATGAAAATCAGGAGAAAATAAGACCTGTCTCTTTGATGGAGCCAAAGAACTTTATAAAAATAACCCTAGCATAAAAAGTACGAGCTTATGATTATATAATGGGACAAATTATTAAATAGCTTCCGGATGAAGCACACCAGAAATTGTAGTATATTATAAACTCTGTTTTAAACTAAAATAGTTCCGAAGCACTGGAAAGTGGTAAAGTAATAGTTATACCAAAACCAGGAAAGGCACCAACTGAAGCAATCGTATCGGCTATATCCTTAGTTACCATTATGTTAAAAATATTTCAGAGACGACTACTACTAAAGAGGCAATCTGTTATTCAAGACAGAGAACTGATCCCAACTCACCAGTTTGGTTTTAGAAATAAACATACTACCATAATCAAGTTCACAGAGTTACTAACTTAATTGAAAAAGCTCTTCAAAAAGGGAAAATAATTTCTGCAATCTCTCTCGAAGCGGCAGAGGCATTTGACAAAGTTTGGCATAAAGGTCTCGAGATCAAACTAAATAGGGATCTCTCTAAGCAGCGCTTTTAGATATTAAAATTCCGTTTTACTGATGAGTAGTTTAGGGTCCGTCATAGAAAAGAGCACTCGGGATTCAAAAGAATAACAGCTGGTGTACCACAAGGAAGTGTATTGGGGCCTAACGTTACTTGCTATACACCGAGATATTCCCAGAGCAGAGAATATGTACTTTGATCGGTACATTTGCCAATGATGCAACAATCCTTGCTGTTGGAGAGTAACTTACAGAATGCCGTTAAAAATAAGAAACTGGGCCAGTAAGTGGTGTATTAAACTGAACGAAACTAAATCCACTCATATAAATTTCACTTATAAGAAAGTAAACCCACTTTCTATCTTCATTGATAAATTAAGAGTTCCATATTCTACACAGCAAATACTTGATAATGACACTAGATGCCAAATTAAAATGGAAAGAGTAGATCAAGCAGAAAAAATCTGATATGTTACACTCACATGACTTTCTCTACTCTTGTACATACTATTTTTACAAACGCTTATTCGACATATGCTTCATGCTAATCGAGATGTTAATCTTATTGCCAATTTTCTTGTAGATGCAAGGGGAATATGGCAGTATTTAAGCGATAGTCAAATCTTTTAAGAGCTGGTTGCTATGTGGCGCATTCCATTCTCTTTGCATGTACAGGACATAAAAAATGAATAACAAATTCCCATTTGAGAAAAAGTATTGGAAAATTTAACGGAATAACAAGCAATATTTCGAAAATGGTTCACTCAACAAAAAAAAAAACGTATATGACATAAATTGTGTATTTTAACGAGATCTACATCTTTTGTGTAGTAAAATTTTGTCTATCTCTTATGGTTTACCAGTTATGCAAAAATCGTTCACAACGAAGAATACTTTTTGGAGACATTCCCAGAAAATTCGAGATATACATTTCATTTGTCATGAAAATTTCTTAAACATATGATACTTTAATTAAAATCGTTAGCCATTTTTGAGAAAATTAAAATTTTCGAAAAATGTTTCATGTAAAGGGTAACCTGGGGTGGGGGAATTTTCTTGAAAACCTTCGTGTCGCATCTCTGGAAGATACTGAACCTAAATACCAAGTTTGGTGTTTATCCGACTGTTCGTTTCTGAGTTATGCGGTTCTCTCTCTCACACACACACACACACACACACACACACACACACACACACACACACACACACACTCTCTTGGCTTCCTATATTTCCTGTCATCTAACACGAATCTAGTTGGAATATTTTTCTAACTACGCAGTTATGGATTTGTTAGGAACGGTGACAACAGGGAATTTCTGTACAGGTAATGACAGTTTACACGTGACCCCGCTAGAGCAAAGCTTAACGCAATAAACACTTGTTTTTCGTAGTACACACCATGATAACCACACAGAATATCGCAGTCAAGAGACCGCTTCACATAGCATCCCTACGTTAGATGAACTACAAATGCTTTTATCATCCGAAGGCACGTGAACTAGACTACCGCAGAGCGAAGTGGTTCAATCCGATAGGTGCTAAGTCAAATCTGGCGGCCACGAGATGCGTTATGTAGGATAAAGCGATAACATTTGCGATAGGTTTGTTTTTGATGAATGTTTTTTCAAATCCATTATTAACCAACCCTCTCATTAATGAGTTAGAGAGTTTTCACTCTCCCTTCTCTTATTCTTAATGCACATCTTTTTCTTTTCGATTCCTGCTCCTGTGCCTCTTCCATTCTCTCTCCCTCGTTCCCTAACCTATGTCAAAATAAAATAAGTATTTTCCTCATGTCGCAGAAGTAAGATATAGATTAAGTAACAAGACTAAAATGCCTTTTGAACTTAAGAAATGTATTGTTCTCAGTTTTCGCTAGCGTAGTTTCGTTGTGAAATTGGATTGCTTGGAAAGCGTCCAGATCGTAAAAACAATTTGAAAGACAGCCATTGTAACTTTCTAAATAACTAGAAGATTTCTATCGCTAAAATGAAATAGGAAGATAGTATAAAGGAAATTTCGCTGCAGAAAGGAAAAAATATTTTTTCTTTTATTTATGTCTGGTCTCAAAAATCAGTTTTACTTTATGAGAATTAAATAAAAAGTAGAGACTGTTACTTTTTTAATAGCAGAATGATGAAATTAGGTGCGAGATCTATAACAGACACTATCCCTTTATAAAAGGATCTAGTTTAACATCGAAAGTAGGCATTTCATTCACTAAAATCTTGTGACTACCGACAAAACCTAATACTTAATTTACATATAATGCGGGAGACACGCTCAAAAAGAACGATGCCAGCAAGATACATTGTATTTGTGTGGTTAGGGTGCAAATAGCCCTCTGAACGTTTAATATTCTGTAAACAGTTATGCATTTATTACATTTTTATCAGGTATTCACTATCTGTTAGCATAAAGTTTCGTAAAACCAGCCAAATACAATGTTTATTATCATTTAAGAACTATAAGTACAGATTATTTCTAATATTTATTTATAGGTTGCTTGATGTATAAAGCATTGAACACAAATAAATAAATAAATAAATAATAATAATAATAATAATACCATTGCGCTACAGCTCGTGAAGTACCTAACCCAACTGGCGGCATCACACACACGTACGACAGGCAGAGGCTGGCATCCATTCAATCGATATGGCCAGCATTACAAATCCCCCAGCGGAATGTTGGCTTCCGTGGTCGGGATCGCTGCCTATCGCAGCTCCTAAATTTCATGACGATGCTGGGTGGGTAGCGGGTCTATACCCGGAACTTAAAATCCGTACCCCCAATGGTGGGATCGAACCCGGGTGCATTTCGCGCCCGGGTACCAGAGGTCCGAGCTCTAGCTCACAGCGCGACGACGCGGAAGTTGAACACAAACACCTTTATATAAGGCAAAGCATTATTCATTACATTAATTTCATAATATCGAAATCTAATCTGATATTTGTAATTCACCATGGTATTAGTACTACTTAAAATAATCATAATATATTGTATTACACTTGCTTCCTCCATGCTAAAGTTTGCTTTCATTAACTGTAAAAAGTCGGTAGCAAAAATGAAAGATTGTCTATTCGTCTCTGAATAGTATAACTAAAATATGAAAAGCTGGACAAATTCAATTGTTCATGCTTAAATAAAGCACCTTTAGAGGATAAGGAAACTAACCTCACTTTATACAATGTTTTACATGCTGAATTATGTTTCTTAAAGATGGTTTTAAGGATTTTTGGTTAATAATTTGTGGTAGCGCCTCTTCCCAACTTGGGGCAGGGAGTGGTTACAGCGCCAGCTGACGTATGGTTTGTTGGAGAAAGATGGGGGGGGGGGGTTCCTCTTAGCTTTCATACTGTCCGGATCCCTTATCAGTACGAGGGTACAAATTTCTACAACTCCCCTTCTTCCTGGCCTGTTTGAGTCTTCTCGAAGGTGCCGTTCGGGTATAAAAGGAAGCTTGATCACCATCTCCTCCTTTTTGTTGTGATGTTGGTTAAGTTCTGCTGTGCTGTTTCCTCCGCGAGTTTTTGCTGAAAATGAGTAACCGTTGTTTACGTGAAGAGAGAAGGAAAGTCCTGAGTTTGACACGTTAGTGAGCGATGGAAAGAGAAGACGTCGAGTTGGGAGCCGTTAATTTGAGGTGCTAAGCGGAGGGAAAACCAAATAATGACTACCGCGAGAGCGGATGAAGCCAAGATATCCTGTTTGAGATATTAGCATTAAAAGTAACATTTTTAGCTATCTTAATTCCTTTTGAATTGATATAACACCGAAACCATCAGAAGCAGACTAAACTTACGAAAAATACAGATCCCATTAAAAATATATAATTTATAAAATAACGTTTTTTTAGCACTAACACTTTCCGAAATACTCAAAGTTTCTTTTTTTCTATGTTGCTGTATACGTTAAAACGCAAAATATTGTTTATTCGGGTATTAAAAAGGTTATCAAAAGGTCGACTTATGAATGCCTAACTAAAATAATTTCTACTTGGCTAAGCTGCAACTAATTGAGGATAATACACGATTGTAAGGAGGAGAGAAACGACGATTAGTCGCCATTTATCCAGGTAACCGTACCAGCCCGGATGGATTCTACCAGCAGCACGCTGGGAAGAGGATTAGCATTTTTGGAACACTGCCTAAGTGGGGTAAAGAATGGATCTGTAAAGGTGAAATGCTTAATGTATGAAAAAGCAGATAGCACTTAGCATTGCATTTTGAAATGTGAGCAAATAACATTTTAGAGGAAACCGTTCCTTTTTGAAAATTTGGAAAACTTAAGAAATGAAATAAGAGGCACAAAAATGTTATATCCAACATTACACTAAAATACTAAAAACTTGGAAAGTACTTCGGTAAAGAGAGATGAAATGAATAAGGAAGGTAGGAAACAGTAGTGACAATAACAATGCCTCAGTGAGAGGCAGTTCCCAGGCTTGCACTAGATTGTAAATAAATAATAATACCAATACTACGCATAATAACAACAGTAATAATAATGATATAATAATGATATAATAATAATAGCACGCGAACAAAATGGCGGTGAAATACTACGTGCTCTCATGTTTGCATGGTTTTCGTTACTTCGCTTTAATGTCTTTTATTAACTCTGCAATGCGCATAATCCGTAATACTAGACAGGAACAGCGTAAAAACAATTAAAATAGCTATGGCGAATACTGAAGATCCAATAAAACATTTTATTTGTTTTTCAATCTAAAAAGTGACTTCAACCCCTGAAAAAGAAGGGTAGAACGAAGGTCGATCATGCTGAGACAATTCTCCACTGACCTGTATTTACTTGTAATTAGCCCGTTGATTCCTGCAACACTTATAACGCACGATGGGATATATGCAAACGTGAAATACGGCGCTAATGGGCCACTTGGTGTAAGAGTAGTATGAGGGTAGTATAGGAAATTTAAAATTTGTACTATTTAAAACTTATTCTGTACACAATCTCAATTTCTAGTATAATGGGGTACCAAGAAACGCAGCACAGGCAAACGAAGCAGATAAACATTTTCGGCTTATGTTAATTACTAAAACTTTACAAACTATAAAATATAAGGGTCATTCAAATGAAACCCGTTCACTTGTGTAAAGTAACGGCAACAATTTTATTAACTCAAAAATAGTCGCCAAAACTGTTGGCACATTTATCCCATTGCGACACTAGCCGGTCGATTCCATCTTTGAAGAAGCTAGTAGGCTGCTATCGGATCCAGGCCTGGATCCATTCACACACTTAGTCGTCCGTTGTGAATCGATGTCCGCGAATAGCTTGTTTTAGAGGTCCATAAACATGAAAGTCAACGGTAAAAGGTCTGTACTGTTAAAGCGTTTCCCATCGAAACTGCTGCAATGTCGTCTTCACCGCATTGGCAGTGTGTGGGCGGGCATTATCATGCAGGAGAATAACGCCATTGGACAACGTGCCTGGGCATTTCGACTTGATGGTTTGTCTAAGGTTCTGTAAAGTGGCTTGATAACGCTGGGCATTGATGGTGTTTCCCCGTTCCAGGAAATATACAAGCAGTGGGCCCTAGTGGTCAAAAAAGACATCATGACCTTACCAGAACTGGTGTGCACGGCCTTTGATTTCTTTGGAGGTAGTGAATTCGCATGCTTCCACTGCTTGCTCTGACTCACTCCTCGTTGTTCCTGCTTACTCGCCTTCATGTTCAGTAGTGAACGATAACTTGCGTGACCACCTTCTCTTCAACGTGAAACCACACTGTCGCTATGCAACTCAAACGTTGCACATGCTGTAGTCGCTCTACCAATAGATGGTGCCACCTTACGTGTAGTGCAAAGTTAGACGCACTGACCAGGTTTCATTTGAATGTCCCTTATATATTGTGCCTATCATCAAGAAGATTTTTTATCTAGGTAATATCTAACCCAGTTAAAATGGCTCATTATTAAGGAGCTCTGTAACAGCAGCTTTAAAAGTTTTGAAATTATTGGTTTTTTCTCTGCAACAGTAACAGCACAAAATACTTGAATGAATTCATAATAAACAGCTTTACAAAAGGTAGGGAGCTCAACGTTGCAGATACAGATTTAGCTTATATTTTGTTTCACCTAAAACTACGTTTTAACTTACTTGAAGCAGCCCTAGTATCTATACCCGCAGGCATGGGGAATCTTGCGGACTGCGACCTCCGGAAGATCTACTGTGGCTACCAGTGAAGGAATCACAGGTAGCGAGAGGCCGCAGGCAGTCAGGCCAAAGAGACGCGTGGAAGTCTCTAAAAGTATCTGGCTCGAAAACTGCAGCTGCGCCGAGATGACGATGAACCATCCGTCAGCCAAACAGCCTGCTGGTGCCCATGGGGAATAATCTTTCCTTTGAGCAAGCATACGAATCAGTTATAGGGCACTGCCATACATTACAAAACCAATAAATGCACGTGAAACATAAGAAGGAAATGGAATGAATGGTAAATAATGGAAAGAAAAACGCAGTAGATGGGAAACCACACAGTATTTGCCTACCAACCAGGAAAAAACACGAAAAACCCAAGGTCAGAGTGACCGGCGTCGGGAATCGAAACCGGGAGCAAGTCTCATTATCGCGAAGCCACATCTATATCTATACTTCTATACTAATGTTATAAAGAGAGAACATTAGTTGTATGTGTATCTAGTGTGCATATACAGAGTGGACCATTTAAGTTGAGACTGTACAACATCTCCAAAGTGATATTTCTCACTCCTCATAAAAAAAACTAAACATTTGTATAAAGTACTTTGCAATTTTTCTTACACCAACGTAAATAACAAAGAAAATTCTGAATGGCTGTGTACGAAGAGCGCAATGAAAGGGTCAAGTTACGTTTCGTAATTGGGAAACAACATTTTTTATTTTGTTTCCTTATTCCTCATCACAAAGTAAACAGATTTTTGTAACGCATTTTCTAATAAGAAAACAACATACAAAATGTAACTTTCCATTCAAAAACTCAAATTGACCCTAAAATGACCACCATAACGTCCTTCAAACAAAACACGACCAATGACGTTTACTTTCCCCCATAATATCAAGCAACTTCCCGCATGCTCAAAATCGCGACTGCAGAGCTCTAGTGGCAAAATATTGAAACGGCATTTACTTGAGTACACGTTTCCTAGAAGAGTGAGTAGAGAACGTTTTAGAATTTTAGATATATTAAGGATACATGATAAAGGCGATATTTCAACTTAAAATCTCTAGATCATTGTACAATAAATTCATAAGATGAGATAGATAAGATAATTTATTTCACCATATCTATCAAAATACATATACATAGTATAATTACATTCAGTCAGCTCTACTACTAACCCTTAACCTACTTGTTAACACTACAGATCGTTTTATCCTGAATGCAATAACTCCCAAACTGTGAGTTGCTGCCTACCTATCCTTGCTTCCAGCCAGCTTCAACACAGTGGTTATCTCGCTGCTGAAACCATTATATCTACAATTCTTTGGCTACTATCTACCTCTGTTGTGCACATCTCTTCCATATATAATTTTCTCATCCATTTTTGTTTTACCCTACCTAAATAATTACCAATTTCCCTAACACCCTCATCTGATTTTATTTTCAATATCTTTTATCCTATTGTTTCTATTGGTAAGTTAGCCCATTTCCTCGGTATTGATTTATCCCTCATTTCTTTAGTTTCTTCACATTCTAAAGTTGCATGCCAATAATTATCCATTTTTCCACACATTGGACATTTGTCTACCTCCCTTCTCTGTCCTATACCTTTCAAGTTTACTACCCCTGTTCTCGCCCATGCAATTCCTTCCCTGGCGACTTTATCTCCTTTTTCCACTTATGTCTCCTTTCCCCATTCTAGCTTTACTTCCCTGTAAATATTCAATGATTTTTTGTTATTAAAACTACCAAAAAGTTCTTGAATTTCAATATTATCCATTCTTAGTTTGATTTGATTTCAGAATCCTCTTTCTTTTAGTTCTCTATCTCTCCATGTACGCCCCTCCCCACTTTCTTTCCAGAGCCTGCTTAATTCTGCTACTCCAAGTTGTATATTGGGTAATGTTCTCCTGTGCAGTCAAGCACTGTTTCAAAATATCTTGTTCCTTTATATTCTTTAGCCTAAATCAATATTTTAGACTCCTTACCATTATTTTACCTTTGCTCTCTACTCTTCCTAGTTCTGTCTGTGCTACCCCATTGGGTAAATTTTTAGGTAAGCCCAAAACCTGTTTACAAAAGTTCCTATGAATCATATCCACATTTCTCCATCCCTCCTCTATTCCCCGTGTTTTCACCCCATACAGCATTTTTGCTTCGACTACCACTTTATATTCATTCCTGGTAGTTTATGTCTACATGCAATAATAGCACTCAGTGTCATCCTTCCTTTTGCTAATACCTTTTTCTTGTGTTCATTCCAGCCCCCATTACTGCTGAAACGGATGCCTAAATAGTCAAATTTGTTAACCACTTCGATTTCTGTTGCCTCCCAACACCATTTTTCAATAATAAATTCATAAAGCACACTAGGGTAAACAAATTAAATTAATCAAATCCCTATTTAAAAAGCCAACCAATTTTGAGCAACCCACGTCAAATTTGAATTGCAGCGTTTCCAAATCTGCAACATGCTTCGTAGGGAAACAAAGTAATTGTAAAAAGCAAACATCCTCTGAAGAGAAGCTTAAAGAAATAGGAGATAAATACGAAAAAAGAAAAATGCTTGGAGCCTGAACACATTTATTTTTCAGCGAAACATACCCATCCCTGTTAATCTCCCGTCTGACAAACTGCAAGACAGTACATTAGCTTAGTCCCTTTAAGCTCTACATTCGTGTTAGTTGTATGTTGTATATTTTCTTTTTAACACAGGCTGAGAGAATGTGCTGGATAAGACCAGTTCTTCCTCTTCTTTAATGTGCCACTTTAACTGATGGTAGAGGATTAGCCAAACACAAGGGATCATGTTTCCTTGAGGTTAGTGCAGAAAATCAGGTTACTTGTCTAACCAATTACGCCACATGTTGGACTTTTAAAACTTCGTCCAAATTAGCGAAAGGCAGATCGAATCGAACATCCAGGTGTTCTTAACAAGGCGTTTTTTTACCTTCTCTACTGCTTTAATCACAAAAATGTACTACCAATATTTCAATAAACGCTTTGCAGAATCCTGTGAATTTGTGTGTCTATTAGTCTGCAAATAGCACTGCCATTTGTTGCCAGGTTAGTCTGGGTTACTTTAGGTTGAGGTTGGGTCAGTTTAGGTTAGCTTATTTGAGATCAGGTTAGCTTAGGTTAACTTAGATGTAATCAGGTTAGCTTAGATTAGTTTAGTTTGTCAGATTAGCTTAGGTTATCTTAGGTTGAAGGCAGGTTAGCTTTCGTTAACCTAGAAGTAGTGAGGTTAGCTAAGGTTAGTTTCAGGTCAGTTTACAAGGTTACTTTACGTTGAATTCAGATTAGGTTAGGTTAATCCAGATGTAGTGAGGTTAACTTAGGTTTGTTTCAGGCCAGTTTAGCTCAGGTTACCTTACTTGAGGTCAGGTTAGCTTTGGTTAACCTAGACGAAGTGAGGTTATCTTAGATTAGTTTCAGGACAAATTAGCTTTGGTTATCTTAGGTTAAAGTCATGTTAGCTTTGGTTAACCTAGACGAAGTGAGGTTAGCTCAGTTTAGTTTCAGGCCAGATTAGCTTAGGTAAGCTTCGGTTGAGTTCAGGTTAGCTTTGGTTAACCTAGACGTAGTGAGGTTAGTTCAGATCAGTTCAGCTTAGGTTATCTTAGTTTGATTTCGGTTATCTTTGGTTAGTTTCAGGTCAAATTGGCTTTGGTTATCTTAGGTAGAGTTCAGATTAGTTTCGGTTAACCTAGACGTAGTGAGGTTAACTTAATTTAGTTTAGTTTCAGGTGGAATTGAGACCAGTACAGGCTAGGTTAGCATACGTACTGAGGTCAGTTATTTTAGGTTAGGTTAGCTTAGATGTTAGGTTAGCTTGGTGGAAATAGGTTAGCTTTGGATGTAGTCTAGTTAGGTTAGTTTCAGATCGGATTAACTTAGGTTAGCTTAGGTTGAGACCAGCTTATCTTAGGTTAACTTACAGGTTCTTAGGTTAGGTTAGGTTCAGGTTAGGTTGAAACCAGTATGGGCTAGATTAGCATAGATTGAGGTCACGTTAGGTTAGCTTAGGTAATAGCAGGCAAGGTTAAGCTAGCTCACGTCAGGTAAGTTAAGATTAGATAACCTCAGATTTCGTTAGGCTGGCTGAGACAGGTTAGGTTTCTTAGGTGAAATCAGATTCAGTCCAGACCAGATTAGCCTGGTTAAGTTCAGCTAGTTTAGTTTAGGCTGAACTGCTTTAGGTTCGGTTAAGTTGGGTAGGGCTCATTATTTTGAGTTAGATTAGATTAGGTTATTTTTCTGGCCAGAGTCTATATTTAGCTCCTCTGCAAGCGGGATTCAAACCTATAAACATGCACATATACATCAAATAAGCATTCGTTATAATATGTACATGCATCTCAAACATAATACACGATATATATCATACACAAGCATACACCGTACATCATACATATCCACCTACATATATACATTCCTATCCTCCTGCGTATGATTGGTAAATTGTTCGCTGAGCTGTGTGCTTATACACTAAAACGAAAATTCTTTTGTCGTATCTTGGCATCTTAAATGACAAGTTTGATATTTAATCGACTTTTGTTTTATTAGTTATGTTGAAGAAGTCGTTTTGTTGTATTTATTTATTTTTTTATAATTTTACTTCACTCCTTTTACTAATACTTGACACGATTTAAATAACACTTCACTGATGTAGATTCACTGTGAGATGTTTTTTATTAATTATTTGCACTTTTTAACACGTAAACTATTCTTTGTCTCACACAAAATAGTATTAAATTTCTCGAGTACGCATCTCGCGTCCGGTTAGGAACACTGTCTACAAGCAACTGACTTCTGAATTTGTAAATTTGGCTCCATTTTAGTTTCTGATTGGCTAATCCTAGTCCAATAGAATACCTTCATTTAACTAAAGCTTTTTCTGGTTGTTGATTGGCTATTTTAGAAACTGTCACATAAAATTACGTTATTGCTTCCAAGAATCACAAGTAGCATTACTAAACTTTCAAATTCATTATTGCCTCAGGTTACCTCATTTTTACCTCATTGTTAGCAACTTTTAACCTATTATTCTCACAGCTCCCACATCATTAAACCACGTAATACATTCGCATAAAATTATTACGCATGTATACAATAATATAAACATATACAATGACTAATATAAACTTTTTTATATCTTGCTATGTACACATATTGCTTTAAGGCGGGCTTTTATTGAATTTATATATTATATAATTAGACTGAAATCATTTAAGTGTTAGAAGTACATTGAGGCAGTATTTTTAAGGCACATAAATACACCTCTCGCTGCATTTAGGAAAATCCAACAGCACTTATATGTCAAAGTTCAGCAGAGCCAGTAGATTAGTTGAAAATTATTAATGAAGGAAGGAACATAAGATGAAGGCGAATATAAGGTTAAACTTTGATGAAAGCAGAGATGCATCAAATTCGCATTACGTAATCCGGTGGTAGATGCGCGTGGTATAGATTTTCACGCACTGCAGATCGTTATAGCAGGTGGCAATTCTGCGTAACGGTACACCAAGAGACAAGCAGGCGGTGTAAACAAAGATACGATTACACCGCAAAAATGAGCCACCCCAAAATTCCTGCAATTTGAGAACACTCGCTGTGTGTTAAAACGATATTAAATGCACATCGGCAGCTGAGGCAATAACAGGTTTTCACAAGTGGGAAAAAGGCCATGCATTTCAGCGTCGAGAGGTAACATTGGCTTTTAAAGCTAAGCAAATGATGCTGCGCTCCACTGTACACATAACCTATAGTTAACTCTGGTGGTAATGTTGAATCGAATACTATATATAGTAGCTTTTCGCATCATATAGTACTACTGCAAATATAAATTTTAATTAAATTGCATAGTCTGCTCGTAAAATTACTCATGGAAACCCGCATTTAAATGGCGCCGTTGATGGACATGACTTATTGCTTTAAAATGTACATCATAAACATCTATGTATTGTATTAATGAACAACATTCTATGTGGATTTAAAATGAAAAATCTAATGTGTGTATTCACTGACTTTCTCTACCCTTCAAAATATACTGCTTGTTAATCGAGTTTAACTTTCATTACAAATTTCTTTGTAGCTATAAGAAGGCTAAAGCGATAGTCAGATTTTTTAAAATACGGGTCACTATCTGAAGGTCCACAAGAACAAGTGAAAACGAATAGCGGCTTAGCAATTCAGAAGGTTGTAAGTATTTGAAAATGCAGAGAAATAACAAAGAATGTCTCGGAAATAGTAAACGCCACAAAAAGGTATTTGAAGTTTAATTTTTTGTTTTAGTGAGATCTACATTTTTTGAATTAAGATTTTGTCTGTCTCTTACGGTTTACAACATAAAATAACGAAACATGTTCCATGTAACTAGTAGTTTGGGGTAGGGGATTTTCTTTAAAACCTTTGTATCGCATCCTTGGAACATGTTGTACTTAAATACCAAGTTTGATCACACACACACACACACGCACACACACACACACACACACGCACAAACATGCTTTACTTAAAAAAATTTTCTATTTATTCAGTAAATCTCGGCAACGAATTTTTGGGTGGAATACAATGCTTACTCTGCTTTAGGCAATCACACAGAAAGTAAACAATCTGATGTGATACATTCACATGACTTTCTCTACCCTCTGTCTTTATTATGTGCATACAAACTTACCTTACTAAACCTCATTTTTCTGTCTACTACATTTTAATCCAAATAAACCTTTGCAAAAATAGCTACATAACACATTTCGTTATGAATTACAAAGAGACAATTGGAAATCATGAAACTCCTTGGAATCTAAAAAAAACTGCTTGAATCTAGAGATGGAACAATATAAACAAGAATAAACCACCATCGATGTCTATCAACAACTCTAACGAAATTTCTGAAACCTACTATGAGTATGAAAAGTATTTACATATGGTTCAAAACTCAACATGGATTAAGAAGTGCAACCGTCCTACCAAATGGAATTCATAAGAAAGGTTCCCTGATTACTTCTCTATTTATTCTGGCGAGCTATACGCTCTGAAACAAGCATTTTCATACATTACAGAATTCCATAAAAATCTAGTCATAATTTTTACTTTCTCTACTACGTATAGTAAGTAGGGGAAGTATTCTATTCCACCCAAAAATTCGATACCGAGATTTCACCGGAAATACATGTTTTGAGACCCCCTGAATCCAAAAAAAACATTTTTGGAAATATGTCCGTGTGTGTCTGTGTGTCTTGAACAGCATAACTCAGAAACGAACAGTCGGATAAACACCAAACTTGGTATTTAGGTTCAGTATCTTAGAGATGCGACACAAAGGTTTTCAAAAAAATCCCCACCCCAGATTACCCTTTACATGGAACTTTTTCAAAAACTTTAATTTTCTCAAAAATGGCTAACGATTTTGATTAAGATATCATATGTTTAAAATATTTTCATGACAAATGAAATGCATATTTTGCATAACTGGTAAACCATAAAAGATAGACAAAATTTTACTACACAAAAAATGTAGATCGCGTTAAAATACAAATTTATGTCATACAATTTGTTTTTGTTGAGTGAACCATTTTCGAGATATTGCTTGTTATTCCCTTAAATTTTCTAATACTTATACTTTTTCTCAAATAGGAATTCGTTATTCATTTTTTGTCCTGGTAATGCAAAGAGAATGGAATACTCCACATAGCAACCAGCTCTTAAAAGATTTGACTATCGCTTAAAGCCTACCATATTCTCCTTGCACCTACAAGAAAATTAGCAATAAGATTAACATCTCGATTAACATGAAGCATATGGAGAATAAGCGTTTGTAAAAATAGTTTGTACAAGAGTAGAGAAAGTCATGCGAGTGTAACACATCAGATTTTTTCTGATTCAAAAAGTGCTTTATTAGCCACTCAAAATATACATACAGAAAACAAACTTATCCAAGAAATACAGATGTCATATAACCACGTAATGGAACAAGGAAAACAAGTGATATTGTTTTGGATTCCATCGCACCATCAAATACAAGGTAATGACAGGGCGGATGAAGCAGCCATCCAAAAACCAACATTTAACGCAGAGATAACAAGCCATTTAGGCTTAGTCCTATATATCCGAACCAAAGTCATTACTTCATGGAAAAAAATCTGATGTGTTACACTCATATGACTTTCTCTACTCTTGTACAAACTATTTTTACAAACGCTTATTCTTCATCTACTTCATGTTAATCGAGTTAAACATTTGCAGTCTCTATCTTATTGCTAAGTTTCTTGTAAATATAAGGGGAATATATATTTACAAGGGCAATATAGAAATACAGTAGCCGTTAAGCATATATATATATATATATATATATATATATATATATATATATATATATATATATATATATATATCTTCTTAATAGCTGGTTGCTAGGTGCAGCACCATTCCCTTTGCCATTAATACTCTTTGCATATATAAGACAAAAAAATGAATAACGAATTCCCATTTGAGAAAATAAGTATTGAAAAATTTAAGGGAATAACAAGCAATATCTCGAAAATGGTTCACTCAACAAAAAAAATGTATATGATATAAATTGTGTATTTTAACACGATCTACGTTTTTTGTGCAGTAAAATTTTGTCTATCTCTTACGGTTTACCAGTTATACAAAAGTCGTTCACAATGAAGAATGCTTTTGAAGACATTCCCAGAAAATTCAAGATATAGCTTTTATTTGTCATGAAAGTATCTTAAACATATGATATTTTAATCAAAATCGTTAGAGCCATTTTTGAGAAAATTAAAATTTTCGAAAAAAGTTCCATGTAAAGAGTAGTCTGGGGTGGGGGGATTTTCTTGAAAACCTTCGTGTCGCATTTCTGGAAGATACTGAACCTAAATACCAAGTTTGGTGTTTATCCGACTGTTCGTTTATGAGTTATGCTGTTCACAGACACAGACACACACACACACGCACGCACACACACACACACACAGACACGTTACCAAAAGTGTTTTTTTTATTCAGGGGGTCTCAAAACAGTGAAATCTTGCTATCGAATTTTTGGGTGGAATACAATACTTCCCCTACTTACTATACGTAGTAGAGAAAGTAAAAATATGGTCTCAAAATCAGAGAAACAAGCTATTTACTGTAATAGGATCTTCAAACAACAAATGTATTTTTACAAACTTAAACAGGAAAC
Source organism: Deroplatys truncata (assembly GCA_030765065.1). Classification (NCBI taxonomy): domain Eukaryota; kingdom Metazoa; phylum Arthropoda; class Insecta; order Mantodea; family Mantidae; genus Deroplatys; species Deroplatys truncata. The sequence continues at coordinate 71,579,594 of CM060978.1, read as the reverse complement.
ATCAAGTTATCATTACCCACTTAATAATTGGCATACAAAAATGACACACTCCTATCTGATCACACCGCAATGTTCAAAATGAAAAGCTCCATTGACAGTTTCACATGTATTCGCAGAATGCCACGTTATAACCACCAGGAAAATATATAACATCCCAAATAATATTAGCTCTCTTAATGATTCAACAGTGTATAAAAAGAGTATAATGGTCTTACAAAATACGAGTGTACAACTGTATAATGAAATTTAAAACAATTGTAATATAATTATAATTGTCCTTTAATTGCACTGTTCATATAAGAAAGTCATTACCTGGTTATTATCAAATGATATTATGTATGTATATTCCTATAAATCTATTAATGTTCAACCACCACTGTATTAATGTAAGAGTCGTAAATAGACCTTTGCGAGTGAAATTGACTTAAAATAAATCAACTAAAAAAAACAGCGATAGTCAAATGTTTAAGAATTGAACGCTACATGATTGACGAGTATGTTGAATGTCACGTACCAGTGGGTGAGATGTGAATCGATCTTGAAGAGAACCTATGGAATCAGTAAATATTACGAAATGATTACTATCTGTTGAACGAATTAGTGATATTGCCTTCGTAATTGCCATTAATTCACAAGAAAAATTGGAATATATATCTGGTAGACGGGAATAAACAGTGTGACTTGTATTTGTAACAAGTGCATATTCACATCTGTCTTCTGTATTTGATCCATCGGTGAATATATGATTTTTAGTTTGATAAAAGAGCAGTAAGTTTGTGGTATAACTGAAAATATATAGTTGTATTAGTATCCGACTTTACTTTTTTGCTGATATACTTTTATTGAAAAGGTTATGAAAGGTACCCATTCTCATTGTAATAATTTTTCGAGGTAAATTAATTACAAAAACTGGGAAGTAGTTTAAAAATTTACTCTGCTGAAAAGGTTTTATGGACCGTGGGATCTCCCAGCTAAGTACGTAATTAGCATATTTAGTTTTGTAATTATAGCCATCAATTTTTAATACTTTCTGTTTATTGTTCTTTGCAGTTAACTCCTGTAATACTTTTGCACTTTAAATTCATAAAACAAATAAAATTATTATTATTATTATTATTATTATTATCTAGAATAACCTCCCCGTGCAACTCTTGCCTTTAATTTCACCATAAGAAGCATGACATCTAACGTAGTGTCTTTGGATGTTTTCTCTAAATACGCCATGTAATGTTTTTGAGCAAGCAGAGCAAGCAAACTCATCCTTCCATTCTGCACGAAATTTCCGATGATTTAGTATACAATGCCATCACGAACTCTACCACTGAAGTGTTTACTTCCAACCACTCTCCCCCTCTAGTTAGCAACACTGACCCAGTGTGTGTGCCTTCAATCGCGTTACGTTGTCACTACACTCCCAGTGCGACACCAGCTTTGCTCACCTCTGACATAAAGGGTAGTTGTGAGTGGGAGGGTTTTCTTGAAAATCTTCGTGTCGCATCTTTGGAAGCTACTAAACCTAAATATCAAGTGTAGTACGAGCGCAGTCCCAGAAGTACCCGACCTGACGGTTGTTGTTTCAAACAAATGACTATGACAGAAAGTACCACCCTTATAAAGCTTAAGTTTGAAGTTTGACGATGCTACGTTGTTTAGCAATTGTTTGGCAACCATTAATAGTGAACTCACCGAATTTGTAAACATGGATAAAACTGGCCATCGTTATGTGATACAATACTTTCATTTAATAGGTCTTAGTCCAACTAATATTAAACCTGAGATTCTACTCTGGGAAAGTCTGCTCCTTCGTTTACAACAGTAAAATATTGGTTGGCAGAGTTTAAGCGAGGCCGTACGAACTGACAAGACGAACATCGCCGTGGTCGACAAAATGAAGTGACCACGTCAGAAATTGCGATGAAAATCCACAAAAGTGGGCGAGCTATCAGACATAGTAGGTATTTCAAAAAGTGCTGTAAATTACACACTAACTGAAAATTTAGACATGAGAAAGCTGTGCACAAAATGGGTGCAGTGTTTACTCACATTGGAACAAAAGCAGCGTCGTGAGGATGTTTCAGTCGAGTGTTTGGCGATGTTTCGCTGCAATAAAGCCGAGTTTTTGCGTCGATTCATAACCATTCATAACCATTGATGAAACGTGGGCCCAGCACTTCACACCTGAGACGAAGGAACAGTCAAAACAGTGAATTGAGAGGGAAGAATCGGCTCCAAAGAAGGCGAAGACAGTTCCATCTGCAGGCAAGGTCAATAGTTTTTTGGGATGCGCGTGGGATAGTTGTCATTGATTATCTTCAAAAAGGAAAAGCAATCAATGGGGGAGTATTATGCAAACTTGTTGCAGCGTTTTTATGATGAATTCAAGCATAAACGGCCACATTTATCGAAAAAGAAAGTTCTGTTTCATCAAGACAGTGCACCAGTACACATATCCATTATCGCAATGGCCAAAATCAATGAGTTAAAGTTCGAATTGCTTCGTCATGCACCCTATTCACCAGATTTAGCCTCCTCTGAATATTTTCTGTTTCCAAAGTTCAAGAAATAACTTGGTGGTAAACGATTTGCCAACAATGAAGAGGTGGAGTCTGCAGTTGATGGCTATTTTGCAGAAATTGACGGTTCTCACTGTATCGAGCTGTTGAACATCGCTGAGAAAAGTGTATCGAGCTGAAAGGAGAGTATGTAGGGAAATAGAAATGTTTTTTTCCCAAAATTTTTGTACTTTCTTTGTTAGGTCGTGTACTTCTGGGACAACCCTTGTATTTTTTAGTTATGCTGTACACAGACACATTTCTTTTTGGATTCATGGGCCTCAAAACATGTATTTCCCGTGAAATCTCAGTATCGAATTTTTCGGTGGAATGCAATATCTTGTCACTAGTCTGTACGTGGTAGAGAAAGTAAAAAGGCAATGCATTTCAGCGCTTGGAAATGAAATTGTGTTTTAAGGCTAACCTAACGATGCTGCACTAAACATTATATATAACTCTGGTGGTGAAGTTGCTAAATCCAATATTGTTTATTAGTTTTATGATCATATAGTACTCTTACAAAAAAATAAATGTTAATTAAATTTGCATAGTTTGGTCGTAAATTTGCTCATGTAGAACTGCATTTAAACGGCGCTGTTGATGAACATGCTTTACTCTTTAAAAATGTTCAACATGATAAACATTTATGTAGCGCAATACATTCATTACACTACATTCATTTCTGTACGAATGAATAATCCATGTGTATTCATTAAATAATGTGCCATTTATATAAAAATTATTATTCTATTGTCACTACATTATTCACGATATATTTACCATCTCTAGCACTTTGTCCATGTACAGAGATTTCACCAAAAATACGTATTTTATAGCCCCCAGCGGACAAAATAAAGCACTGTTAGAAAAGTCCAAAAAAGAAAAATCGGATAGTTATTTCAGTTCAGCAACTTCCAAGGATGTGACACGAGAACCCTTTACCTCAAACTACTGTTTACATGGAAAGATTCTCCTTTTATTTCCTCAAAAAGAGGTTCCGACGATTTTTATTAAAATACACATGTTTAAGTCATTTGTATGATAAATAAATTGCATATCGAGGATTTTCTACCTCCTGCGAAGTCCTCTTCAATCGTAATACATTTTTATAACAGGTAAACCATAAGTTAGACAACAACCATATCTAGCTCTTTAAAATATGTAATTTATATTAAATAACCCATTTTCATTTCCGAGATATCCATTTCATTGGCTTGAATTCTTCAATCCTTTGACATTTTTACTTTCTCTACTACGTATAGTAAGTATAGGGAAGTATTGTATTCCACCCAAAAATTCGATGCCGAGATTTCACCGGAAATATATGTTTTAAGACCCCCTGAATCCAAAAAAAGCATTTTGGGAAACATGTCCGTGTGTGTGTGTCTGTGAACAGCATAACTCAGAAACGAACAGTCGGATAAACACCAAACTTGATATTTAAGTTCAATACTTCCAGAGATGCGACACGAAGGTTTTCAAGAAACTCCCCCACCCCAGATTACCCCTTACATGGAACATTCTTCGCAAATTTTAATTTTCTCAAAAAAGACTAACGATTTTTATTAAAACATCATATGTTTAAGACATTTTCATGACAAATGAAATGTATATCTCGAATTTTCTGGAAATGTCTCCAAAAGTATTCTTCATTGTGAACGAGTTTTGCATAACTGGTAAAATACACAACTTTTTTTATTGAGTGAACCACTGTCGAGATATTGCTTTTTATTCCCTTAAATTTTCCAATACTTATACTTTTTCTCAAAGTCGTTATTCATTTTTCTTTGTCCTGGTAATGCAAAGAGAATGGAATACTCCACATAGGAACCAGCTCTTAAAATATTTGACTATCGCTTAAAGCCTAGCAATTCCCCTTGCATCTACAAGAAAATTAGCAATAATATTAACATCTCGATATCTCGATTAACGTGAAGCAAATAAAGAATAAGCGTTTGTAAAAATAGTTTGTACAAGAGTAGAGAAAGTCATGTGAGTGTAACACATCAGATTTTTTATATGCTGAGTATTCAGTTGTTTCTCGCGATGTCATGGAACTTTAAGCTCAGCATACACCGAACCGCTTTTAAGCGTTTGGCTATACATTCGGTCCCCTGTATTCACAACGAAATTATGTTTTTAAATCATCCATTCACACGACTTTCTCTACTCTCTATCGTTTATTAGTGGATATACAAACTATATATTCTTACTAAAGCTTATTTTTCTATCTACTTTATTTTAATTCAAATAAGTATTTGCAAAAAATAGCTACATTACGCATCGAACAGCAATAGTCAAATCTTTAGGAACTGGACGCTATATGCTGGCCTGTAATTTGTTTTCAAGTAATCGCGGGAAAATGAAAATCGATGGGAATAAGTATTGAAAAACCGAGCCGTTAATAACGGATATTTCAGAAACGGCTTATACCACAAAAAGCTTAATTTAATTCATAGGTATGCTTTAAAGCGACCTACGTACGTTTTAGTCTATCGCTTAACGTTTACCAGTTATACAAGTTTGTACAAGATTCCTTCCAAATGAAGAGAACTTCCTAGGCTATTCCCAGAAAATTTAAGATATACATTTTATTTGTCATTTAGGTATATTTAGTGTATGGTATTTTAATCAAAATCTTTCCAGCCAATTTTTAGAAAATTTAAATTTTCGAAAATGTTCCTTGTAAAGGGTAGTTGGGGTGGGCGAGACTTACCTGAAAATCTTCGTGACGCATCCTTGGAAGGTACTGAACTCGAATACCAAGTTTGGTATTTATTCGACTTTTCGTTTTTGAGTTATGCTGTTCATAGACACACTTAATGGCGTCTCAAAACATGTATTTCCGGTGATTTTTGGTGCAATGCAATACATTCTCAACCTAGTAGAAAAAATCTGATGTGTTACATTCACATGACTTTCTCTACTCTAATACAAACTTTTTTTACAAACGCTTATTCCCCATATGCTTCATGTTAATAGAGATATCGAGATGTTAATCTTATTGCTAATTTTCTATTAGATGCAGGGGGAATATGGTAGGCTTTAAGCGATAGTCAAAATATTTTAAGAGCTGGTCGCTATGTGGAGTATTCCATTTTCTTTGCATTACCAGGACAAAAAAATTGAATAACGAATTTGAGAAAAAGTATAAGTATTGGAAAATTTAAGGGAATAACAAGCAATATCTCGAAAATGGTTCACTCAACAAAAAAATGTATATGCCATAAGTTGTGTATTTTAACGCGTTGTACATGTTTTGTGTAGTAACATTTTGTCTCTCTCTTATGGTTTACCAGTTATGCAAAAGTGGTTCACAATGAGGAATACTTTTGGAGACATTCCCAGAAAATTCGAGATATACATTTCATTTGTCATGAAAATATCATAAACATACGATATTTTAATCAAAATCGTTAGAGCCAATTTTGAGAAAATTAAAATTTTCGAAAAATGTTCCATGTAAACGGTAATCTGGTGTGGGGGGGATTTTCTTGAAAACCTTGTCGCATCTCTGGAAGATACTGAACCTAAATACCAAGTTTGGTGTTTATCCAACTGTTCGTTTGAGTTTGCTGTTCACAGACACACAGGGACATGTTTCCAAAAATGCTTTTTTTTTGGATTCAGGGGGTCTCAAAACATATATTTCCGGCGAAATCTCGGTATCGAATTTTTGGGTGGAATACAATACTTCCTCTACTTACTATACGTAGTAGAGAAAATAAAAATTGCTACAGAATCCTATTTTTTTGTTTCATTTATACCCCACCTTTAATTACATTGGTCTTATAGGCGGCGTTTCCTTTGGAACTTACTGCCTATTGGCAAGGGAGTTAACTCGTAATTTCTTGTCGTTGGATTTCACATTCCCACTGTCACTCATACCTCCAGACTCTGGGGAGAATAGTAAATAATCTAGACTACAGAAGAATCCTCCCCCCCCCGGTAGTTGTTCTACCGATTGAACTACGCGTCCAACTATAGAAACTTAAGGCTCTGTTTCCCTTAACAGTACTTTTACATCCAGTGAGAAGCATCACATTTTCGTTTATTTTTCGCCTATTTTCAGTGATGCCAAATACGCTGGATGAATATCCCATGCTAGCGGGTTAACCCAAGCACGATTCAAACCCACTTATCACTTTGCGAACCACTGAGGCAAGAATTACTCTACCAGTCATCTCTGTTAACGAGATCCTTGAACTATTCCCAGAGATCACGCCAAAAACTGCAACTAAAAACAGCAATGTCACGAATTTGGATCAAGAAGTTCCCAAGGAAACGCAAATATCATAGCTCTTTCCTAATAGGTCGGGAATACAAACTTGGGTAAAGACAAGCTAAAATGCCCTTTCAGTGCCGTAAAGTGGGCCCATAACCTGTTTTTCTATCATCATTAAAGTGCTAATAGATTAACACCTTGATATTGCCAACATAGTCCCAATAAATTTCGCCACACACCATCATGATTAGAATAAAAGTGCCATAAAAATCCAAATGGGATAGGCACACTCTTGATTATGAGGAAATAAAATTATGGGAGCGACGCATTTCCCTGTGGCATTAAATCAACAGAAATTACACTTGGCAACTTGAAACTTGTTCCCGGGGTCTGTTATTATTATACGACCGCAGTTCTCTCTTACGTCTTCCCCTGTATTTAGTGCGGTCTCGCAGATAAATAGTATGCCTGTAGTTGCCATTGAGACCAAACCGCCATGTTTGTGTCTTTTGTGTCTATTAACATGCATCCATTTACTATTTCATAGAAATTCAACGGATTACTCGTGTCTATACTACGAATACAGCATAACCTTAATTATACGCTTTTAAAGGGAAACATCTAAAATCTATGTCTACTAATATTATGAAGACAGAAAACTTGTATTTGCATTTGTAAGGTAACCTCAAACATCACTCAACCGATTTTGATAATTCTTTATCACTGAAAACACAATTCGTTCGTTCTGAATAACATGGGCTATAAAATACGCTCTAATTTTAATTCAGAAATCATGAACAGTTTTTACTTTCTCTACTACGTATAGCAAGTAGGGGAAGTATTGCATTCCACCCAAAAATTCGATACCAAGATTTTACCGGAAATACATGTTTTGAGACCCCCTGAATCCAAAAAAAGCATTTTTGGAAACATGCCGTGTGTGTATGTCTGTCTGTGAACAGCATAACTCAGAAGCGAACAGTTGGATAAACACCAAACTTGGTATTTAGGTTCAGTAACTTCCAGAGATGCGACACGCAGATTTTCAAGAAAATCCCTCTACCATAGACTAACCTTTACATGGAACATTTTTCGAAAATTTTTATTTTTTTAAAAATGGCTAATGATTTTCATTAAAATCTCATATATTTAAGATTATTTCATGACAAATAAAATGTATATCTTGAATTTTCTGGGAATGTCCCCAAAAGTATTCTTCATTGTGAACAACGTTTGCATAACTGGTAAACCATAAGAGATAGACGAAATTTTACTACACAAAAAATGTAGATCGCGTTAAAATACACAATTTATGTCACATACATTTTTTTGTTGTTGAGTGAACCATTTTCGAGATATTGCTTGTTATTCCCTTAAATTTTCCAATAATTATACTTTTTCTCAAATGGGAATTCGTTATTCATTTTTTTTTGTCCCGTTAATGCTAAGAGAATATTATACTCCACATAGCAACTACCTCTTAAAATATTTGAATATCGCTTAAAGCCTACCAATTCCCCTTGCATCTACAAGAAAATTAGCAATAAGTTTAACATCTCGATATCTCGATTAACATGAAGCATATGGAGAATAAGCGTTTGTAAAACTAGTTTGTACAAGAGTTGAGAAAGTCTTGAGTGTAACACATCAGATTTTTAGAGTCAACTGAAAAATTCAATGCCACAACCGGGATTTGAACACGGTTCTCACGCTCTCCGTGCAGTTGCTTTAACCATTGAACTACTGTGACATGTCGGTGGGACACTGAATTCCCCAACTGATTCAAGTTGTTTCCCAGATAGACCACCAAGGCATCTCACTAAAGATATCAATCTCAATGGCGACCTACCATCGCAAGTAGTTTGACATTGCTTATGGGTTTCTCAAGGTTTCTCTTTTTAATTATTATGTATATATTTAATTAAAAGTAATTATCTTTTTAGAGACCTTATCCTGGTCTTGACTCGGAATTCAATGTCCCACCGGCATGTTGTCGCAGTAGTGCAATGGTAGAGCAACCATGCGGAGAGCGGGAGAACCGTGTTCAAATCCCGGCTGTGGCATTGCATTTTTCAGTTGACTCTACATTAAAAACCACGAAACGATTAATAAGCCTACGTACTAAAATAAGAACACATTGGAGTTCTAGAGGAGCATACGACACAGTCTTTTACTTTCTTGTTGAGAAGGCCAAAGAGTAGAAAATAGTTGTCATTCCGCAGAAAATGCATTTTAAAATAAGACAAATGCCACGGACATTTTCATTACACGATTTAGAGACTAAAAAGTGTGGTGCGTTACATACACATGACTTTATCCACCCTCTCTCACTTATTAGTGGGTGTACAAATTATTCTTACGAAAGTTTATTTCCCTATCTACTTTTTCTTAATCCAAATAAACCTCTGCAGAAATAGCTACATTACACATTTCGTTATAAATACGAGGGGCACTATTTATACTTTGAGCCTTGGTAACCCTGAATGCTGTAGGTGCCATCTGACGTTTCCAATGGAAAGTTTGACATTTTTGACCATAATCTACTTCAAAAAGTTTGTCAATAGAGAGTCATTTGTATTGTTTACACTAACTTGAAAATTGTGTGTCAACAAAAACATGGAATTAACTCGTGAAAATGTTCGTGCGATGATTTATTACGACATTCGACGTGGATTATCAAGACAAAAGTGCATCGATCAACTAACTTCTACATTTGGCGACGAAGCTCCAACCTTTGCCACTGTGAAACGCTGGTATAACGAATTTAATCGTGGCCGCCGTTCGCTCAATGATGAAGTTCGTGAAGGTCGTCCAAAATCAATGTTGTGCCAGAAAACATTGATGCTGTGCAAAAACTAATAATGAAAGATCGTCATGCAACATACTGCGAGATTGAAGCAACCATAGGCATTATTTCCACCAGCATATATAAAATATTGCATGATTATTTAACCGTGAAAAAGGTTTGGTCACGTAGATCCCACATAATTTAACGCAATCTCAAAAAGATGCTCGTGTCGATTGGTGTACAAAAATGCTCAAGAAATGCAATGGCGGTCCCTCAAAAGACGTATATAAGATTGTAACAGGTGACGAATCATGGATCTATGCGTATGGGCCGGAACAGCAGTCGACTGTATGGGTGTTTCAAGATGAAGCAAATCCAACAAAAGTTGTTCGCACTCGAAACACTTCGAAGCAAATGGTCGCCTGCTTTTTCAGCAAAACTGGTCATGTGGCATCAGTGCCTTTAGAGGAACGTAAAACGGTCAATGCCGAATGGTACATAACCATTTGTTTGCCGAAAGTCTTCGGTGAAGTAAGAAAACCAAAAAGAACCGTAGGATCGTTCTTCATCAAGTGCGACGGTATTATTAATGTTGTTTGTGTATTTGTGTTTACTCCACGTGGTGAAGCCATTTTGTGACGTGCTTCTTTGTTAGGTTTGTTAGCTCCATCTGGTGTTAGCCATTTGCGGCAGTATTAGTGTTTGTTTGAAGGAATGCTAATGTTATTTTATTTAATTTTTGGTTCACTGTCCTCCGGCTAGCTATTATCCTTTTGGTCGAGCACTTCTCTTTATACAGGTTGTGTAAACGGAAAGGAATCTTTTATCCAAAGATAACACTGATGAAGGAATTTGTTTTACACTTTTTATTGTCGAACACATTCACTATCACATTTACACATTGATCTTGACACTCGCCAAACTGAAACTGTTATAATAACTTCATTACTGATCACTTTTAATTCGCGTACTTCAACCTTTTTTATAATTAACTTTACAACACTTTAGATTTTTCATAATTCTGCTACGCGTAACTTGCAAATCGATAGTCGACATGTACTGTACAAATATTTCTACTGGACTGAGGTAACGTGTAACGTACAAATGTTTTCGACGAACTGACGGCGTCTATCTCTAACCTAGCCCTTTTTATACTCCTACACCCCGATATGCCTAAAGATTATAACTGAGTTGCTATTGGCTAATAAAACGCGCCAACATTAGCGTCTATTTTATATCCAATGAAAATTATGAATACATATGCTTTAGGAAAAATGTTCCAGCAAATGCCAAAGAAAAGCGCGCCAACATTACGTAACTTCCTCGTCTCCAATAATGATAAACAGCTCACCTCCTCGCTGCATTATTGCACGCTATTATTGTCAGTTTCAGTAAGGCAGTATAAACTTACTTCTCAACAATAATTACAATCAACAAACATCTCAAATCAATGTCACATAATAATGCATATTCATACTATAATCACTCTTTACATTTAAATAATTTGTGATACAAATTACTGCATCACAAGACAATGAGAGCGCACACACATCTCGTCTAACAACAGAGTATTTGAAGGCTCAAAAAATCGAATTGATGGGTCACCCGCCATACAGTCCTGATTTGGAACCCAATGACGTTTTTCGTTCCCAACATCAAGAATAAATTGCGTGGACAACGATTTTCGTTGGCAGAAGAAGCCGTTGATGCCTTCAAAAACCATGTTTTGGAAGTGTCTCAAGAAGACTGGAATAAATGCTTTGACTAATGGTTCAAACGGATGCAAAAGTCTATTGATCATACAAGAGAATATTTTGAATAACAATAAAGTAGTTTTCAATCAGAAATTACTTTGTTTTAATTATTAGGCTCAAAATATAAATAGTGCCCCTCGTACAAAGGCAACGGCGATCGTCAAATGCTTTAGTACTGGACGCTATACGCTGGCCTAAAAATTCCATACTGTTTTCACGACATCGTGAGAAGCAATTTAAAATCGACAGAACATTAGAACGATGGCAAATTATTGAATAATTCGAACCATTAATAACGGGCATCTCGGTAACAACTGATGCCACACGAAAGATTATTTGAAATAAATCGTGTGTTTTAAAGATTTATACATTTTCTGTATAGTACGTTTTTGTCTGTCGTTTAAAATTCACCAGTTATACAAGAGTACTTTAAAGGCTATTCCCAGAAATTCAATATATACTGTATTTTTATGTAAATACCTTTAATATTTGGCATTTTAATCAAAGTAATTAAAGTCATGTTTTAGAAAATAAAAAAAATCTGATGTGTTACACTCACATGACTTTCTCTACTCTTGTTCAAACTATTTATACAAACGCTTATTCTCCATCTACTTCATGGTAATCGAGATAAACATTTGCAAACTCTATCTTATTGCTAAGTTTCTTGTAGATGTAAGGGGAATATATATTTACAAGGGCAATTTGGAAATACAGTAGCCTTTAAGCACATACATATCTCTTAATAGCTGGTTGCTAGGTGCAGCACCATTCGCTTTGCCACAGATTAATACTCTTTGCATATCCAAGACAAAAAAATGAATAACGAATTCCCATTTTGAGAAAATAAGTATTGAAAAATTTAAGGGAATAACAAGCAATATCTCGAAAATGGTTCACTCAACAAAAAAAATGTATATGACATAAATTGTGTGTTTTAAGGCGATCTACATTTTTTGTGCAGTAAACTTTTGTCTATCTCTAATGGTTTACCAGTTATGCAAAAGTCGTTCACATTGAAGAACACATTTGGAGACATTCCCAGGAAATTCAAGATATACATTTTATTTGTCATAAAAATATCTTAAACATATGATATTTTAATCAAAATCGTTAGAGCCATTTTTGAGAAAATTAAAACTTTCGAAAAATCGTCCATGTAAAGGTTAATCTGGGGTGGAGGGATTTTCTCGAAAACCTTCGTGTCGCATCCCTGGAAGATACTGAACCTAAATACCAAGTTTGGTGTTTATCCGACTGCTCGTTTCTGAATTATGCTGTTCACAGACAGACACACACACGGACGTGTTTCCAAAATTGCTTTTTTTGGATTCAGGGGATCTCAAAACATGTATTTCCGGTGAAATCTCGGTATCGAAATTTTGGGTGGAATGTAATACTTCCCCTACTTACTATACGTAGTAGAGAAAGTAAAAATTGAAAAATATTGCATGTATTGTAGTTTGGGCTGGAGGTATTTCCTTGTAAATCTTTGGAAGGTACTAAACATAAATACCAAGTTTAGTGCTTTTAGTGCTCACAGACACACATACAGACACAGGGAGCTTTTTCCAAAAATGACTTTTTTGATTCAGTGGACCTAAAAACGTATTAAGATTTTTAGTTGGCTCGCAACTATATATGGAACAAAAATAATCTATAATTTAGTTGGAAAATTCCAATAAATCCAACTTTATTCGGACCTTTGCGAATATGAATGTAACCTAAAACCCTTCGTTCACTCTCGGTATTCAATTTTTGGATGGAATGCAAACCTTCTCTACCTATTAAGCACGTAGAAAGTAAAAACCAGAAGATACAGCAAAACGAAAGATAATCGAATCTGCTTATAACGATGTCATACCCATGGGAATTGGGATAAGAATGTAATAACGTTCTTATAAGATGATTTTTTTTACCCTCTTCGTATGCTGTAATCAAGTTCGTTAGCAGGGTATGGTAAATGACGACATAAAGACAGAAAATTGCGTCCAGCTACTATTAGAAATCAGTCAACCATAATTTATAATTAACACTAGAGAAGAATATTTCTCCCATCGTCGCAAACGTCACTATGTGATCAAAAGTATCCTGACACCCCACAAGCATGCGTTATTCATCTTAGGTGCATTGTCCTGCCACCTACTGCCTGGGTGCACTGTTTCTGATGTGATAGTGAAGTGGAAACGTGAAGGGACATATACAGCAAAAAAGTGTACATGTCAACATCGTCTGTTGACTGACAGAGACCGCCAACATTTGAAGAGGGTCGTAAACAGTAATAGGTAGACATCTATCCAGACCATCACACAGGAATTCCAAACTGCATCAGGATCCACTCCGAGTACTGTGACAGTTAGGCGTGAGGTGCGATTCCATGGTCGAGCGGCTGCTCATAAGCCACACATCACGCAGGAAAATGCCAAACGACGCCTCGCTTGCTGTAAGGAGTGTCAACATTACACGATTGAACAGTGGCAAAACGTTGTATGGAGTGACAAATCACGGTACACAATGTGGCGATCCGATGGCAGGGTGTGGGTATGGCGAATGTCCGGTGAACGCATCTGCCAGTGTGTGTAGTGCCAAGAATGAAATTCGGAGGAGGTGGTTTTATGGTGTGGTCGTGTTTTTCCTGGAGGGGAGTCGCACCCCTTGTTTTGCGTGGCACAATCACAGCGCAGACCTACATTGATATTTTAAGCACCTTCTTGCTTCCCACTGTTGAAGTGCAATTCGGGGACGGCTATTGCATCTTTCAACACGATCGAGCACCTGTTCATACTGCATGGGCTGTAGCGGAGTGTTACACTACAATAATGGACTGGCCTGCATAGAGTCTTGACTTGAATCCTATAGTACACATTTGGGATGTTTTGGAATGCCTACTTCGTGCCAGGCCTCACCGACCTACATCGATACCTGTCCTCAGTTCCGCACTCCGTGAAGTATGAGCTGCCATTCCCCAAGAAACCTTCCAGCACCTGATTGAAAGTATGCCTGCGAGAGTGAACGCTGTCATCAAGGTTAAGGGTGGGCCAACACCATATTGACTTCCAGCATTACCGATGAAGGGCGCTACGAACTTCTACATCATTTTCAGCCAGGTTTCCGGATGCTTTTGATCAAGTAGTGTGTCTGCAGTAAAGCGGTTAACTTGGTGCCCTAGGAGTGGGGAATCTACATATTCACCAGCTTCATCTAATCTCACCTCACCGTTGCCGAGTCCTACAACCCTGAAACATATGAGTTGAAGCAATTGAAAGGAAAGATGGGGACAGGATATGATGGACAGAAAATTCGCGGTAGAAGAGGAACCACCCCAGTAATCGTCTACCGATCCAGGGAAACTACGGAAACTCCATTGCCACAATGGCCAGAAAGCAAATCTTTCTTATATGAGGTTATTAAAATATTTTACATTGTTGTAGCGTTATAAGCAGCTTCAATTATGTTTTCTGTTTTGTTTATTGTAATGAAATATCGGCGGCATCTGCTCTATTTTATATGCGTAATTAAATTGAGTTTTATTTATGGACGTTCTTTAATTCCTGTGGTCCTTAGCGTCCCATTCTATATTGGGCGTGAAAGACCGCTGATCTTGCTCAGAGGCCTCTTTATCATGCTTGAGGTTCTTTTACGTGCCGTAAATCTACGACAAGGAACCACCGGCTTTACTTCCCTTCCGAAGGAAGCCAGCTAAGGACTTTCACGCCCAAAAAATCCATCGCCCTCCGCCGGGTTTGAACCCGCGACCTCGGGAACTAAGGGCATGGTAACCACTATACATACCACGGAGGACGACAGAAAATTCTTGGGAGAAGGGGAATAGTTGAACTTGTTCAATGAGTACGAGGGAATTTGCAGTAGATGTGCAACCTTACATCGATTTTTCAAGATAATAGGAGTAAAAGAGCAGTAATTTCTTTTGATCAAACAAATAAATGTACTTGGAATCGTCCCAGCATTCCCTACCGATCCGGGGAAACCACGCAAATCCCATGGCCAGAATGACCAGCCCTGTACGAATCGAACCCGGGCAGACTCACACGCGGAGCCGTCTTCCTGGGTAAGAAAGATATTACGCTTTGTATAAACAGGGGACATTTAGGAATACATACTAAATTTGGAACCAAAATAATGCAACTAGTTCAGGGAATAAATAGTGAAAGTGTCCCTCGTAAAGAGGTTGCAAAATAACCCTTTTGGGATGACATATGGGGAAACAAGTGAAACTACAACACAACCCCCTTATCAATCAACCAATTCCTACTGCACAAAGTTTAATTAATAAAAAAAGCGAAATCTTTGGATGTTACAGTGGTTTTAGAACTTTCTTAATGACAACAACGAGATTTTGTGTGATATGTGAAAACAGTAGCTGTCACCTATTATGGACATGGGAATAAAGACTTGTGGAAACCTTGGGAACAGCTCAGAATAAAAAATACAGACAATTATGGACGATTGTTAGGCAAAAGTTGAAACGGTTGCTATAACAACGGCATTGCAGCGCATCGAGGGGTTCATCGGACGCGCCATTAGCATGACTTTGGGGTCACTACTTCTTCTGCATAGAATTGTCAACAGGTTAGACTCAGTTGTTCTTTTGTATGGCTAAATTGACAGCGAGTCTTAAATATATTCATTCATTATCTGTTTACCCTCCTCTTATGTAGGACTTACACCCCCCAGGACTTACAAGCGGGTGCCTGGGGTCAGAGGTCCGTCGAGGAGCAGACACTCATGGATCAGACAGAACATCCAGGATGGGTGATCAGCCCGATGCCTGGTATGAGATGAAGGAAGTAGATGAAGCGAAATGTTGGTGAAATGGATGAAAGGAAAGGTGATGATGGAACAGTTGGTGGAATGAATGGCGGGGGAAACCGGAGAAAACCCGCCCAGACGCCGCTTCGTCCACCACAAATCCCACATGCACGTTCCTGGGATTGAACCCGGTCCGCCTCGGTGGGAGTCTTAAATATAGTTTCTTTAAAACATAAAAGAAAACGTTTGGATTAAAATATGAGTGACAGTGCCCTCACAATTGCACTCCTTTTCGCAAAGAGTGACCCCTTTGGGGCGACCGATTGCGTTATTAATGGAATAAAGAATAACTTCTGAAAAGTATCATGAGGTATAATTCAAAGTCATTGTATGAGCACAAATAATTACGTTATTAATTTTGTTTAAAATCAAATCACCATTGGTATTCATTAAAACTATTCCATGAATAAACTATAACAGCTGATTTAAATACGTTATTACTTGTGTTGTTTAAAACCAAATCACCATTGTGCCAGTTGTCACTGCATACGTACTAAATGAAAGCCATAGAATGTATTTTAGAAGACTAGCCAATGCTACCAACAGTAAGAATGATAAAACAGTTAACCTCATGATATTAAGATAAGCCAAAAGTCGTCTTTTTCCTCGTCTCGTCAAGGATTACGTTCTAGCCTGTTACGGTGTCCATGTTTCCTCGGTCTCCCCAATACTCTCTTTTCCAGTTCATTGTGTTAGTCAGCATTTTGGGTCTTTGGGTTCCGAGGCCATTTGCAGCACTAAAAGTAAATTAACTTTAACTGGGTGGGTTACTAGCCCTCTCAGCACAACCTTTATCCAGAGGTGGGGGATACATTTCCCTTGTCCTAGGAAAATTGCCTTCACTTTGACTTCGAAGTCTTTCTCCCCTTGGTAGGATCGGTGAAAGATACATTTGGATGGAAGGTACAAAGGTTAGGGTATGATTGACCTAGGTTATCCGGTATAATGTAAATCAAGAGCTAACGTGGGCATGGGTAAGTCCTTGAAGTAAGTCTGTCCATCACGTTACCCTGTAAACTAAAATCAGAACGCAATACTCACCTTTTTTGAACAACACAATTTATTTGGAAATTGACTCCTTTTGAATGTGCTTTGATTAAAAATAGTTTTCAAATCTGAAAGTTGAAGGAATCCGCTGGTTTTTGGGTAATGGAATCTGAAATGTGTGTTGAGATAGCAACCACCCAGATGATCTACACTACGTGATCAAACGTATCCGGACACCTGGCTGAAAATGACGTAAAAGTTCGTGGCGACCTCCATCGGTAGTGCTGGAAGTCAATATGGTGTTGGCCCACCCTTAACCTTGATGACAGCGTTCACTCTCGCAGGCATACTTTCAATCAGGTGCTGGAAGGTTCCTTGGGGAATGGCAGCCCATTTTTCACTGAGTGCGGAACTTAGGACGGGTATCGATGTAGGTCGGTGAGGCCTGGCACGAAGTCGACGTTCCAAAACATCCCAAAGGTGTTCTATAGGATTCAAGTTAGGACTCTGTGCAGGCCAGTCCATTACAGGGGTGTTATTGTCGTGTAACCACTCCGCCACAACCCGTGCAGTATGAACAGGTGCTCGATCGTGTTGAAAGATGCAATCGCCAATCCCGAATTGCTCTTTAACAGTGGAAAGCAATAAGGTGCTTAAAATATCAATGTAGGTCTGCGCTGTGATCGTGCCACGCAAAACAACAAGGGGTGCAAGCCCCTTCCAGGAAAAACACGACCACACCATAACACCACCACCTCCGAATTTCACTGTTGGCACTACACACGCTGGCAGATGCGTTCACCGGACATTCGCCATACCCACACCCTGCCATCGGATCGCCACATTGTGTGCCGTGATTTGTCACTCCATACAACGTTTTGCCACTGTTCAATCGTGTAATGTTGACACTCCTTACATCAAGCGAGGCGTCGTTTGGCATTTTCCTGCGTGATGTGTGGCTTATGAGCAGCCGCTCGACCATGGAATCGAACCTCACGCCTAACTGTCACAGTACTTGGAGTGGATCCTGATGCAGTTTGGAATTCCTGTGTGATGGTCTGGATAGATGTCTGCCTATTACTCTTTACGACCCTCTTCAAATGTTGGCGGTCTCTGTCAGTCAACAGACGATGTCGACCTGTACACTTTTGTGCTGTATATGTCCCTTCACGTTTCCACTTCACTATCACATCAGAAACAGTGGACCTAGGGATGTTTAGGAGTGTGAAAATCTCGCATACACACTTGTGATACAAGTGACACCTAATCACCTGACCACGTTCGAAGTCGCGGATAATGAGTACCAGGCAGTTGGTGGCAGCACAATGCACCTAAGATGAAAAGCGTATGTTTGTGTGGTGTCCGGATACTTTTGATCACAGTGTAGCATTCAATTCATAGGGTATAGGGTACACGATGGAGGGGGCACCTCATGTACTGCGATCTACAAAGATCTATTGCGGCGGCGACCACCTCCACAGGTGGAAGGGATGAAGTGAAGGCTACAGGCCGCAGAGACGCGCGGAAGTCCCTAACAGTTCCTGACACAAAGACCCGTTCCTTTACTGGAGCTGCTCAGAAAGGGGATGAATTAGTCAGCCCTCTAGTGTCCACTCTTTCTTTGGAGCAAGCCTCCACGTCATTTGTCCGGCACCACCTCACCCCACGAAACCCAGAAGCGCACATGAAATTTAGAAGGAATCAGAAGGAAAGGGAAATGAGGTAAAGGAAATCGTGGTAGATGTTTTAGTACTGGACACTATGTACTGGCCTTAAAATTCCATTCTCTTTGCGTGCAATCTCGAGAAACAACTGAATATCGAAAGGACTTGAAAATAATGTCAAGAGTATTGAACAATTCGCACCACTAATAACGAATATCTTGGAAACGGCTGGTGCCACAAAATGTATGTTTTAACGATATCTACATCTTTTGTGTAGTTCATTTTCGACTACTGTTTAACGTTTACCAGTTATGCAAGATTATACAAAATATCATTCATTCATTCTCTGTTTAACCTCCTCTTATGTAGGACTTACACCCCTCCCCAGGAATTACAGGCGGGTGCCTGAGGTCAGAGGCCCGTCGAGGATTAGACACTCTCATGGAGCAGACAGAATATCCAGGATGGGTGATCAGCCCGCTGCCTGGTATGGGAGGAAGGAAGTAGATGAAACGAAATGATGGCGAAATGGATGAAAGGAAAGGTGATGATGGAGCAGTTGGTGGAATGAATGGCGGGGGAAACCGAAGAACCCGGAGAAAACCCGCCCAGACGCCGCTTTGTCCACCACAAATCCCAGTCGGGTCGCCTCGGTGAGAGGCGAGCGGTATACAAAATATCTTCGGAATTAAATGGACTTTACAGTCTATTCCAAGAAATTCAAGATATACATTTTATATGTAAATACCTTTAATGAATGGAATTTTAAGTAAAACCGTTAGTCATTTTTTAGAAAATAAAAATTTCGAAAAATCTTCCATGTAAAGGATAGTTTTGGGGGATTTCTTGAAAACAAACACACACACACACACACATACGGAGGTGCTAGTTTATGTTATTCAAGGTACCTCAAAACATGCATTTCCGTTCAAATCTCGGTATCGGAATTTTAGGTGCAATGCTGTACTTTCTCTACCTACATGTACGTGATAGAGAAAATAAAAATAAATCAGCGAGAGCCGACTATGATTAATAAAGGGGTACGACAAAATTGCCCAATGTCAACCGCACTCTTTAGCACAACCGAGCGTTTAGGCAATATGATAAGATCATGGAAAGAACAAACAAAGCGAGGAATATGTCTTGGAACAATGACAGTACGAACACTGGTCTTTTCTTATTAGATAATAGTGAGGAAGAACTACAAAAAATGAAATTTAAATTAAACATTTTAGTAAAAGTATACAGTATGAAAACCTCAACTGTAAAACCGAAAATACTCGCCTTTAAGGGTAGCAATCTAGTTCGGTTTAAAATAATCCTAGAAAACAAACGAAGTATCAAAATCAACTTCCTTGGTTGTGAGATAACAGTTAACAGTGAAACAGACAAACACAAACGAACATCCCTTTATTGACACATCACTAGCTAGACAAGGAAAATCTGCAACGTCTGTTTAACGAATTGCGTACAAAGTGTTCAACACACACTCACATCTTCACTGATGGATCCAGACTCGATGGTCATAATGGATGTGCAGCGGAATTCCCTGATTACACCATATAACACAATATTACCAACTATTTTTCTGTCTATTCCTGTGAACTGTTCGCAATTCAACTCTCATTGGAATACGCATTTAAAAAAGATAACCTACATAACATTCTCCGAGTCGTTGAGTGCTTTAACATCCCTTCAACAAACCTCAACCTCCAAAAACATCGTTAAAAACTTCAGAAACTGTACAACAAAATACTAATCTCAAGTAAATCAGTATCATTCACCTGGATTCCGTCTCATGTTGGGTTTTCTGGGAAATGTATCAGTTGATCAGACAGCCAAAGAAGCCACCAAATATCCCCCTCAGGACATCAAGGTTCCACACACGGACGTCATCAACTTCATCAAAAATACTTGCACTAATCAATGGAGACAAACATTGAAAGCCACATCTAGAAGCAAGTTACACGATGTCTACATTTCAGAGTCCAAACTTTAGCACTATCATTTCAACCGCAAAAACCAAGTTGTATTAACTCGACTACGTATTGGACATACTTCTATAACACACAAACATCTCCTCAACCGTGACCTTCCTCCTGTGTGCGACCTCTGCAGATCCAACCTCACAGTTCATCATCTCGTTACAGTCTGCCGTCGCTATGCACAACACAGAAAGATGTGACATCCCCAACAGCCTACCAGATGCCCTAAATTCAGCACAACAAAGAACTTTAAACTTTATGAAAGCGATAAAATTGTATAACAATGCATAACACATCTATCTGGAGAATTTAAAGTTGCATGTACTATTACTGATTAAAATATTGTATTTTCATTGTAATCATGTTCTGTATTCTAAAGTAGTTGCAATATGACTTTAAAGTTGAAGCGACAATAAAGAATATACTAACAAACAAAGCTAGAAAAGCATCAATAATGAAGCTATAAAACAATGGCAATAGCTGATATTAGCTATGGCTCAGAAATATGTACAATGAACGCCAACCATAAAGCTAAAATACAATCGCAGAAATAAAATTTCTCAGATCGATAGTAGGATATACAAGAATGGGCAAAAAACGAAATAAAACAGCAGCTAATATTGAAGAACTCAAAGCTATAACAAAATACAGAGGAGACAGCAAGCTTGTAGAAAGAATGCCAATGAGAGAATATTATCCTCTCCAAGAAAGTGGAATCCTAGGAAGACTCAAAAAAGAGGTCAGAAGAGGAATTTAAATCTGGAACAGGTTCGAATAATCTATACTGTGCAGTAGAAGTCCGATATTCAGGGTCGGTTTCTTTTTTTCTTTTCTTTTTTTATTAACGATAAACAAGAAATATATCAAAGATGCAGCAAGAAATACACGCACTATTTATGAATATTACCGATTTACGGCCATAATTTTGTCGCAAAGTTTCACGAGAATTGATCGTTTCTCCAAAAATCTTTATTTCTACAATAAAAATGATAAAAATTGCATTTTTTAAAAAATGTATTCGTTTTGAAGATGTTGGCTGAATAGGTATGAGAATTCATTTGGAAAGGTACATTAACCCGAAAATTTAGACTATATTATTGTTCTATTTTATGGCTGTAGGACCAACCAGGACACCTGATAGGGCTTTCCTCAGCTTTTGGAACATTCCGTTAGAAATACTTTCGTTTTGAAGTATTTGCTGCAGCAGAAAAGTAACTGACCACGTTGATATTGTTGCGGTAACTTAATGTTATCTTTTTGCTGCTGAGCCCCTGTTATTGTTTTACTACTTTGAGTTTTGGGTTCTTTGTCCTCCGGCTAGCTATTATTTCTCAGTCGAGCATATCTCTTAAACAGGGTGTGTAAACGGAAAGGAGTTTTTACTGAAAGATAACACTGATAAAAGAATTTGTTTTTACACTTTTATTGTCGCCACACTTTATTCATTTCACATAATTATTCTTGATACACGCCCGACTGAAACTGTTATATGTTTTAAAGTTACTATAATCACTTATTTCCTGCACATTATTAATTCGCGTATTTCACATTTATAATTAACTTTACGACGGGAGAGATTCTGTTAAACTGTGCGAGTGTAACCCGCGAATGATTCTGATGAACTGAGCGACGTATAACCTTTGTATGATTCTGTTGGACTGCACGACGTATTACCCGCGAATGCTTCTGTTGGACTGAACGACGTTTGCCTTGTGAATTATTCTGTCAAACTGCGCGTTACCCGTCTCTGGCACGGAATTTATACTCCCTCACCCCAATATGCCTAACATTATAACAGAGCTGCTATTGGTTAATAAAACGCGCCAACATTAGCGTCTATTTTTATATCCAATCAAAATTACGAACACATATGCTCTAGGGAAAATATTCCCTCCATTTCTACAGAAAAGCGCGCTACTCTGACGTCATGTGTTTGTCTCTTCTAATTGATAAACAACTCACCACCTCGCTACATTGTTGCCCGCTCTTATTGTCAGTTTCAGTGAGGCCGTGTAAACTTATTTCCTAACAATGCTTATAATTAACAAACATCTCAAATCATTGTCATGCAATAGTGCTTATTTACACTACAATCACTCTGGAATTTACATTGTTGTGATATAAAATACTGCCACAATACAACAGAAATAAACTGACCAAAATGTGACCATAAGCAGTGCACGCGATCAACAATAGATAACGCCTGAAAGCTTGTCTCCAATCGAATTTAAAAAAACATCACGATCCAGCTGTGACAACGAGAACCAGTGGCTATGAATTAAAAATTACCACCGAGCGGGATGGCTCAGGCGGTAACGTCTGTAGCCCGTATTCGGGGGATCCCGGGTTCAAATCCCGTGGGCTGACCAGTCTGACCGAAGTTTTTTCGTGGTTTCCCTCACCCGCTAAGGTAAATACCGAATTGGATGTTTAATACCACTACCCAAAGTTTCACCTTAAGTCTAAGGCCATCCGTGCCATCTATTCACAGACAATGAAGGTAGGTGGACTGGACGGCAACCTAATGCCATCTGCTTATCTTTGTGGACACGTGACGAAGCAAGATGGCATGATTACAGAAATGAGACTTAGAAGGCCAACTGTCCGCCTTTCTATATGAAAGCGGCAGGTAGACTGGACGACATCCTAATGCCATCTGCACGGCACGAAGCAGAAGATCAATTTCCTATACACTAAGGTCTCTGTGGATACGTGTCGAAGCAAGCTGGCATGGTTACAGGGAAGAGACCTAGAAGACTAACTGTCTTTCTATATGAAAGCAGCAGTTGGACTGGATAGCACCCTAATGCCATCTGCACGGCACGAAGCAGAAGATCCGACTGCTATGCGCTAGGATCTCTGTGGAAACGTGACGAAACAAGATGGCATGGCTACAGGGATAAGACCTAGAAGGTTAACTGTCCGCCTTTCTATATGCAAGCAGCAGGAAGATTGGACGGCACCCTAATGCCATCTGCACGGCATGAAGCAGAAGCTCCAGTTACTATGCGTTAGGTTCTCTATGAACACTGACGAAACGGTGGTTACAGGGATGAGACCTAGAAGGCTAACTGTCCGCCACACCTCGAACTAAGAGTTATCCACTAACAGATCTGTCGCGATATGACCTGTAGTTAAAGCGATGTGAAATAGAGTAATAATAATAATAATAATAATAATAATAATATCCACGAAACTTCTATCAGAAATACCTATGGCATTTTTATGTATTTTTCTCGGAATGTTTTAAAATAAACACAAAAAATTAACAAATAACCGGCCCTGCGCGATATTATAGTGGTTCCGTAATAGACTGACCTTTTATCAATTAAAATAGCATCATATTTTAAGATAAGCGACCATTATTCGTCGATTTCTGAGGCAATGCTAAATGTTGTTGCTCAACATCAAATAGGCGGCGCGGCGTATGAATGGAACAGTCATTTCAAAACTAATGTGGTTATCTATGTCCCTAATCCGTTCTCAGAATTTGAGAATATTTGGCTTGGAATTTAATTTATTTTAATGATAGTCTTTATCGGTTAACAAGCGTGCTGGTCTTACTGTCATGGAAATAATGGATTGTCAGGTTTTCCGATTATAGCAGAACATTTACCGACGTCACGCATGAGAGCGCTATCTCGCGTAAAAAGAATGAAAACTCCATGGTGATCCTTCATGGACGGTTCACGATTGTAATGGGTTACTTCCGCAAGTTGATGCGTTATTGATGGTCCCTTTGTATGAAATGCGAGCTTAATTAACGAACAGAGGCCAAACCGCGACCACTTATCTTTTCAACGCTCAGTGAAATGGGTAAAATGAGCGACAGGCCTACATCACACAAGAGAAGCTATCTGGCGTTTGATTTGCGATACCCATAATTGTGATATATATCCTGGGGATACGTTATCTACAAACGAAATTTCTCTGGTAATTTTCGAATTTAGTGTAATTGCCAATGCACGTAATGTTAAAAGTAACCAGTTCTAAAAGTATTTGACTATCGCTTAAGGCGTACTATATTCCCCTTGTTTTGCATTTGCAAGGGCAATATAGAAATACAGTAGCCTTTAAGCATAGATATATCTCTTAATAGCTGTTTGCTAGGTGCAGCACCATTCTCTTTGCCACAGATTAATACTCTTTGCTTATCCAAGACAAAAAAATGAATAACGAATTCCCATTTGTGAAAATAAGTATTGAAAATTTTAAGGGAATAACAAGCAATATCTCGAAAATGGTGCACTAAACAAAAAAAGTGTGACATAAATTGTGTAATCTAACGCCATCTACATTTTTGTATAGTAAAATTTTGTCTATCTCTTATGGTTTACCAGTTATGCAAAAGTCGTTCACAATGAGGAATACTTTTGGAGACATTCCCAGAAAATTCAGATATACATTTTATTTGTCATGAAAATATCTTAAATATTTGATATTTTAATCAAAATCGTTAGCCATTTTTTATAAAATTAAAATTTTCGAAAAATGCTCTACGTAAAGGGTAATCTTGGATGGGGAATTTTCTTGAAAACCTTCGTGTCGCATCTCTGGGAGATACTGAACCTAAATACCAAGTTTGGTGTTTATCCGACTGTTCGTTTCTGAGTTATGTTGTTTACAGACACATACACACACGGACATGTTTCCAAAAATGATTTTTTGGATTCAGGGGGTCTCAAAACATGTGTTTCCGGTGAAATCTCGGTATCGAATTTTTGGGTGGAATACAATACTTCCCCTACTTACTATACGTAGTAGAGAAAGTAAAAAGTCGAATAAATATCAAATTTGGTATTTAGGTTCAATGCCTTTCAAAGACGCGACACGAATATTTTAAAGAAAAACCCCCATCCCAAACTACCCTTAACAGGGAACACTTTTTGAAATTTATTATTTTCTGAAAACTGCTCAAACAATTTAGATTAAACGACCATATATTAAATATATTCAAATGACGAATAAAATTTATATCTTGAATTTTCTGGAAATATCCTTTGAAGCCCTCCGCATTTGGAAAGAGTTTTGTAGAATGTTGTATAACTGGTAAACGATGCGCGATAGACGAAAGCGTATACACAAAAATGCATATCTCTTTAAAACGTACTATTTATTTCAAATACGTTTTTATGGCGTAAGTTATTTCTAAGATATCCCTTATTAATGGTTGTATTGTTCAATACTTGGACATTCTCTTAAAGCCCTGTCAGAGTTCAGTTGTTTCTCGGGATGTCATGGAAGCAATATGGAATTTTAAGGCCAGCACATAGCGTCCAGTTCTTAAACATTTGACTACCGCTGTTCCCTTTGTATCTATAACGAAATGTGTAATGTAGCTATTTCTACATTTGGATTAAAATGAAGTAGATAGAAAAATAAGCTTAGTAAATATAGTTTGTATACTCACTAATAAAATAGAGTAGGGAAAGCCATGTGAATGTAACATATGAGATTTTTACTTTCTGTACCGTGTACCTTTCTGTACCTTTTGCTTATGATAAAAATAAATTGACCGTTTTTCACCAATCGACCTTAAAGTGTTGCTGAACATTCCTGGAAAAATTCAGCTACTTATCTTTATTAGTTGCCTAAATAAAGGGTTATCAGTTAACATTGGCAAGATAGGGCAGTTCGATTCCCCTTAAGTTATCCTGGATCCTTGACGTGTGAATAAGTATTTCTGGGACTTAAAATATTTTTATTTGAAGTGAAATCTCGATATCAAATTTTGTTTGGTATACACAATGTCATGTGAATGTGAGCAGAGAAAGTCATGTAAATTTTTAATACTAGGACTGCAATAAACAAGCCCTGTGTGATATTAAACATCTCAAACAAAGCTTTTGGTTTACAAAACCTGGGATGTTTCACAGAGAGGAGTAAAGACGGAGGGAGAGAAATTGACACAGTGAGAGGAGAGAGAGGAAGGGAGAAACAGAGAGTGAAAGAAAAGAATCCCTGCAATTGATGCGATGACGATAGTAGAGCTGGGAATTCTGCTGGTAACCACTGAGGTAAATAACCACTCAAAGGCATGGCAACTACTGTGCGTTACACATCTACTCTGTGTGTTACTGTTCAAGGCTTCATATTTTAACAACTACTACTAGCAAGTATCGAAAACGTTTGTGCCGATTATATCCAACATCGACTTATATTTAATTTTAACAACACAAAAAGGGAGCACCTGCAAATAACAGGCATAAACAACAGAAATAGAAACCCAAGCCGAGGTATATATATACAGGTAGATCAGAGAGATCATGGAATATTGAGAGAGAAGTGCCGGAGGCTTTAATCTAGTGAAAGGAAAATCGACTTGGTTCAGATATTTTTATTTTAAACCCTGCTTTGATACCCCAGCATCTTGAAGGTTCGTAATAAATACATGTACCTCGAAAAGACAACAACAAAAGAATAACGCTTTTTCCAATAGTTGCTACTGATGTAGGATTAACTTATGAACATCGAGAGGCTTAGGTACCTAGGCTGTAACCAACGATAACCTAAAACGAATTATACTATTGTCATTAAAAAATAAAGCAAATTAGATTGTACAACATAAGGACTTTTTTTATCATTCTATTCTATACTTCGTCTCCCAAAAACTTCTGTTTGGTTTTATGCCAAATTGACCCTCCCCGGAGAAATCTACTTTAGGCGACTGGGCTGTACTAAAGGAAGGCTGACATGTACGGGAACAGAAGTGAAACGACTATGGGAGTTGTTCTCATGCAGACGACAACAACAAGAAGAAAGGGCGCAGTTATTTTGAGTCACGCAGTACGTCAGGCGATTGTGGTCGTCGACTGCGCAGGCGCCGGATCAGTTCCAGCTTTCTTCAACGTCCTGTTCACAAGGCTGAACAGTCTTTCTTCGACGGCGAGCTAGGTTACAAGGAAAACCACAGGACAACGTTTAGATAGAAGGCATTCTGGACGGTATTTCTAAATTCATTTTTGGCTTAACGTATTCAAAATTCTCTTTAGCAATTCTTCACTGGGATAAGATTGATCGTCTGAACTATAGACTTATTGCTGTTAATTTAGAAATATATCGGTAAATGTGAGAGCAGGAAGCAATTCTGTAATTATTTAATTTAATTTAAAGCATTGAAGCCGTAAAGAATTTAAAGAATGGTGAACGAATAAGGGATTTGTAAATTGTAGTTATCTGTGTTATTGCAGTGTGAGTTTATTAAATGGAAGAAATTCGGCTTGTTAATTAATTTATGGAATATATTTTCAAGTAGGAATCTGCCATTATTCCTAATTTAATCCACTTCCTCTTGGGTCAAAAGAGCACGTTTCAGATTTTGAAGAAATTGGTTGCAGATGGATTTTTCGAAGCAGAGAAATGCATCTAGATAAGGCTTATCTCCAGGAAAACTCATTTTCATACCTCGTAGTGTCTTAGATGATAAAGCCGGCAAATAAATATTATATATTGCCATGCACACGCCGAGACCTCCCGCCGACACTTGCATATATACATATCGTGCGAGTCTTCTCTTCCTGTGGATTGGTAACCAGGCAACCCTTCATTTTAAAAACAATGCGAAATGCAGGTGCTGACACCATAATTAACAGTCCGCTGATTAAGGCTATGGTGGTGCTCGTTGTTAATGTGTTTTAGTAGCGCAATGGCTAACACGCTGGAACGTCATGGCGAAGGTCGGAAATTCAAATCACGCCTGCGAATAAATGCATTTTTTATTCATTTCTGTTCACGTTTTGAGAACGTTCTAGCAAATCATGATTTCTTTCCAAATACACTAACAAATAACAATGTGTTTTAATGAAATTCACATAATTAAACTAATTAAGTGAAACGACACTTCCATGCAAAACTATCAGGTCTCGTTAAATTTACTAAACATAAAAGGTACCTTCAAGTGGCAGTATTTATAACTTTTGACTTTCACCACTGAAGGTCAACACGCACAGAGTTGCACTACTAGTGCAAGTCACTGCACGCACAGCGGTGCAAAGCAGTCATTGATGCGACGTGATGTCGTGGATACTGTTTACGGCATAGCCTATACAATGCCGGGACTGCATAACTTCTCAATCCGCACCCTGTATGTATACAGGATGAATCGCCTAAAACTTCCACCGCAGATATTTCGGAAATGGAAAGTGCTATTGATGTGAAGTTTTCACAGCATTGATTGGTAGTCAGAGGCTCGTACATTTGGCCTATAAACAGATTTTAATAATACTGAGAAAGTGTATTTTTTAAACAAAAATGCAATTTTTTAAATGGAACAATGTCTAGTTACATCAACAGAATAAAGACAGGGTAAATTAGAATGTCAATGGTCTTTGTTGCAGGATTCTAGTGCAAGTTGTTTACAAGAAATCTTATTTTGAAAAGTTTCCACCCTGACAATTGTTTGTCCCATTCAACCTGCTTAGTTGCTAGGTACGATATTGTTATATTTGTTTGCATTGTGTTTTCTGTTTATTGATTGCATTGCGACTTTCTAGTCAGTTAGTTTGTGACAGTTCAAGCAGTAAGTCGTGAACGGAAGATGGGGTTTACTAATGCAGAAAAAGCCAACATGCTCATGGTGTATGGAGAGTGTAGGAAGAATGCAGTTCGTTCCTGTACGGTGTATGCGGAAACGTATCCCAATAGACGTCAACCATCTCGGCAATTATTTATCAACCTCTTCAACCAATTACATGAATGTGTTTCTGTAACACCTAGAAAACGTAACATAAACAAACAAGTGACTGTAGAAGAGGAAGGAATAATCCTTTGACTGCCGTTGCAGTAGATCCGCAAATTTGATATATATCTCACATTTTGTTTTTTAGTTAGCAACACGACACAGTGAAGTTTGAAAAAAAATGAAGGTCACCTTTCTGTATGCAACTATAACATCAACAACTTTTAAATTATTTTTGAAAAGGGTAAGATATTTAAAATGTTGTACATTTCTTAGTTAAGTGGTAGATAATTATTTCTGAAAACATAAAAAAAATCAAATCATTTTTTTCGTTCTCTTAGTGACAACATAGACATTACTTTGAGAGGAGTGATATGACCATGGTCTTTGCATCGTTTTAAAATTTTTGATACAGTAAGGATAAGCTGTCAGGTTAATTTCGACAAGTAAATGGAAAATGCCAGTAATAAGAATGGGCAATGAAAAGTATAGACGCGTTTTACATTTACCTTCTCGGTAGATACACATAAATTGTTTAACTTAAGCAACTAGGGTTCCAAGTATCTACACCATGTGATCAAAAGTATCTGGACACCCTCACAAACATACGTTTATCATCTTAGGTGCCTTGTGCTGCCACCTACTGCCTAGTACTCATTATCGGCCAACTTAGTAGTCATCAGAAATCCTGAAACAGCAGAATGGGACGCTCCGTGGAACTCACGGATTTCGAACGTGGTCAGGTGATTGGGTGTCACTTATGTCAGTAGTCCGTACGCGAGATTTTCACACTCCTACACATCCCTAGGTCTACTGTTTCTGATGTGATAGTGAAGTGGAAACGTGAAGGGACATGTACAGCACAAAAGCGTAAAGCATACCTCTCTGTTGACTGACAGAGACCGCCGACATTTGAAGAGGGTCGTAAAGAGTAATAGGCAGACATCTATCTAGACCATAACACAGGAATTCCAAACTGCATCAGGATCCACTCCAAGTACTATGACAGTTAGGCGTGAGGTGAGAAACCTTGGATTCCATTGTCGAAAGGCTGCTCATGTGTCACACATCACGCAGGAAAATGCCATATGACGCCTCGCTTGGTGTAAGGAGCGTCAACATTACACGATTGAACAGTGGCAAAACGTTGTGTGGAGTGAAGAATCACGGTACACAATGTGACGATGCAATGGCAGGCTGTGGGTATGGCGAATGCCCGGTGAACGTCATCTGCCAGCGTGTGTAGTGCCAACAGTGAAATTCGGAGGTGGTGGTGTTATGGTGTGGTCGTCTTTTTCCTGGAGGGGGCTTGCACCCCTTGTTGTTTTGCGTGGCACGATCACAGCGCAGACCTACATTGATATTTTAAACACCTTCTTGCTTCCCACTGTTGAAAAGCAATTCGGGATGGCGATTGCATCTTTCATCACGATCGAGCACCTGTTCATACTGCACGCGCTGTGGAGAGTGGTTACACGACAATAACATCCCTGTAATGGACTGGCCTGACTTGAACCCTACAGAACACCTTTGTGATGTTTTGGAACGCCGACTTCGTGCCAGCCTCACCGACCTACATCGATACCTCTCCTCAGTTCCGCACTCCGTGAAGTATGAGCTGCCATTCCCCAAGAAACCTTCCAGCACCTGATTGAAAGTATGCCTGCGAGAGTGAACGCTGTCATCAAGGCTAAGGGTGGGCCAACACCATATGGACTTCCAGCATTACCGATGGAGGGCGCCAAGAACTTGTACGTAATTTTCAGCCAGGTGTCCGGATACTTTTGATCACGTAGTGTATATAATATATATGCATATATATAATATATTTATATAACTTGAAGCTATACACAAGTTACTTCGTTGATTGCCAAAATATATGCAAAATATGTTTCAATTTTACAGTAATTGGATGTTCAAAGTTCATAGCCACCTATTGTTAATGCTGCAGTCAAACAGGAAAAGTATTAAAAAAAAAAAAAAAAAGGACTGTACCACAAGCTGGGAGTTATTATACCATATTTTCGCGAATCTAATGCGCACATTTTTTTTCCAAATGCAGTAATCAAAATTGAGGTGCGCATGAGAGAAAAATTCGAATGCAAAATTGTCTGTAGTCGCCGATAACTGCATTCAGATTTATCAAACCTATCTTCCATCACAATGCATTGTTGCCATTCTCTACTTCGTTACATTTATCGTTTACCTATTGGAAGGAGCATTGTAAGTAGTAGCCCATGTAACATTGGCATTTCATGTTTAATTTAGTAGATAGTGGTAATTTCTTTAACAATGACTGTGCCACGTAACTATGGGTTACTTGTAAATACCAGGAAGTTCTGAAAGGTTATGTACTATCCACAGTTGTGTAAAATAAATTTAAATAATATATTATATCACTGAGACTGAGCTAGATGGCGCCGCAGTAACGACTGCGACTCGCTATGAGTTTTTCATGGTTTCCCCGGGTCGGCAGACGAATGCTTGACCACGATTTCCTCTCCATCATTCCCCTTTCATTCCTTTCCCTTCTTATCTTTCAGGTGTGCCTTAGGTTTAATGGTTTATGGCAGTGCCGAACAGATGACGCGGATGCCTGCTCAAAGGAAAGAGTACTCCCCGTGGACACCAGAGAGCTGCTTGGTCGTCGGGTCGTTCATCATCCTCTCTAGGTAGCCTTAACAGTGGAACGGGTCTTCAAGCTTGGAAATGTTATGGACTCCCACACATCTCTGTGGCCTTAATGCGGCCTGTAGCCTCCTATATTTCCTTCACTTCATCCCTTCCTCCTGGGGGGGTGGTAGCCACAGTAGACCTATGTAGGCTGCAGTGTGCTAGTTGTCCCCCTCCGTTGTATAACCAATACTTATACTTATCCTATCATTTATGCTCATTAAATTCATCAAACAATTCTGTTTATTATTATTATCATTAAATTTCAAATTTTGAGTGCGCATTAGATTCAATGACGCACTAGATTCACGTAAATGCGGTATTATTTTGTTCTGTTATTGTGTTATATTGGATTACATGCTTTACTTTGTGTATACGTTCTGTGTTTAATAATGACCCTTCGTTAAGAGGACGTCTACGGCGGCGTCGTATAATGCTAAGGGATTCTGTAACACAAGATCTAGAATACGAATGATACAAAATATTCGTGAAAGAGAATCAAGTCCCTTAGGCTACAACACTGTTCAAAATGAAATCTCTATTGGAGAGTGGAAATTTACTCACAATATTGTTCTAAGTTATGTGCAATTAAGTAACTTATGTACATTCTTGATAAGTGCGTTTCTGCTTTCAACAATTACAGTCTTTAATTTGCAATTAAACCTGTGATTAATCACTACTTGGTTTATATACTAAGTGAAGTTTAAACTATCTAGGATAGCCTTGTCATATACTAAGAAATTAAAGAATGCATTCAGTGAAATATCATTTATACACTCGATACGTTTCATACAGCTATATAGCAGGAGTAACACTCCACATGGTTAAAACGCAGGTAAAGGTATTCCCTTGTGTGAAAGTTCTTTGTCCTATAGGAACATCGATCGTAAGCAAAGGCTTCTCAGAAATAATAAATGACCTGCCTTAGCAGAAACGCTATATCAGCTTTGCAAGCGGGCAGTTTATAGCATTAATCTTTTTATTTCAAAAACAGGAAAACCACAAACGTCGAGTCTTATTTTACCCATTAAACATGTCTTAAAAGTACAACAAAGACAAAATGACCTATATTTCAAAATGCAGAACGCTTCATTTTGCCATATTAGCTATCAAGGAAGAGGAACAGAATTTAGTTCCTTGTTTTCCCCTCAGAGTACGTAAGCACACACCGAAAACAGATTATTAAATTATATAACGCTTCCGTAATATATTATTTGTTATGCGTTGTAAATAAAATCACTGCCTTCTGTTGAAATATGTTATTTTGTTGTATTGTTATTTGCCCCAGGCTTTGGGACCCAATTTTAAGAAGGTTTGTTGCTGCTACGTATGGAATTCAAGTTTGAAGAAGGTGTATTATATTTCGATTGTTGGGGAGCCGAACTTGAAGTAGTTGCAACCGCACGTATGGTAAAACGTTTCCGGTGGCCTTTGCCCCAAATGTTTAAAAATATTAAATTTTTGTAATTTGACTGTTTCTTTAAATATATATTTATGTTGCCTCGGCAGCATCAGTATTTATTTTTAGAAACATGAATGTCTTAATAGGGGGTGGTGCGACTGAAGAATGTAGGCTTACACAGATTTTAAGATTAAATTCACTTCTTTTTATTAATCCTTGGCACAAATTAAATAGTACTACACTGATATTAAGAGCTGTGAGATTCTTTAATTTAAAACTGTGCTTTGTTAACGCATATAGTTAATTTTACGATTCACACGCATACGTAATATTTCTTTAGAGAACACATCTTCCATCGGGTCATTACCAAGGTCTGCAGGCAACTGAAGATATTTCAACCGCCAAAACCCGTAAGTTCTGTACTACAAGTCTCCGATTGGCTAATCCTAGTCCAATAGACTACCTGCATTAATTTAAAGCTTTTTCTGGCTGTTGATTGGCTATTTTAAACTGTCACAAATTTACATTATTGCTGCCCTAATCATGACTAGTAGTATTCAAACTCTCAAACTCATTATTGCCTCAAGGTTACCTCATTGTTACCTCATTGTTAGCAACTTTAAACTTATTATTCTCACAGCTCTTGCATTATTAAATTACACAAATTTATTCACATAACATTATTAAACATGTTTACAATAATATAAGCATTTGCAACGACTGTTACATACATTTTTTTTACAAATTATTAAATACATTCAAGGCGGGCTGTTATTGAATATATATGTATATATATTATATATAATTTAATTGAAATTGTTTAAGTGTTAAAAATACTGCCTCAAAATTGAAAGAAATATTTAAATAAATAAAAAGTTTAGAATACGCGTTCTGGTGTAGAAAACATGGTACCAGGATGGCGTATTGCATATTTTATTTTATTTATTTTGTTAGTGCTTTGCATAGTGTTTTGTCATAATTTTTATTTTGTTCGTTTTAGTATCGTAATTCGAATTTAATACGCTGCCCGCGCACGTCGTTTGATAAGCAAGATAAATTATTCATATCGGGAGACGAAGAGGAAAGTGTAAAGGCAGGATTAGCGGAGAAGCATAAGTTTGCAATGAAGGGCCTGCCCTTGGCAGAAAACTATGATTTATCGAGTAATTTGCCATTATTCCGTGCTTCAACAAAAGTTGTCCCGGAAGTAACGCGTTTAGCCAAGCCTATGTTCAACTGTGAAGTAATTTGAATGGAATTTTCTGGTGCCACTTGAGTAGCAAAGATCGCGATCTGTGATGCAAGTGGCAAGTAGAATGCGGTCACTTTGCGAAATGAACAATGCAGATTTTGATCGGAATATTGCCGTGTGGACATAAATACACGCGCTGTGCAATTCCTTGCTCAGTGGTTTATTTTGCTGACCCAAAATGCAGCTGCAGATTACACGAGGTACGCTGCCACTAGCAAATGTAATCTAGCTTAAGTCAGAACGCCAAACGCCGCTGTCCCACGTATGCAGCAAAATTTCCATAATCGCATAAAAGAAAGAAGCATACACAAAAGGCATTTTAAGATGGAAACAAAGTCTGATGTGTTATCTTCACATAACTTCCTCTACCCATTTGTAGAAAATGGAATTATTGCTTCTATGTACAAGGGAAATACTGTAGGCTTAGCCTATAATCAAATCTTTTAAGAAGTGGACGCTATGTATACCTTTGAAATTCCGTTCCCTTTAATGACCAAGAGAAAAGAATGCCAAGCAGGATGGTTCAAGCAGTAACGTCTTGGCCCGCATTCCGGAGGTCCCAGGTTCAAACTTCTCGGGGCGACTAATCTAACCGAAGTGTTTTTCGTGGTTTTCCTCGGTCGCTAGGCGAATGCTGGGTTAGATAATGTGATTCTCGAATTTTGCTATCGTCACTTTCATCATTAAATTTCATTTACTCCTCCTTCACCGCCATACCAGGCATGGCTGATTACCCATCTGGATATGCTATGATCCAGAGATTGCTTGCTCCTCGACACGCATTGGCTTGCAAGTCCTTGGGGATGTATATCCTACGAAGAGGGTAATCCGTTAAAAAAGAAGAAGAGAAAAACAGTTTGAATTTAAGAAAAGTATATATATATATATATTTGAAAATTGAAACCAATAACAAGGAGTATCTCGGTAACTGCATTAAAATTCATTTGACATAAATTGTGTGCTTTAACGAGATGTACATTAATTTTACTTTTTCTACCACGCACATAGTAGGTAGAGACGGTATTGCATTTTATCCAAAAATTTGATACCGATATTTCACCAGAAATAAATCTTTTGAGGCCTCATTTTTAGAAAAAGTTATGTGTGTGTGTGTGTGTGTGTGTGTCTGTGTGTGTGTGTGTGTTTGTCTACGAACAGAATAACTCACAATGAAAAGTCGAGTAGATACCAAACGTGGTATTTAAGTTCAGTATCTTCCAAGGATACGACACGAAGACTTGATAAATTCCCCCCCCCAACTACCCCTTATATGACAGATTTTTCGAAACTTTATTTTCTAGAAACTGACCCTAACGACTTTGATTAAAATACTGTATATTAAATATATTTACCTAACAAATAAAATTCATATATTGAATTTTCTGGGAATAGCCTGTGAAGTCCTCTTCATTCGGAAGTAATTTTGTATAGTCTTGTATAACTGGCAAATGTTAAGCGATAGACGAAACCATACAAGAAATGTAGATCACTTTAAAATACACAGTTTATTTTAAATAACTTGTTTTTTGACATCAGCCATTTCCGAGGTATCTGTTATTAATGGTTTAAATTGTTCAATACTTAGTCATTATTTTCAAGTGCTGTGGATTTTCTCGCGATGTCATGGAAAGAAGGGAATTTTAAGGCCAACGTATAGCATCCAGTTCTTTAACATTGGACTATCGCTGTTCCGTTTGCATCTATAACGAAATGAGCAATGTAGCTATTTCCGAAAAGGTTTATATCGACTAAAATGAAGTAGATAGCGAAATAAGCTTCCATAAGAACAATTTGTACATATACAAATAAGCGAGAGAGTAGATAAGGTCATGTGAATGTAAAACATTTTTGTGTAGTACTGACAAATCAAGCTCTACCCTGTTCCAGCGTGACCACCTCTGTTTAAGTATAATGATTGGCAGGGTGCTTTACCTCCCTTAAAATATGGTCGAAAGGTAACATTACAAGCTAGTTGTCTCGCTAGCAAAGTACGTTAATGAAATGCTGCATTGAATTTTGTTGCAAAAATAAAATTAATATTATAAAACGTAGAAATAATGCCACTGATGAAAGCTCTCGTATATAAATGTCGTAGCTGTAGTCCAGATTAACGACACATACAAATAATTCTTTACCTCTTTCTCTACAAGGTCGAATTATATATTGGTTAAGTCTTTTTACTTTCTCTACTACGTATAGTAAGTAGGGGAAGTATTGTGTTCCACCCAAAAATTCGATACCGAGATTTCACCGGAATAACATGTTTTGAGACCCCCTGAATCCAAAAAAAGCGTTTTTGGAAACATGTCCATGTGTGTGTGTGTGTGTGTGAGAGAGAGAGAGAGAACAGCATAACTCAGAAACGAACAGGCGGATAAACACCAAACTTGATATTTAGGTTCAGTATCTTCCAGAGATGCGACACAAAGGTTTTCAAAAAAATCCCCCCACCCCAGATGACCCTTTACATGGAACATTTTTCGAAAACTTTAATTTTATCAAAAATGGCTGTAACGATTTTGATTAAAATATCGTATGTTTAAGATATTTTCATGAAAAATGAAATGTATATTTCGAATTTTCTGGAAATGTCTCCAAAAATATTCTTCATTGTGAAAGATTTTTGCATAACTGGTAAACCACAAGAGATAGACAAAATTTTACTACACAAGAAATGTAGATCGCATTAAAATACCAAATTATGTCATATACATTGTTTTTTTGCTGAGTGAACCATTTTTGAGATATTGCTTGTTATTCCCTTAAATTTTCCAATACTTATACTTTTACTCAAATGGGAATTCACTATTCATTTTTTTGTCCTGGTAATACAAAGAGAATGGAATACTCCACATAGCAACCAGCTCTTAAAATATTTGACAATAGCTTAAAGCCTACCAATTCCCCTTGCATCTACAAGAAAATTAGCAATAAGATTAACATCTCGATATCTCGATTAACATGAAGCATATGGAGAATAAGCGTTTGTAAAAATAGTTTGTACAAGAGTAGAGAAAGTCATGTGAGTGTAACACATCAGATTTTTTTTGTGTTCAAATCGTAATAAAACTCTTTCATAAAGACGGTATCAGGACCACCCCTTCGTTTCACATCGATTATAAGATCGATCATTCGTTTGTATGTCCCTGAAGTTTTTTAGGTCAGCACATATAGAACTGATACCGGCTGTGTGGAGTCAAAGGTTGGCTGTGGAAACATTATGGAGAGAAAAAATACTATTGTGATCTAGAGGAGTGGACCACATTTTATGCATGTCCACCTTAAATTAGTACATCTGAGTAGCAAAGGAACATATAAAAGAAGCTAAAATTAAAAACAAAACGCGTGGAAATGAGCGTTTGTTTTAAACCGAAAGCGGTACGCAGTGCGCTCGTTCCCCAGGGCCTCTCCAATCAATGTAACACATAAGAGAGGGTGTTGCAAATTAAAATATTAATGGCAAGGGTAGGCACACCGCAGGGAGATCAATGTTGGGAACACTGCCAGCACCAGAATGTGTTATGTTGGCACATCTGGCTCGTCTTTTCAGCTCCCGGCTTTACTACCGTGTTACAGTCAAGGGAACATGCTCGGGGGGAGGGGTGAAACGGGGGAGGTAATGTAATACTGAGGCCACGGTAGTAAAATGCCACACACCAAAATATATAAATTGTGTAAACCTAGAGCATTATCATCACCTTTGTAAAACCGCTTAAATTACGCTTCAACAGTTTGGACATCAGTTGTCGGCTTTTCCCATTTGGTAGTGTAAAGTATGTCCACAAATTCGCGCGCCGATTCTATACGAGAGTATTTTAACGCATAAATCGGAGGAAAAGGCGTTCGAGATATTGTTTTCCAAGTGTAGCAGTTCTCATTCTAAAACGTAAAATTTAACCAATCAGAAGACGCGACTGCCATCGTACTTTTGTTTTTGACACATTTTCTAACCTGTTGCCTGCTGTTAGCCTTCACTGGCAAGCAATTAAAAGTCGATAGTGACTGAGCAAAATCAGATAGTACATTTACTTTTTGCGAGAATGTCACAGTATGCACTTTTTTATTTTATACAGAAATTTGATTGTATCCACCCAAACATTGAGGCAATATTTTATATAATAACATGCCGTGCATGCCAGAGTGATTGCAGTGTAAATTAATATTACTGTATGTACATGATTTTAGATTTTTGTTAGCCACGAGTATTGTTAGGAAACAAGTTTACACGACCTCAATGAAACTGACAATAGAAGTGGGTAACAATAAACCGGGGTGGGTGAGTTGTTTATCACTAAGAAGAGATAAACAAATGACGTCAGGGTAGCGTGTCTCTCTTTAGAAATGGAGGGAATATCTTCCCTAGAGTATATATGTTAGTAGTAGTGATTGGCTGACAAAACAGAAGCTAAAGTGGGCGCGATTTGGTAACCAACAGGAGTTATATTGTAATGTTTAGGCAATTCGGGGTGAAGGAGTATATATTCCCGAGCCATAAGCAAGTGTCGCGCAGTCTTGAAGAGTCTTTGACGAGATGCACGTCACAGAGTTAATTACAAAAAATGTGAAGTATGCGAAGTAATTGGTGTGTGGCAACTAAAACGACTGTAGTTATTCGTAAATATTACAGTTTCAGTCAGACGTGTATAAAGATTAAATATGTGAATTATTAATTAAGTGTGACGGCAATAAAAGTGTATAAACAAATTTTTTATCAGTGTTATCTTTTAGCAACAACTCCTTTCCGTTTACACACCCTGCTTAGAGATACTTGCTCGACTGAGTTATAATAGCTAGCCGGAGGACAATGAACCCAAATTTAAAAATAATTAAACAATAAGCGTCCAACGAATAAGATAACACAAGTCATTGAGAACTGCAACAACATTCGATATCTGTAAAGATATGCTTTGAAGTACTCTGAATCAAAAAAAATATTTTAGAAAGAGGTCTGTGTATACTTGTATACGTGTGTGTCCATGTGTCGGTGTGCCTGTAGACAATAGAACTCAAAAGCGAAAAATTGGATAAATATCAAACTTGGTATGCCTGAAGCAGGGGGAGTACCTCAGGCTCTACAACCACCGTTAGGTACCGGTTGCTGTTCAAAGTGCCCTCAATTCGTAGGAGGCAGATCGGTTGTTGCAACCAATGGCGCCCCAAACCATCACACCTGATGTTTGTCCGCTATGCCGCTCAACAATGCAGCCTTCCAGTTTGCTCTCACCACGTGAAGTAGTATGTTTTGAGTAGTTAAATAAAATTATAATCATAGGGAGAATAAGTATCGATAACAATAAGGATAGTGTTAAATAAAACTGGAAAGCGAATGTTACTAAGTGGGAAAAAGGGTTGAGAGAGACAGTGGCATCAGCGGCCGGAAACGGGTGGTTTTTCCCTCTATTGTTAAGTGTCCCGTTAGGTTGTTGGAACGCAGAGGTGTAGAAAAGGGTCATGTTCGCCAAAAACCAGATATCCTTAGGTCTCCAATGAAAGAAGCTAGAAATCAGGTGATAGTGGAATGGGGAGATATAGAACGTTTGAAACAGAGAAACAGGAGAGTTTAGAATACACTTGGTCGAGGTAGTTCCTTAGAGATAATGGTCAGAAAGGTTTAGAAGACAGCGGATAGGCGAGATGATATGAAGTGTAACAAATAGGAAATGCGCGTGTGTGTGTGTCGAAGAAATAGCAGGAATCAAATGTTAAAAACGGTGACGGTAAATAAACGCGCAGGAAAACAAACAGTCGTATTCACCACTAACCCGAGATCCAAGGTCCATGCAAAGAACCTTGAGCTAGTACCGAACCCGGGACCATTCCTACAAATCCTGTACCGTAAAAGAATCGAGATACCACCGCAAATTGCCGCCCTAACGTGGGGCTCACAATCAACAAGAAGATATACTAAAGCAAATTGTCGCCCTAACGTGGGGCCAGAATCGACATACCACAGCAAACGGTACCGCCGGACACGTATGCGGCCATCACTGTAGGACACGTTGAAGCGGAACTCGTCCGAAAAGAACACATTTTGCCACTCAGCACCCCAGTAACGGTGTTCACGTGCCCATTGCAGCCGGAAGAGCCTGTGGTTTCTGGACAATGGAAGCCGAAGTAATAGCATGCATGCAACCAGTCCAATCTGCAGCAGACGGCGACGAACCGTTGATGCAAACAAGTTCACACCTGTTGCAGTGCTCCAACGTCGAGCCGACACTGTGGATGAAGCTGTAGGTTCCTTTAAGGCCAGCATATAGCGACCACATTTTAAACATTGACTGTCGCTATGACCATACTTTCAACGAAATGTGTAATGAATGTATTTATGCCAACAATAACCTGGATTAACAAGAAATAGAATTATCGTTTGTAAAAGGGAGGGTAGAGAGTCATATGAATGTAACACGTGGATTTTTTTTGTTTATCCTATCTGTTTTGCGGCAGATGTATCTTAGCTCCATCTTCGTACTGGGTTTACAGTTCATTACATATTTAGATAGGCAAAGGACCCACACTCAGTGCAAAATTGGTTTAAAGGAAACAAGTTACTCTTGGTCGAGGTCTTCTAGAAATCAACATATTTTACCAGCCGATTTTACGAATGTTTACTGTGTCTCTCGAGACCTTATAATGAGTTACTATCACGTAGAACTAATGCTAAAATCAGCCAAAAGGATGGATGTGAACAACCAGTGAAGCGATAGCCTAAAAGCAATTGAAAGATAACTAACTAAACTGCGTGCTGTCCAGACAGATAAAATAAAATATGTTAAATGAATATTAATTAATACAAATTGTATAAATTTGCATAAGCTTTAAATGTAGGAGATAGACAAAAAGTTACTACAGAAAAAAATCTCGCGTTGCTTTCACATAACCTTCTCTGCCCTCTATTACTTAGTGTGTAAAACATTCTTCTTTCGAACGTTTATTTTCGTCTCTCCTTCAATTAAATCCAGATAAACGTTTCCGGAAATAGCCGCATTTTTTTAGTTCTATTTATACTCCACCTTTAATTGCATTAACTCGTCGTTAAATTTCTGGTAAACTTTGGCTTTTATTCATTAGAACACACACACAAACATTGCCGCTCACATTTACACTTCCAGACTCTGGGAAGAGAGGGAATAATCTTGGTTGGAAAAAATTCCCCACCCTAGCTGCGAATCGAACCCGGGATCCTTCGTACAGCAGGCAAGTGCTCTACCGACCGAGCTACGAGGCCAGTTAAGAACTGCATTACACATCTCGATATAGATATAAAGGGAATAGCGATAGTCAAATGTTTAAGCACTGGACGCTTTAAGCTGGCCTTAATATTCCACACCGTTTTTTCCATGCAATCTCGAGAAACAACGGAAGATAAACAGGATTTTAAAAGAATGACTAAGAGTTGAACAATTCGAACCATTTATAACGGTATCTTGGTGTCTTGATGCTGCAAGACAAGTCATTTGGAATAATTGTGTGTTTTAAAGAGATCTACATTTTTGTGCAGTAGATTTTCGTCTGTTGCTTAAGGTTTGCAGTTATACAGAATTATACAAAATTGCTTCCAAATGAAGTGGGCTTCACAGGCTATACCCAGAAAATTCAAAATATACATCTTATTTGTCATGTAAATATCCTTAACATTAGAGATTTTAATTCAAAATTGTTAGAGCCATTTTTCAGAAAACAAATTTCGAAAAATGTACCATGTAAAGAGTAGGTTTGGGGTGGGGGAATTTTCTTGAAAATCATTGTGTCACATCTTTGGAAGGTACTGAACGTGAATACGAAGTTTGGTGTTTATCCGACTTTTCGTTTTTGACTTATATTGTTCTCAGACACACAGAGGGGCCTTTTTCTAAAACTGCTTTTCTTTCTGGATTCACAAAACCTCAAAACATGTATTTCGGTAAATCTCGGGAAATAATTTTGTAATACAGTATTACTTACTATACGCTGTAGAAAAAGCAAAAATGTGGATCTCGATAAATAATATAATTTAAACATTCCTGAGATATCCTTCGTTATTGGTTTGAATTTTCAAATACTTCATATTTTCACTTTCTCTACTACCTACAGTAAGTAGGATAAGTATTGTATTCCACCCAAAAATTCGAAACCGATATTTCAACGGAAATTTCACCTCTGAATTCAAAAAAAGCATTTTTGGAAACATGTCCGTGTGTCTGTCTGTCTGTGAACAGCATAACTCAGAAACGAACAGTCGGACAAACACCAAACTTGGTATTTAGATTCAGTATCTTCCAGAGATGCGACACGAAGGTTTTCAAGAAAATACCCCCACCCCTGATTACCCTTTACATGGAACATTTTTCGAAAAT
The DNA here is from genome assembly GCA_030765065.1 of Deroplatys truncata. NCBI lineage: Eukaryota > Metazoa > Arthropoda > Insecta > Mantodea > Mantidae > Deroplatys > Deroplatys truncata. The sequence goes on along the minus strand of CM060978.1, from coordinate 71,536,472 downwards.
TTTAATTTTCTCAAAAATAGCTCTAACGATTTTGATTAAAATATCATATATTTAAGATATTTTCATGACAAATAAAATGTATATCTTGAATTTTCTGGGAATGTCTTCAAAAGTATGCTTCATTGTGAACGACTTTTGCATAACTGGTAAAACATAAGAGATAGACAAAATTTTATTACACAAAAATGTAGATCGCGTTAAAATACAAAATTTATATCAGATTTTTTTTATTGAGTGAACCATTTTCGAGATATTGCTCGTCATTCCCTTGAATTTTAGAATACTTATACGTTTTCTCAAATGGGAATTCGTTATTCATTTTGTTTATGTCCTGGACATGCAAAGAGAATGCAATGCGCCACATAGCAACCAGCTCTTAAAACATTTGACTATCGCTTAAAAACTACCATATTCCCCTTGCACCTACAAGAAAATTAGCAATAAGATTAACATCTAGATTAACATGAAGCATGTGGAGAATAAGCGTTTATAAAAATAGTTTGTACAATAGTAGAGAAAGTCATGTGAGTGTAACGCATCAGATTTATTCAAGTGAAAAGTCATCATTTGGTTCATTATTGCCATGTGCAAAGAAGAGTTTCAACGATTCAGTGCTCCACATCACTGTACTATATCTGCAAGCTTTTATCTCGATAAACAAGAATGAGGTAGAAGAGGGGGAGAAAGTCATGTGAAGGTAAAAATTGAAGTTTTCTTTTTAGTTAATCTGGACGGCCTAAGTTTGAAATATGTATATCATTACATACTACAGCTACTGAGATGAAAAAATAACCGGCTTAAAATCCACTAGAATTCCCGCTAATAGGGATAAAATATTTTCGCTACAACTCTTAATAGCTATAGCTCTAGATCTAGAGGGATTAGTAAACCTGCTCACGAAGGGCTAAACACTTCCCCGGTGTTGTTAAGTTTCATTCCGAAATTAGTATTTCAGTTTAAACTTTATATAAAAATATTGTATTTATGATAAAAAGACATACGAAGAAGTTATTCACAGGCAGTTTACGCATCGCTTGGTGCAGTAATTAGACCTTTATTGCGATTCGTTTACACACGCAGTACTGTTCAAAATATTTGACATAAACAAAGTTAATGGTTAAACGTTACTTTAGCTAACAATATTATATTATAAATATTTGTTCGTTATACTGAGTAGAATTACCTGCTTATGTATGGAGTGGGTTGCATAAATACAAATAACTAGGCAAGGTTGATTCATAAATACATATAAAGGTAGAGGTTAGATTGTATTTACCAAGCTCAGGAGCAAGGGATGAAGTGACGTAACCACAGGTGGCTACAGACCGTTGACAGACCACAGAGACTCGAGGAATTCCCTAATAATTACAGATTCAAAGACCCGTCCCAGAGCTGAAACTGTCGTGCTCCGTGATGCAGTGGTTACATGCCAGCCTAGAGTTCGAGGTCGCGGGTTCAAACCCGGCGGAGGGCGATGGAGTTTTTCAAGCGTAAAAATCCGTAGCATGGCTTGCCTGTCTTTCACGTGCAAAGAGCGTCCATAAATTAAAAAAAAAGTTCTGATGTGTTACGCTCGCATGACTTTCTCTACTCTTGTACAAACTATTTTAAGAACGCTTATTCCCCATCTACTTCATGTTAATCGAGATATCGAGATGTTAACCTTATTCCTAATTTTCTTGTAGATGCAAGGGGAATTGGTAGGCTTTAAGCGATAGTCAAATATATTAAGAGCTGGTTGCTATGTGGAGTATTCCATTCTCTTTGCATTACCAGGACAAAAATCTGATGTGTTACACTCACATAACTTTCTCTACTCTTGTACAAACTATTTTTACAAACGCTTATTCTCCATTTACTTCATGTTAATCGAGATAAACGTTTACAGACTATTTTATTGATAATGTTCTTGTAGATGGAAGGGGAATATATATTTACATGGACAATATAGAAATACAGTAGCCTTTAAGCACATACATATCTCTTAATAGCTGGTTACTAGGTGCAGCACCATTCCCTTTGCCGCAGATTAATACTCTCTGCATATCCAAGACAAAAAAAATGAATAACGAATTCCCATTTGAGAAAATAAGTATTGAAACATTTAAGGGAATAACAAGCAATATCTCGAAAATGGTTCACTCAACAAAAAATAATGTATATGACGTAAATTTTGTATTTTAACGCGATCTACATTTTTTGTGTAGTAAAATTTTGTCTATCTCTTATGGTTCAGTTATGCAAAAGTCGTTCGCAATGAAGAATAATTTTGGAGACATTCCCAGAAAATTCCATAAATGCATTTCATTTGTCATGAAATAACTTAAACATACGATATTTTAATCAAAATCGTTAGAGCCATTTTTGAGAAAATTAAAATTTTCCATGTAAAGGGTAATCTGGGGTGAGGGGATTTTCTTGAAAACCTTTGTATCGCATTTCTGGAAGATGCTGAACCTAAATACCAAGTTTGGTGTTTATCCGACTGTTCGTTTCTGAATTATGCTGTTCACAGCCAGACACACACACACGGACATGTTTCCAAAAAAATTTTTTTGGATTCAGGGGGTCTCGAAACATATATTTCCGGTGAAATCTCGGTATCGAATTTTTGAGGGGAATACAATACTTCCCCTACTTACTATACGTAGTAGAGAAAGTAAAAATACTGAAGTTACCTAGAAAGGGCGATCAATGCTAGCTGTACTGTTTACTTTTAGCAAGTATCCGCGGCATCTGTCCGGCACCGCCATACGAAACCTAGAGGCACACCTAAAAGATAGTAGTAGTAGTAGTAGTAGTAGTAGTTGCAGTACCTATTAAGTATTTAGTATTACATTAATTGCATAACACAGTCACATGGGTCATAAGACCGTACATGCTCTCTACAAAAATACAGACAACCTGGTCTGTATACGTGAGTTGCAGAATCGACCAGAAAACAACTATTTTATGATCGCCACATTATATACATACATATAAAATTGAAAAATACTCTGAATTACACACGCACACAAGTGCTTAAGCACCACATTTATTTAAAGAAAACTTAGATTAACACCGCATCTCTTAGTACACGTACTTCCATTAAGTATGTGCCCAAGCTTGGCCAGTTCTGGCTGTTTAGAATCAAATCCCAGAATGCTGTCCTCCGTCTGTTGGAAGCCAAAAATACTTCCGGTAATAATGTTTTTCTAATACCCTCCGTCTGCACGCATGCTGCCAAAATATGCGTCCAGTCTTCTTGTTCCCCGCATAATGGGCAAATCCTCCTGCCATCATCATGTTTCCTTACCCCACCTAGTTTTTATTTCATTTTGTAGCTCCAATGTTGATCTTCGTCTTCATTCAGATTATATTTCCTGCCTATTTATATCACATAGTCGTCTTTTGAATTTTTTCACGGCACTGTGTGTGCTTTCATTTCCCCTTTGCAAGATATCGTTTAAGCCAATTTTTTGTAATTCCCGCTGTAACCCCGCCATTTTAGATGCTCTATGATGTTCATTTGATGACGATAACATATTGCTCTTAGAGTTGTTTGATCACCTTTAATTATTCGCAGCCAGTACATAACTACATTTAGTTAGCGAATACAGCATCCTCCCAGCATCCTACCTTACGAAGAACTCCGTAGTTTGATGTGCCCCTTACCTGCTAGTGTCCTGTTAGTTGCGTTATCCTTGCGACAGATAGCAGCAGCAGGGAAGCGTTCCAAAATGGCTACTAACATCGAGGTGCGTACAAAACAGAGATGCGTGATTGAATTCCTTACCGTTGAACAAATTGCGGCAATTGAAATCTATCGACGCTTGCCAAAGGTGTATGGAGACTATACAGTAGATGTGACTAATTTGGTGAAAAGGATGTGCAGGACAAGCCACACCCTGGTCGACCCTGCTCGGCTGTCGTAGCAAATAATGAATATCATCTCGATGAACTCATCCGTAATGATCGGCGGATTACGACCAAACAATTGTGTGAGAGCTGAATTTCGGCTGTACTGCCTTAGATTAGAACCTTACACAATCTTAATTATCGCAAAATGTGTGCGAGATGGTCTCGCGGACGTTTTCATATAACCAAAAAATCTCATGGAATGGAAATTATCCTGATGGACCAACAGGAGGCTGAAAGTGACAATTTTCTGAACTCCACCATCACGGAGATGCGACGTGGTGTCACCACTACGAGCCAGAATCTAAACGCCAGTCCGTGGAGTGGCGACTTCTCCAACAAAGTAGTAGTTCCAGGCACAGCAATCTGCAGGCAAAGTGATGTACACAGTCTTCTGAGATAGGCAGGGTGTGGTTCTTTTTGATACCGTGTAGCCTGGAGCAAATTTCAATTCCGAACGCTACAAGACGACATTGACTAGACTGAAAGCCCAAATTTCCAGAGCGAGGCTAGAGAAGAAGACAAACTTCCACCTGCAGTATGATAATACTAGGCCCCACACCAGTTTTGTGACCATGGAGCTCATTACCACATTTGGCTGGACTTTCCTACCACATCCACCGTACAGTCCTAATTTAGCACCTTCGGACTTCCATTCCTTTAGGCCTATGAAGGATGCACTACATGGTCAACATTTTCCAGACTCAGATGCTGTTGTCACAGCTGTAAGGCAGTAGCTAGCCTCAGTTGGTTCAGATTTCTACGACCGTTACATGCAGGCTCTTGTTCATAATTGGCGAAAGTGCATAACGAATGGTGGTGATTATATGGAAAAAATTCTAATGTGTTACACTCACATGACTTTCTCTACTCTTGTACAAAGTACTTTTACAAGCTCTTATTCTCCAACTATTTCATATTAATCGAGATAAACATTTGCAGAAACGATTTTTGACATGCAAGGAGAATTACATTTTCACATAGCGACCAGTTCTAAAAATATATGGCTATCGCTTAAGGCGTACTATGTTCCCCTTGTTTTGTATTTGCAAGGGCAATATAGAAATACAGTAGTCTTTAAGCGTAGACATATCTTTTAATAGCTGGTTGCTAGGTGCAGCACCATTCTCTTTGCCTCAGATTAATACTCTTTGCATGTCCAAGACAAAAAAAATTGAATAACTAATTCCCATTTGAGAAAATAAGTATTGAAAAATTTAAGGGAATAACAAGCAATATCTCCGAAATGGTTCACTCAATAAAAAAATGTATAGGACATAAATTGTGTATTTTAACGCGATCCACATTTTTGTGTAGTAAAATATTCTCTATCTCTTATGGTTTACCAGTTATGCAAAAGTCGTTCACAATGAAGCATACTTTTGGAGACACTCCCAGAAAATTCAAATATACATTTTGTCATGAAATTATCTTAAACATATGATATTTTAATCAAAATCGTTAGAGCCATTCTTGAGAAAGTTATGATTTTCACAGACACAAACACAGACATATTTTCAACAATACTTTTTTTTGGATTCAGGGGGTCTCAAAACATATATTTCCGGTGAAATCTCGGTATCAAACTTTTGGGTGGAATACAATACTTCCCCTACTTACTGTACGTAGTAGAGAAAGTAAAAACGGTATGTAGCCGAAAGTAGTATTAGTCCCGGATGAGCCAATTGATTTAACGATAATCCTGCCGCTAGGGGCGCTGGTGTCGCTAGTGTCGGTGCGTGCGACGGCGGCGGCGGTGTGTTTGAAAAGCGCCCTGAGCGGTAGGATTATCGTTAAATCGGTTGGCTCATCCGGGACGAGTTGAAAGAATTGAGGAAGTGACGTGGAGTGTTTTTGATTGGTTCGTTAATTTGGGGTGGGAGATGGAGGAAGGGAGATGGAGGAGTATGGAGGTCGCGTGATGGAGAGGAGCTGGGTGGCGAGGTGTTGTCTGTGCGGAGGTCGGTACTGAAAGAGGGGTAAAGATGGGGAGCGAGGGATAAAAAGTGTAACAGAAAGTGACGTGTGAAGTTGTGATTGGTGGGAATAAGAAGTGATTTTATTGGTGGAAAGGAACAAATGAGAGTTGTTGATTGGTAGGAATAAGAGGGATTATGATTGGTGGAAAAGAAAAAGTTGTGGGAGTGGGGTATGTTGGAGGTGGTGGGAAAGGTAAGTTTTGCTAGCAGCAAGATTTGCAAAAGCCTGTCTTGAACTGATCAGCAATTTTTGAACGTCGGATGGTAGTTTTCTTGAGTGGATAGAGAGATGGGGGCGATATGAGATGCGGTGGCGAAAATGGGGACTAGACAAGGTTGTTGAGACAAGAGGTTTAAGGACGAGGAAATTTGGAGGTTAGTGGTGAACACGGCGGTCGCAAGAGGTGGGGGTAAGGAGACGCGGTGGTGAGAATGGGAACTAAAAGAAGATGGCGGTAGCAAGAGGTTAGAAGAGTAGATTTTGAGGTTAAAATAGCGGGAACTAAAAATGGCGGAGGGTCTGCGACAAGGAGATGCGGTGAGAACTAAACAAGATGGCGGACGCAAGAGGTGGGAAAGGAGGTTTGAGGTTACAGTACCAAAACACGAAAGGATATATTCCTACGCCAAGCAGGTCCGAAAAATAATTATGCGTGTGTTACTTACCTGTTACCGGTGTGGATGCGTCACCAAAAGCGCGGCACGCGAGACGGAAAAATAAAAGCAAACTGTTTTTGAAAATGCTTAACCAGCTTTAAGATCAACCAACATCACTACGCACTGATATACCTAGGTTTTTAAAGCGGTACAGACACCCTTTGCAGAGGCGTAATTTAACTATACCAAAAACCTGGTACTGGACCATCGTGATGGTCGCTAGCGTACGTAGGAGCAGGGTTCTCATAGCCGGTCGAAAGCGGTCAAAAACGTGTACGACGTAGGTGTTGGCAGTAGCTGCTGCCGAGGCAACCGTCGAGGTGCGAATGAACGAGATCTGTTCTTGCAGGCAATCTGGTTGAGAGATGAGAGGCGCGGTGGTAAAAATGTGAACTAAACAAGATGGCGGAGGCACGAAGTTGAGGTTAAGGAGCGGCGAGGTGTTGACTGTGCGGCGGTTGGGGTCTGAAAGAGGGGGAAAGATGGCGAACGAGGGATAAAAAGTATAACAGAAAGTGACGTGTGAAGTTGTCATTGGTGGGAATAAGAAGTGATGTTATTGGTGGAAAGGAACAAATGAAAGTTGCTGATTGGCGAGAATAAGAGAGATTATGATTGGTGGAAAGAAAAAAAAGGTGTGGGAGTGGGGTATGTTGGAGGTGATGGAAAAGGCAAGTTTTGCTACCAACAACATTTGCAAAAGCCTATCCAGAACTCATCAGCAATTTTAAATAACTAGTGTTTCGGGGGTTTTCTCTGGTTGGTAGACGAATGCAAGCTGTTTCTACCATACTTATATTATTCGTCTTTTTGCTTTTTTTTTTAAAATGACTAGTTTTTTTTTTTTTTTTTTTGGGAGTTTTCTGCGGATGGTAAACAAATGCAAGCTCTTTCTGCTTTTTCATAGGTTTTCCCTGGTTGGTAGGCGTTTTCTGTACTGGTTGACGAAGGCGTTTCTAATTTTGGAGGTTTTCTCAGGTTTTTAGCGGTTGTCCCTGCCCGGTAGGCAAATGATGAAGTTTTACCTTGTCGGCGCACGGATATTAGGCACGTACTGGCGCGCACACACACACACACACACACACACACACACAGAGAGACAGACAGACACACAGACAGGCACACACACACGGACATGTTTCGAAAAATGCTTTTTTTTTTTTTTTTTTTTTTGATTCAGGAGGTCTCAAAACGTGTATTTCCGGTGAAATCTCGGTATCGAATTTTTGGGCGGAATGCAATACTTCCCCTACTTACTATACGTAGTAGAGAAAGTAAAAAAGTATTGAAAAATTTAAGGAAATAACAAGCAATACCTCAAAAGTGTACTATCTTGTTTTCACGGGTTTTCCAGATCGGTAAGCGTTAGAATACTCTTAGAGCTTTTTTCAGGTTTTTTCGCGTTTTACCTGGCAGGTAGGCAGATGATAAAGTTTTTCTATAATGTCATCGTTTTGGCTTGTGGCGCACAGACACTAGGCACATACTCACACACACACACACACACAAACACACACACACACACAAACACACACACACACACACACACACACACTAAAATAGTAGCGTATAAAAAAATTTAACAAACCGTAGATTTTCAAGAAAATTCCCACACCGCAAACTACCCGTTTAGCGGGAGAAAGTTCATTATTTTTATTGTTTTAAAAATGGCTCTAACCCCTTTTGATTACGGTACTGTATGTTTAAGATATCTGCATGACAAATAAAATGTATAACTTCAATTTTCTGGGAATTGCTGTGAAGTAGTCTCATTGTGAATGTCTTTTGTACAACTGTTAAACCGTAGGAAACGAAGCCTTACTGTACAAGGACGTTAAAGCACACAATTTATGTGTATTATTATTATTATTATTATTATTATTATTATTACTTTGTGGCGTTGTGTATTTACAAAGTTTGCATGTTGATTTTAATGTTTAAAAGCTTTAGACCTTTCTCACTAAAACTCGACATTCGTTTAACTTTTCTTTTTTCATTTTCATACAAAGAGAACGGAATTTCACAAGTGAAACAGCACTGGAAAACTAAATACTTATTTTGAGGTCCACTGAATAAAAACATTTTTAGAAAATTCTGTGTGTGTATGTGTCAGAGCAGCATAACTCAAAAATGAAAAGTTGGATAAATACTAAACTTGGTATTTAGGTTGAGTACCTTCCAAAGATACGACACAGAGAGTTTCAAGAAAACCCCTCCACCCCCAAACTACCCTTTACATGAACTATTTTCCGAAATGTTTTATTTTCTAAAATTGATTCTGACGATTTTAATTACAACACCATATATTAAAGACATTTATATGAAAAATAAAATGTATATCTTGAATTTTGTGGAAATAGCCTGTGAAGTCCTCTTGATTCGGAAGAAATTTTCTATGATCTTGTATAACTGCTAAGGTTTGAGAAAAACATAGAACACAAAAAATTTAGATCTTTTTAAAAACACGCACAATTTATTTGAAATAACTTTTTTGTGACGATAGCCATTTCCGAAATATTTGTTATAAATGGTTCGAATTGTACAATGCTTAGCCATTCTACTTCACTTCTTTCAAACTGCTTAAAAATCATATAAATGAATGTATCACCTCATAATAAGCCTCTATATACGAAAAATGCTGAGTATTCAAAAAGTCAAGAAATTCGATTTTCTAGCCCCTAGTGAGTGAAAAATCGCGTTTACTTCGCTTCTTTCAAACTGCTTCTACCCTTTACATGAACTATTTTCCGGAATGTTTTATTTTCTAAAACTGTCTCTGACGATTTTAATTACAACACCATATATTAAAGACATTTATATGAAAATAAAATGTATATCTTGAATTTTGTGGAAATAGCCTGTGAAGTCCTCTTGATTCGGAAGAAATTTTCTATGATCTTGTATAACTGCTAAGGTTTGAGAAAAACATAGAACACAAAAAATTTAGATCTTTTTAAAAACACGCACAATTTATTTGAAATAACTTTTTTGTGACGTGAGCCATTTCCGAAATATTTGTTATAAATGGTTCGAATTGTACAATGCTTAGCCATTCTACTTCACTTCTTTCAAACTGCTTAAAAATCATATAAATGAATGTATCACCTCATAATAAGCCTCTATATACGAAAAATGCTGAGTATTCAAAAAGTCAAGAAATTCGATTTTCTAGCCCCTAGTGAGTGAAAAATCGCGTTTACTTCGCTTCTTTCAAACTGCTTCTACCCTTTACATGAACTATTTTCCGGAATGTTTTATTTTCTAAAACTGTCTCTGACGATTTTAATTACAACACCATATATTAAAGACATTTATATGAAAATAAAATGTATATCTTGAATTTTGTGGAAATAGCCTGTGAAGTCCTCTTGATTCGGAAGAAATTTTCTATGATCTTGTATAACTGCTAAGGTTTGAGAAAAACATAGAACAGAAAAAATTTAGATCTTTTTAAAAACACGCACAATTTATTTGAAATAACTTTTTTGTGACGTCAGCCATTTCCGAAATATTTGTTATAAATGGTTCGAATTGTACAATGCTTAGCCATTCTACTTCACTTCTTTCAAACTGCTTAAAAATCATATAAATGAATGTATCACCTCATAATAAGCCTCTATATACGAAAAATGCTGAGTATTCAAAAAGTCAAGAAATTCGATTTTCTAGCCCCTAGTGAGTGAAAAGGTTTGAGGAAACACACACAATTTATTTGAAATAACTTTTTTGTGACGTCAGCCATTTTGGAGATATGTGTTATAAATGGTTGGAATTGTACAGTGCTTAGCCATTCTTTTTTAAAAGGCATGACGCCATGTTGATGGAAAGAATTTAGAATTTTAAGACCAGTGTATAGCGTCCCTTTGGATGTCTAACGGTTGTGCAATGCAACCATTTCCCGAAAAGTTTATCCGGATTAAAATTAAGTGGATATGAAAATAAACTTTCGTACTCACCTATAAGAAATAGAGGGTAGAGGACGTACGAACGAAGCACTTTGAGAATTTATATTCAACAGTTGGTGTTACTCCTTAGAAAGGAAGTATCTGCTGATTGTATTTAATTCATACATTTTACATAACACGTATGCACTGGCACAACATAAAACACTACACACGATACTCATAGTTTTAATATTGCACTAATAACATCAGGAATAACTGAGGTCAGCTCGTTCGCATTCAGCGCTACACGCAAAAGAGCCGTGTGCTGATGACAGTGAAAGGTGAGAGATGCGGAAATTCGTCAGCAATACAATAAATGCAACCTTTATGTCGGCGGTGAGAATTGTACAGTGGCGGTTGGTGTCAGCATGACTCTAAGTTTTTAAAACTAGACAATTTTTTAGCGAAACGAGGCATTTAACTCGACACAAATGATGAAACAACGGTTGCAATAAGCGAGCTTATAAAAACCCTGTGCGAACAGCAAAAGCCCGTAGTTAGAAACGAAAGCGATAGTGTGTTTTTCTACAAAATCGTTCTATTTGACGAAAAATAATTTTAAAATAAAAACAAAATAGCCGCAGTACTTTGCAGGGAAAGAGCGATCGGTGCATTCGGACGATAAGATGGACCAACAACCCGGAGGAAGTCGCGATGACACCTTGCAGCCTACGTTCGAAATTATAGGACACAAGCAGAGGAGGTTGCCAAAGCTTTTTTCCGGCTTTACAGAGTCTCAAATTACGTTAAACCCGGTCCCCAGAGATGTTAACCCGGAGCAATGGGTATCGCATTTGTTTAACGATATTCTAAACTTTGCGAAAGAGAACCTGTTAGAAAACGAACCCGGATATTTAGGCATATCCATAACAGACGAAAAGGAGACGTCCAAAGCCTTCAACATGAGCGTGAGGCGCATAGAGCAATTGAATGCGGATGTCATTGTTGGAAGCATCGAAAAAGTAATGCAAAGTAACCAACAATTCTTGCTAAGCGGGCCTCTTCACGTCACGTTTGTGTGGACCAAGGAGGTCTCGGGTTCGTGCCACCAACCTTGCGATGCCTGTAGGGACAATAAAGGCATTGTCGAAATAGCCAACAAAGACAACTTGTGTTTAGCAAGAGCCATTGTTGTAGTTAAAGCCAAAGTGGATCGCGACGTCAATTATAGAACGATGACGCGTTCCGAGTATCTACAAAAATCGAAGGCCGTAGCCTTGTGCGCGAGCATCGGTCAAGGTCACGACAGGTGCACGATAGACGACGTGAGACGCTTCGACGCAGCGTTAAAGGGCTACGCTGTGACGGTGTTTGGCGATCATACGGGGAAGCACGTGCTGTACGCGTCGGATAAGAAATGCGATAAATACATCGACGTCATGCTCCACGCCGGGCACTTTAATGCTATCGTGAACCTTCACAAGTGCTTTAAATGCAAATGGTATTGCCGCCGGTGTCATCATCCCTCGGCACACAAAAAAGAATTTCATAGGTGCGACGCCAGGTGTGCTAAATGCCATCAGCAGTGCGATGCGCGATTTGACGCCTACATACGCTGCGCCGAGTGCAACAGAGATTTTAAGGGACCGACATGCTTTGCAAACCACGCAAAGAAAGGCGTTTTTTACCCAAAGGCGCTGTCGGTGTGCGATGTAGAAAAGGTGTGCACGTCTTGCAATAAGCTCGTGAATGCGAGGCACAGAAAAACCGCGCACCAGTGCGGGGAAAAGTACTGCAATCATTGCAAGGCACACGTGAATTCTAGCCACATGTGCTATATGCAGCCGTATGCTACAAAGAACAAAAGAAACCGGTACGTGTTTATGTTTATCGACTTTGAATGCACGCAAAACATTCCATATACCGGCAAAAAGGACACATACCAGCATGTACCTAACTTGTGCGTGTTGTACCAAGCCTGTTCGCTGTGCATCGACCAACGCCACAAGACGGCATACTGTACCGAATGCGGTTGCAAAGAATGGGTGTTTATGGACGAGCCCGTGAAGCAGCTTTTCGAGCACATCGCGCAGGCGAGGTTCGAAGCCTGGGACGTCTACGTCGTGGCGCATAACCTCAGAGCTTACGACGGGCAGTTTCTATTAAAGTACATGGTGGCGCACTTAGACTGGGTGCCGGAGCTCATCATGAACGGCAGCAAGATCTACAGGATGAGGTACGGTGACGTCACATTTCTAGACTCGCTCAACTTCATACCCATGCCACTCTCCCGCTTTTCCAAGACCTTCGGATTGAAGGAATGCAAAGGTTATTTCCCGTACCTGTTTAACACGAAGGAAAACGAGCGGTACGTGGGTTCGATTCCCGACAAAAGGCATTACTGCCCGGAGGGCATGTCGGCGGAGGGTCGGAAAGCCTTCGAGCAGTGGCACGAAGAAAAGGCGTCCTCCGGGTACGTCTTCGACATGAGGGCGGAAATGGTGGCGTATTGCAAGATGGACGTATTTCTACTCAGTCAGGGAGTTTCCAAATTCAGAAGGGAATTCTTGGACGAGAACGGAATAGACCCGTTCAGAGAATGCGTCACCATTGCGCAGGCGTGCATGTGCGTGTATAGAAAGCGCTTCATGCCGCTTAAAAAAATTGCCCTCTTGCCAGCGGGCGGGTATCGACTAGCGGACCGGCAGTCTCGCGCCGCATGCATATGGCTAACTTGGCTAGAGATGCAAAACCGCATCGTCATCCAGCACGCCATGCGAGGACGCGAAGTTAAAATCGTGGGGCACAAGGTGGACGGGTACAGAGAGGCCGAAAAAACCGCGTACTTTTTCCACGGGTGCTTTTACCACGGCTGCAGGCGGTGCTTTCACAATCGCCATGCGGCGATATACAACTCGGGACACGAAACCATGACCTCCAGGTTAGAGAGCACCGAGAAGGTCACGGCCAAGATCAAGGCCGCCGGCTACGCCGTGGTGGAAATGTGGGAGTGCGAGTTTAACGCCGCGATGAAGGCCAACCAGGACCTGGCGCGCCACGCAAGGGCACCAGCTCGCACGTGGGGAGGTTTTCCCTCTGCCCGAGTTTGCCCCAGAAGCTGTTGAGCATCAGCTTGGCCAGCTCCCGCCTGCCGGGGTTGGTGGCGACGGCCTGGGGATCCAGGGCGACGCCTTCGTGCTCGAAGAATTGCTCCACGTACTGCTGCTTTGCGGCAGGGTCGTCGCAATCCGAGGGCCAGCCGGAGGCTTCGGTCTTGATCTTCAAGAACTGATTCACGTAGTCCTCGAAGAGACCCTTGGCTCCGGTGGTCGGTTCGTGCCGCACCACGTCGTACTCCCAGATGTCGTGGACCCGCAGCAGGCGGTACCCCTCCTCCAGGGCGACCTTCATCTCGTCGATCACCCAGGTACCCGACAACGCCCTCTCGCGCTCTCCGTGGTGGCACTCGTCTTGGTTCTCCGCCTCCGCACAAGCGCGGCATAGCGGGAACATGAGCTTGCCGCCGATGCGCGCCGGTAACACCGGGTGGTACAGGTGTTGCGGCGGTAGAACCTCGCACTTCACCAACCCGCCCCCCACGTCTTCCAAGCGCGGGAATCGATCCACGTGGATCTTGGGGTGGCCCACGGGGTAGGGCTTCGTCTTGTTCACGTACGGGTACAGGCTGCATACGTCGTAGTAGTAGATCTTGCTATCCCCCTTCGCCTCGCAGTACGTCTTGGTGCAGTTGGTGCGACCTCCGTAGAAGGCGTCTCTGGGGTTCAGGGGTTCGGGTACCGGAAAGTCCCTTGCGTGGCGCGCCAGGTCCTGGTTGGCCTTCATCGCGGCGTTAAACTCGCACTCCCACATTTCCACCACGGCGTAGCCGGCGGCCTTGATCTTGGCCGTGACCTTCTCGGTGCTCTCTAACCTGGAGGTCATGGTTTCGTGTCCCGAGTTGTATATCGCCGCATGGCGATTGTGAAAGCACCGCCTGCAGCCGTGGTAAAAGCACCCGTGGAAAAAGTACGCGGTTTTTTCGGCCTCTCTGTACCCGTCCACCTTGTGCCCCACGATTTTAACTTCGCGTCCTCGCATGGCGTGCTGGATGACGATGCGGTTTTGCATCTCTAGCCAAGTTAGCCATATGCATGCGGCGCGAGACTGCCGGTCCGCTAGTCGATACCCGCCCGCTGGCAAGAGGGCAATTTTTTTAAGCGGCATGAAGCGCTTTCTATACACGCACATGCACGCCTGCGCAATGGTGACGCATTCTCTGAACGGGTCTATTCCGTTCTCGTCCAAGAATTCCCTTCTGAATTTGGAAACTCCCTGACTGAGTAGAAATACGTCCATCTTGCAATACGCCACCATTTCCGCCCTCATGTCGAAGACGTACCCGGAGGACGCCTTTTCTTCGTGCCACTGCTCGAAGGCTTTCCGACCCTCCGCCGACATGCCCTCCGGGCAGTAATGCCTTTTGTCGGGAATCGAACCCACGTACCGCTCGTTTTCCTTCGTGTTAAACAGGTACGGGAAATAACCTTTGCATTCCTTCAATCCGAAGGTCTTGGAAAAGCGGGAGAGTGGCATGGGTATGAAGTTGAGCGAGTCTAGAAATGTGACGTCACCGTACCTCATCCTGTAGATCTTGCTGCCGTTCATGATGAGCTCCGGCACCCAGTCTAAGTGCGCCACCATGTACTTTAATAGAAACTGCCCGTCGTAAGCTCTGAGGTTATGCGCCACGACGTAGACGTCCCAGGCTTCGAACCTCGCCTGCGCGATGTGCTCGAAAAGCTGCTTCACGGGCTCGTCCATAAACACCCATTCTTTGCAACCGCATTCGGTACAGTATGCCGTCTTGTGGCGTTGGTCGATGCACAGCGAACAGGCTTGGTACAACACGCACAAGTTAGGTACATGCTGGTATGTGTCCTTTTTGCCGGTATATGGAATGTTTTGCGTGCATTCAAAGTCGATAAACATAAACACGTACCGGTTTCTTTTGTTCTTTGTAGCATACGGCTGCATATAGCACATGTGGCTAGAATTCACGTGTGCCTTGCAATGATTGCAGTACTTTTCCCCGCACTGGTGCGCGGTTTTTCTGTGCCTCGCATTCACGAGCTTATTGCAAGACGTGCACACCTTTTCTACATCGCACACCGACAGCGCCTTTGGGTAAAAAACGCCTTTCTTTGCGTGGTTTGCAAAGCATGTCGGTCCCTTAAAATCTCTGTTGCACTCGGCGCAGCGTATGTAGGCGTCAAATCGCGCATCGCACTGCTGATGGCATTTAGCACACCTGGCGTCGCACCTATGAAATTCTTTTTTGTGTGCCGAGGGATGATGACACCGGCGGCAATACCATTTGCATTTAAAGCACTTGTGAAGGTTCACGATAGCATTAAAGTGCCCGGCGTGGAGCATGACGTCGATGTATTTATCGCATTTCTTATCCGACGCGTACAGCACGTGCTTCCCCGTATGATCGCCAAACACCGTCACAGCGTAGCCCTTTAACGCTGCGTCGAAGCGTCTCACGTCGTCTATCGTGCACCTGTCGTGACCTTGACCGATGCTCGCGCACAAGGCTACGGCCTTCGATTTTTGTAGATACTCGGAACGCGTCATCGTTCTATAATTGACGTCGCGATCCACTTTGGCTTTAACTACAACAATGGCTCTTGCTAAACACAAGTTGTCTTTGTTGGCTATTTCGACAATGCCTTTATTGTCCCTACAGGCATCGCAAGGTTGGTGGCACGAACCCGAGACCTCCTTGGTCCACACAAACGTGACGTGAAGAGGCCCGCTTAGCAAGAATTGTTGGTTACTTTGCATTACTTTTTCGATGCTTCCAACAATGACATCCGCATTCAATTGCTCTATGCGCCTCACGCTCATGTTGAAGGCTTTGGACGTCTCCTTTTCGTCTGTTATGGATATGCCTAAATATCCGGGTTCGTTTTCTAACAGGTTCTCTTTCGCAAAGTTTAGAATATCGTTAAACAAATGCGATACCCATTGCTCCGGGTTAACATCTCTGGGGACCGGGTTTAACGTAATTTGAGACTCTGTAAAGCCGGAAAAAAGCTTTGGCAACCTCCTCTGCTTGTGTCCTATAATTTCGAACGTAGGCTGCAAGGTGTCATCGCGACTTCCTCCGGGTTGTTGGTCCATCTTATCGTCCGAATGCACCGATCGCTCTTTCCCTGCAAAGTACTGCGGCTATTTTGTTTTTATTTTAAAATTATTTTTCGTCAAATAGAACGATTTTGTAGAAAAACACACTATCGCTTTCGTTTCTAACTACGGGCTTTTGCTGTTCGCACAGGGTTTTTATAAGCTCGCTTATTGCAACCGTTGTTTCATCATTTGTGTCGAGTTAAATGCCTCGTTTCGCTAAAAAATTGTCTAGTTTTAAAAACTTAGAGTCATGCTGACACCAACCGCCACTGTACAATTCTCACCGCCGACATAAAGGTTGCATTTATTGTATTGCTGACGAATTTCCGCATCTCTCACCTTTCACTGTCATCAGCACACGGCTCTTTTGCGTGTAGCGCTGAATGCGAACGAGCTGACCTCAGTTATTCCTGATGTTATTAGTGCAATATTAAAACTATGAGTATCGTGTGTAGTGTTTTATGTTGTGCCAGTGCATACGTGTTATGTAAAATGTATGAATTAAATACAATCAGCAGATACTTCCTTTCTAAGGAGTAACACCAACTGTTGAATATAAATTCTCAAAGTGCTTCGTTCGTACGTCCTCTACCCTCTATTTCTTATAGGTGAGTACGAAAGTTTATTTTCATATCCACTTAATTTTAATCCGGATAAACTTTTCGGGAAATGGTTGCATTGCACAACCGTTAGACATCCAAAGGGACGCTATACACTGGTCTTAAAATTCTAAATTCTTTCCATCAACATGGCGTCATGCCTTTTAAAAAAGAATGGCTAAGCACTGTACAATTCCAACCATTTATAACACATATCTCCAAAATGGCTGACGTCACAAAAAAGTTATTTCAAATAAATTGTGTGTGTTTCCTCAAACCTTTTCACTCACTAGGGGCTAGAAAATCGAATTTCTTGACTTTTTGAATACTCAGCATTTTTCGTATATAGAGGCTTATTATGAGGTGATACATTCATTTATATGATTTTTAAGCAGTTTGAAAGAAGTGAAGTAGAATGGCTAAGCATTGTACAATTCGAACCATTTATAACAAATATTTCGGAAATGGCTGACGTCACAAAAAAGTTATTTCAAATAAATTGTGCGTGTTTTTAAAAAGATCTAAATTTTTTCTGTTCTATGTTTTTCTCAAACCTTAGCAGTTATACAAGATCATAGAAAATTTCTTCCGAATCAAGAGGACTTCACAGGCTATTTCCACAAAATTCAAGATATACATTTTATTTTCATATAAATGTCTTTAATATATGGTGTTGTAATTAAAATCGTCAGAGACAGTTTTAGAAAATAAAACATTCCGGAAAATAGTTCATGTAAAGGGTAGAAGCAGTTTGAAAGAAGCGAAGTAAACGCGATTTTTCACTCACTAGGGGCTAGAAAATCGAATTTCTTGACTTTTTGAATACTCAGCATTTTTCGTATATAGAGGCTTATTATGAGGTGATACATTCATTTATATGATTTTTAAGCAGTTTGAAAGAAGTGAAGTAGAATGGCTAAGCATTGTACAATTCGAACCATTTATAACAAATATTTCGGAAATGGCTCACGTCACAAAAAAGTTATTTCAAATAAATTGTGCGTGTTTTTAAAAAGATCTAAATTTTTTGTGTTCTATGTTTTTCTCAAACCTTAGCAGTTATACAAGATCATAGAAAATTTCTTCCGAATCAAGAGGACTTCACAGGCTATTTCCACAAAATTCAAGATATACATTTTATTTTCATATAAATGCCTTTAATATATGGTGTTGTAATTAAAATCGTCAGAGACAGTTTTAGAAAATAAAACATTCCGGAAAATAGTTCATGTAAAGGGTAGAAGCAGTTTGAAAGAAGCGAAGTAAACGCGATTTTTCACTCACTAGGGGCTAGAAAATCGAATTTCTTGACTTTTTGAATACTCAGCATTTTTCGTATATAGAGGCTTATTATGAGGTGATACATTCATTTATATGATTTTTAAGCAGTTTGAAAGAAGTGAAGTAGAATGGCTAAGCATTGTACAATTCGAACCATTTATAACAAATATTTCGGAAATGGCTATCGTCACAAAAAAGTTATTTCAAATAAATTGTGCGTGTTTTTAAAAAGATCTAAATTTTTTGTGTTCTATGTTTTTCTCAAACCTTAGCAGTTATACAAGATCATAGAAAATTTCTTCCGAATCAAGAGGACTTCACAGGCTATTTCCACAAAATTCAAGATATACATTTTATTTTTCATATAAATGTCTTTAATATATGGTGTTGTAATTAAAATCGTCAGAATCAATTTTAGAAAATAAAACATTTCGGAAAATAGTTCATGTAAAGGGTAGTTTGGGGGTGGAGGGGTTTTCTTGAAACTCTCTGTGTCGTATCTTTGGAAGGTACTCAACCTAAATACCAAGTTTAGTATTTATCCAACTTTTCATTTTTGAGTTATGCTGCTCTGACACATACACACACAGAATTTTCTAAAAATGTTTTTATTCAGTGGACCTCAAAATAAGTATTTAGTTTTCCAGTGCTGTTTCACTTGTGAAATTCCGTTCTCTTTGTATGAAAATGAAAAAAGAAAAGTTAAACGAATGTCGAGTTTTAGTGAGAAAGGTCTAAAGCTTTTAAACATTAAAATCAACATGCAAACTTTGTAAATACACAACGCCACAAAGTAATAATAATAATAATAATAATAATAATAATACACATAAATTGTGTGCTTTAACGTCCTTGTACAGTAAGGCTTCGTTTCCTACGGTTTAACAGTTGTACAAAAGACATTCACAATGAGACTACTTCACAGCAATTCCCAGAAAATTGAAGTTATACATTTTATTTGTCATGCAGATATCTTAAACATACCGTACCGTAATCAAAAGGGGTTAGAGCCATTTTTAAAACAATAAAAATAATGAACTTTCTCCCGCTAAACGGGTAGTTTGCGGTGTGGGAATTTTCTTGAAAATCTACGGTTTGTTAAATTTTTTTATACGCTACTATTTTAGTGTGTGTGTGTGTGTGTGTGTTTGTGTGTGTGTGTGTGTTTGTGTGTGTGTGTGTGTGTGTGAGTATGTGCCTAGTGTCTGTGCGCCACAAGCCAAAACGATGACATTATAGAAAAACTTTATCATCTGCCTACCTGCCAGGTAAAACGCGAAAAAACCTGAAAAAAGCTCTAAGAGTATTCTAACGCTTACCGATCTGGAAAACCCGTGAAAACAAGATAGTACACTTTTGAGGTATTGCTTGTTATTTCCTTAAATTTTTCAATACTTTTTTACTTTCTCTACTACGTATAGTAAGTAGGGGAAGTATTGCATTCCGCCCAAAAATTCGATACCGAGATTTCACCGGAAATACACGT
Source organism: Deroplatys truncata (assembly GCA_030765065.1). Lineage (NCBI taxonomy): Eukaryota > Metazoa > Arthropoda > Insecta > Mantodea > Mantidae > Deroplatys > Deroplatys truncata. The sequence goes on along the minus strand of CM060978.1, from coordinate 71,516,497 downwards.
TTTGAGACCTCCTGAATCAAAAAAAAAAAAAAAAAAAAAAAAAAGCATTTTTCGAAACATGTCCGTGTGTGTGCCTGTCTGTGTGTCTGTCTGTCTCTCTGTGTGTGTGTGTGTGTGTGTGTGTGTGTGTGTGTGCGCGCCAGTACGTGCCTAATATCCGTGCGCCGACAAGGTAAAACTTCATCATTTGCCTACCGGGCAGGGACAACCGCTAAAAACCTGAGAAAACCTCCAAAATTAGAAACGCCTTCGTCAACCAGTACAGAAAACGCCTACCAACCAGGGAAAACCTATGAAAAAGCAGAAAGAGCTTGCATTTGTTTACCATCCGCAGAAAACTCCCAAAAAAAAAAAAAAAAACTAGTCATTTTAAAAAAAAAAGCAAAAAGACGAATAATATAAGTATGGTAGAAACAGCTTGCATTCGTCTACCAACCAGAGAAAACCCCCGAAACACTAGTTATTTAAAATTGCTGATGAGTTCTGGATAGGCTTTTGCAAATGTTGTTGGTAGCAAAACTTGCCTTTTCCATCACCTCCAACATACCCCACTCCCACACCTTTTTTTTCTTTCCACCAATCATAATCTCTCTTATTCTCGCCAATCAGCAACTTTCATTTGTTCCTTTCCACCAATAACATCACTTCTTATTCCCACCAATGACAACTTCACACGTCACTTTCTGTTATACTTTTTATCCCTCGTTCGCCATCTTTCCCCCTCTTTCAGACCCCAACCGCCGCACAGTCAACACCTCGCCGCTCCTTAACCTCAACTTCGTGCCTCCGCCATCTTGTTTAGTTCACATTTTTACCACCGCGCCTCTCATCTCTCAACCAGATTGCCTGCAAGAACAGATCTCGTTCATTCGCACCTCGACGGTTGCCTCGGCAGCAGCTACTGCCAACACCTACGTCGTACACGTTTTTGACCGCTTTCGACCGGCTATGAGAACCCTGCTCCTACGTACGCTAGCGACCATCACGATGGTCCAGTACCAGGTTTTTGGTATAGTTAAATTACGCCTCTGCAAAGGGTGTCTGTACCGCTTTAAAAACCTAGGTATATCAGTGCGTAGTGATGTTGGTTGATCTTAAAGCTGGTTAAGCATTTTCAAAAACAGTTTGCTTTTATTTTTCCGTCTCGCGTGCCGCGCTTTTGGTGACGCATCCACACCGGTAACAGGTAAGTAACACACGCATAATTATTTTTCGGACCTGCTTGGCGTAGGAATATATCCTTTCGTGTTTTGGTACTGTAACCTCAAACCTCCTTTCCCACCTCTTGCGTCCGCCATCTTGTTTAGTTCTCACCGCATCTCCTTGTCGCAGACCCTCCGCCATTTTTAGTTCCCGCTATTTTAACCTCAAAATCTACTCTTCTAACCTCTTGCTACCGCCATCTTCTTTTAGTTCCCATTCTCACCACCGCGTCTCCTTACCCCCACCTCTTGCGACCGCCGTGTTCACCACTAACCTCCAAATTTCCTCGTCCTTAAACCTCTTGTCTCAACAACCTTGTCTAGTCCCCATTTTCGCCACCGCATCTCATATCGCCCCCATCTCTCTATCCACTCAAGAAAACTACCATCCGACGTTCAAAAATTGCTGATCAGTTCAAGACAGGCTTTTGCAAATCTTGCTGCTAGCAAAACTTACCTTTCCCACCACCTCCAACATACCCCACTCCCACAACTTTTTCTTTTCCACCAATCATAATCCCTCTTATTCCTACCAATCAACAACTCTCATTTGTTCCTTTCCACCAATAAAATCACTTCTTATTCCCACCAATCACAACTTCACACGTCACTTTCTGTTACACTTTTTATCCCTCGCTCCCCATCTTTACCCCTCTTTCAGTACCGACCTCCGCACAGACAACACCTCGCCACCCAGCTCCTCTCCATCACGCGACCTCCATACTCCTCCATCTCCCTTCCTCCATCTCCCACCCCAAATTAACGAACCAATCAAAAACACTCCACGTCACTTCCTCAATTCTTTCAACTCGTCCCGGATGAGCCAACCGATTTAACGATAATCCTACCGCTCAGGGCGCTTTTCAAACACACCGCCGCCGCCGTCGCACGCACCGACACTAGCGACACCAGCGCCCCTAGCGGCAGGATTATCGTTAAATCAATTGGCTCATCCGGGACTAATACTACTGCCGAAATCTTGCTCTATTTAACTGCATGATTGTGCTTTCTGTATCTGTTGTAGTTTCCATGAAAATAAATAGGAGACTTTACTTTCGGAATGATGCAATAGATCGTGATAGATTAGAAACCATCCCAGCATTCGCTTACCAACCGGGGAAACCACGAGTTTGGGCGGCTGCTGGGAATCGAACCCGGGACCTTCCAAATACAAGCCTCGCACATTACGGCGGGTCCGTCTCGCTCGGTCTGGCATAAAGGACACTTGTGTAATGGTGATGGAGAAATTCCATACATCCTGAGTATCTTCTTGTGTTAACAGAGAGTTTAAATGTTCAGGAATATCGCAGGTTGATTAAAACGATCGTTTTGTGCTGTACTTGCATTGAGAAACTCAGTTGCGCAAGCATAAACGATGGGTAAGCGGTCTGCTGCCCGACGGACAGGTCGTGGATTCGAGCCCCTGTCGATGTCAGTGCTTCGTGATCTCTCACAAAGAGTAAATCATAATCCGTGATTCTCATGGGTTCCTTTCATTACTGGCTAGGTGCCAATTAATTGCAGCGTTTGTTTACTGAGACAGAAAGATAGAAGGTGTTGAAAGAGTTGTAGGAAGAGAACTTGAGAAAATGAGGAGACCTTAGTAGAAGTTAAAATACAGAGAAGGTGTGTTAAATTAATAAATGAAGGGAAAATCTGATGTGGTACACTCACATGACTTTCTCTACTCTTGTACAAATTATTTTTACAAACGCTTATTCTCCATATGCTTCATGTTAATCGAGATATCGAGATGTTAATCTTATTGCTAATTTTCTTGTAGATGGAAGGGGAATTGGTAGGCTTTAAGCGACAGTCAAATATTTTAAGCGCTGGTTGCTATGTGGCGCTTTCCATTCTCTTTGCATGTCCAGGACATAAAAAAATGAAGAACGAATTCCCATTTTAGAAAATAAGTATTGAAAAATTTAAGGGAATAACAAGCAATATCATGAAAATGGTTCACTCAACAAAAAAAAATGTATACGACATAAATTATGTATTTTAACGCGATCTACATTTTTGTGGATAAAATTTTGTCTATCTTTTATGGTTTACCAGTTATGCAAAAGTCGTTCACAATGAAGAATTTTTTGGAGACATTCCCAGAAAATTCCAGATATACATTTCATTTGTCATAAAAATATCTTAAACATATGGTAGTTTAATCAAAATCGTTAGAGCCATTTTTGAGAAAATTAAAATTTTCGAAAAATCTTCCATGCAAAGGATAATCTGGGGGATTTTCTTGAAAACCTTCGTGTCGCATCTCTGGAAGATACTGAACCTAAATACCAAGTTTGGTGTTTATCCGAATGTTCGTTTCTGAGTTATGCTGTTCACAGACACACACACGAACATGTTTCCAAAAATGCCTTTTTTGGATTCAGGGGGTCTCAAAACATGTATTTCCGGTGAAATCTCGGTATCGAATTTTTGGGTGGAATACCATACTTCCCCTACTTACTATACGTAGTAGGGAAAGTAAAAATCTAATGTGATACATTCACAAGATTTTCTCTACTCTCTATCCTTATTAATGAGTACAAAAGCTTATTTTCTATCTACTACATTTTAATCCAAATAGACCTTAGCAGAAAGAGCTATATTACACATTTCGTTGCGGATAGAAACCGAACAGCGACAGTCAAATGTTTAAGAACTAGATACCATATGCTGGCCTTAAAATTCCATATTGTTTCCTTGCAATCGTGAGAAACAACTGGATTTTGAGAATAACCAATAAATGAATAATTCGAGCCTTTAATAATGGGTATCTCAGAAACGGCTTACATCACAAAAGAACTATCCTAAATAAATTGTGTGCATTAAAAAAATTTGTGTGAATAAAAAACAAAAAGTATCGCAAACTTTCAAGGATGTCCGTTAGGTGATCCTTGCGAAAGATAGATTTGCAACAGTAAACCGTTAAAAACACGTAAGATTTTATTTTGCACAAATCGTTTGCTTTAATGAGCTCTACATTTTTCATGTAGCGAGTTTTTGTCTGGCGGCGCCGTGGCCGAGTGTTGGACCGCTCGCCTCTCACCAAGGCGCCCGGGTTCAATCCCAGGGGACCGCATGTGGAATTTGTGGTGCACAAAGCGGCGTCTCATTCATCTCACCGTCATTCCACATCATATCCTTCCTTACTCTCAACCATTCTTCGGGCTGATCAACCATCCTGACTGTTCTCTCTGATCTATAGTCTGTGCTCTGGGACAAGCGTCCTACACTAGGCAGCGGCTTGCAAGTCCTGGGTTGTGTAAGCCCTAACAACGGGGAGGATAAAAAAAAGAGGAATTTTTCTGTCTGCTTTTAAGGTTTCCTAGTTATACAAAATTACATAAATTCAAGCAAATAAAGGCTATTTCACAGGCTATTGACAGGAATTCAAAACGAATATTTTATTATCCATGCACATATTTTAAGTGTACAGTATTTTAAAATAATTAAAATCTCTCCATGCCGAGAGTAGTTTGGGATGATATAATTTCCTTATAAATCTTTGTGTCGCATCCGTAGAAAATGGTGAACTTAATGACCATGTTTGGTGTTCGACCAACTTTTCCGTTTTTACTTCCTCTACCACATACCTATAGATAGAAGAAATACTGCATTTCATCCAAAAATTTTATATCGAGCTTTCATCGTAAATATATGTTTTGAATACCCCAAAAGAAGTATTTTTCGAAAAGCTTCCATGTATATCTGTGGTGTGTGAACAGCATAGTTCGAAATCGAGATGTTGGATATACCAAAGTTAGTATTTAAGTTTAATATCTTCCAAACATATGCAAAGAAAATTTTCAATAAAACCTCAACGCATTACACGGAAAATGTTTCGTTATTTTTCCTCAATAACCGCTCTAATATTTTCATTAAATTCAGATATTAAAATATTTACATTAAAAATAAAATGTATATCTTGAATTTTCCTGGCATTATCTGCGAAGTTCTCGTCTTTTGGAAATAACTTTGCACAATTTTCTGTATTTGGTAAAACCAAGTAGATAGACAAAACTTAACAAAAAGTGTAATTATGTTTAAAACGCAACTTGTTTCAAATAACTTTTTGTGGAATCAGTCATTTCCGAAGATATCCGTTGTTACGATTTGAAATTTTCACTACTGGGACAAAGTACGTGCCGAAATATCAATTGGCTGGCGCCGAACGGACAGCTGGTAAAAGATGAGTAGCGCTCTCGCCCAGCAAAGACACCAGAAACGCTATCGAGAGATAACCAAAACCTTCTGGAAGTTTCCCTTCTTCCCGACTCTCGAACATTGTGGAACTCTGTGGAACATTTCTTTGACTGTATAAGCGTGCGTTCTCGCGAATGATTAGGTTAATGAGTTAGTGAGTGCGTTTCCTTGCGACAAAAAGTGCTATTCTTCGAGAGAGTTTGTGGCGATTGCTATGACGTGCAGCGAGTGCTGCTTCTGCAAGAGATTAGAGAAGTCTTTATGTTCATCTCCCCAGTGAGTGAACCGTCTGGAAGAGGAGGCTACGACATGCGTATTTCATTATGCTGCTATGTCGCGAAGAGATTGAAGTGACAGTGAAATATTTCAACTAGATCACATTAGGGAAGTGTCGGTGAGAACTCAGCGAGTGACAGTTAAACTGGACAAAATCGCATACTTTAAAGTGTTGTCACTGTTCAAATGTTTCTATCGATGTCATCACGGAAAAATTATGGAAATTTCAAGGTCAGCAAATAACAATCCCCTTTTAAATTATTAACTATCGTTTCGGTTTCTTTATTTATTTTGTACCTACAACGAGATGTGTCATGGGTATTATTTATGCAAACGTTATCTCGATTAAGGAGAGACTAAATGGCGAAAATTGTTACTTGACTTTTTAGTTTTTTGTGGTCTTATTAATAAGAGTTGCCTGTTTAATTTGAAATATATATTATTACTGTAGGTACAATATGAAGTAGGTATATTATTGTAGGAGTTGTATTTTATTTCGACTGTTGGGGAGCCGAACTTGAAGTAGTAGCAACCGCACGTATGGTAAAAAGTTTCCGGTAGCCTTTGCCCCAAGTTTAAAAAAAATATTAACTTTGTAATTTTTTACTCTTTCTTTAAATATTATATATTTATGTTTGCCTCGGCTGCGTCAGTATTTATTGTTAGGAGACATGGATTTCTTTGCAAGGCGTGGTGCGGCTGAAGAATGTAGGCTTACACAGATTTTAAGTTTTTCTTCACTCCATTTATTACAATTTGCCCTATTTCAGTTTCTGATTGGCTAATCCTACTCCAATAGAATTCTTTCATTTAACTTAAGGTTTTTGCTGGTTGTTGATTGGCTATTTATAAACTGTCTTAAAATTTACATTATTGTTACTCCAATAATGACTAGTAGCATTATTAACTTTCTTACTCATTATTGCCTCAAGTTTACCTCAAGTTTACCTCATTGTTAGCAACTTTTAACCTATTATACTCACAGCTCCTACATTATTAAATTACCTAATACATTCACATAACATTATTGAACATCTACACAATAATAAACATATAACAATGACTGTAATATACACTTTTTATGTATTGTTACATACACATATTTCTTTAAGGCGGGCTGTTATTGAATTTATATATTATATAATTTGACTGAAATCATTTAAGTGTTAAAAATACTGCCTCAAATATTTATATATTTTAAATAGAGTTTTACTTTCTCTGCCACGTTGAATAGTAGGTGGAGAAAATATCGCATTCAAAGAATTTGACACCGACTGAATATAAAAACATTTTTAGAAAAAGGTTCGTATGTGTATCTGTGTGTGTGAACAGCATAACTCAAAAACGAAAAGTCAGATAAATACCACACTTGGCATTTAGGATTAGTACCTTCTAAAGATGTGACACGAAGAATTTCAAGAAAATCCTTCATTGCAAAGTACCTTTTACAAGGAAAATTTTTCGATATTTTTTATTTTCTAAAAAATGGCTAACGATTTTTATTAAAATACCATAAGTTAGTGATATTGACATGAATAAAATTTATATCTTGAATTTCCTGGAAATAGCCAAATTTTCCACAATCTTTTATAACCAGTAAACGTTAAGAAGAAAAGTGCTATACTAGAAGTAACTGTATGTCATAAGGCATTTCAGAGATATCCCTTGTTAATTGTTCGATTTGTTCATTAGTTGTCATTCTTTAAATTCCTCTCAACATTCAGATGTTTCTCGCGATTGCATTGAAACAGTGTGGAATTTTAAGTCCAGGTGTAGCGTCCACTTCTAATCATGACTATCGCTGTTCTCTTTGTATGCTAACGGAATGTGTAATGTAGCTATTTCTGAAAAAATTATCTGGATTAAAATGAAGTAGCTAGAAAAATAAGCTTTTGTAATAATAATTTGTACAGCCACTAATAAAACATGGGAGGTAGAGAAAGTCATGCGAATGTAACACATCAGATTTTCTTTAGTTATGCTGTTTAAAGACGTGCGCGTGCGCACACACATACAGTGTCTTTTTGGGTTCAGAGTTTCTCAAAATGCTATTTCCTCTGAAACCTCGATATCGAATTTTCTGTGGAATGCATGCCCACATACCTGGATGTGCAGTTACTTCACTGCAACTAATTTTAGTTAACCGATTTGTTAATGAAAGTTGATGATATTGTGTATTTGGCTATTCTGCTTCTTCTTCTCCCTTCCAGGAGAAGGTGATATTCTCTTGTATCATCCAAACAACTCTTGCGAGGTTTACCCAATCATCTTTTTCCTGTACGTTGGTAATTCATTATCAACTTCGGTAATGTGTCATTTCCATTCTGTCGACATAACCCTCAAAGCTTGTTTCATTTTCACCAATCTTGTTATCAATTCAGAAAATATTCAAATCTGATCCTATTGTTTCATTTCTTGTTCTATCAGCTTTAGTATACCCTCTTACATATCTGATAAATTTAATTTCTGCGGACTGTACACGTGATTTCTGTCTGTTACAGTCCATGATTCGGGCCATATAGTCAGAGCCATAATCTTATACAATTTAATTTCTATACGTCTAAATACCTTCTAATTGTTCCAAAAATGGTTTGAAATCTATTAAATTTCATCTCAATGAGTTTGTCGAATTTAAAACTAATACAGCATTATTAAAAAAAGAAGGAACAGACTTTAAATATTCACTTCTAATGCACGACAACAGATGGCGACACGTGCGATACATCGCTGAATAGAGAAAAGTTCAGAATGAGCACCATTTGTTATGCGAGGACGACCAGTGCTTTTCCGTTTGTGTACGTAACCATCCTCTACGAATTTATTGTATCAATGGTAAATTTTTACTTTCTCTACTACGTATAGTAAGTAGGGGAAGTATTGTATTCCACCCAAAAATTCGATACCGAGATTTCACCGGAAATACATGTTTTGAGACCTCCTGAATCCAAAAAAAAGCATTTTTGGAAACATGTCCGTGTGTGTGTCTGTGCCTGTGAACAGCATAACTCAGAAACGAACAGTCGGATAAACACCAAACTTGGTATTTAGGTTCAGTATCTTCCAGAGATGCGACACGAAAGATTTCAAGAAAATCTTCCCACCCCATATTACCCTTTACATGGAACATTTTTCGAAAATTTTAAATTCCTCAAAAATGGCTCTAACAATTTTAATTAAAATACCATATATTTAAGATACTTTTATGACAAATGATATGTATATCTCGAATTTTCTGGGAATGTCTCAAAAAACATTCTTCATTGTGAACGACTTTTGCATGACTGGTAAACCATAAGAGATAGACAAAATTTTACTACAATGGAAATGTAGATCGCGTTAAAATACACAATTTATGTCATATAATCTTTTTTGTTGGGTGAACCATTTTCGAGATATTGCTTGTTACTCCCTTAAATGTTCCAATACTTATACCTTTTTCTCAAATTCTTTATTCATTTTTTTAGTCCTGGTAATGCAAATAGGATGGAATACTCCACGTAGCAAACAGCTCTTAAAATATTTGACTATCACTTAAAGCCTACCAATCCCCCTTGCATGCACAAGAAAATTAGCAATAATATTAACATCTCGATATCTCGATTAACATGAAGCATATGGAGAATAAGCGTTTGTAAAAATAGTTTGTACAAGAGTAGAGAAAGTCATGAGAGTGTAACACATTAGATGTTTTATGACGAGGCGGCCCGTTGTTGAACTTACAACGAAATGCACGCTGCAATGAAACAATGGATTCACTCTTTGCCTAATGTAGCATACAAAACGACCCGTCGCCATTTTCTCGTAAACAAACACAGTGCCGCTGTAGTCACTGAATGGAACTAATAGGTAGGGATTAAAACTTTGAACTTTCATCTATTTAATTATGTATCTAATGTGTCGCTATCTATTGTCGTTAATTAAACATGAATATTTATAATATGATCTTTCTTTTTGAATAACCCTATATTACATCCTAGATAACTGAATTGAGATGCTTGTTCCAATATTTTACCGTTCATTGGTATCTTCGATCTAATAGGTTTCTTCCATTTAATGATTTTCTTTGCTTTCTTGTAGCTATAATTAAATTATTATGCATAGCATTTTGGCTTAATCTATGCACTGCTCTTTGTAGACTATCTTTAGTTTCTTGGATAACTATTTAATTATCAGCATATAGTAAAGTATTTAAAGTTGCGTTTAATTTTATTTTGATTCGAAACTGTATTTCATTTTTCCACTTCATAACTAGATCGTCAACATATAAATTAAATAACATGGGTGATATACTACACCCTTCTCGGACATCTTGATTTGTTAAAATTTCATGTGATATTTTAGAACCGGTACTAATAACTGTTTTGATATTCGCATACAAACTCTTGGTTCATTTTGCAATAAATGTAAGTAGTCGTCCAGTGTTCCTTGTAGGTGCCCGGTTATGGCTGAGATAGAATGAGGACGTTCACCCTTCCTCGTCTTTGTCAAGCTCGCATTGTACACACACAAAAACATAATTAGCAACAAGTGCCTTAGTCACGATCTCGCAACATTCAGATGTTAATGCTTCTAATCGCCTTCTCACAAGAAAAAACTGAATTCAAATGTTCCTGAGCATTCCTAATGATGTGCTCACCTTTGTATCGACCGAACCAAGAGAAAACAAAATAAAACATCTGCTTCAGTGTAATACAGAAAACCCAGGAAGTTACGATTATAATATGAGGCAGTATTTTTAACACTTGAATTATTTAAATTAAATTATATAATATGTAAGTTCAATAACAGCCCACCTTGAAGCAATATGTATGTAATCATTTATAAAAATATATGTAACAGTCAGTTCAAATGTTTATATTATTGTAAACATGTTTAATAATGTTATGTGAATACATTACGTACTTTATTAATGAAGAGCTGTGAGAATAATAGTTTAAGGTTGCTAACAATGAGGTAACCTTGAGGTAATAATGAGTTTGAGAGTTTAAATGTTACTAGTCATTACTAGAGCAACGATAATGTAAATTTTGAGACAGTTTAAAATTAACCAATCAACAGCCAGAAAAAGCTTTAGTAAAATGCAGATATTCTATTGGACTAAGATTAGCCAATCAGAGACTTGAAATACAGAAGTTTACGAGTTTGGACGGTTGAAATATGTTAGTTGGCTGCAGATCTTGGTAGTGACCGGATGGAAGATGTGTTTTCTAAAGAAATATTACGTATTCGTGTGAAACGAAATTTAAGTATATACGTTAACAAAGTGCAAGTATTAAATTAAAGAATCTCGCAGCTCTTGATATCAGTGTAGTGCTATTTAATTTGTGCCAAGGATTAATAAAGAGAAGTGAATTTAAACTTAAAATCTGTGTAAGCCTACATTCTTGTCGCACCACGCCCTGTCTAAGAGATACGTGACTCTAAAACAATACTGACGCAGCCGACGAGGCAGACAAACATAAATACTACCTATAGAAACAGTTTAATAACAAAGTTAATATATTTTTTTAAACTTGGAGAGTAACAACAAAAATACACATTCAAATCAGCTTTTCATACGTAGCAGCTATTACGTAACAAACAATCCATACGTGGAGCTGAATAAATAAAAAAAAACTCCAAGAACAATAACTTCTTCAAATATAGTCTTTCAAACGTCAGTTCCCAGCTTTAAAACTTCATATATGTTTCAATATTTAGGGTACTAACCAAGCGGAATAATCAGGCAGTAACGTCAGGTTGGGTTCGATTCCTGTTGCCGACCTTCCGACCCATGGATTTTTTTCGGGGGTTTCCCGGTCACTAGGCGAAAACATTCAGCTCCCTGAATTTCCTGTCCCTCCATTTCACCTCCATTGGTCTCTTTTAGGGTTGTATGTGTCGACGGGAGGTCTCTGCGTGTGCATGGTAGAGGAAAATTTCGTCTCCCGGAATGGAGGCGTCCTCCGGGTTCCGGGCCCTCCAGGGGATGTGTAAGCCCACAGGGGGGATGTGAGTCGGCTGCGATCAGTGCCCAGCCTGGGAGTTTAAATCTGTTGGTAGGGATCCTGCCCTATGCCTGCCGTGCCCCTTGTTCCGGTCGCCCTCTTATCTCCTCTCACAATACCCCTCCCTCCCGGGGACGTGGTATAAGCACAAAAACCTCTGTAGGTCGTTGCTAAGTCCCCTCCGCGTTGAATCCTAATCAGGCAGTAAAAAAACTCAAGCAACATTGTTTACACAGCGAGACGGCTCAGATGATGGTATGTTGGCTCACATTTGGGAGATCGCGGATTTAGTTGCCATGTACCGATCAATCTGACCTGAAATTTGTCATGGTTTACCTCAGTCACCAGGTATTACAAAGTTCCACCCTACAAACTATTCTTTCACAAGCGTATTCTTTTCTGCTTCTTGTTAATGAAGATTAACGTTTGCAGAAATGGATTCATTTCACATTTCATTGTAGATACAAGAGAGACAGCGATAGTCAAATGTTTAAAAATGGGTCAGTATATGCTGGCTTTGAAATCCCAAACTCTTCAAATAATGGTAAACAATCGAATGGTGTCTTAGCTTTAAAAAGTATAAAATATTTGAAAATTCAAATTAATAACAAAGAATGCCACAATCCCACAAAACATTATGTTTAATTTGAGAGGAAAATGGAACAAACATCTATCGGTAACTAACTATACAGCACGAGGGCAGTTAAATGAATTATTACTTACCCTCTCGCGGATACCGGATGTACCTGTGGATACATTAGAAAAGATGTATAACTCTATGATAAGGCCGGTTTTGTTATATGGAAGTGAAATCTGGGGATGGGAAAGAGCAGAGCACGTAAATAAAACGCAGGTAGCATTTTGGAAAAGAGTTCTTGGAGTTTCACAAGGCACAACAAATTCAGGGGTATTGAGGGAGCTGGGATGTTATCAAAACAAAATATACTGTAAAATAAGAACAGTGAAGTACTGGCTGAGGCTGATGCAGGGGGATAACTCCACACTACGATCCAAATGTTATAAAAACCAGGGAGAAAACCTGTCTCCTAAGTTTTGGGCAACTGATTTGGAAAGGGGTTTGAGGAGAATAGGAATGGGGTCAGTATGGGAAAGAGCTGAAGCAAATGACAAAAACATATGGAAAGATGTCAAAAGAAGTCTAAGAGACATCAATCCATAGGAAGTAGAATGGGACTGTAAAATTAAACCTTCTCTCAATCTAGCAAATGAAATAAAATTGAATTGGGGCAAAGAGGCATATATACTAAACTTAGGAAAAAAGGAAAGATAAGGAACTGGAGGGCACAGAAACTGACTTAACGATTCTGGCAAGAGAATCTGCCCATTCTATGATTTGGATGAGGACTGGGTACATATTTTGGCGGAATGTGCACGTTGGGAGAACCAGCGAACAATTAAATTTAAAATAAAATTTCTTAAGTCCGTCAAGAAAGAGGTTGGCATGTTGGGATCTACTGGCTGACCAGAGGAACTGGCAAAACATGGGCAACTTCTTGACTAAAGTGCGCGAAGCTAGGTCAGATTTGTTCAGTTAATAAAGGTAATTTATCTCTATTTTCCGTTTTCTTGTTATTTTTCTGTTTTGTTCCTTTTTCTGTTATTTATTTTATTATTTATTTTGCTCTATTTTATTTTACATCGCTTTAACTCCTTGGTCATATCGCGACGAATTTGTCGATGGATAACTCTTAGAAAGACAGTTAGCCTTCTAGGTCTCATCCCTGTAACCACACGCTCCGTCGCGTGTCACAGAGACCCCAACGCATAGCTACCGAATCTTTTGCTTTCGTGCCGTGCAGACGGCATTAGGGTGCGTTTAGTCCACCCGCCGCCCCCATATAAAGGCGGACAGTTAGCTTTCTAGGTCTCATCCCTGTAACCACCTGCTTCATGCCGTGGGATGGCATTAGGGTGCCATCCAGTCTAACCGCCATCCCCACACAGAAAGGCGGACAGTTAGCCTTCTAGGTTTCATCCCTGTAACCACCTGCTGCCGTCCAGTCCAACCGCCGTCCCCACACAGAAAGGCGGACAGTTAGCCTTCTAGGTCTCATCTCTTGAAATGCCATCTTGCTTTGTCACGTGCCCACAGAAACCCCCAGCGCATGGCAACCGAATTTTCTGCTTCATGCCGTGCAGATGGCATCCAGTCTAACTGCTTACATTGTCTGTAGATAGATGGCATAGCATTCGCTATTACTACTTATTTTTCATTTTACTATTGTTTTAGACTTAAGGTGGAACTTTAGGTCGTGGTATTAAATATCCAATCCGGTATTTACCTTGGCGACTGAGGAAAACCACGAGAAAACCTCAGAGTTTGATCGGCCCACGGGATTTGAACCCGGAACCTCCTGAATGCGGGCCACAAACTTTACCGCTCGGTTTATTTATTTTGTCACCATACCTTGTATCTTAAATATGCATGTACGGTCAATGACCTATGCACTAAATACTTGTGTAGTAACTTCAATAATTTGAAACCAATAAAGATATCTTATCTATCTACTTATGGCCATGCAAAGACAACGGAGTCTCACTCACGTAGCGACCTGCTTCGCTTAAGCCTACTGTATTCTATTTGTTGCTCAACGAAATGTGTAATAATAACCCTTAAGCTGCCGTGGTGTGGGTGCTACGGACTCCCAACACTCGTGATAGTTCTGACGTTACCAGAAGTACGCTGGGCCAAACATCTGTTCGGAGTGGGTTGGGCTCGGCGGGGCAGTGGTTCCCGATACCCATGGTGATTAGGTACGTTTGGGCAAAGCCCAGGCGGGGTTGTGAGACGCGTTAATGAACCCCGGCACCAACTCGGAGAGCTGGTAAACGGTGGCCAGGCACTGTCGCCTCCACCTAGGTCTTCGGTAGTTTTCCGAAGTGGCGTATCACTTCCGTCCCTGTAAAACATAATGGAAAATCCCACGGAAGTTCTCCTCCCGTTTTCAGGGCGGAGCTGGCTTACCAGATCTTGCTTGTTTGATTTATTTAACCTCCATAGAGTCTGGAAGTATGCATGTGGGAGTGAATATAAGAGTGAGTGTGTTAAACAAGCTTAAAAACCAACGTTAAAGAATCTAGTTATTTGTCAAGTCAAAGCGCCGATACGACCAAAGAAGTTAAGGGGCTATACAAAAGAAACAATTAAAAAAGAGACATGAGTAGTATACAGAACCAAATAATAAATTAGAAAAGAGGCATGACTGGACAGGCTGGGCCTGCATAGTGGACCTAAAGATTAATTGTAAACACTTTCTTTTCAACGAAACATGGAGTACAGCAGGGCAGACATTCAAAACTAGTGACTTTTGCTGATCCTCTCGTTTTCCAAACTTAATATTTTCCTTGTTCAGGGGGAAGTAATAAGCAAAACCTAGAAGTACTTGTGGTTAAATACTCTAGAGCCATGGATAAATAAAAAATTGCTGCAGAGATTTAACGTTCAAAAGGATTCAGAATAACGTTTCATTCATGCAGATCGTTTAAGCTCACACAAGATATAAAAAAGGCCCATAGCTCAGTGCAGAGGGAGAGAGGATGTGGGGAAGGGGCAGTTTGTTACTATGTTGGTAACGTTCTTGTGTAATTACTTTGCTGTATGTTTTCTCATCCATTACGCCAGCTTCATATAAATCTCATATGGTTCGATAAAACTACGTGGGTGGTATTTCGCGCAGACGTAGAGTGGACCGTTTTTGCTTCCATTTTCAACAAAACAACTGAATCAACCACAACTCCTGGGATGGGTACATAATCATCATTATCAACATCTATCATGGTTTAAACTATTTCTGATCTGTTTGGACTCATTGCTGGCTCCATCTTTTAGCTGGCCTACCTCGACTGCAATGTCCTTACGGATATGCAGCCGCGATGACGCATTTGGGAGGTTCCGGGTTCGATCTCCGTCGACCTCCCACTCGGACCCACGAGTTTTTCGTAGTTTCCCGGGCCGACAGCCTAATGCTAGGTAGTTCATCTTGTAACACGACTTTCCGGCCCCTGCTTTTCTGTACTCATCTTCTTCAGGGCTGTGGGACTGGACGGAGGGTTGCGGGTTGCAGCTTGGCGCGGATGTGTGCTATGTAGAAGGTTTTTTTCCCTAGAATCGTTGCGAGACTACTCAGCTAGGACCCGACCGCCGGGCGACGGTGCATGCGTTCGATCTGGAAACGTTACGGACTCCATCCATTCTTGCGCCAGTCGTCATCCGGATCTGGTCGCCCTTCGGGTCTCTCCTCTTATCTCTCCCTGCCAGGGGTCACGGTAAAAAGCAAATAGGGCCGTTATGGCCTACTTGTGGTGTTCTGTCCAGGTTGCGCGAGCCCCTCCATTCGTTGGTACCTTTACCTTTTTACATACTATTTGTAATTCTTTTTGGATATTCCATTTCTCCTTCACTTCGGTTGCTTCTAATCTTCTTAACACTTTTTGTTGAGAATCCAAAATTCGAGCCATAAACAACTTTATAAAATTTAAGGTGGGTGTGTCTATGGACTTTCTTTGCAAATGTTCTTCTAATTCTACCACAAATATTTGAAATACATTTAACGTTCTATTAACATCCTTGTGCTTCATTTCCAGAGGAAATTCCTAAACAGTTAATATTTGTAGTGAGAAATGAGCGTCATTACCTCTTGAATGTGTTTTGCGTAAGCCGAGTTCTGCAATTACATGAGAGCGGTAATTATGTCCATTTCACTAGTATTGCATTCAGTATTTTATTTGCGACTACTTAATAATAGTTACTTACTTTATCTGCCTGCATGATACGATCGTTGATTTATAAATAACTGCATCACTCAATAAACACTGTGATACATTGCGATTCAATGTAAATCAAAGCTTAGTTAACATTATTCCGCTGAATATAGTAACGTTGGCCTAGAAGCAAAAGAACTAATGTAACGATATTAATTTGTTTACGATACCAATAGAATCTTATAGATTATCTGGAATCAATAAAAACTGGCTAATTCGTTCTGAATAATGAGTGATTTAGAAAAGAGTATGCCTTCAGATATTGAAGCAGCAGCCCCGACTGTAGTTTCACGGCTTTTGTGAAGTAAATTGAGTGACGCTGTACATAACAATCATCTCATATTGAAATATTTAATGTGATATTAGTGTATGTAATTAATAATATGAAATGTAATCTCTTCTGATATTGAATATTTTATTGCAAGGAATGTGTTGTATGCTTCTAACAAGTTACATTCACATGACTTTAACAGCTATTAAAAAAGCTAAAGTGAGAATCGGAATTTCAAAAAACATTCACATGACTTTCTCTACCCTCTCTCGTTTATTACTGGGTATAAAACCCATTATTACTAAAGCTTACTTTTATATCTCTATATTTTAATCCAAATAATAATTTTCAGAAATAGATACCTAAAACATTTCGTTATAAGAGATGCAAAGGGAAATGCGATAGTCAAACGTTTAACAACTGGACGCTATATACTGACTAACATTCCATACTGTTTCCATGACCGCGAGAAATAACTGGATGTAAACAGGACTTTAAAAGAAGGACCCAGTGATGAACAATTCGAAACATTAATAACGGATATCTCAAATACCTTATGACACTAAAAGGTTATTTGACATAAATTATGTGTTTTAAACAGATCTACAATTTTTATGTAGTACGTTTACGTCTGTCGCTTGACATTTAGCAGCTGTACAAAAGTATACAAAATTCCTTTCTAATATAGATGACTTCACATGCTATTCACAGAAAATTCAAGATATACATTTTATTTGTAATGTAAATATCTTTAATATATAGTATTTTAATCAAAATCGTTAGCCATTTTTTAGAAAAACAAAAATTTAGAAAAAGTTTCCATGTAAAGGG
The DNA here is from genome assembly GCA_030765065.1 of Deroplatys truncata. NCBI lineage: Eukaryota > Metazoa > Arthropoda > Insecta > Mantodea > Mantidae > Deroplatys > Deroplatys truncata. The sequence continues at coordinate 71,498,942 of CM060978.1, read as the reverse complement.
TAGTTTGAGGTAGGGGATTTTCTTGAAAATCTTCGTGTCGCATCTTTAGAAGGTGCTGAACCTAAATACCAAGTTATTTGAGTTATGCTGTTCACAGACACACATGCGCACCTTTATCTAAACTTTTTACTTTCTCTACTACGTATAGTAAGTAGGGGAAGTATTGTATTCCACCCAAGAATTCGATACCGAGATTTCACCGGAAATACATGTTTTGAGACCCCAGAAGTAATAAATTGATGATTTTAAGTTATGATTCATCTGTCAAAAAAAAGCATTTTTGGAAACATGTCCGTGTGTATCTGTGTGTGTGTGAACAGCATAACTCAGAAACGAACAGTCGGATAAACACCAAACTTAGTATTTAAGTTCAGTATCTTCCAGAGATACGACACGCAGGTTTTCAAGAAAATCCCCGCACCCTAGATTACCCTTTACATGAACATTTTTCGAAAATTTTAATTTTGATTTAAATATCATATGTTTAAGATATTTTCATGACAAATAAAATGTATATCTTGAATTTACTGGGAATGTCCCCAAAAGGATTTTTTCATTGTGAACGACTTTTGCATAACTGGTAAACCATAAGAGATAGACAAAATTTTACTACACAACAAATGTAGATCGCGTTAAAATACACAATTTATGTCATATACATTTTTTTGTTGAGTGAACCATTTTCGAGATATTGCTTGTTATTCCCTTAAATTTTTAATACTTATTTTCTCAAATGGGAATTCGTTATTTCTTTTTGTCTTGGATATGCAAAGGGTATTAATCTATGGCAAAGAGAATGGTGCTGCGCATAGCAACCAGCTATTAAGAGATATGTCTATGCTTAAAGGCTACTGTATTTTCATATTGCGCTTGTAAATTAGCAAGAAAATTAACAATAAGACAGAGTATGGAAACGTTTATCTCGATTAACATGAAGTAGATGGAGAATAAGCGTTTGTAAAAATAGTACAAGAGTAGAGAAAGTCATGTGAGTGTAACACATCAGATTTTTTTGTTATTATTATTAGTATTCAGGGTGGTTCGACACGTGTATTCCCGTGAAACCTCTCAGAATTGAATTTTTGGGTGGAATGCAATACCTTCTCTACCTTACTATGTACGTGGTAGAGGAAGTAAAAATGAAGACTATATAGACATCGAAGGTTTTATTTTAAGAGCTAAAGTCACAAACGTATTTAAGACAAACCTAAAGCGCAACTGGGAGCATGTTATCACTGGTTAGAAACCATCAACCATTTTTCAAGGCTTAAAATTTGCAAGCATTTACACCACATGAGCAATTTCCTATATCGCTCCTATGGGAGTACATTTTGATGTTACCGGGCGAAAGACGGGTTCATAACCAAATCCCTTTGCATTGTGTCACTAGTTTATTTGTGTATTCGCCTTATGAGACCAAAGCATGATTAATGTGGCGTGTAACGGATGCATACGTATCCGCTAAATCCTCCCCATTGTACGCCAGAGTTGGCGCAACAAATCGATGACACGTTTTAGGTTCAACGTGAGAAACTTTCGTACTAGGATGAACCGCGTCGAATCGCATTTCAGGACGCCTGGGAATCGTCCCAAATGTTGAGATACACCTACACCACCCCTTCTCAGGGGCATCTGGGCCCTTTCAGCACCACATTCTGCTTATCTTATTGATTGCAGACGCTACCAACTCATCAAGAACATCAGCGTCGTGCAGAACTTAAAAGATGTCACGTAAATCTCGAGAAGAGGAAGGATTTTCGTGCAAATGTGGCCCACACATCTTTTCCTCTGCAGGATAAATGTAAATAATTATATTCTCTATATTTCCTTACCCGTTTCCTTCCCAATTGGGGAACATTCTGCATTAATAGTACATGGATGGTACACTGGAAAATTCTTTATAATATTTATTGAATACGTACATGAAATTACGCACTAAATAACAAATAAATAATCAAATTGAAATGTAAATATATGTAAAGATAATAAACAGAAACTCAGAAACTCTGTTGGCTTAAAAGCGCTCTTATTGGTGTACTATGGGTATGTACACAGAGCGCCAAAGAAAAACTTCAGCGGATTTTGTATCGTTTTCTGGGGTCTTTGAGGCGCAGAGCATAATGGCTTGATGACACAGCAATAAAGGGAAAAAGAGGGAAGGTTGATGCCTTTGCTTTTTCTGGTGTTATTGAAACCAAAACATGTTTATTGTCTCAGAACCAGTCATGCCGTATACTAGCGAAATTACTCGTGGACGTAATTTGGGCATGTGGGAGGCTGGTCACACTGTTACAGCAAGCAACGGTAGTGCATAAGAGTGATTTTATAGTAAATTACTGGATGAAAATATTCCAGGAAATTGGAGAAATACTCGTCAGAAGGTGGGCACTCCCCATAAAATATCCACAGATGATGATATTCGTTTACTAAATGCAAATTACTCTTTTGTTGTAATTGACTGATCATGTTTAGAAACTAGAGATAAATGTGTATATGTATGTAGTTTACTGAATATGACATACATATTATGGCAATAAAATTGGGTTATACTTTTGTCTATAATCCTGTTGTATTCCTATGATCAGCAATATGTTAATAAAGGTATATTAACCAATTGTAGTTTGAATTAGAGGGAAAACATGCCGCTTTATTTATTTATTATTTAGTTTTATTTGCTTCTATGCAGCTACAAGCATTGATATCACTGTGAGAATACAGTTCTGTTTATTTTTTGTTATAAAGTGCTACCTTGCTAAGTATTTAATGAATAGCATTCAAGCTTTATTTGCACCCCCTGAAAATCTTCTCACACTACACATTCGACAATTCGCTAACCTGGGCGCTCATCAAGTTTTGCCCTTAGCTTTTAACCCTTTCAAAGGCATGTCCTGCACTAACCGATAAGGTATGGGCTACCAATCACGATAAGAGGTCTGTATGACAACTGAATGCAGTCATTCTATCTCTCTCTCTTTTAGCCAATACGATCGAGAGCGTAAACATATATTTCGTTTCTACGCCATTTTGTAACCTTTGTTGTGGTTATTGGTGTAACTATTTAGTAGGAGTGGCGCACCCTTGAACCGTGGCCTAAAGCAACGAATGAAATAGTCATGGCTTCGCAAGGCCACGTACAACGATAAATAATGTGACAAACGCGAGGTGCAGTGAGACTTTCTTTGGCGCTCTTTGTACATTGCCATTGTCATGGGGAGGTCACTTGTATGCTAAAAAATGCACTCTTTATTAAACTTCGTATTTTAATTCTCCTATTAGTCTTTATCCTCTCAAGTGTTATGCTTATTAAAACAGCCTGGCGTGTTACATTCACGTGACTTTCTTTACCTCTAGCGCTTATAAGTGGCCATACAAATTATTCTTACGAAAGTTTATTTTCCAATCCTCTTCATTTTAATCGAGATAAAACCTTCCGGAAATAGCTGTATACACAATTCGTTATAGATACAAAGGGAATAGGGATAATAAAATTATTTAGAACCCGATCCTATGTACTGGCCTTAGAATTCCATACTCTTTGCGCTCCATCGCGAGAAATAGCTGAATATCGGAACGACGAAAACAAAGTATTGAACAATTCGAAGTATTAATTAACGTATATCACGGAAACGGCTCATGCCGCAAAAAAGTTATTTGAAATAAATTGTATGTTTTAGTGATCTATGGTATTTTTGTGTAGTACGTTTTCGTCTATCACTTAACGTTGCAGTTATAGAAGATTATACAAAATTTATTCCGAATGAAATGGACTTCACAGGCTATTCTCAGAAATCTGAAGATGCACATTTTATTTGTAATGTAAATAACTTTAATGTATGATATTTTAATCAAAATAGTTTGAGCCATTTTTGGGAAAATAAAAAGTTCCGAAAAAATGTTCCATGTAAAGAGTAGTCTGGGGTGGAGGTTTTCTTGAAGTGTTCGTGAAGGGGAAGTGTTGTATTCCACCCAAAAATTCGATACGGAGATTTCACCGGAAATACATGTTTTGAGGTACCCTGAATCCAAATAAAGCATTTTTAGAAAAAGGTCTGTGAACAGCATAACTCAAAGACAATAGGTCTGATAAATACCAAACACAAAGATTTTCAAGATAATTCCTCCATGCTAGACTACCATTTACATGGAACATTTTTCGAAGTTTTATTTTCTCAAACATAGCTAACGATTTTGATTAAAATGTCATATATTTAAGACATTTTATGGCAAATGAAATGCATATATTGAATTTTCTAGGAATTACCCTAAAAGTTCTCTTCATTCTGAATAACTTTTGTATAACTGGTAAACCGTAAGAGATAGATAAAATTTTACTACACAAAAATGTAGATCTCTTAAAACACGCAATTTATGTCATATACATTTTTTATGGAGTGAACCATTTCCGAGATATTCCTTGCTATTTGTTTGAATTTTCTGAAATGGGAATTGGTTATTTGTTTTTTTATGTTCTGAACATACAAAGAGAATGAATGCACCATATAGCAACCAGCTCTTAATATATTTGACTATGGCTTAAAGCCTACCATATTCCCCTTGCATCTACAAGAAAATTAGCAGTAACATTCTAACATGAAGTAGATGGAGAATAAGCGTTTGTCAAAACAGTTTGTACAAGAGTGGAGAAAAGTCATACGAGTGTAATACATCAGATTTTTTCTATCACAGCAACATGGACTGTTAATGAGAGGGACAGTGGATCTTGTATTACAGCGAAATCAGTACTGGCCACGAAAGCCAGAGTTTCCCTTGACCTGACAAACATCGCAGGTTTGCTGTTCTGCTTTCACAATGGACTAAATGTCGAGAGATTCCTTTGTTTGCAACACTCCACATCTAAAATGCATAGCCTGCTAAAACCTCTTTACAGCTGCACTTTCTGCTAAGAAAGCCACTTTCCGTGCTTCACTCACAAGTCCACCAACAGGTAGATAGATATCATTGGAGAAATAAGAAACTTAGGAAATAGTGTGCTTGCGTGTGATGCTTCATTTCATACCATCAGTGGCGGACCGTGCCAGTTAAAGGGGGACGAGCGGTCGTGCAATAAACTGTTAACATTGAAATTACTGGTTCAAACTGTAGCATCGTGTGCTTTTTCATAGTTTTCCCAGGTCGGCGGACGTATGCTGGTGTAGATTATATACAACAATTTCTTCTCATTGCGGTAGATATACTGTGAGGAGAGATTCGTTTCTTCCCTGGAATGGAACCTTCTCCCCAAACCTATCCGTGAGGATAGAGGGAAATCGAAAGTATGGCCGGGAAAGCCCAATCTGGAAACGTTAGGGGACCGCCACGCTGCGCTGCGATCATCAAATTTGCCCCTCGAAACAAAAAGTTTACCAGAATATTGTTACATGTTGGGGTGAAGGCCAGAAGGTTCCCAGCAAATTATTAAATGTTAATTACCCCAACACGCTCATGGGGGAAAAGTAGCACAGGAAATGCGAAAGGACCAGGACCTTGGTAACTACATTTCGATTGAGGGGAGATGCCTCGCACACGCGACCTACTCCTTACACACTTCAATAAGTGACGCTCAAACACACAAAGTAGTAACGCTACTATCTGTCCCGTCTCTCCAACCCCGGCTAGGCTCGCTAGCCAGAGCTGGCGAGTGTCATACCAAACGGAACTTCCAACAAGTCGAAAGATATAACAAATCACCCCAATAATACCGTCGACAATGCGACGTACAATGTGTCTGGTGTGACAATAGCTACTCATATGCCAGAATATTTTCCTGACATTTTCATTTTCGATATACTTGTATATTTTCCCAATGCACTGTTTCCTCGGTCCTTTTTATGTTTCTGAAAAATCAATAGCCTTGGTTTCTTCTTTTTCCTGTCAAGCATTATGCATACTGGATCTTTTCCGAAGCCAATCTTCAAATTATTATTCTCTCCAATCTCCAACGGTGTTATCCAATATATCTTACTCTGTAGTAAAGGTCGGTACCAAATGTTTAACAATTAGATACTATATATGCCAGAAAAATAAATAGAGAAATTAAAGTAGAAGAAAAGGGAATACGCGATAATAAACTGTAGATACTAATTTAAGGACATAAGAATAACAAAGTAGTGTAATTGAGGTATAACTTGTATAAAGTAATAAAGTGATACCGGAATTATTGACTTGTAAGATTAGTAATTTGTTTAAAAACATGAAATGGAGATAGATAAATATTTGCAATAAATTCCATATATTAAAATCAATGCATGATGTAAGGAGAATGAATTACAATTCCGCCAGTGGAAGAACTCATAACCAGGCAAGTTACGTGTTGAGGGAAAGCAATTAATTGGAAGTGAAAGTAGCTAAGGTAATTAGTGTTCCAGCAAACTCAGTCAACAAGAAACACATTAGCTCAAGGTTCAGGTAATTAGAACTCAGTGAATTCAGAAATCAGAGAGTTGCATGAAAATGCACGTATACCAGTTTTGAAAATTAGAAAGCGAAAGAATTCTTAGAATTTAGTAAGTCAAAAGAGTAAAAGTTGTGTTTCAGATGCAAATAAGAAGCTTAAGATTTGGCAACGTATAACATAGGAACTTTGGTGAGGTATTCATGAAGTAGGTGGGACTCAATTTGATAAAATTAGGGTCTTACAGTCTTTTACAGTTTACAGAAGTATTTTACTGTGATCAATTATCAGCAGTCCTTAGCGCTTACAGACCGCGCTAGGGTTCTCACATACTTGGCGGCAGCTGCAAGGGGATATACCGTTTAGCATTTCACCGATTCACGGCAACTTACACTTCTCATTGTTACGGAAACAACTATTTTTAACCGTAAATTTCCTGATATTTCAGAAGTTAGCAGGTGTAATACTTCAACAGTTACAATTTTTCGTGCTAAGGTTCAGTTTAATTCATCATCAAACTGTCGGCAACCTGCTTCAAATAGCTGATGTATTAGCCTCCATTAAATTTATCAACCAACCTAATTGGTATTGTCTATTTTCACTTCCATCCACGCGTACCCTTAGAGAAAGATCCCATAACTCACCAGTGTAGACGGCAGCAGATTCGGAAGCGACGGAGGTGTTGGATTGTCTCGCAAACCAGGTGGCCAACACAACACGTCTTTAGTTGAAGTTAGTCTATACCGGATATCGCGGATGCCAAAAGATTTGCTTAAGCAGAACTGCGAAGGGGCCTCCATACCGACAGAGAGGAAACCGCTAAGTAAAACACTAATGCTTGAAAACGAACACTAATTGTTATTATTGGTCCCAGAGCTCATTTATAGAGAAACTGCCCGCGATATGAGATGTTCCGGGTTCGGCTCTCGGCTGGGCACCAGAAAGTTGTCTTTAAACAAAACCATTTCACAGTTTGCCCAGAGTCTGGTGTTTGAATGTGAGAGTACCTATGTATGTGTGTGTGTGTGTGTGTGGGGGGGGGCGAGTGTTATCGGTTATTTAATAAGTAATTCGCTCATTAACAAGAATTCAGGATTGTCACTTGACGCAAGCCTGAGATCACGTGTTAAGTCATTTAGTTTCATGACAGTTAATCTACAATCAGTAGAACTGTGCGACACCAATTGGTGCCGCAAAATTAACAAGATTAAAGAAAATTATATGTTATTAATTTATGTACCCTTAAAGGTGCGTTAGAATTAAGTTATTTTCTATTAGTGCATTATTCATAATAAGCCTTGGTGGACGAATTGATGCAAGGGCCTCACAGGCGGAGGCAGTCGCGGCGATGCTGCGCTGGCTGGTGGCGAAGCGGCGGTTGAGGCAATGGTTGCCCTGGGCTGCGGCGAGTTCTCCTCGGCGGGTGCCGGAGGAGACGAAGAGATTCCTGCCTTAGCAGGAGCGGAGACTGAGCGAAACTCCTCCTTCGCCATCTCGGAGCTGAGTGTGTTGCTTTGTTCTGCACTGCCTCTTAGAACAGCATTGATGCGGCAACTTCTTTTGCATATATGTGTGCGGGGAACCTAAAACTTCAAAGTGAAACATGTTGCAAAATGCGTAGCTATGCATCGTTAATAGTCGAGCCTAGTGGAGATAGAAGTGAAGAAATGGAATTAGATTACTTTATCTGACTAGTATGAAGAGAGATGTTAAACAAGGATAGAGAGACGTAATGGCTGAAGGGTTAAAACTAAGTTAGACTACTTTATTTATTTATTTTTCATAGGATGCTAGGTGCTACGCCAATAAAAATTAGTGTTAGATATTCTGGCTGTAGTAGCGTCGCTTTCTGGGTGTATAAATATAACTTTTGTCAAATCATTTTCACACGAAGGCGCAACTTCGTCACTCGTGTGATGGGCTGCACATAAGTTCTTTGAGGTACTGCAAGTGTGAAACTTGAGCAAATATGAAAAATTAAAAAATTAAATCTTTTCATAATAAAATAATATGAATTACCAGATCTAAGAATACATACAGTTTTTTCTTTTACTGTTGTCGCATTTAAACTACCAATTAAATGAAGCTAAAATCGTCAGGCGCTTTCTTATTATAGGAACACCGAGCTTTAAACTTTGTTTTCTCGCAAACCATTTTTCAGCATTTTTTCTTTCTCAAAATGCTCCACACGAAGCATTTTTTTTTGCTAATTTGTCTGAAAATTATTCTACAGTCTCTGAAAAGTACATTAAAGAAAATAACCTTATACTTTTTTAATATAAGTATCCATTTTTAAAAAATAAAATATTAACTTTTGAAAATTCAAGAATATTTTATAGTACAAAGAGTAACTATTATTGAATATTAATTACGATTTGATTGATATCAGAATTTGTATATATGATTTACTGTATAACCTGAATTTAGGATCGTAATATTCTAAAAATGTATTTGCGGGACATTTTTACCACAACAATGAATTTACACAATAAAAATAATATTTAAACAACCAAGCAAGCTAGAATGTTGATATATGGCAAAAATGCTAATGCTATTATGTGTAATAACTGGCACAAATTTCAATAAAGTGTTTTACATATTCTGAATTTTCCAAATTTAGATGCATTACCTTAAGATACGGAAGCGTATGAACTAAGCAGAAAAGGCAGCTAAAGTTTCTTAGAAGGGCGGGAAAGCAGGGCAGCTATTATTTTAATGAATAAAATTCTGAGGAATATATTAGGTTAGCGAAATAGGCCAGGACACCAAAGCCATCATTTTATATTAACGAAACGTAAATAAAGTTATATGGAATTTTATTTAAATCCGCGTCATTATTAATTTTATTCTCTCTCATAGCCAGGCCCTAGAGATAGGATTAATTACCCAGTCAGCATACCCTAGGGATTTACAGCAACTGTACACATCACTACGGAGACGAGAGAGAACATCTTCTCTACTCGACACATTATTACGAAGATAATGGTTGCTTAGGAACCTCCAAGGCTCCATAATTTGAGCAAGCTCTGTCTACTTGCACTATCTCCGTATTTCTCCTACATCTCCATTTATGCACACATTCCGCAGATCTTTTGTTGTTACACTCAGTAAGAAGATATATTAAAAATCCCACTTTGGACAGCTCGTCTTTATTTTCCTTCGTTTCTTATTACCCAAGTCTCACTGCATATTTTAATGCTGGTTACTATTCTGTGTAGTCTCTGCTTAATTTATTTTCTTATATTCTTACCATGATGCATTTTAATATAAGAATTAATTTTATTATACCGCGCGCGCGAAGTCACCTGTGGACTGCCAGTAAGCAGCTCCCAACACTTGAGTGGGACCTTCAAGCGCCGTGAGAACAATAGCCGTGCTGAGCATAGTCACTGTCTGCCGCTTCACCGCTCCAGAGGATTCCTTTGGGCCGTTTCGAGTAGGTTCCTCTTCTAGAAAGGTACATGTTGCGGACAGTGATGCGTCCATTTTTGTATGTTGTCACTACAAGAGAATCAAGGTCCGAGGAATTTGTTCGGCCGACTGGAGAAGGCATGCCTGTTTTATCCCGGGCGCTTCCTCATGTAAGAAATGAATTTGTGTTTTATTTATGGACGAAGTTTATTTAACTACTGTGCTCCTTAGCGTCCGGAAATTTTGCTCAAGAGGCCTCTTTATCAGGCTTAAGGTTCTTTTACGAGCCGTAAATCTACGACACGGGACCACCGGCTTTACTTCCCTTCCGAAGGAAGCCATGCTAAGGATTTTTACACCGGAACCCGGGACCTCGCAAACTAGAGGCTACACCACTACACCACGGAGGACGACTATTCAGGTGAGGTGGCTCTAGGCGATCAAGCCGGGTTCTCATCTCAGCTCGGCTAAATATGCAGGTCCCCTTGGGGCGGACAAGGCTCCTCTTGGCAGGGTGAGACAATTAGTAGTAAGAGCATTGAGCTCAAACACTGTCCGGAATCGTCAAGTCGTCTCTATGAGATCCCTCTAGATAAGAGAAGACGGGAGATGGTCAGAGAGGGCATAGTATTTACTCCACTGACGAATGAGTCAACTATTCTTCCAGTTAAAAGGACGGTACTTTGACAGGTAGCGAGGAACAGTTAAGACTAACCCCATCTAAGATGAGTGTGTGGAACTCCACCTCGGCGTGAGGCCGAGGCCATACCCACTAAAAAACCTCCACCGGAGGGAAAAGTCATGGTAAGGTTGAGACAGTAACTATGGTTATATATGCCATATATATAATAATGTGAATTATAATGTGAAACGGTATTAATAAGAAAAATACTTGTTGTATAAATAGAAGTTAAGGCATAAGTTTTATGTATGTGCAAGTTTAGCTGGAGCTGTGGAATTCTTGTTAAAAGCCGACAAACATATCTTTGTGTTAGAATTAGGGCCCAGGCAAAAAGGACTTGTACGGGAAGGTCATAAAAGCCAGACCTTGAGTCTTTGTGAAATAGAAAATGCGACAAGCGAACACAACATATGTTTGTAGAGAGGCCACATGTTTGCAAACGTAGAACAATAGCCGGGTAAGTCTTCTGGAAGGTTCCAAGCTGAACGAAGACAGACAATGAAATTTTAAGGAAGAATATGTTTAAAATCTTTAAGGGAAGAAATGTTAGTTCTAGCGACTCCATCAGCCAGGGCGGTTGAGTATAAAGTGCTGCGATGTGAATAAGATACATATAAGCTCTCAGAAGCAGGCGATATTATTTACTTCTTATAATGTAGTAGGAACGGTGAAAGGTTATCGATTTAAAGGTCTATAGGAACGTGTGATAAATATTACAATTATTTCTAGAGCACATATAAAATACTTGATTGCTCAGCGACCGCAAGTTTGGCATACGAACAGGGTAGGGCTCGACCGTTCTACAGCTCCAACTAACTTAAGAACTGTGTAGATTATTACTAAGACAGTCAAAGCGTGTGCTATAAAAGCATAGTGTTCTTCAATAACTTAATCTATTGTTAGAGTTGTTACTTATTACCTTCCTTCCCGTATCACACCCTGCAAAGTTATACATGCTTTACCAAAAACCTAAATAACAGCAGCCGTGTCAAGAAATAAAAATAAACAATAAGAGTAACAACTAAAACATCAGATATTTAACAACATTACCACAGTTCATATATTAATATATCGGACATACTGCGAGTTATGCTCTCCCTCCACGAGTTTACCGCAAGGTGAGGCAGTACCGCTCTTGCACCTGCGGATTCAAAGGCAAGGAAATGTTGGCCAGCCATAGGCTAAGGCTAAGGCCAAGGTGTGGAAGGAGGCCGGACGTAACCATGACCGAAGCCCTGGTTGCGCCCTGGCGAAATTTAAAGTGGTCGTTTTTGAGTATTCTGGAAGGCGCCGTGGCGCTGCGTCCTACAGTATTACTGGTGTTGGGCGTCACAAACAGGCACTTGTGCGCGAGTCGTTGGATCTGAGCCAATGGCTGCGTCGCTTGAACAGATATTTAATACATGCAAGTATATAAATACATATTTACACGGATTTGATTAGTAATTAATCAGTTTAATCTATATTCCTTAGCTATTACTTATGTGAATATTCTAAGGTACACATGCACTTAGGATTGGGGTATGCCACGCCCCTCTATCTATTCATCACAGAACCGTGGCCATTGCGTCTTAACTCCTGCGCTAATTACCCGTGGTGCCATCTAGTTTATTGGGCTTGACTTAATGTGCATCAGCGCCGCTATGGAGCGCGTGTAAACTATTTACATATCATTTGCTATTAACAGTATACTAGTGCGTCGAGTCTGTGGTGAACTCGTCTATCCTTGTGGCGGGGTGTCGCTACAGCCCCCTTTGTATGCGGGACCTATACGAGGCTGCTCTGCCCAGTAAGTTGTGTTAGTTAAGAAGTTACGAAGTTAAGTGCAGTCAAGAAGTCTAAAAGTATGGGACAGTTAAAAGTGGACTGTGCGAGTGGAGTTCAGGTATGAGTTGTGACTCTACAGTTCAGTAGCGATTTGAGTCGACGGATCAGTTGTGCTCTGTTTTGAGTGTGTATCAGTTGTATCTACAGTGTAAAGTTGAGATACTTAGGTGCTCAGCTGAACAGTGACAAATCAAGTGTGTTCAGCAATGACGTATAATATTTTTTAATTCGAATATTTGAAAGTAAGGCACCTGTTAAATTATTTGTCCTACAACTATTTAATTCGATAATTGCTTTACTCCTGTTGCCATTATGTCTGTATCATCTCCCAAAATGATCGTAGTATATGCTTTTATCATTATTCGGCTTGAATATTGATCTACATATATTTTCCTCATTCTCTATCTTCTGCTAACTTTACTTGCCTGAATTAGGTTCTTTCGCGTCAAGTCGTGATTCTTCGTAACGTTCATAACAGTAGAGGAAGTCACTGCCCACACATCCTTCTTTAACTCATGTTAAAGGAATTCGCATTCATTGTAATCGTAATAAACGTCTTGTATCAGTTTCCAACACTCAGGTTGTTCGCATGTGTATTGTAAATGCTCAATAGCACATTTAACCCTTTATCTCGAACTCATGAAAAAAAATGAAGCAAAACATTTTTTGGTGTGGTGGTGGTGGAGTGGAGTTTAAGGGCCCGTCGACAGCTAGGTCATTTGGGCCCAAAGAAAAAAACATAAAAGCAGTTAAAACTGAAAATGGTCGATCTAAAAACGCAGTAGAAGAGACTAAAAACGAAATAGCCGTAAGACCATATATGGGGTTAAAAGAGAATAAAATCCAGGACTAAAAGTATCGGTAAAAATGGAATAAAAGCTAGGCTAAAAACACAAAACTAAAAGGCAAGTTATACTTGTGGAAAAAACCCGATTTTAGTAACGAACCGCATGGTCTGCCTTACTGCCACTGGGTCATCGCCTAAAACTGAGGGCAGCGTAAAACCCAGGTCATAAAACTGACGATCAGGGGCGTATTTCGGATAATCAAACAGTACATGTGACACGCTAATCGGCACAGCACACGTCGAACAGACAGGGGCCGCATCACGCAGAAGATGACCGTGTGTGGCGCGCGTATACCCGATTCTTAGGCGGGTCAGAACTACTTCTGATCGCCGTGATCCCCAGCAGGAAGTCATTTTTTGGGATACGGAATGAAGTAAATAAAGTCTCCTGAACACAAATATTTCAATTATTGTTAAAAAAATGCAGTCAGTTGCCCTAGAACAACATTGATCAAACAAACATTAGTCAGAATGCTTCACTGTTACTTATCGCTTTGTATGAAAGGACCTAAAACAAGTTCTCTTAGGAAAAACACGTAGTTCTTGCTTAAGGCACATAATAAACTGATGTGGCTTGTGAGCAACATTACGAGATAGAGTGTTAAATCTGATTGGAACAAATATACGTATTGAAACTTGGAAGCAGGGAATGTTCCAAGACTTCACGTCATATTCCTACATACTTATAATTGTTATATTGTAAACCAATCCTCTCCATACGATAAGAGCGTTACTTAATCCAACATCGAGGTCACAATATTTCCTTTCAATATGAACTTTCAAAAACGTTATGCTGTTATCCCTAAGGTAATTTAATCTTTTAATCATTAATTATGGATCTAAAAATTAATTATAATATTAAAATCAAAAAAGAGATTATCTTATCTCCTGTGCTTTTACTTAAAACCTAAATTAAATTAAATTATTATAAAAAGTATTTACTTCATTCAACCATTCATACTGGCCCTCAATTAAATGATTATAAAACACTAATTCGTTGCAGTGCAAAGTTGGAGGACAGTAATTTTGTAACTTATAACTAGATCTATAGTTATGTTTTGGAACGACTCCACTCATGGAACCATTCCAAAATAACGGTTAAATTATTTATTCCTCTGCAGTCACACGTCCATTATATATTGACCCTATTATGTGGAATGAATTTTATAGCGAGTCAGTAACTGATATAAGAGCTACCAAGTGCATTTTTTACTTTCTCTACTACGTATAGTAAGTAGGGGAAGTATTGTATTCCACCCAAGAATTCGATACCGAGGTTTCACCGGCAATACATATTTTGAGATGCCCTGAATGCAAATAAAGAATTTATGGAAACATGCCCTATGTCTGTCTCTTAGTCTGTCAGGCTATGAACAGCATAACTCAAAAATGAAAAGTTGGATAAGTACCAAACTCGGTAGTTGAGTTTACTATTCTCCATGGATGTAACATGAAGATTTTCAAGAAAATCATCTCATCAGACTACCCTTTACATGAAACATTTTTCGAAAATTTTGTTTTGTTCAAAAATGGCTCTGACGATTTTGATTAAAATATCATATGTTTAACATAGTTTTATGGTAAATGAAATGTATATGATGAATTTTCTGGGAATGCCCCCAAAAGTCCTATTCATTTGAATGGTTTTTGTATAACTGTTAAACCATAAGAGATAACAAAATTTTACTACATCTCGTTAAAATGTGCAATTTGTCACATTTTTTTGTCGAATCAACAATTTTCGAGATATTTTTACTTTCCCTACTACGTATAGTAAGTAGGGGAAGTATTGTATTCCACCCAAAAATGAGATTTCACCGGAAATACACGTTTTGAGGTCCCCTGAATCCAAAAAAAGCATTTATGGAAATATGTCCGTGTGTGTGTGTCTGTCTGTGTGTGTGTCTGTGAACAGCATAACTCAGAAACGAACAGTCGGATAAACATCAAACTTGGTATTTAGGTCCAGTATCTTCCAAGGATGCGACACGAAGGTTTTCAAGAAAATCCCCCCACCCCCAAATTACCCTTTACATGGAAGATTTTTCGAACATTTTAATTTTCTCAAAAACGGCTGTAACGATTTTGATTAAAATATCATATGTTTAAGATATTTTTATGACAAATAAAATGTATATCTCGAATTTCCTGGGAATGTCTCCAAAAGTATTCTTCATTGTGAACGACTTTTGCAGAACTGGTAAACCATAAGAGATAGACAAAATTTTACTACACAAAAAATGTAGATCGCGTTAAAATACACAATTTATGTCATATACATTTTTTTTGTTGAGTGAACCATTTTCGAGATATTGCTTGTTATTTCCTTAAATTTTTCAATACTTATTTTCTCAAATGGGAATTCGTTATTCATTTTTTTGTCTTGGATATGCAAAGAGTATTAATCTGTGGCAAAGGGAATGGTGCTGCACCTAGCAACCAGCTATTAAGAGATATGTGTGTGCTTAAAGGCTACTGTATTTCTACATTGCCCTTGTAAATATACATTTCCCTTATATCTACAAGAAAATTAGCAACAAGATTAATATCTGGATTAACATGAAGTAGATAGAGAATAAGCGTTTGTAAAAATAGTTTGTAGAAGAGTAGAGAAAGTGATGTGAATGTAACACATAAGATTTTTTAATTCTAGGAATTTCTTCGCTTTTAGTCAGAATGTAGCCATTGTTTACTTGGCAATGAATAGGTATACACATATAATGCAGTTGTTTTTATTTTTCGTGCCCTGTTAGAAGCGTTGTGCTTTTATCTTAGAAATGGGAGTTGTTGCACCGAAGCATGAAATGAATAATTCAATGATGCTGCTTCTTAACACCTTCTTATCAAGAAGATAGGAGTAAAAAGGCAGAAGGAATGTAAGACTTTAATACAAAGCGTACTTTATAAGGAGCGTAAACGTGGGATGGAAATACACGTAATGAGGTAGAAGTAGTCGGTAGAAAAATAACGAACGATGTAAAAAGAGTAACAAAAACATCTGGAAGGCAAAGAATAAGAAATGCATATTAACAAGACATATAGAATGCCTCATTAGCGACAGTCTTGCGTTTAAAGATTTGTTGTTTGGATTGTTATATCCGTACTGCAACCGTAATTTTTCTAGTTATTTACGATTCCACTCAAGTAACATACAAGCTGCATATAACATTGTAGCCAATAACAGCATCTTAATTACTTTCCACAAACGGATGTTTTAATGGGGATGAAGCGAAAGAACTGCATTTTTACTTGCTCTACTGCGTATAGTAATTAGGGAAAGTATTGCATTCCACTCACAAATTTGATACCAAGATTCACCAGAAATACATGTTTTGAGACCCCTCAATCCAAACAAAAATGCACTTTTAGAAAAAGGTCCGTGTGTGTGTCTGAATAGCGTAACTCAAAAACAAAAGGTCGGACAAACACCCAACTTGGTGTTTTAAGTTCAATATCTTTCGAAGATGCGGCACAACATTTTCAAGAAAATCCCCCCACCCTAAACTACCCATTATATGGAACATTTTTCCAAAATTTTGATTCCCTCAAATATGACTAGCAATTTTGATTAAAATATCATACGTTTAAGATATTTTCATGATAAATGAAATGTATATCTTGAATTTTCTGGAAATGTCCCCAAAAATTCTCTTCATTGTGAATGGCTTTTGCATAACTGGTAAACCGTGAGAGAATATTTTACTACATAAAAATTGTAGATATCTTTAAAACACAATTTATGTAAAACAATTTTTGTAGAGTAAACTATTTTCGAGATATTCCTTGTTATTTGTTTGAATTTTCCAATAACTATACTTTTTCTGGAATGGGGATTAGTTATTTTTTATTATTATTATTATTATGTCCTGGACATACAGAGAGAATGGAATGCTCTACATAGCATCCAGTTCTTAAAATATTTAACTATTGCTTAAAGCTACCATAATCCCCTTACACCTACAAGAAAATTAGCAATAAGATTAATATCTCGATTAACATGAAGCATATGGAGAATAAGAGTTTGTAAAAATAGTTTGTACAAGGATAGAGAAAGTCAAGTGAGTGCAGCATATCATATTTTTGTTATTATGGAGTTTTCTGAAAATATTGCTTAAAACATTTATAAGATTACTCCCCCTTGATATGAGAATAACAAACATTTTAATTATGAACTTCATACATTTTCAGGATAATAATAGGAATGGTTTCTGAAATGTTATGCACGTCTTCAATTTTGCCCCCCCCTTTCTGGCATTTATATTACGTTACTGATCGTATTTCCGAATACGCTTCTTCGAACAGTCCCATTTTTTCAGGAAATCATAAATTTCGACAAATGACCCATGTAAAGGGTAGTTTGGGATCTTGAAAGTCTTCGTGTCGCATCTTTGGAAGGCGCTGGACTTAAATACCAAGTTTGCTATTTACGTTTTTGAGTTATGCTGCTCACACACACACTTTTGGATTCAGGGAGCTCAAAACATGTATTTCGGTGAAATCTCGATATTAAATTTTAGGGTGGAATGCAATACCTTCTCTACCTGCTATGTATGTGAAAGTGAAAATGATTGCTAATAAATTGTAATCAAAACATAGCATAGTTTAGAAATATATCCTATTTTCCTTAAGAAGTAGTACAAGTGGGCTAGTGAACTTTGAAGATATTGCTCTGCACCGTATAAAAATGTTAGTGTTATATTTTAAATGGTTTCCGAGATAATGTGGTGATGAAATTGAGAGATTTAACACTGGGAGAATAGAGTTTTTATTCTCCCCTTAAGCGGAAAGGAACTGCACAAACGCTATCAGATGACGCCAATTGAAAGTGCATCGCAGAACATTACTCCTAATCTAATGCGCTAGGAGTAATCGAGTAATGCAACACGCAAATTATTGCAATAACTGTGATGCCTAACCTTTACGTTATCCGCAGTACTTGGCAATGTTGAATCTACCGTAAACAGCCATAACTCTGCTCTGACTGACCAGCTGAAAAACAGTAGCTGCCAGGCAAACATTTCCCAAAGTTATATCTAGACGAACTTCTGCTGTTGGCAGCGACAGAACTGGAACAACGAAACATATCAGCATTACAGGGGTGTACACTACTGTATAACAAAGTTGCAACATACAAAAGTTGCTTCAAATCCAATTATTCATAAGGTTACTTAGCTAATCTACCTGTGAAATTTGAAAATGTATTCTTTAAGGAATTAATTGGATTTTTTTTTCCAGATATTTGTGATCTTTTGTAACAAATTCTAGTTTTTACTTTCTCTTCGTATTACGCCCAAAAATTCGATAAAGATTTCACCGTAAATATAAGGGTAATTCAAATGAAACCCGGTCACTTGTGTAAAGTAATGGTAACGATTTTATTAACTCAAAAATAGTCGCCAAAACTGTTGACACATTTATCCCATTGCGACACTAGCCGGTCAATTCCATATTTGAAGAAGCTAGTAGGCTGCTGTCGGATTCAGGCCTGGATCCATTCAGATGAAAAAGTCCATAAACATGAGTCACACGGTGAAAGGTCTGGACTGTACGGTGGATGTTCCAGCGTTTTCCGTGGAAACTGCTGCAATGTCGTATTGGCAGTATGTGGGCGAGCATTATCATGTAGGAGAATAACGCCATTGGACAATATGCCTGGGCGTTTCGACTTGATGGCTCGTCTAAGGTTCTGTAAAGTGGCTTGATAACGCTGGGCATGGATGGTGGTTCCCCGTTCCAGGAACTCGACAAGCAATGGGCCCTTGTGGCAAAAAAAGGACATGACCTTACCAGAAATGGTGTGCACGGCCTTTGATTTCTTTGGAAGTGGTGAAGTCGCATGTTTCCATTGCTTGCTCTGACGCTTGCTTTCCAGTCCAAAATGGTGACAGCATATTTCGTCACCAGTGACAATATGCGACAGAAAGCCGTATTCCTCCTCATGATAACGTTGCAGATGACTCAAAGACAGCGCCATTCGAGTATTGCGCTGTTCGGCGATCAGTTGATGGGGAACCCACTGCACACAAACTTTTCGAGATTTCAAGTGTTGATGCATTATGGTGTGAGTGGTGCCCACGCTAATACTCAGTAACCGATGGATCTCGTCCACGGTGATTCTGCGGTTGCCCAAGACTAAAGCATTCACTTCCACAATCATTTCAGATGTAATGACACGATGAGTCTGTCCAGGACGAACATTGTCTTCCAGTAACTCGTGCCTCTCAAGGAATCTTTTGCGCCAGTCCACCACACTTGAACGACATTGACTGTACTCACCATACACAGCCTTAATCCGTCAATGCATTTCACGGCCTCCAACTCCCTCCGCCGCTAAAAATCGAATCACTCCTCGTTGTTCCTCCTTACTCGCCTTCATGTTCAGTAGTGGATGATAACTTGTGCGACCACCTTCTCTTCGGCGTGAAACCACACTGTTGCTGTGCAACGTCAAACGTTGCGCATGCTGCAGTCGCTCTACCAATAGATGGTGCCACCTTATGTATAATGTAAAGTTAGACGCACTGACCAGGTTTCATTTGAATGCCTCTCATATATACACGTTGTGATTCCACTGAATCCAAAGAAAGCATTTTTATAAAAAGGTCCGTCGGTGTGTGTTTGTGTGTGTGTGTGTGTGTGTGTGTGTTTGAACTACAACAGTCAAAACCAAAAAGTCTGATAAAAATCAAACTTGGTATTTAAGTTCAGTATCCTCCAAAGATATAACAGGAAGGTATTTAAGAAATGCCACCAATCTCAACCTTCCCTTTACATGGAACGTTTTTCGAAACCTTTTATTTTCTAAAACATTGCTAACGATTTTGATCAAAATACCATATGTTAAAGTTATTTACATGACAAATAAATTTATCTTGAGTTTTCTGCGAATGACTTGTGAAATCCTCTTCATTTGGAAGGAATTCTTTATAATCTTATAAAGCTGGCAAACGTTAAACGATAGACAAAAAAGTACAGAAAAGATGTAGATCTCTTTTAAAGTACAAAATTTATTTCAAATAACTTTGTTTTGTGGCATGAGCCATTTCCGAGATATCCATTACTAACGGTTGGAATTATTCAAAACTTTTGTAATTGTTTTAAAGTGCTGTCGATACTCGGTTGTTTCTCGCGAACCCAGTAATGATTAAGAATAATTTTTAGTTTTAATACTTGATGTAATTGTTATTTTATTTACAGGTAGACTCTTAGCTTTCCTCTTTTGGTTTTCTCTCTTTCTCTAATTATGGTTTTAAGATATATAGTTAATGTTTGAATATAACTCCTGGTACAATGACCTAGGTGCCGGGATTATGTATTAAAATCTTATTTATTGTTTCTCGCGATTGCATGGAAAGAATATGGAGTTTTAAGGCCAGCATATAGCGACCGGTTCTAACATTTCTCTCGCTGTTTCCTTTATCTATAACGAAATGTGTAATGTAGTAATTTTCAAAAGCATATCTCGATTAAAATGAGGTAGATAGAAAAATAGACTTGATAAAAATAGTTTGTATTCTCTCTAATAAACCTTAGAGGGTAGAGAAAGCAATGTGAGCGTAACACATAAGACTTTTTATTTTGTTTCCCCTTACCAACATCTTTTCTTAAGTTTTATAATGCATTTTCAAGTATTTTAATTCGCCCTACGTTCTGCAGAAGCTATTTTGTTTCTTAAGGTCTGGAGTGTTTCGTGTAGTGCTTGTAAATGCCAGAAGTTCAGAAGTGCACAGGAAGATATAACTCGTAACTCCCACTATCCAAATGCTGACTAATGTTCTAACCTCTTCCTGTTTTGTCTGGTCTGCGAGTGTAGCTGTAAGAATCGATTATCGTTTATCCTCTCCTAGCGAAGTGATGGTAAACACCATTTGGCTAAACACGCGATGTGCTGACCTTTATGTGGCCAAGGAGTTAAATATTTAAGCCCTCTATAAGCTCGGTCAAGGCTATGCTAACTGTTTGTTTACTTATGTTTATACTCGCGTCCCGAACTACGTGATAAATGATGAATGTCATGAATAATTTGACAGTTGGAACTATTCCCATATACAAACTCAAAGCTGCTGCTGCTTCGGGGGCAATTCGGTAAAGAGGTTTATTGGCGGGGGAAATCACTCAGGAGTGCTTTATGGGACGCTAACCTAATTCGCCCTCATAAACAAGAGAGCATTCATCAAAGTGGATCATCATGGGCTGGCAACGTACACTTGGGAGCAGAAAAAGTGCCATATACAGGAACGAGGTGAATTTAAGTTGGTATTGACACATGTGTAGCTCCGTCTTCTTCATGTCACCTTTCTACCTCCCCTCTCCACACAGTTGATTGACATGTTGCTTACGTCCTCCCAAAAGATGAGTGGAGCGTAAAACTGCCACAAGCGTCTATGTTCTTTCTAGCCGAGTTAATAATAATAATAATAATAATAATAATAATAATAATAATGACAATAGTCCATTTATTAACTGCCAGTTTTATATCAGTATCGTTATTCAATAATTATGATAATAATACAATAACAAAAATAATATAAACAAAAAAATCTGATGTGTTACAATCACATGACTTTCTCTACTCTTGTACAAACTATTTTTACAAACTCTTATTCTGCATATATTTCATATTAATTGAGATAAACATTTGCAGAAACGATCTTTTGACATGCAAAGAGAATTACATTTTACACATAGCGACCAGTTCTATAAATATTTGTTCTGTAGAAATACAGTAGCCTTTAAGCATAGACATATCTCTTAATAGCTGGTTGCTAGATGCAGCACAATTCTCTTTGTCACAGATTAATACTCTGTGCCTTATCCAAGACAAAAAATGAATAACGAATTCCCATTTGAGAAAATAAGTATGGAAAAATTTAAGGGAACAACAAGCAATACCTCGAAAATGGTTCACTCAACAAAAAAAATGTATATGACATAAATTGTGTATTTTAACGCGATCTACATTTTTTGTGTAGTAAAATTTTCTCTATCTCTTATGGTTTACCAGTTATGCAAAAGTCGTTCACAATGAAGAATACTTTTGGAGACATTTCCAGATATACATTTCATTTGTCATGAAAATATCTTAAACATAGTTATTTTAATCAAAATCATTAAGAGCCATTTTTGAGAAAATTAAAATTTTCGAAAAATGTTCCATGTAAAGGTAATCTGGGGTGGGGGGATTTTCTTGAAACCTTTGTGTCGCATCTCTGGAAGATACTGAACCTAAATACCAAGTTTGATGTTTATCCGACTGTTCGTTTCTGAGTTATGCTGTTCAAAGACACAGACACACACACGGACATGTTTACAAAAATGCTTTTTTTGGATTCAGGGGGTCTCAAAAGATGTATTTCCGGTGAAATCTCGGTATCGAATTTTTGGGTGGAATACAATACTTCCCCCACTTACTATACGTAGTAAAGAAAGTAATAAAGGGTAGTTAAATTATATCCGAACCCACCCGCGGTCTCTCTCTACTGCACGAGACAGCCGGCAGAGGCGAACTAAAATCCTTACGTTATAATAGATGGTGGAAATGTTGACCATCTGCAGTATATCTCATGTAAATATTCTCGCTCACTCTCCGAAGCTCAGCAGCAGGAATTCTTATGATTTCTTGCACAATGTTTCCTCTAAGTTCCTGTAGTGTGCGAGGATTGGAACGATACACTTTGTCTTTTAAAGAACCCCATAAATAAAAATCACTACTCGTTAGGTCAGGAGAACGAGGGGTCCACAAATCAACACTAATTATTCTGTCATCAAACACCTCTCTTATTGCATGTAATGATGCGGCAGCCGTATGTGCTGTTGCATCGATTTCTCTTCTTCTGTCAAGCGATTGCAAAATGAAAATTTCCCCGGCGACTGCCGGCTGTCTCGCGCAGTAGAGGGAAACCGCGAGTGGTTTCGAATATAATTTAACTACCCTATATATTCAAGATTACCAAAGATTCCATTTTCCTACAAGTCAAGAAGGATAGAAGAAGACACTTGACAAAAATGTTATAATAAAAATAATAATAATAATAATAATAATAATAATAATAATAATAATAATAATAATAATAATAATAATAATAACCATGATATTACATTACCACAAACTGAAAAATACATCAAAATGATATCCTATATATCGGCAATAACGACATGGGTGGCAAGTTCGTTAAAGCACGGACTCGTGGGAAGAAGGTCCGCGGTTAAAAGCTAGTCAAAACCGTCCTCCATGACTGAGGTTCTTCCCTCAGTCCTCATAAGTGGAAAAAGCCAGGGAGCCATTGTGTGTGTGTGTGTGTGTGTGTGTGTGTGTGTGTTTGAACTACAACAGTCAAAACCAAAAAGTCTGATAAAAATCAAACTTGGTATTTAAGTTCAGTATCCTCCAAAGATATAACAGGAAGGTATTTAAGAAATGCCACCAATCTCAACCTTCCCTTTACATGGAACGTTTTTCGAAACCTTTTATTTTCTAAAACATTGCTAACGATTTTGATCAAAATACCATATGTTAAAGTTATTTACATGACAAATAAATTTATCTTGAGTTTTCTGCGAATGACTTGTGAAATCCTCTTCATTTGGAAGGAATTCTTTATAATCTTATAAAGCTGGCAAACGTTAAACGATAGACAAAAAAGTACAGAAAAGATGTAGATCTCTTTAAAGTACAAAATTTATTTCAAATAACTTTGTTTTGTGGCATGAGCCATTTCCGAGATATCCATTACTAACGGTTGGAATTATTCAAAACTTTTGTAATTGTTTTAAAGTGCTGTCGATACTCGGTTGTTTCTCGCGAACCCAGTAATGATTAAGAATAATTTTTAGTTTTAATACTTGATGTAATTGTTATTTTATTTACAGGTAGACTCTTAGCTTTCCTCTTTTGGTTTTCTCTCTTTCTCTAATTATGGTTTTAAGATATATAGTTAATGTTTGAATATAACTCCTGGTACAATGACCTAGGTGCCGGGATTATGTATTAAAATCTTATTTATTGTTTCTCGCGATTGCATGGAAAGAATATGGAGTTTTAAGGCCAGCATATAGCGACCGGTTCTAACATTTCTCTCGCTGTTTCCTTTATCTATAACGAAATGTGTAATGTAGTAATTTTCAAAAGCATATCTCGATTAAAATGAGGTAGATAGAAAAATAGACTTGATAAAAATAGTTTGTATTCTCTCTAATAAACCTTAGAGGGTAGAGAAAGCAATGTGAGCGTAACACATAAGACTTTTTATTTTGTTTCCCCTTACCAACATCTTTTCTTAAGTTTTATAATGCATTTTCAAGTATTTTAATTCGCCCTACGTTCTGCAGAAGCTATTTTGTTTCTTAAGGTCTGGAGTGTTTCGTGTAGTGCTTGTAAATGCCAGAAGTTCAGAAGTGCACAGGAAGATATAACTCGTAACTCCCACTATCCAAATGCTGACTAATGTTCTAACCTCTTCCTGTTTTGTCTGGTCTGCGAGTGTAGCTGTAAGAATCGATTATCGTTTATCCTCTCCTAGCGAAGTGATGGTAAACACCATTTGGCTAAACACGCGATGTGCTGACCTTTATGTGGCCAAGGAGTTAAAGATTTAAGCCCTCTATAAGCTCGGTCAAGGCTATGCTAACTGTTTGTTTACTTATGTTTATACTCGCGTCCCGAACTACGTGATAAATGATGAATGTCATGAATAATTTGACAGTTGGAACTATTCCCATATACAAACTCAAAGCTGCTGCTGCTTCGGGGGCAATTCGGTAAAGAGGTTTATTGGCGGGGGAAATCACTCAGGAGTGCTTTATGGGACGCTAACCTAATTCGCCCTCATAAACAAGAGAGCATTCATCAAAGTGGATCATCATGGGCTGGCAACGTACACTTGGGAGCAGAAAAAGTGCCATATACAGGAACGAGGTGAATTTAAGTTGGTATTGACACATGTGTAGCTCCGTCTTCTTCATGTCACCTTTCTACCTCCCCTCTCCACACAGTTGATTGACATGTTGCTTACGTCCTCCCAAAAGATGAGTGGAGCGTAAAACTGCCACAAGCGTCTATGTTCTTTCTAGCCGAGTTAATAATAATAATAATAATAATAATAATAATGACAATAGTCCATTTATTAACTGCCAGTTTTATATCAGTATCGTTATTCAATAATTATGATAATAATACAATAACAAAAATAATATAAACAAAAAAATCTGATGTGTTACAATCACATGACTTTCTCTACTCTTGTACAAACTATTTTTACAAACTCTTATTCTGCATATATTTCATATTAATTGAGATAAACATTTGCAGAAACGATCTTTTGACATGCAAAGAGAATTACATTTTACACATAGCGACCAGTTCTATAAATATTTGTTTTGTAGAAATACAGTAGCCTTTAAGCATAGACATATCTCTTAATAGCTGGTTGCTAGATGCAGCACAATTCTCTTTGTCACAGATTAATACTCTGTGCCTTATCCAAGACAAAAAATGAATAACGAATTCCCATTTGAGAAAATAAGTATGGAAAAATTTAAGGGAACAACAAGCAATACCTCGAAAATGGTTCACTCAACAAAAAAATGTATATGACATAAATTGTGTATTTTAACGCGATCTACATTTTTTGTGTAGTAAAATTTTCTCTATCTCTTATGGTTTACCAGTTATGCAAAAGTCGTTCACAATGAAGAATACTTTTGGAGACATTTCCAGATATACATTTCATTTGTCATGAAAATATCTTAAACATAGTTATTTTAATCAAAATCATTAAGAGCCATTTTTGAGAAAATTAAAATTTTCGAAAAATGTTCCATGTAAAGGTAATCTGGGGTGGGGGGATTTTCTTGAAACCTTTGTGTCGCATCTCTGGAAGATACTGAACCTAAATACCAAGTTTGATGTTTATCCGACTGTTCGTTTCTGAGTTATGCTGTTCAAAGACACAGACACACACACGGACATGTTTACAAAAATGCTTTTTTTGGATTCAGGGGGTCTCAAAAGATGTATTTCCGGTGAAATCTCGGTATCGAATTTTTGGGTGGAATACAATACTTCCCCCACTTACTATACGTAGTAAAGAAAGTAATAAAGGGTAGTTAAATTATATCCGAACCCACCCGCGGTCTCTCTCTACTGCACGAGACAGCCGGCAGAGGCGAACTAAAATCCTTACGTTATAATAGATGGTGGAAATGTTGACCATCTGCAGTATATCTCATGTAAATATTCTCGCTCACTCTCCGAAGCTCAGCAGCAGGAATTCTTATGATTTCTTGCACAATGTTTCCTCTAAGTTCCTGTAGTGTGCGAGGATTGGAACGATACACTTTGTCTTTTAAAGAACCCCATAAATAAAAATCACTACTCGTTAGGTCAGGAGAACGAGGGGTCCACAAATCAACACTAATTATTCTGTCATCAAACACCTCTCTTATTGCATGTAATGATGCGGCAGCCGTATGTGCTGTTGCATCGATTTCTCTTCTTCTGTCAAGCGATTGCAAAATGAAAATTTCCCCGGCGACTGCCGGCTGTCTCGCGCAGTAGAGGGAAACCGCGAGTGGTTTCGAATATAATTTAACTACCCTATATATTCCAGATTACCAAAGATTCCATTTTCCTACAAGTCAAGAAGGATAGAAGAAGACACTTGACAAAAATGTTATAATAAAAATAATAATAATAATAATAACCATGATATTACATTACCACAAACTGAAAAATACATCAAAATGATATCCTATATATCGGCAATAACGACATGGGTGGCAAGTTCGTTAAAGCACGGACTCGTGGGAAGAAGGTCCGCGGTTAAAAGCTAGTCAAAACCGTCCTCCATGACTGAGGTTCTTCCCTCAGTCCTCATAAGTGGAAAAAGCCAGGGAGCCATTGTGTGTGTGTGTGTGTGTGTGTGTGTGTGAGCGCGCGCGCGCGCGCGCGCGTGCGCGTGTGTGTGTGAACAGCATGAAACAAGGAAAGTTCGGTTAAATAGCAAACTTGTTATGTTTATTAAGCTACCATATGTTTAAGATATTTTCATGACAAGTAAAATGAATACCTTGAATTTTACGGAACAGCCCATGTGAAGTGCTTTTCATTCTGAATAATCTTGGTATAATTTGTAAACTGTAAGAGTAGACAAAATCTTACTTCACAAAAAATGTACGTCTCGTTAAAGCACACAATTTTTGTCAAGAAAGTTTTTGTGGCGTTAACCATTTCCGAGATATTCTTTGTTGCTGCCTTGAATTCTAAAATACTTTTACTTTTTTTAAAGTGGTAACTCGCTATTCGTTTTTTCTCTCGTGGCCATGCAAAAGAGCTTGGAATTTGAAAGTAAAAAGAAAAAGTCTACCGCATTCTTCTTATGTCTATAACTAAATCTGTAAATATGTAATGCAGATATAAGAATAAGTTTTTGTAAGGATAGTCGAATGAATGAATGAATGAATGATTTATTGTCTACTTTGAACTTACATGCAATTTTTACAATGTTTCCAATACAAAGGAGTTGCTTATTATTTCTCTCCCCCTTATATTTAACATTCTGCTGTATATATAATGGGGAAGTATAATATTCCACTATTTACTTTTTGCCAAGTTACCCTTTTTCCATATCTTCTCCAATTTGCTTCACATCTCTTAACCACCTTGACCTGATTTTTCCTAAATATTTTCCTGTTTTATCCATATATTTATTTGATCTTGCATTAAAAATCCTCCTAACTGTTAGCTCTACTGTTAAATTGTTTTAATTTCTCCAGTATTAAATTCTCTATTCCTTTATCCGTGACCTCACATTCCAGAATATAATGCCAATTGTCATGTAATCCGTTACATTTAGGACCTTTCTCTCTCTCTCCCTCTCTCTCTCTCTCCTCCTCCTCCTCCTCCTCCTTCACCCTGTTAGACCACTTAAATTCATTACATCTGTCCTCGCCCATGCATACCCCATTCTGCCCTCTTTGTGTCATACTTCGATGTATCCTTCTTTTCACCATTACTATTTAAAATCTTTATAATCTATTAATAACCTTTTTCCCTTGAAACTACTTATAATTTCTTGCTTTTCAATATCTTCCACTCTCTTTCTAATTTCTTTCCAGAAACCCTTACTTTTGTTATTTCTTTTCAATGTTGTCTGTATCTTGTACATTCAAGTATCTTTTTACTTTCCTTACTACGTATAGTAAGTAGGGGAAGTATTGTATTCCACCCAAAAATTCGATACCGAGATTTCACCGGAAATACATGTTTTGAGGCCCTCTGAATCCAGAAAAAGCATTTTTGGAAACATGTCCGTGTGTGTGTGTGTCTATGAACAGCATAACTCAGAAATGAACAGTCAGATAAACACCAAACTTGGTATTTAGGTTCAGTATCTTCCAGAGATGCGACACGAAGGTTTCCAAAAAATCCCCCACCCCAGATTACCCTTTACATGGAACATTCTTCAAAAATTTTATTTTCTCAAAAATGGCTCTAACGATTTTGATTAAAATATCATATGTTTAAGATGTTTTCATGACAAATGAAACGTATATCTCGAATTTTCTGGGAATGTCTCCAAAAGTATTCTTCATTGTGAACGACTTTTTCATAACTGGTAAACCATAAGAGATAGACAAAATTTTACAACACAAAAATGTAGATCGCGTAAAAATACACAATTTATGTCTCATACTTTTTTTTTTGAGTGAACCATTTTCGAGATATTGCTTGTTATTCCCTTAAATTTTCCAATACTTTTTTCTCAAATGGGAATTCGTTATTCATTTTTTATTTCCTGGACATACAAAGAGAATGGAATGTGCCACATAGCAACCAGCACTTAAAATATTTGACTATCGCTTAAAGCCTAGCAATTCCCCTTGCATCTACAAGAAAATTAGCAATAAGATTAACATCTCGATTAACATGAAGCATATGGAGAATAAGCGTTTGTAAAAATAGTTTGTATAAGAGTAGAGAAAGTCATGTGAGTGTAACAAATCAGAATTTTTTTTAAACATTAGTCGACTACAAAGAGCAAGGGAAACTGTCTTGTCGCTGGATAACAACTTGCTAACAGTTGTATTTTAATTAGAGGAATAGCCTTGCTTGTCAGAAATCTGAATGTTTGATTGATACTCGTATAAATGCTGTATTTTGTACTGTATGGAGGATCGCATGGATGTGACGGAAACCAGGCTGAAATACTCTCTCGTAAGTTTGAGGCAGGTTTGGAATACCAGTTGTCAGACCAGTAATGAGTGCAAGGTGTCGCTCAGCAGCTGCCAAGTGGCGCTCGAGTGACTTCCTCTGTCTTCTGTATACTAGGAGGGCTCTCGTCTGCGGCAACATATGGCTGCGCAGCGCTCAAAATATCTTCACCTCAACTGCCAAAGATTATAAAATGTCTTATCTATCAACAAGGCTAGTTTACCTCTCAGGTGCAGGCATTTTTATTGTTAATCCAATCTCCATCCCTTCCTTTTTCGCTTTCATTTTCATCTCCACATATGACCCATTTAACTTAATAATGTCTATCGCCTGGCATCTTCCTTTGTCCCATACATTTTACCAATAGACTATTCCTTTCAGTGTATCTCTTAGCAAGCAGTTTCTTCGCTTCATTTCCTATACCTTGACCTTCTTCATTTCACATCACTATTCTTCTCGATATCAACGCGTCCAACCATTTTCATTACTTCGTCGAGGTATTTCCAACCAACAAAACGTCACACTTGAGGCAATATTTTTAACATTTGAATGGTTTCAGTCAAATTATATAATATGTAAATTCAATAACAGCCCACCTTGAAGCAATATGTGTATGTAATAATTTGTAAAATGTATGTAACAGTCATTGCATATGCTTATATTATTGTAAACATGTTCAATAATGTTGTGTGAATGCATTACGTAATTTAATAATGTAGGAGCTGTTAGAATAATAATAAGTTAATGTTGCTAACAATGGGGTAATCTTGAGGCAATAATGAGTTTGAGAGTTTAAATGTTACTTGTGATTCTTGAAAGCAATAATGTCATTTTGAGACAGTTTAAAAATAGCCAATCAACAACCAGAAGAAGCTTTAGTTAAATGCAGGTATTCTATTGGAGTAGGATTAGCCAATCAGAGACTTGATATACAGAAATTTACAAGTTTGGACGGTTGAAATCAATTCAGTTGCCTGCAGACAGTGATCATAACTGGATGTGTTGCTTGTGCGTCCTCGAGAGATTTAATATGTATTCGTGTGAGACTCACAGCTCTCTATATCAGTGAAGTGTTAATTAAATAGCGTCAAGCATTAATAAAAGGAGTGAAATAAAATTATAATCTGTGTAAGCCTAT
Source organism: Deroplatys truncata (assembly GCA_030765065.1). Lineage (NCBI taxonomy): Eukaryota > Metazoa > Arthropoda > Insecta > Mantodea > Mantidae > Deroplatys > Deroplatys truncata. Next base: position 71,468,436 of record CM060978.1, on the reverse strand, counting down.
ATTCTTGTCGCATCACAACCCTGCCAAGATATCCATCTCTCTAAAATAAATGCTGACGCAGCCGAGGCAAACATAAATATTTAATACTTAAAGAAACAGTCAAATTACAAAGTTAATATTTTTTTAAAAACTTGGGGTAAAGGCCACCTGAAAGTACATTTGGGGTGAAGACTACCGGAAACTGTTTACTATATGTGCAGTTGCAACTACTACAAGTTCGGCTCCACAACAGTGGAAATATAATACAACTACTTCAAATTGACGCCCAAAACGTGGGGCTAACAAATATCTTCTTCACACTGAATTAATACTATTATTAGTAATCGGTAGTCAAGTTTCACGTGTTCAGTACCGACAAGGGCAGCTTAAGATTACGGCACAGAGTGGTGAACAGGTCTGCGGATCATATCCCCAGGACATCCTTCCTGACTGAGGTTCTTCCCAGGTTTTCCAAAGTACACAGCTGGGAAATGCTGCAGAGTTACCTTAAGCTTAGGCCTGAAATGTATCCTCCCCAAATTTCTTTCCCAATTACCATGTCATTTCATGATCATCGGTGTCCACCGCCTGTGGTGCCATATGAGGTAAGAACGGGCTTTAAACCCTACTAAAAATATCACGTGAGCAGGGTGTAAGAAATAGGCTTACCGAAACCTACTTAGCAGCATGGCTGAGGCGGTCTCGTGTGTGGCCAGCATTCGGAAGGTCCCCGGTTCGATCCCCGGCGAACGCCCACTTTGGACCAGGGGTTTTCCATGGATTCCCCTTGTCGACAGGGAATCCTGTGGTGTTCATCTTCTTTCACGGTTAGTTTCCTGTACCCATCACCTCCCTTTTTCAGGACCAGACGATGATTTTCGGTGGATTGCGGTTGGACGGCGGCTGTGGCTTCTTCCCTGTCGTCGTTGCGGGGACTGCTCATTTAGGTATCTCCTCCAAGTGGGCTCTAACCGGGGACACTACTGGAGATTTGGTGACTTATGGGCAAGACCGGACGGCGTCGGATGCATTCAATCTGGAAACATTAGGGACTCCGCCTGTGCTCACGCCCTCGTTATCCGGATCTGGTCGCCGTTCGGGTCTTTGCGCAATGGTCCAACTGCCTGCGTGCGGTGACCCCCCTCCATTAGTCGTACCTTCCGAAACCTGTTAAAGGTGTATTGTGTAAGCTCTTGACCCTCCTGAATTTAAAATGTATATCTTGAATTCTTTTATGAAGAACCTGTAAACTTTTATAATGAATTTTGCATACTTTTATATAACTGGAAAACTATGTTTTTGCTACAAAAAAGTAGATCTCGTTAAAACACATAATTTATAACTAAAAGTATTTGTGACATTAATCATTTCCAAGATATTCGTAGTTATTAATTTGAAATTTCATTTACGTCCTACTTTATTGAAGTGCTAAAGTCGCCATTCGTTTATTTCTTGCAAAGGTTGGAGCTTCAAAGCAAGCCTATAGCGATCCACTTCGGCTTCTTGTATCTCTTGTACATACGAAGAATATACACACAATGAAACTACATCTGCAAACATTCGCCTCTATTAACAAAAAGTAGATAAAGACAGCTTTTGTAAGAATGGTTTGTTTCCAGTATTTACCTCGCAGAATTAGATAATGAAGCATGAATATTGTGCAAAGTGAAACGCTATATAGTACTCATGCTTTTTTATTATTATTATTATTATTATTATTATTATTATTATTATTATTATTATTATTATTAACGATAAACGCAAAAATGGTTTCAATTTTGAATAGATGCTTGTATATATTTCACAGCAAGCTATAATTTTTTCGCGAATTTTCACGAATTTCTGGCTTCCTCGCGGTAAAAACGAAAACTGGCATATTTTACAAATTAATTACAAAACTTACATGTTAACGATATAAAGGTAATTAAAGCACTAGATTCTCTTTTTGAGCCACCAAAATTAATGCAAAATCTGATATCAATTTCCGCACTCAGGAGGTCCCGGGTTCGATTCCCTGTGGCCGCCCACTCTAGCCTTGGGGTTTTTCTTGGTTTTTCTCTGGTCGCCTAGGCGAATGCTGGGGCGCATATTCTATCACGATTTTTCCTTTACCTCATTTCACCTCTTTCCCTTTCATCTTTAAGGTAGTGGCTTCGGGATCCGTGGTAGCGGCTAGTGCCGTGCAGATGGCATGGTTCCTGCGAGATTTTAACTTACTATATGTTGCATTTTAGAACCTTTAATAAAGATTTGGGCTAAATAATTTAATATTTCCCACCAAACATTAATAGCCTTTCAAAATGACTTGCATCTCTGCATAAACCTTACATAAACTACTGGTATATTAAAAGTTCAGTTTTAGGATAATATAATAATTTTATATTCTATAAGATAAATTAATTTTTTGTTCAAGTCAATTTCAAATTAGGCTATAGTTATAGAACCACGCATATATTTTTGTTTTTATCTTTTTTTACAAAATTATTGCGAAATTTTTTGTATTACTAACAGGAAAATTAAACATTTAAAAATGAAACGCAAATTCTTTAAAAAATTATCACTAATAAAATATGCCCCTACTATTTAGTTCTTGCTCGAAGATAGTCCCACTACTGAAGCTGCCCAGAGCTGTCCAACCAAGCAGTCCTCTAGTGTTCCAGAGGGGTACTGTCTCGCACCACCTCACGCCACGAAACCTATCGCCCTCCATGGTCTACGGGTACCATGCCAGCTTCTAGTTCCCGAGGTTGCGGATTCAAACCCGGCAGAGGGAGATGGATGTTTTCGGGTGTAAAAATCCTTAGCATGGCTTCCTTCAGAAGGGAAGTAAAGCCGGTGGTCCCATGTCGCAGATTTACGGCACGTAAAAGAACCTCAAGTCTAATAAAGAGGCCTCTGAGCAAAATTACCGATCTTTCACGTCCAATATAGAACGGGACGGGGGGAACCATAGTAGTTAAAGAGCGTCCATAAATAAAACTCAATTTAATTTAGCCACGAATCCTATAAGCACACCTGGAAGATGAGAAAAATGGAATGTAAGCGAATAGAGGAAATGAAATCATAGTAGATGAAAAACCACCCCAGCATTCGTCTACCAACCAGAAAACCACAAAAAACTTAGGAATAGAACCCAGGACCTCCCGAGTACGTGCCTCCCACGCTACCGCTGAGGCAACTGGCTTCGTTTTGCTCTTAAATGTAAACATTTTGACTTTGTCCATTTTTGCAACTCTCACTTCCCTCAGTTCTCACGATCACTAAGGTGAACTAGTTCAGTTCTCCGTCCCTTCGCTTTTTCGTGACGTAGGCCCTTCAAGCCAGACGGTTCACTTCAGTCGGGAGTCGAACACAAGAGACCTCCACAACAGTCGCTCCGCAGTAGCACTCGCAGCATGCCACAACAGCCGTTACCAACTTGCTCGGAGAATTGCTCTTGCTGTCTTCGCTCACTGACCGACTCAATAATCTGGCTACTCTCGCGAGAACGCTCGCTTATATATCCTTTAAAATATATTGTTTCTCAAGAAATGCTGCTCGTTATCGTTTTATAAGCTCATTAAATATGTGTAAGCATTAGTAATCGTCACTGAAATATCTTTTCGAATTCCTGCTAATGTCCATTCAATTTAACTTTAATGTTTAATTATTTTGTAAAATTCAAATACTTAATTTGTTCATTATTTATAACCCTGACATACTATATGGTACAATAGTTTTTTTTACTTTCTCTACTACGTAAAGTAAGTAGGGGAAGTATTGTATTCCACCCAAACATTCGATACCGAGATTTCACCGGAAATACACATTTTGAGGTTCCCTGAATCCAAAAAAAGCATTTTAAAACATGTCCGTGTGTGTGTCTGAGTGTGTGTGTGTGTGTGTGTGTGTGAACAGCATAACTCAGAAACGAACAGTCGGATAAACACTAAACTTGGTATTTAGATTCAGTATCTTCCAGAGATGCGACACGAAGGTTTTCAAGAAAATCCCCTACCCCAGACTACCCTTTACATGGAACATTTTTCGAAAATTTTAATTTTCTCAAAAATGGCTAACGATTTTGATTAAAATATCATATGTTTAAGATATTTTCATGACAAATGAAATGTACATCTCGAATTTTCTGGGAATGTCTCCAAAAGTATTCTTCATTGTGTACGACTTTTGCATAACTGGTAAACCATAAGAGACAGACAGAATTTTATTGTACAAAAAATGTAGATCGCGTTAAAATACACAACTTATGTCATATACATTTTTTTTTGAGTGAACCATTTTCGAGATTTTGCTTAATATTCCCTTAAAGTTTCCAATACTTATACTTTTTCTCAAATTCGTTATTCATTTTTTTTATCCTGGTAATGCAAAGAGAATGGAATACTCCACAGAGCAACCAGCTCTTAAAATATTTGACTATAGCTTAAAGTCTGCCAATTCCCCTTGCATCTACAAGAAAATTAGCAATAAGATTGACATCTCGATATCTCGATTAACATGAAGCATATGGAGAATAAGCGTTTGTAAAAATAGTTTGTACAAGAGTAGAGAAAGGCATGTGAGTGTAACACATCAGATTTTTTTGAGACAAATAAATGAAAATATAGTCAGTGGAATCTTTTCTCAATGTTCTGAACGTTCTAGAACTATTTAGATACACTTTCTGAAGGAGTGGGGTTAGAAGAGGCTTTCGGAAGGTTCTAGTGTTCTGCCGATAGCGCGCCCGCTGTTTTCGCTGGGGAACGGCCGTTATTGTTGTTTACTCCGACCGCCCGGCACCGGCGTCCCAATAACCCTGGACCATAGCCGTTGAGTCACAATATTCATAGTTTACAAGCATTCGTGGAAAATAACGGATAACTGTTCAGTTTTGGTAGGAAAATTACATTTGTTCTGTTATAAACCTTTAGCTGTGAAAGTGTAACAATTAGACAATTAGCAATCAACACAGACTACTGACCAGTGTTAATGTGAGTCAACTTGTACAGTAGCAATAACATAGTCACTCGTGAGTCTATGTTTTCTAAAGCCTTCTGCATGAACTCGAGCGCCGCCTGATGATCTACACACCGGTTAGCCGAAAGTGCTTGTCTACAATCCTCAGGAATCTTCAGGTATCCCATTCTTCCACAAAGTCTGGACAATACATCTTCTAAACAGCGTTCTGCCTTGACATGTATAATCCATATTTACGCAAAGTAGCATGGAAGAAATAGTAGCTGTATATAATAAGGAATACTCTGAAGACTCGCCGATCTATAAATCATGCAGGGGAGTAGTGAAGCTATTGGCGGACGGGTCATAATGATAGCCCTTAGGCCTTCCCCCACTTTGATCAACTGCGCTGGGGAAAACCGGAGAATTATTACTCAAATTTATGAGCACAGCAGTCCATTATTTCTATGCTTGAGAATGAAATCGGTCCTACCTTGTATTACAGTTCTTGATGTTGCTGAGATTCTGTAATGGGTAGTATGCTGCACTTGTTGGTTGGATTTGGGGTTTCCATAACCCCCGTGTTTTCCGATAAACTGCAGTCTTCAGCCAAATTCAGTAATAACTGTCGCCATTTCGTTGCGCTAAGAAGTGCAAGATCAACCAACGATTGCCTATATTCCGAGAAGAAGCGAATGTTCAAATGCTGTGTGTGGATGTGAATATGCAAACCAAAAGTTATTTTCCTTTTTATTCCTGTATCACCTACGGAAGTAATGTATTGTCACGTGCTAAGTTGTGACACTGGGGGTAATAGCTAAATGAGTAATTGCAGAGGTAGAGACAATTATTAAAACGCTTGGCTAGAGCGATCTGACTATATTCTAAAGAGTTACATTTCTACCGTGCGATAGTTGGGTTTACATCAGGGATGATGATGGTACTGGCTAACATTATTATTAACAATTTATTTTATAATGATTACCTTGAGAAACGTCTCGTCGGGGATGAGGGGAGCCAATACTCAACACGACTCTGTCAAGCCGCTAGTGGTGACAAATGAAACCATCCGGAGCGGCCGTGCAGCGGCGGTCGATGGGTACCATAGTGGTCCCGGCTAAGTTACAACACAAAGTCCCCGCGAGCAGAGCTTGAGGGCTTGCTTATATAGAGTCGAATATCCTAGAGGGGTTCATTCTAATACCCTGGCAGCTATTACCAAATATGGTCTGCCACCGCCCTGGATTTGAAATATAGCGGCCAATCATAACTCCATACGTCAATGTTACGTAACGCGGTTTAAGGTGCAGTTAAGAGCCTGCAGAAACACACGTACTCCTAAGGAAATGATGACAGTGACATCCCTTGGAAATGTTAAGGGAAGTAGCAGGCCGCTATTTACTGTCGTATAAATACTTACTAAAGCTTAAGAAAAGTTAACAAATGTAAAATGTGATTCTCCGTGAAATTAGAAACTTTAGAAACTTGTGACAGGATAATAGAATAATGTCAATTAATATAAAATAATAATTACAATATGGATCTCCTCAGTCACGTTCGTGATATTATTACACCCAGAACCGAACGAGATCGCTGCCGTAACGTGTGTGACCTGCATTCAGGAGATCCCGGGTTCATTGCAGACAATGCTGGGGTAGTTCAACTTCTACCACAACTCTCCTGCCCCTCATTTACCCATATCAGGATTCTGTATCCTTATCCTCTGTTTCAGGATTGTAGGACCAAACGGCAGTTTTCGGCGGGTTGCAGCTGGACGGTGGATGTGCGCTTTGTAGAGAAAATAAATTTGGTTTCTTAACGACACTGTAAATTGTTAAGATCATATCAGTACCGCCGGTGTGCTGTAATTTGAGTTCTGTCTCTTTTAAGCACACCTAAAAATCACACTGAGCCGGGTTTCAATCCGCGATCTTAGGATCAAAGGCCGGCGCCTAATCAAATGAACCACCCAGACCGAAGCGCTCTGTACACGTTTCTTGCCTGGCGTCGTTGCGTGACTGTAGCTAGCTATCTCCTCCTAGTGGGCCCTCTTGGGGGGGCTACCGGGGGTTCGATGGCATGTGGGTGGGCATAGGTGGCGGCAGATGACTCGATCTTGAAACGTTAGTGACCCCTACATGCTTGTGGCCGCCGCATCCGGTCGCCCTTAGGGTCGATACTTGAGAAAAAATCTGATGTGTTACACTCACATGACTTTCTCTACTCTTGTAAAAACTATTTTTACAAGCACTTATTCTCCATATGCTTCATGCTAATCGAGATGTTTAATCTCATTGCTAATTTTCTTGTAGATGCAAGGGGAATATGGTAGGCTTTAAGCGATAGTCAAATCCTTTACGAGCTGGTTGCTATGTGGCGCATTCCATTCTCTTTGTATGTCCAGGACATAAAAAAATGAATAACTAATTTCCAGTTGAGAAAAAGTATTGGAAAATTTAAGGGAATAACAAGCAAAATCTTGAAAATGGTTCACTCAACAACAAAAAAAAAGTGTACGACATAAATTGTGTATTTTAACGCGATCTACATTTTTTTGTATAGTAACATTTTGTCTCTCTCTTATGGTTTACCAGTTATGCAAAAGTCTTTCACAATGAAGAATACTTTTGGAGACATTCCCAGAAAATTCAAGATATGCATTTTATTTGTCATGAAAATATCTTAAACATATGATAGTTTAATCAAAATCGTTAGGCATTTTTGAGAAAATTAAAATTTTCGAAAAATGTTCCATGTAAAGAGTAATCTGGGGTGAAGGGATGTTCTTGAAAACCTTCGTGTCGCATCTCTGGAAGATACTGAACCTAAACACCAAGTTAGGTGTTTATCCGACTGTTCGTTTCTGAGGTATGCTGTTCACAGACACACACGCGGACACATTTCCAAAAATGCTTTTTTTGGATTCAGGGGGTCTGAAAACATATATTTCCGGTGAAATCTCGGCATCGAATTTTTGGGTGGAATACAATACTTCCCCTACTTACTAATCCTAGTAGAGAAAGTAAAAATATAGAATTCATCAATATATACGTTTGTGTTAAATCACCTATATGTAGATGATTTTTGAAATCTTCCTGTGTTCAGTAACGTGCTTTTGGAAAGTTATTTTTGTTCCTTTGTCCAGCATATAACTTTTAAACCTTTGATTGTCTTACTTGGGTGCCCTATCGTTTTAATTAGTTATAACAAACTGTATATTGAAACCTTTTCAAAAAACATTTATGACGATTAACAAGAAGTAGAACATAATAATTTGTGCAACTAGTGTACAATTGTAGGATTGTAGCATGAGAGAATAGCAAATGCATTTAATTGTCATGAGTTACTATCTTATCGTCATAAATTATAAGCATAATTTACAATTTATGTTTATAAATAAGTTAAAATGCAAATTGCAAATAAGCGTGATATCATTGTTTGACGTCGCTGTTTCCGAGATTGCGATTCGAAGGGAATCTGTTTATTTATTGATGTGAATATTGCGGACAAAAGCTTTGAGCGTTTGTATGAAATTCCATTTCAAATTAGAGAAATTACAGCGAAGGCTGCGGAATATCTTTTACGTAAAAACCGAAACAGTAATGTTAGCACTTATACGATGGATACGTAGCTTATATATTTCAAAATTTGTGTAAATTTTATAAGCAGGCTAAGGATCCAGTACAACTTAAAGAATGAAGTGAAGTTTACTGTGCATCAAGTAGAGTGAAGTGGTGCATTGGGGTATTGTTTACATGCGAGGCCGTGTACAGTCCACTTCGTGACAAGAGGTACAATACACTATCTCTCATTCCAATTTATGTGTCCTACTCATCCATCATCACTAGACTGTACTGTTTACAGTAGCAAATAACAAAGAAATTTGGCATCTTCGTTTACATCAGCAGTAATGTGTTTATGGATCTGTATAGTCAGGTTGTATACACATTGGTTGCTAACTTGTCTCGGATCCTTAGCCTGGAGAGGGAAATGTATAGGTTATATAATGGTGAGGTACGCTTCGCGCTCTGCGACCTGCATACACTACGTGATCAAAAGTATCCGGACACCTGGATGAAAATGACGTACAAGTTCGTGGCGCCCTCCATCGGTAATGGTGGAAGTCAATGTGGTGTTGGTCCACTCTTAGCCTTCATAACAGCGTTCACTCTCGCAAGCATACTTTCAATCAGGTACTGGAAGGTTTCTTGGCGAATGACAGCCCATTCTTCACGGAGTGCGCAACTAAGGAGAGGTATCGATGTAGGTCGGTGAGGCCTGGCACGAAGTCGGCTTTCCAAAACATCACAAAGGTGTTCTATTGGATTCAAGTCAGGACTCTGTGCAGGCCAGTCCATTACAGGGATGTTATTGTCGTGTAACCACTCCGCCACAGCCCGTGCAGTATGAACAGGTGCTAGATCGTGTTGAAAGATACAATCGCCATCCCCGAACTGCTGTTCAACAGTGGGAAGCAAGAAGGTGCTTAATATATCAATGTAGGTCTGCGCTGTGATCGTGCCACGCAAAACAACAAGGGGTTCAATCCCCTTCCAGGAAAAACACGACCAGACCATAACGCCACCAACCCCGAATTTCACTGTTGGCACTACACACACTGGCAGATGACGTTCACCGGGCATACGCCATACCCACACCCTGCCATCGGATCGCCACATTGTGTACCGTGATTCGTCATTCAACACAACCTTTTGCCACTGTTCAATCGTGTAATGTTGACGCTCCTTACACCAAGCGAGGCGTCGTTTGGCATTTTCCTGCGTGATGTGCGGCTTATGAGCAGCCGCTCGACCATAAAATCCAAGGTTTCTCACCTCACGCCTGTCATAGTACTTGGAGTGGATCCTGATGCAGTTTGGAATTTCTGTGTGATGGTCTGGATAGATATCTGCTTATTACTCTTTACGACCCTCTTCAAATGTCGGAGGTCTCTGTCAGTCAACAGACGAGGTCTGCCTGTACGCTTTTGTTCTGTACATGTTCCTTTACTTTTCCACTTCTCTATCACATCAGAAACAATGGACCTAGGGATGTTTAAGAGTGAGGAAATCTCGCGTACAGACTTCTGACACAAGTGACACCCAATCACCTGACCACATCTGAAGTCCATGAGTTCCACGGAGCATCCCATTCTGCTGTTTCACGATGTCTAATGACTACTGAGGTCGCGTATAATGAGTACCAGGGAGTAGGTGGCAGCACAATGCACCTAAGATGAAAAACGTATGTATGTCCGGATACTTTTGATCACATAGTGTAGATCTATTGTGGCCATCGCTCGCAGGAGGAAGGGGATCACAGGAAGCTATGTAACTGCCTAGAGAGGGCGATGAACGACCGGTCGACCAAGCATCGCTCTAGTGTCCACGTGAGTACTCTCTCCTTTGAGCAACCATCCTTGAAATTTATCAGGCATCGCCATACGCCACGAAACCTAGAAACACACCTGAGAGATCAGAAGAGGAATGAAAGGGAAATGATTGAAAGGAAATCATGGTAGATGAAAAACCACCCCAGCATTCGCCTACCAACCAGGGGAAACCACTAAAAGCCAAGGTCAGTGTGGGCGGTCGACGGAAATCAAAAGCAGGAGTAAGCCTTATGCCTTACTCCGGAGCCATCTGGTCCGGTTATGTAAATGTTAAGTTTGATGCTTTTACATTATTTGTAATTGTTTAATTTCATCGTATTGTTGCCTAGAAAGCGGTGAGATGACGTATAGGTTGGAAATTTTAGCTGAACATTTTTGTTTCTTTTTTGTAGATAACGTGAATATTATGTTTAGATGGCGGTAATGACGTCATTTTCTTAGTACCTTTATGGTATGTTTGTCATAATTCTACGTTTATGCATTCGTGTTATTGTAACATATTCCACTTTTTGTAGAAAGATATTGCATTCCACCCAAAAATTTGATACCGAGTTTCACCGAAAATACATGTTTTGAGGCCCTTGAATACAAAAAGTATTTTTAGAAAAAAGATCCGCGTGTGTGTATCTGTGAACAACATAACTCAAAAGCAAGTAGGATATATACCATCTTTGTAATTAGTGTCAGCTTCCAAAGATGCAACACGAAGATTTTCAAGAAAATCCCCCACCCCAAGTTACCCTTTATATGCAACATTTTATGAAATGTTTATCTTTTTTTAAAAAATTGACTAACGATGTCGATTAAAATAGTACATATTAAAGGTATTTACATGACAAATGGAATGTATATGTTGAATTTTCTGGGAATAGCCTGTGAAGTCTTCATTGGGAAGGAATTTTGTACAATCTTGTATAACTGGTAAACGTTAAACAATAGATGAAAACGGGGTTTACAAAAATGTAGACCCCTTTAAAACAATTTATCTCTAATAACTTTTTTGTAACATTATCCATTTCCAAGATATCCGTTATTAATTGTTCGATTTGTTCAATACTTTGTCAGTCCTTTTAAATCCATCGATTTTGTTGTTTCTCGCGATTGTATGGAAACAATATGGAATTTTAATGCCAGCACATAGCGTCCAGTTGTTAAAACATTTGACTATCGCTGTTCCCTTTGTATCCTAAAGATAGGTGTTGTACAGTTATTTTCTGCAAAGCTTTATCTAGATTAAAATGAAGTATATAGAAGATTAAACTTTCGTAAGAGTAAATAGTAGTTCTTCCACACAAGCCGTGTGGTTGTAAAGGTAGAATCAGATGACTGAAAAATTCAAAATCATGGCCAGGATTTGAACCACTGATATCCCGGCTTCCGTCCGGTTGCTCTAACCACCGAGCTACCATGTCAACATGCCGGTAGGACATTAAATCCCCCAACTGATTAACATTAGAGTTACACCAATAGCGACTTACAATAACCTAATAGTGGTCGAAAGTATGAAGCCCGGGACTTAAAGTGCTTGCAGCATTCTAAGTCACCATTGGGGTATGTCATCTCAATACAATTTGAGATCTTTGGTTTACCGCGGGGGGGGGTGCGAATCAGTTGGGGAATTTAATGTCGTACCTTAAGTTGCAATGGTAGCTCGGTGGTAACAGCAACCGGACGTAAACCGGGAGATCTGTGGTTCAAATCTCGGCGATAGCATTGAATTTTTCAGCTGTCTTATTTCGTAAGAGTAATTTGTGTACTCGCTAATAAACAATGAAGATTTGAGAAAGTCGCTTGGATCCTTCGACTCGACAGGACTTTCTATCACCATGGGAAGAAGACAACGCAGGGCTGCAGTGGCAGAGAGACTTCCGCCGAAGAATCCGACTGCCGATTGACGAAGCTGCCGCCGCAGCTGGCTCTGCCCGCTCGCCTCCAGTGCCGAATCGCATTGAAGTCCCGGACGACAGTGTACCTGACGCCGCTTCGCCTGGTGAAGGCCAAGCCCATCGCTATCTTTTCTTCAGCGCTGTGGTTGTGGGTGTTCACCAGCATCTGCCAACGCAGACCATCTTAAGTTGCGTACAGCAGCTTTGGCCATCAGCCTTCAAGGCCTCGAGGATCCAATCTTGGAAGGGTCGTACGCCTTTTCTTTCGGGAAAAGGCACACTACGACGCTGCCCTCTCCGACGGCCTGCAGTTCTTGGGCAAGAGCTTGAGGATTGAACCGAGCCGCTCAACATGGACGCCGCCCTGTCGACGCTGCTGCCTTCACGGGCACAACGAGGTAGGATGCACTGCGCAGCCTCGGTGCCACTACTGTGGAGCATCTAACTTGACGTCTGTCTGCCAGCAGCACGATTTAACTCGTCGCCGCCGCTTATGTGCAACCCGATGGAGACACGACCACTTCACCGGGCAAGCCTGTTGTCCGCAGCCAATCCACATCGTTGTCGCATCAGAAGGTCGGCCTGCCTTCAAGGCAGCAGCAGTTGTCACTGCAGCCTGACCACTTAGAGCAGACCGGGTCTCCTGCAGTACCAGAAATGCCAGGAGACTTCACAAGCAGCAATAACACAAAAGAACCCTCGCCTGAGATCCTACAGAAGCTGGAGAATGTGCAGGCAGAGTTACTCAATATCACTACCAAACTGGCCCAAATGGAGGGAAGTACTCGACTACCTTCAATAGGACCACTATTCCATATTACTAGCAGCTAAACTAATACCAGGACTTTGTAAACGAAGTACAATGCCAAGCGACTTAGGGCCGGTTTCACAGTTTAGGCTTAAGTCGAACCTTTACTAAGCTACGGACGCAGCTTAAACAAAACTTAAGCTTTGGTTAAAGCTTGGCGAGTTTCACAGTAGGGCAACCACGTTTGGCTTTACTGAGCTGAACAACTCCTCGGAACTTTAAAGTTGGTAACGCTTGCACAAGCGCATCGAGCGAATTACCATCTGTTTATGGCGGCGCTGTTCCTGAAAGTAAGGTTTTATAGGTTATTCAGATACACACATTAAAATGAGAGAAAAATCAGAGCCAAAACGTACTGCTACTTCACTTTTCAAGAAGTTAGCATTCTGTTAGAAATTGTAAAGCAGTATAAACACATAATAGAGTGCAAGCAATCTGATAAGGTACTGTGGAGCAGAAAGAACCAAACATGGGGGAAAATTGCAGAGTTATTGAATACAAAGAGCGGAATAATATACAGAGATGCTACCGTGTTGAAGAAGAAATATGACAATTTGTAGAAAGTTACAAAAAAGAAATACGCCGATGAGAAATGTGCTATTCGGGGTACAGGTGGAGGTCCAGCTGTGCCATCATTAATTACGCCAATTGACGAGGAAATAAAGGAATTAATTGGTGTCCAAATGGATGGACGTGAAACAATTTTCACAACCCTGCATGCTGTAGATTTTGAGACGCTGGAAAAATCTCCGTCTGCAATTAGCATGCTTCCACTTGCATGTATCCTCAACGTCAAAAGAAGCATCGCTTCTGACGAGAGGGCTTTGTTCCTGAAATATAAAGTAATAATTCCTTATGAGCGATAAAGTATATTATAAAGGTGTAAGAATAAATTTAATATTAAGCTTTAGTTACCAGTCTGTTTTATGTTTAATTGCATCATCAATAATCTATAGTACCATAATTGCAGACTGTTTACTTAACCGAAACCTCTCGTAGAATTCTCGGTCATTCCATATGTGGAAATGATTTGGACGCATTCTAAACACTTTAGGCCGTCTTCTATTGTGGATATGGTTTAAAATATTTTGCATTTCCTCGTCACTAAAATTTTCGTCCTCAGATAACATGGCAACTCCTTAACTTAAACCGCAGATATGTACGGTTTAAGTCGAGTCCCGTATAATCTCGGCTTAGCGCTTGAACTACGCACTGTAAAACTCAGCTGTAGCTTAACTCTTCGGTTAAGCCCGATTCGAAGTTTAAGCTTATACTGTGAAACCGGACCTTAGAGGAACATTACCTGAACGTCAGAAGGCTCATCAAGGAGAAGGTAGCAGCCCTCCAGACGACGCTGGATGCCGTTCTAAACAAAGAACTGCCAAAGGAACAAGTCAAGCCCCCATGGGCTACTCACTACCGAGGACGTCGGAAGCCCAGGTAACCACCATACAATCTTGCCATACATCCACTCAAACTTCCTACACCTTCTCACCCTAAATTCCCAAGGGCGCAAGTAGGGCCTCGGTCATGCTTGCGTCCTGGCACCTTCCTTCACCCGACTTAGGCCCATGAATCCGCAGGTGCATATTGCGGTACTGCCTCATCTTCACCCTCGACTTTTCCCTCTGGTGGAGGAGTTTTTAGTGGGTATGCCGATTTGCCGTGAGTCCCACACTCTCAGTTCCGACTCCCATCGGGGCTGAGGTTAGTGATTAAATCATTTTCTCCTCCACTCGAAAAAAGTGACCTATATGAATGTAACATATATTTTTAAAGTTCGCTCTATGAAACTATCATTCATCCATAACTTTGCAAAAGAAGATTTTTATTTTCAACCAAAGATATTCACATTATTATTCAGACTAGTTAAGAAATGTACTGTGCAACACACTACCAATCTTCGTGGTTTAAATAAAAACATGTTAAGTTATGCTATCGTCTCTTGAGAATGAAACGTTAAAAATATATCGCCATAGTTATTTTGTATGGAATCTAATAAAGGAAACACGGAGAGGGGTGAATGTTGGAAGTATAAAGAATGTAAGTCACATATGAAACACCTGCTGCAAGGAGGAGAAAAAGAAAACGACCTTATTCGGTAGAGTATAATTGTCTTGCGTCCGACTGTTTAGGGAAGCATTCCTGTTCAGTCAAGTGTTTATTTGTTTTATTTTGTAGGGTTCCCCCCACTTTGCAGTTACCTTCCTTTTCGAGTCTTAGTTCTTTTTTTTTCCTTCCTTCCTTGCTGCCTGTGGTTTATTTTGGCAAAACGTGGAGAGAGGCTACTCTGCAGCACGTTTTTATTTTCACTGCATATTTATTTTCTTCTTTATTATTTCGCTTCTCTTCTATATTCCTTTCATTTTTATTTTATACGTTTTATTTGCTTGTTTATTTATTTTGGCTCGCGCATTGCTTTCTTGGTCGTTTTTGTTTGTATTTACTGCTGTAGGTTTTGCGGCGTTTTATACTTCTGTGTTTATTGTTTTTTTCCAAGTGATAAAAGATTAAACTGTTTTTTTGGGTTAGTTTAATAAACAGCAAACAAATTATTTACTTAATTCTTCATATTAACATTACAATCTAAAAAAACATACTATCACGCCATGTCTTCTTTTTCTAGTAATTTGTCTGTACCGCCCAATATCTGCTTCTTATATACTAGATTCTGCACCTTGTAGATGTAGTTTTCGTAGCTGGGTTCAATAAATTAACAATGTTTCTATTTTGGCTGCTTTATAAATTTCTTTACGGAATTCTAGCGATGCTAAGTATGCAGCGCAGATAAAGGAGTTAAAATGCTATTTGCTGCCTACACTTTCTAAATATAGAGATTCTGTTAGCTCTGAATTTATTTACCTGGCTTACCTGTAAACTATTTGCCTCAAACGCCATTTAGCAGGAAACTAAATAAACCTGAGTTTGTATTTGTATTTATTTTCTCCACTGCAACCACATTTTACAAGGATCGTCCAATTATACAAACATGTAACATGAAGTGCAAAAATACTATTTTTATAGTGCATTTACATTTGCTCTTTTGTACTCTACTAAGGAGTGGAAGATATTTTCTAACAAATAGGACTTGGTAGCTTTTAGTTTTATCTTTTGATTCGTTATCTGTTTTATTTGAGAAGGTAAAGTGATTGTACTTGTCTTTGTTATTTTCTATGCAGTTGTTACTTAAAGAGTTCCTCTTAATCTGTTTCTGAAATGGTTATGTTTTGTCCTGATGTGATGGTTATGAATGTTCATATTATTATAACTTTTTACATAAATTTAATACATTCGTGTACATACCGTGTGAGTCTTCTCATCCTGCGGATTGGTAACTGGGCAACCTTGCATTTTGATGCAGTAATTTGTATCATAAATTACTTAAATGTAAAGAATGATTATAGTATGAATATGCATTTTTGTGTGACATTGATTTGAGATGTTTTGTTTATTGTAATTATTGTTGGGAAGTAAGTTTATACTGCCTTACTGAAACTGACAATAATAGCGTGCAATAATGCAGCGAGGGGGTGAGCTGTTTATCATTATTGGAAACAGGAAGTTACGTAATGTTGGCGCGTTTTTCTGTAGAAATTGCTGGAACATTTCCCTAAAGCATATGTATTCATAATTTTCATTGGATATAAAAATAGACGCTAATGTTGGCGCGTTTTATTAGCCAATTGCAGTTCAGTTATAATCTTTAGGCATATCGGGGTGTATGAGTATAAAAGAGCTAGGTTAGAGGTAGAGCCAGTTCAGTTCATCAAAATTCTTTGTACACTACACGTCGCATTCCCGTCAGTTCGTTGAAAATATTTGTATGATACACGTCGCCTTCAGTCCAGCAGAAATATTACACGTCGGCTATCGATTCGCAAGTTACGCGTATAAGAGTTATGAAAAATCTCAAGTATGGTAAAGTTAATTATACAAAAGGTTGAAGTACGTGAATTAAAAGTGATCAGTAAGAAGTTGTTATAACAGTTTCAGTTTGGCGAGTGTCTAGATCAATGTGTAAATGTGATAGTGACTGTGTTTCGACATTAAAAGTGTAAAACAAATTCTTTCATCAGTGTTATCTTTGGATAAAAGACTCCTTTCCGTTTACACAACCTGTATAAAGAGAAGTGCTCGACCCAAAAAGATCATAGCTAGCCGGAGGACAGTGAAACAAAATTAAATAAAATAAAAGTAGCATTCTTTCAAACAAAAACTAATACTGCCGCAAATTGCTAACACCAGATGGAGCTACAAACCTAACAAAGAATTACGTCACAAAATGGCATCACCACGTGAAGTAAACACACATACACAAATAACATTAAGTTACCACCGCAAATTGGCTCCCAAACGTGGGACTCAATTAATAAAAATAACATTAGTAATACCACTACAAATTGGCGCCCAAACGTGGGGCTCAACAACAAATTAAATAAATATAACATAAATACCACCACAATTTTCAGACGATGCGAAATGCAGGTGCTGACACCGCATTCACCAGCCCGCTGATTGGGCTACGGTTCTTAACTGCTCTAGTAGTGCAATGATTAACATGCCAGAAAGTCGTATTGAAGGTCAGAAGTTCAAATCACGACTGCGAGTAAATCAATATTTTATTCATTCCTGTTCATGTTTCGAGAACGTTCTAGCAAATCATGATTTCTTTCCGAATGCACTAGAAAGTGGATTTGCATATTCTAACAAGTAACAGTTTGTGTTTTAATGAAATTCACATAATTAAACTAATTAAGTGAAACGACGCTTCCATACCAAGCTATCAGTTCTTGTTAAATTTACTAAACATACAAAGTACCTTCAAATGGCAGTATTTGAACCTAGGACGTTCATCACTGAATACCAACGCGCACACTTTTGCGCTACGAGAGCACGTCACTGCACGCACAGCGGTGCAAAGCAGTCATTTCGGATATATATATATATATATATATATATTTGTGTGTGTGTGTAGGTACCTAATGTTAAAATATTAAGTGTCTTTTATGGAATTCTACATGTATCAGATTTTTTTTCATTCTTAACATTATGCGAACTGCTTTTTTTCTGCAACTTAAATAACTTTAGCATTGAGTTTTTTTGTGAAGTATCCCATAGAACAACCGCATAACTTAGTGGGAGTGAATAAAGGCATAGTATACTTGTATGATACTTTTCTATCCATTATTTGTGTTGTTAGTTTTAAGATATACAAGCCAGTGTTAATGTTTCTTATGATTCTCACAACACGTCTATTCCATTTCGAATTATTTTCTATGACTAACCCTAAAAAGTTTGTTTCTGTGAACTATCTGATTTTTTTTATTTTCTATCGTTAATTTAATGTCGGACTGTGTTCTATTACTCACACTGATTTGCATCCATTCTGTCTTTTTTATATTTAATACCATTCCTAAGTTTGCTAACTTTCTGCTAATTATATTTAGTAATGCATTTACTCGTTTTTGTACCTCTATTGGTTTTTCCTGTAACCACAATCGTAGTGTCATACGCGTAACCAATAGCTATTCCCTCTGCATCTTTTACATGTTTAAATAAACTGTAAATGCATAGCAGAAATAAGTATGGTCTTGAGTAAAATACAGTGAAAACAGGCTGTAAATTACCAACTATAAATTACAAAAATTGACTCAAGATTACAGTCCAAAAATTTCGATCGAGAAATCAAAGGTATTGGCTCTCAGAGGAACGCAAATAAGATCTAAGATAGTTTTAAATAATAAATTGTTAGAACAAGTTGGAATGTTTAACTATCTGGGCTGCAATATAACATATAAAACAAATAACTAAAAAATTAACAAAGTGAGTAAGTTCCAATACAATTGTGGAATAACAGCAAACACCTTGTAAAGAAAAACTCGAAGAGAAACAAATTTAAAATTTTACAAGACAATGACAGTTCCGGTTTTACTGTATGTTTCGGAGACATGGACTATAAAAAGGAGGGATTGGAATAAAATCAATGCTGCAGAAATGAAATATCTCGGAACAGTAAAACTGTGCACAAGATTAGACCGAATTAGAGTGAGGACATAAGAGAAGAATTAAGTATATCTGCTAAATGACAAAATATTAACAAACGGAGAAAAATTAAAAAATCATGTATAAGGAATGAATAATACCCGCATTCATTTCAAACATAACATTTCAGGTTATAGAAATATAGAAAGACCGTTGAAGCGACATGGAGGGAAGTATGAGCCCGAAACGGGAGACATCTCTTAAACCTTAAGTGTTGATGATGATAATGGTGAATAAGTATGGTCCTAATTTTGAGCCTTGTGGCACTCCTTGTTACTTTTTAAAATCTAATTTTAGTAAGATTTGCACCTGTGTTGTGTATTATTTCAACACATTTCTCTCCGTTTTGTAAATGCGAGCTTAATCAGAAACTTGGCCAGAAGCTTTGTCCAGAGGTTTTATTTCATATTTAAAGTCCTTGAATATGCCCTAATATACTGCAGGGGCGACTGGCGACTCTGAACTTTGGTGGTTCACAAAGTTATAAGTAGCTGCAATTTTCAATTTATTAAAGCAATAAACATTGCACCGGTATTTTTCCTTTATAAATATCAGTTATTAACAATTAGACACTTCCAAATATCATTAGAAGATTCATTATAAATTTATCTGTAACTGCTATTATAAGCCAACATTTGGGGGGAAGTCATGAAGATGCTACAAATCATTCACACCGTGTTTTATCCATGATTTTTCAGTACATCTTCAGCACCAAATAAAACTCAAGGAAAGGAAAATAGGGTAACATCACAACCACCCATCCAGTTATACTCTCATATACATCACTGTTCTTAAAATTCCCGTTTTAGTTCCATTTATACGCCGCCTTTTTAATTACATTGGTCTTATCGGCGGTCTTTCCTTTGGAACTTATTACCTAAGGCAATGATGTTAATTCGCTTGAGTTTCTTGCACTTTGGTAATTTTTATCATTAGATCACACGCACATTCACACTCATTTATACGTCCAAACTCTGGGGAGGATAGGGAATAATCTAGGCTAAAGAAAAATTTCCACCCCCAGCCGCGAATCGAATCCGGGACCATTCGCACAGCAGGCAGGTGCTCTATCGACTGAGATACGGTACCAGCCAACTTGTTTTTGTTTTAAAATCTGAGAGAATTTTAGATTTGATACAGGTCTACCAAAATGTTTACTTTCTTTTCCATTTCAAGTTTAGTTTTGAAAAAGATGGTAATAAAATAGACTGAGCAGAATTCATTGTTTTCCGTATATCATCATATACCTGTATTTCACTCTGATTCACCAACTGAAACACAGCACAACCAGTGCAACGTACAGGTAACGTGAGGTTCAGTATATGAATGACCGGAAGTGAGTCAAACATTTACTATAAAACCAATATATGCCGCTGTTTATACGATGAAAATCAAAGCGATCACCATATTCCACGCTCTCTGACTATTAGGTTAACCAACACCATAGAGCCTTATGTCCCGCACTTCCCCACCACACATTTCTCTGCTCTCTTGGTCCGTCATGCCCAATACCTAACCATAATATGACTGCGGGTTGCAGCCGGGAGTGCGTTATTTGGGCACCTGCACCTGCTGAAGTCCACTACACAAGATCAGGTTCGGAATGAACCCGAAATTTACATATAAAATAGTATAGTTATTTACATTAAAGGGAAAGTCAGGATTAGGGTTGTAGCACAAACGTACTACTATGTTAAGAAGCCGCCCCTGATAACTGACTATAGTAGAGTCAATCAATTAAATTATGTTTGACATACCGTAGTGGTGTGACGTAACATCGTTTCGGGGATTCGTAGAATGGAGCTGTTTATTTTGGTACTACCAGAATCTAACCCCACCCCTACCAATATGACCACCTCCGTTTTTCGAGCATAATTTCTAGCCACTGGATTACCAGAGTACTTTACCTCCTCCAGTGTGTGGCCGAAGTACCGAAGGATAACATTAAAACTTAAATCTTATATTTTCGTGCTACACTACCGTTTTCTTAATGCAGATTTTCTTATTATTGTTTAGTAGCCGCAACAATTTTAACCTAATTCTCCATGTCGCTGATGAAAGCTCTTATATATGTAAATATCGTAGCTGTCGTTCAGTTTAACCACACATGCAAATAATTCTTCATCTCTTTCTCTAGAGCACCGAATTATTTGTAATAGTTTAGCTCTGAATTGGATTGGATTTTGAAGTGGAGGGGATTCGGCACCGATCCAGGAATGAGGATATTGCACCGTCGCCCCATGAGGATACGCCCCCGGGAGGGGGGGTTGAGGTGAAGGAAGGCACTTGGCTGCCGGAACCAGGAGTGACGGCACAGCAATGACATAGTGATAGGCAGACCTGGGACCCCGCCCCACACAGGGTCCAACGTCCCCCTCCCAGGAGGCGGTCCTTATACCCAAGTAACCAGTCGAAGGTCGAGGGACCTAGAAAGTTCAGAGAGTATACTTTTTCCCTGCCACGCTGCACCGAAGCACCATCACTGACACTTTCAACCCTGAAACAGGCCAAATGGGGTGAAGGATGAATGAAATAATTTATGGAACGAAATGAAGGTACAGGAAATGAGAAAAACCACTTTAGCATTCGCCTGAGGAGCCGGGAAACCCACGGGTCAGAGTGGGCGCTCGCCGGGAATCGAACCTGGGACCTCCTGATTCGGGCCACAGACGTTACCCTGAGCCATCCCGCTCGATTGATTTAGCCTTTCCTTGTGTGGCAATTGTGAAGAAACACTTTCATGGAGGCGGTATCCGAATCACCCCTTCATTCCACATAAGAGTATAAACGTCATTCATTGGCTAGTTTGATTGCCTCTGTATTGTTTTCCAGGCCAGTCTTATAGGGAAGGAGTGGCTGAGTGAAGTCAAAAGTTTGTTACCCGAAGTTGGAAACCTTAATGGAGGAAAAAATACCATGGCGATCTAGGGGAATGAGCCAATTTTTATGCAGACCAGTGCACATTAACCACTTAGTGGAAAGGGGAAGGTTGTCAGCGGGTGAAGGTTGTAAGAAACAGGATATAGTGTTTTACAACCATATTGTTACAAAGCACAATATACATTCCCCTTGTCCAGCTAGCCTTTCGCTAACAGCAACTTCTGTTTTCACTTGCCTCACCAGCCCCTGTCCATGCCGGTACCCAGAAACAAATTTCGTGGAGGGTTTTCCACAAGTACATCTAAACTTAACAGTACCCCACACAGTTACCATAAACCTACTCCATAGTATGTAGACGTTACACGAATAAGAAAATTGCTTGGAGACATTATATAGACAAGAAAAATTCGGCATAATGAGAATATTCCACCTTACAGCACAAAACATGGACACTGCTTCGAAAACCGGAATGTATGGTCACCTTACCTATGTAAGGCGACAATAAGTTTCCCTTTTTCTTGTGTGCTACTAGCAATAGAACTACTGTTATCTAACGACATTTTCCAATATTGGTTTGCTATGAATTTAAATAAATAAAACCTCCCTCTAAATACGGCCCTGCCCCTATCATATCTTCTAAGTCCTTAGCTGAGACCCAGCAGCAAAAACACCCTCACACTCTGGCGTCACAGAGTTTTCAGATGGCTGCCGCTGATATGCGGTCAAAATGTTCCAAATATAATATTAGAAATTTTCAGTTACATGTATTTTCTTTGCTGCAATGAAAAATATAACTAGTAGTTTAGCTGCTTTTGCATGGAGCACATAACGTCTGGTTTTCAAAATGTTAATCTGCATTAAGTATCCAAAAATAAGCTTTTGCCAGTCAGAGTATATTTATCAGTTTTGTATTTAATTCTTTAGCACCATTGCTGATTTAAACAGTTTAAACATGCAAGGCAAACCCTTTGAGAATAAAAGTAAGTTTTCCAAAAGCAGCGTGCAGCTAATGTTGAAACATTTGCCCCTTTGGTTTGTACAGTGTATCCATGTTTATGAATTTTAATTTTATACAAAGTTTATGCATATTTCACCGTCAACTTTACGGTTAGTTTTACTGATTATCCATTCCAAAACTTTCTAGAGACAAAGATAGTTTCATAGCTTAAAAAGTTATAACAAACTAATTAGAATAATGCCAAAAGAAACATGGTGATTGCTGCATTGTGTTATTCTACGAATAGGTGCCACTAGGTTTCTGTATCTATGAAACACACATCTAATTGTGTGAAAACATCGCCCATTTTAACAAACTAATAAGTTATTTTTAGCCATGATTTTTGTAATATATTTATTTATTCCTTCAAGTCATAACTAGATTAATCGATATTAATTACTAATTTTTTTCCACAAATATAAAGAAGTTTCAGAAAACTTAAAACGCAATAGATGGGCGTTGATCTGAACTCAGGATATTAAAGAAACGTTTTATTGTGAGCATTCTGACCCAGATCTCTTGTGATCTAGCTGGTTACTATACAAAAACTGTTTCGATGGGCTCTACAAATATTAGAATTTATTTTGTCCACATTAGAGCTGTGCCTTTTTCTACTTGCTCCGACTTGGGGCAAAGCCTGGTTTCAGCTCCACTGGTGCATCTGTGATTTGCTGGTGAGAGGTAGGCAAAGTACTCTCGGACTACCAAACTATCCGGAGCTCTTATCGGGACGCAGGTGGAATTATCTATCCCCTGGCCTGGTGGAGTCTTTGAGAATTTGAGTTTGGTATATAAATGGAGGGTGATGGCTGGTCAGAGGGGTTCGATTCAGTTCTGTTCTGCTGTTAAAGCGAGTAGCAGTTGGCTACTGAGGAGAGAAGGCGATTGCTGAGCTCAAAATATTAGTGAGAAAAACTGACTGATTTGCGTGTCGTTAATTGAAGTGCTACTTGCAGGAATAAGCCAAAATGACTGGAGAAAGAGCGGACGAAGTCACAATATAAATCAATTTATAGAATATTTTATATAAAAATATCCAATCTAATAAATCAAATAGAGGTGAGAATTTAAACTACATAGGATTCGAAGCCGCGTTGCCACTTTGTAACATATAATGATTGCTGATATTACCACTCAGCCATTTAGTACCTGAAGCTTAAACGTCTAACCCAGCATACATAATGCCAAGTGGATTTGTTTCCACTTCGAAGCTTTGCTTTTATGTTTTTGCCGTTTAAGAATTCTTTAAGTCTACCTTAAACGTTTAAAATTTATCAATCAAATGACACAAGCTGTTATGTTTGTTATATCAAACTTGGACTAAATCACGCCAGAATTGAATTATTCATTTAATTTCTTCCTTGGGTGATGTGATTGTACAGCACCCATTTTGGGTACAGACGTATCTTATAAGTCATAATTGGTTGTAGTCTATCGATTCTCTGGTTGTTTAAATTCTGGCTGTCAGCACATATTTAGTGGCTAGGACTCGAAAGGTAACAGTACAACGATGCTGAAAGCACGCGTTCCGAGATATCATTGAGAACCGGTCGCGGAAACGATTTGGACTTAGGCAAATATACGCTTCGGGAGTTTGCTAATGTTTTTTGTCTTAGGGTGTAAAAACACGCATTTTACTTAGAATATACTTTACTCCTTATCTTCCTTAATTCTTGCAAATTTATATTTAAATGTTTTGTGTCCTATGGTTAGGATATGGTGTTTCTGTAGTACCGGTTTTCTTATGTTCTTGAAGTAACTGATTCTCCTTCGAGAAATGCCAAACGCTAAAATAAAATGTTTTGCAAACTATAATTTTTTCAGAATGTATAGATGTAAACATTCGCATAAACAAAAGGATTTTCATCACTATACGAGGGGCACTATTTATATTTTGAGCCTAATATTTAAAACAAAGTAATTTCTGATTGAAAACTGCTTTATTGTTTTTCAAAATATTCTCCTTCATGATCAATACACTTTGCATCCGTTTGAACCATTTGTCAAAGCATTTATTCCAGTCTTCTTGAGACACCTCCAAAACATGGTTTTTGAAGGTATCAACGACTTCTTCTGCCAACGAAAATCGTTGTCCACGCAATTTATTCTTGATGTTTGGGAACAAAAAGAAATCATTGGGTGCCAAATCAGGACTGTATGGTGGATGACCCATCAATTCGATTTTTTGAGCCTTCAAATACTCTGTTGTTAGACGAGATGTGTGCGCGCTCGCATTGTCTTGATGAAGAACGATCCTACGGTTCTTGTTGGTTTTTCTTTCTTCACCGAAGACTTCCGGCAAACAAATCGTTGCGTATCGTTCACAATTGACCGTTTTACGTTCCTCTGTTGCCACATAGCCAGTTGTGCTGAAAAAGCAGGCGACCATTTGTTTCGAAGTGCTTCGAGTGCAAACAACTTTTGTTGGATTTGCTTCATCTTGAACACCCATACAGTCGACTGCAGTTTACGTTCCGGCTCATAGCATAGATCCATGATTCGTCACGTGTTACAATCTTACATACGTCTTTTGAGGCACCGCCATTGTATTTCTTGAGCATTTTTGTATACCAATCGACACCAGCATCTTTTTGAGATTGCGTCAAATTATGTGGGAACCAACGAGAGCAAACCTTTTCCACGGCTAAATAATCATGCAACATTTTATATATGCTGGTGGAACTAATGCCTAGAGTTGCCTCAATATCGCAATATGTCGATCTTTCATTATTAGTTTTTGCACAGCATCAACGTTTTCTGGCACAACAACTGATTTTGGACGACCTTCACGAACTTCATCATTGAGCGAACGGCGGCCACGATTAAATTCGTTATACCAGCACTTCAGTGTTAAAGGATGAAGCTTCGTCGCCAAATGTGAATGTTAGTTGATCGATGCACTCTTGTCATGATAATCCACGTCGAAAGTCGTAATGAATCATTGCACGAACATTTTCAGGAGTTAATTCCATGTTTTTGTTGACACACAATTTTCAAGTTAGTGCAAACACAACAAATGACCCTCTGTTGACAAAATGTTTGAAGTAGATTATGGTCAAAAATGTCAAACTTTCCATTGGAAAGTCAGATGGCACCTACAACATTCAGGGTTGCCAAGGCTCAAAATATAAATAGTGCCCTTCGTAGTAAATGGATGGGAAACAGCTTTCTTGGTGTATCACTAACGTTAGTTTGGTATATTGAGCCAGGTTATAACAAAATCAAACACATTATGTACATACAATGTAAAGTTAAAGCATGTGTCTTACGCCGGTACTTTGATACTTGGACAGGATACAGTATAGTTCAGAAATTAAAAGAGAATAGGACATCGAACAAACTGATTCCGTTTACATTGGGTGTTTTAAATTTAGCTGTTTACTCTATTTTATTCACAGCATAGCTCTGGACAAATGACATTCGCTGAACTCCACAACTAATATTCTAAAAGAAATGGACTTAGACCTGTATCGTTCTAAACCATCGGTATATTTGGGCTGAATTTGATAGAGATTTCTACACGACTATGATATAAACCGGATAGTGAGTAGGCAGGTGTTTATTTCTTCTTTTCCTCATTCTTTTGGCTCCATTCACGAAACCAAAGATACATTTCGCTCACAAATTGCTTCACAACGGCTGCAATGAATGTTTTACCACTTCTCAGCCTCGCGATTCATCTCAGTCATCCCCACTAAGTGGTAATTATTAATCTGTGCTAGCAACTCTCTTCTTAGCTTTACATTAACAAACTTCACGGACACAAAAAGATATAAATCGTTTTCTGTGGCTTTTAGTCCACCAAACGCTTTTTATCTGCTATGGAACCGGTTAACATTATTTGTTTCCATGCTCCGTCATTTGTTTTAAAGCAGTTTATCACTCTTACGCTAAGCTCCGTTAGTATCGGCCTGTGTCACGGATCTGGCGCATGCGCGTTACTCACGAGTAACCGAGTAACCTGGTGCTGCTCAGTAAAACAAATGCACCGTTTCTTTCTTTTGTTTACCATTACGCACGAAAGATTAATCGACTGTGTGACAATTGATGGAGGATTCTGTTGACAGCCGAGTCGTTAACCTCACCGTCATGCATGAAGTACATCGAGAAAGAATTATGGGAGTCATCTGTTTAAGGGGAAGGGCTGTTCAGGAGTTTTGAAGTAACAACGGTTGTTATGACTTCAGAATGTTGAATGCACTATATAAATATTTCGACATTAAAGTTACTAATGAGGTTTTGCATCAAAACCTGGATATTTCGTTTTCTGGATTAGAAATTCAGTACCTACTCTATCAGATGACAAATTTGCATGTTCCCCTATTAAAATATCTGATGTTGTATTCACATGTCTTTTTCTATCCTCTATTCCATATTAGTGTCTATAAAAATTACTTTTACGAAAGTTTATTTTTCTATCTACTTTATTTTAATGGAGATAAACCTTTGTAGAAATAGCTACATTACACTCTTCATTATGCATACCAAAGGAATAGTACGCTATATGCTGGCCTTACTCTTCCATGCAATCGCAAGAAACAACTGAATGTCTACAGGACTTCAAAAGAATGACAAAGCATTGAACAAATTGAAACATTAATAGCGATATCTCGGAAATGGATGATGTCATAAAAAGTTATTTGAAATAAACGGTGTGTTTTAAAGATATCTACACTTTTATATAGGTACTTCGTTTTCATCTTTTCGTTAACGTTCACAAGTTGTACAAGATTATATAAGATTGCTTCTAAATGAAGTGGATTTCATAGGCTTTTCCGTGAAATTATACATTTTACTTGTCATGTAAATATGTTAATATACGGCATTTTAATCAAAATCATCGCAGCCCTTTTTGAAGGAATTTAGAAAAATGTTCTATGTGAAGGTTAGTTGGGTTGGGTGGATTTTCTTGAAAATCCACGTGTCGCATCTTTGAAAGAACTAAACAGAAAACCAATTTTGGTTTTAGAGTTATGCTGCACACAGACACACATATACGGGTTTTTTCTCTAGAAATGCACTTTTGGTTTCAGACGTCCACAAAACATTCATTTCCTGTACCGAGATTTCACCGGAAATACATGTTTTGAGAGCCCCTGAAACCAAAAAAAAGCATTGTTGGAAACATTTCCGTGTGTGTGTCTGTGTGTCTGTCTGTCTGTGTGTGTGTTTGTCTGTGAACAGCATAACTCAGAAACGAACAGTCGGATAAACACCAAACTTGGTATTTAGGTTCAGTATCTTCCAGGGATGCGACACGAAGGTTTTCAAGAAAATCCCCCCACCCCAGATTACCCTTTACATGGAAGATTTTTCGAAATTTTTAATTTTCTCAACATGGCTCTAACGATTTTGATTAAAATATCATATGTTTAAGATATTTTCATGACAAATAAAATGCATATCTTGAATTTTCTGAGAATGTCTCCAAAAGTATTCTTCATTGTGAACGACTTTTGCGTAACTGGTAAACCATAAGAAATAGACAAACTTTTACTACACAAAAAATGTAGATCGCGTTAAAATACACAATTTATGTTATATACATTTTTTTTTGAGTGAACCATTTTCGAGATTTTGCTTGTTATTCCCTTAAATTTTTCAATACTTATTTTCTCAAATCGGAATTCGTTATTCATTTTTATGCCTTGGATATGCAAAGAGTATTAATCTGTGGCAAATAGAATGGTGCTGCACCTAGCAACCAGCTATTAAGATATATGTCTATGCTTAAAGGCTACTGTATTTCTATACTGCCCTTGTAAATATATATTCCCCTTACATCTACAAGAAAATTAGCAATAAGATAGAGTCTGCAAACATTTATCTCGATTAACATGAAGTAGATGGAGAATAAGCGTTTGTAAAAATAGTTTGTACAAGAGTAGAAAAGTCATGTGAGTGTAACACATCAGATCTTTCTTTTTATCCAGATGCATCATTTTACAGCACTTTTTATGACATTTACCTTGCGCAACAGTTTCTGCCTCACGTAAAAAATTGTTGTATACACAGGAATTTCTCTAACCACCATCGTTTACACAGACACATATCGAGATAAACGTTTGTATAAATACTTTTATTGCACATTTAATTGCAGGAGGAAATAGGAACTGAAGTGTTAGTCAAATGTTTAAAAGCGGGTCGCTATATACTGACCTTGCAATTCCATACTCTTTCCATGATCGCAAGAAACAACTGAATAGAGACAATATTTCAAAAAATGACAAAGAATTGCAAAATTCAAACAAGTAACAAAAGACATCTTTGAAATAGCAAAGCCACAAAAAATTTATTTGCAATAAGTTGTGTGTTTTAAAGAGATCTATTTTTCTGTGGAATAAGTTTTTATCTATTTCTTATGATTTATCAGTTCCAGTACAAAGGTATGTAAATGCTTCGTCGAATAAAGAAGACTTCACATCATGTTCAAAAAAATTCAAGATATACGTTTTTATTTGTGCATAAATATATTAAATCTATAGTCTTTTAATCAAAATCGTTAATGTTCATTGTTGATAAAATAAAAAGTAACAGGAATTGTTTAATGCAAGGAGTAACTAGTTTCAGGTGGGGAATTTTTTAGTAAATCTTCTTGTCACATACGAAGTCTGGTATTTATCCAAAATTTCGTTTTTAAGTTATGCTGCTTACAGACACACACACGTACATATACGTGTGAACTTTTTCCTAAACATTGAATTCACGGGACTTCAAAACATGTATTTCCGGTGTAATCTCAATATCAAATTTTGGGGTGGAATGCAATGTTTGTTCTATCTTAACTGGTGCGTTGTAAAGAAAGTAAACATGGCGAAAGAATACGAATTAAATGTATTCTGTGTTTATATGCATAATGCATTTTTACATTTCTACAGCTTACCTATGATAAGTAGAGGAAGTATTGCATTCCAGCTAAAAATTCACTATTGGGATTTGAGAAATACGGGTTTTGAAACACCCTGAGTACGAAACGAAACATTTTTAGGACAAAAATAACTGCGCGTGTTCATCAGCGCATTATTATATAACATGTTTATTGTCTTCAAACACTGTAAGCAGATTTTGAGTACCTTATCAATAGCACGGCGGACCGCGGTATGCTTCCGGCTACTGCGTCATTGTACTCCCGGAGAAAAATAAAACGAAGGCACAGTACATAAGGAAGGAATATTAGTCTTAAATAGCCAGGAAAATTCAGCGATATTGATGATGTTATGAACTTCTGAAATTTGGAACAAAAACACTGAGAAAACGCATTCAATTAAAGTAATTACTGAAAGAGTCTATAATATAAAAGTGGTCAGCTCTAACCATAGAATATCAGTGAGTTTATAGAACATGCTTTATCAATTCAATGGAATCCTCACCGAGATGTCCTTGTTCCTGAGAAAATGATTCATGTAGACTTAATGTAGATGGAGAAGTAATTTCAGTCTCGTGCTTTTATTTTAGCAGCTGAGGCAGAATAAGTTTATGGAGTCTGTAATAATCGGAATGAATTTTAAGAAAGTCAAGCAACAGGAAAGTATAAGTCTGTACTGTAAAACAGTAGAAAGCAACAACTGCATGCCTAATTAAAATATATTATGTTAGCTATGCATTATACATGCTCTATAATACGTAAACTATGTTCATTTAATTATTTTACACATACTTGTAAGTGATTACCAATTCCATGTTAAATCAAAATGGCGTTTTGGTAGAATGGGTGGGATGGCTATCTGTCAGGCTTTAGCTGGTGGGAGGGGTGCACAGTATGCTGAATTCCTGCCGCGCGTGACACGTACATTGGAAAACAGCCAGCAGACGGCCTCATACCAAGTAAAAACTACCTCATTCCAGTAGCTAAACCTCTAGCTGCTTGGAAGGGCTCCCACATCCACTAGCTAAAAGGTCGCTGAATAAACGTAGTATTCAGTATCATACAGTAACGAGAACAAAGAATGTAAATAGTACGGGATTACAATACAGATAAGACTGGCCCCGTAGCCTGCTGTGGGAGGGGTCTCGGGTTTTAGATTCCCGGCTGGGAATGGGAATTTTTCTCTAGCCAAGATTAATCCCCATCCTCCCCAGAGTCTGGAAGTATGAATGTGTGTGTGAATGTGGGTGTGATCTGATGATTAAAACCAAAGTGCGAAATGCCTAACGACAAGCGAATACGAGTTAACACCATTGCCAATAGGCAATAAGTTCCAAAGGAAAGGCCGTCGATAAGATCAATGTCGGCTATAAAAGGTACTAAAAAAAATCTGATGTGTTACACTCCCATGACTTTCTCTACTCTTGTACAAACTATTTTTACAAACGCTTATTCCCCATATGCTACATGTTAATCGAGATGTTAATCTTATTGCTAATTTCTTGTAGATACAAGGGGAATATGGTAGGCTTTAAGCGATAGTCAAATATTTTAAGAGCTGGTTGCTATGTGGCGCATTCCATTCTCTTTGTATGTCCAGGACATAAAAAAAATAACGAACTCCCATTTGGGAAAAGGTATTGGAAAAGTTAAGGGAATAACAAGCAATATCTCGAAAATGGTTCACTCAAACAAAAAAAGAATGTATATGACATAAATTGTGTATTTTAACACGATTTACATTTTTGGTGTAGTAAAATTTTGTCTATCTCTTATGGTTTACCAGTTATGCAAAAGTCGTTCACAATGAAGAATACTTTTGGAGACATACCCAGAAAATTCGAGATATACATTTCATTTGTCATGAAAATATCTTAAACATATAATATTGTAATCAAAATCGTTAGGGCCATTCTTTAGAAAATTAGAATTTTCAAAAAATGTTCCATGTAAAGGGTAATCTGGGGTGGGGGGATTTTCTCGAAAAGCTTCGTGTCGCATCTCTGGAAGATACTGAATCTAAATACAAAGTTTGGTGTCGACTATTCGTTTCTGAGTTATCCTGTTCACACACACACACACACGTTTCCAAAAATGTTTTTAGATTCAGGGGTCTCAAAACATATATTTCCGGTGAAATCTCGGTATCGAATTTTTGGGTGGAATGCAATACTTCCCCTACTTACTATACGTAGTAGGGAAAGTTAAAACTTGTATTAAGCCAATCGGGCACTTATTATATAAGTTTATTTTGTAAGATAGGAATCAATAGTTTTTGTTTTATTTGCTGAATAGCTATGGAAGTGCCACTTAGTTCAGACTGTGTTAACGGTTGATACGGAACGTTGTGTGTCATTTGTAGCTAATCGTTGTTTTTAGCGTAAGAGCAGTAGATGCTGTTACGTTGTTGTGGGTGTCATCGTTTGCCCCGGGTGTCATCGTTTTTGAAAATATAATAATATCTATGCCCTTTATTACTACAGTATTTATTCGCCGGATTCAAGTGAAACTAGGTATTGAATTACGTTTTCGCTTTACCCGCATAAACATTTACATACTGTGAACGTTATTTTCAAGTAATAATTGCTTACTATTGATCTAAAAACGCTTACACCAATACCAGTTATTACAACGCCCAGCTATCTGAGCCGATGAATATGAAAAGCGAGTTCTAACGAGCAGAATCAGTGAGTCAAGTGTGTGGTATAATTGAGAGGCGCGAACTGAGTTATTGGAGTTCTGACTAAAGAATGAGTGACGAGGTCTCTTAACACGCGCTTTGTTTTCAATTAAGCTCCGCCTCCCGGCTTAGGACATTCTCTCTTGATGCTGGCGCGTTATTCTCTCCTCCCCCTTTGCCCATGCGTTACTAAAACTATTACAATGGCTAGCTAATTCTCAGAACACCAGAACTATCTGCATTTACCTGTAATTAACCAATTCAGATGCGTTACAGTTCGTTACCTTACTTCGCTTACGGCTGATCCCGGCCTGAGCTATTAATTGCAGCCCCTCTACCAAAAAGTTAGTATTTCTCTTTTCAAGTTCCAATTCTTCACAAAATTAAGTTTAAAATAAGAAATTATTAAACAAATGTCCAAACTGCTACAGCCATATCAAATATCATTATTAATATTAAATATTTCTTGCTATTATTAGCATTAATTATTCTGCGTTGCTATTTCTTAAGAATCATTTAAGGAATGTCTACGTATACTGTTCTCAACCGTCTTAGAGAAAAGATTTAGGTCAGAACCGCGTTAGTGCACGGATCCAAATCGAGAACCATACTAAGAACATGTTTTGTTCAGGAATAGCGGAAGTGAGCAGCTACAAATTATATATTCAGTTGTTAGATCATGCAATTTCCAGCAGGAAATTTAATTCTTTAAACGTCACAAACCAAAGAATAGTGATCCAAAATTATTTGTTTATTCAACAAAGTTAGTGAACGTAGCTTTAGAATCCATATTAGCATACAACAAATATAGCAACGTGGTTGTAAAACGGTCATTGTATACATAATATATATGAGGGTATTCAGGAAGTAATGACCATTTGCGCATTCCCGATGTGCCGATGGCTATCGGGCTTCTATCCAAGGTTGAATGGTTTCCTCGAAATCTTTTCTGAGTGCTGCGCGAGTGCCAGTCGAAACAAGTTGTTATTGTGCATTCTGTGATTGTTCAAAATTAACTGTGTGATACAAAGTCCCGCCGATGTGAGGTGAGAGGTGCTACTCGATTTTTGAATGTTCGGAAGTTGAAACTACAGAAATTAGTCAACTAAAGGAAGCGTATGGTAACAAAATGTAAGAACACAAAAAGCAGCGTGAAATTTCAACAATGAATAAAGTGTCTCGACCCGAACGTCCGTCACTCATCACTAGCTGCGACATCGGAGTCGTTACGTTTGCTTAGGGGCGTCCTGTAGTCGACTGTTTACAGCGAGAGGGTTAGCTGTATACAGTTAGGTCAAGTGTATCACCGCAGTGTTCACAATGTCAAAGGAAAGGGTAAGGAAGTCCACAAAGTTGCAGAACTATATATTGGAGTGCGGGGAATAGGTTCTCTATTATTAATGAAAAACTTTATTACAAACCGTACAATAGCATAATTACTTCTGCGCATAGTATAGCGAGTAACGTGCGAAGACCTGTCAACACAGAAACATGCAAACATTGTATTGCAAAATATGAGGATAAACTGCTACAACAAGAGTCGCCTTCATCAAATCAATCCCCCAAAAGCTTAATAAACTAGGCGCGGCATTTATTTCTGCCGATATTCCGTTATATAAACTGCAGGATACAAAATTGGGGGCTGTAATTCGTTGAATTAAATTGACAAAATCTTATCCGTGTGCACATTGTGACATAGCGTGTTGCATTAATGATTTAATAAAGATATTTCAGTTATATAAGTCAGTTGTGTAAGTTATAAATAATATTGCAGAAATAAAGTAAATGTTCGCGAGACATGCGTAATTCTTCTTGTATTAGTGTAGAGTAGAGTAGAATATATATATATATATATATATATATATATATATATATATATATATATTGGCCTTAAACATTTTACACGTTCAAACTCTTACATCGCACGGATCAGATAGACCTTATGCGCTTATATAATACACTGTAGTTCATATTCTTCTTCATAACATATTCATAGACTGTACCCACGGGGATCAATGTCAGTCCTTATCGCTATACATCCTTGCCTTCCTATTCTATACGCTTTCCTCCGTGTAGCGACCCCGATGTCGCAGCCATACTCTTCACAGATGATTTGAAGAATCAAATGAACAAAAAAATTGGCAACACACACGTTTAACCCTAAATGAGTTACAGATTTCTTTCCCAAACATTTTTCGTTGTTTGCTTTATGAAATTGTGCCCGAATATCTTGGCTTAATGGACTGATGGCGCCTACCTGGACACGTAAATTCTAAAGTCATGAGCAAATGTGACTAATTGAGGTAATTATATGAAGATATAAAGCAAGCTTCAGATTTGCGACACTTTTTTTTTTTTCTTCAATTTATTAAAGGAAACTTACTTCCCGGATTACTTCGTAAATAGACAGCGAAATATTTTAAGTTATGATGCAGTAATTTGTATCACAAATTATTTAAATGTAAAGAGTGATTATAGTATGAATATGCATTATTATGTGACATTGATTTGAGATGTTTGTTGATTGTATTTATTGTTGAGAAGTAAGTTTATACTGCCTTACTGAAACTGACAATAATAGCGTGCAATAATGCAGCGAGGGGGTGAGCTGTTTATCATTATTAGAGACGAGGAAGTTACGTAATGTTGGCGCGTTTTTCTTTAGAATTTGCTGGAACATTTTTCCTAAAGCATATGTATTCATAATTTTCATTGGACATAAAAATATACGCTAATGTTGGCGCGTTTTATTAGCCAATAGCAACTCAGTTATAATCTTTAGGCATATCGGGGTGTCGGAGTATAAAAAGGGCTAGGTTAGAGATAGACGCCGTCAGTTCACCGAAAATATTTGTATGCTACACGTCGCCTTAAGTCCGTCAGTTCATCAAAAATCTTTATACATTACACGTCGTCTTCACGTCAGTTCATAAAAAATCTTTATACATTACACGTCGTCTCCACGTCAGTTCGTCGAAAACATTTGTACGTTACACGTCGCCCTCAGTCCAGCAGAAATATTTGTACAGTACACGTCGACTATCGATTCGCAAGTTACGCGAAGCAGAGTTATGAAAAATCTAAAGTGTTGTAAAGTTAATTATACAAAAAGCTGAAGTACGCGAATTAAAAGTGATCAGTAAATGAAGTTATTATAACAGTTTCAGTTTGGCGAGTTTCAAGATCAATGTGTAAATGTGATAGTGAATGTGTTCGACAATAAAAAGTGTAAAACAAATTCTTTCATCAGTGTTATCTTTGGATAAAAGACTCCTTTCCGTTTACACAACCTGTATAAAGAGAAGTGCTCGACCAAAAATATCATAGCTAGCCGGAGGACAGAGAACCAAAATTAAATAAAATAACAGTAGCATTCTTTCAAACAAGCATTAATACTGACGCAAATTGCTAACACCAGATGGAGCTAACAAACCTAACAAAGAATCACGTCACAAAATGGCTTCACCACGTGGAGTAAACACAAATACACAAAAAACATTAGTAATACCGTCGCAAATTGGCTCCCAAACGTGGGGCTCAATCAATAAATAAATAAACATATACAAGTATACCACTTCAGTTAAATGATTACGCGCTCGGGAGAATACCGCGCGAAATAATTATAAGTAAGGAGAAAGAATTGCAATACGGTATACTATAAAAGACTATAATAGTAGTTAATTAAGTCGAGCGTCTTTAGCGTTTATAGTCAAGTTACATACGAGTTTTTTGGGTCGACCAACTACAATTTCAAAACTTTTGAGCTTTTACATAAACATCTTACCTTCTTAACTGTGTTTACTTAAATAGTGATCGGATGGCAGCATTGATGGCAGAACCTTAAGCGTGTTTGCGAGCAGTGCAACGGATGGCAGCAACTATTGAGTCCACATCGTATTTATTTTTTGCAGGTAACGTGAAAGCTACACATATTGATGCAAAGGAAATGAACTAAATTTATTATAATATTTAAATAACAATGAATATACTTTATTTTATTTAAAATACACATATTAGATGTCATAACAGTTCGTTACGTCGCATACAATCGGCATTTTATAGTGTGGTCGACCAAAAACTATATTGATATTCCATGAGAACATTTGTATAAAAGGTACGCAAATAGGAAACAACAACAAAATCTTAAGTGTTACACTGACATCACTTTCTCTACTCTTGTACAAACTATCTTTACAAACGCTTATTCTCCATATGCTTCATGTTAATCGAGATATCGAGATGTTAATCTTATTGCTAATTTTCTTGTAGATGCAAGGGAAATTGGTAGGCTTTAAGCTATAGTCAAATATTTTAAGAGCTGGTTGCTATGTGGAGTATTCCATTCTCTTTTCATTACCAGGACAAAAAAAAATGAATAACAAATTTGCGAAAAAGTATTGGAAAATTTAAGGGAATAACAAGCAATATCTCGAAAAGGGTTCACTCAACAAAAAAAAATGTATATGGTATAAATTGTGTATTTTAACACGAACTACATTTTTTTGTGTAGTAAAATTTTGTCTATCTCTTATGGTTTACCAGTTATACAAAAGTCGTTCACAATGAAGAATACTTTTGGAGACATTCCCAGAAAATTGAGATATACATTTCAGTTGTCATAAAAATATCTTAAACATATGATATTTTAAGCAAAATCGTTAGAGCAATTTTTGAGAAAATTAAAATTTTCGAAAAATTTTCCATGTACAGGGTAACCTGGGTTGGGGGATTTTCTTGAAAATCCTTCGTGTCGCATCTCTGGAAGATACTGAACCTAAATACAAAGTTTGGTGTTTATCCGACTGTTCGTTTCTGAGTTATGCTGTTCACAGACACACACACGGACATGTTTCCAAAAATGCCTTTTTTGGATTCAGGGGGTCTCAAAACATGTATTTCCGGTGAAATCTCGGTATCGAATTTTTGGGTGGAATACAATACTTCCCCTACTTACTATAGGTAGTAGAGAAAGTAATAAAAGAGGCAATAATCTCTCAAGAAATAACTACATTGAAAAAAAGGATTGTTACAAATCGCTAGAAATAAATAAAATAATTTATGTATTCAGTTCAAAAAGATCCACAGTTATAATAATAATCATTACGCTTGCCTTCGTATACCGCAATCCTGCTACCTGGCCACATAAACCAATCAAATAATTGATTCTTGTACGTTAAAATAAACATGGGGAGTTCCTAGGGTTTTCACAATTTTTAAAATTATGTAGACGCACAGGAAGTAAATAATTTAGGGATAAGTGGCCAGCGTAAAATCTAATCTATCTAATATATTGCTTAATTTTAACTGACGTATTGGATGCAGCACGTGTTTTTTTACGAGGTCGTTGATTATGCTGTAAACAAATGACGGGTAACCAGGCAACAAAGAATTTTCTCTTCTCCAAAGTAATATTCGTATTTTATGTTCAATAAATTCGAATATATAATGGCTTTGTTAATTTTCTTATCTTGCATTAATCACAATAGGGCTTCTTTCAGGGGTCGTTTCCATTTTCACTTACATCACATCGATCATTTGATGCAAATATCGCTTAGATTAAAAAGGGGCGAGGGAGGTTTTGCCTGGGGAGGTACAGAATTAAACAAACGTGCTGCCATCCTTGAATTGTCTCACGAACAATGTATATGCATACGCCCTTAAGCAATATTATAGTGTGTGTCAGAAGTCTGTCACCGCCTTGTTTTATAGTTGCGTGTAATGTGTTTAAGCATACTCTACAGCAGCACAGTGTGTGAAATATTTTATTTTAAGGTTTTATGGTCCCATTTAGAAACCTCATGTGTGGCAATTATAATTTATTTCATAACTGTTCAATTGATACAAAAGCTTATGTATATTCCTAAGTACTTTCCGTTAGTCACAATAATTACTTGCCAGAGATAATTTCAGTGCATTATTATAGCACAGAGAAGAGGCTGGAGCGATAATCTATTGTTTAAAAGCAAGTCTTGATATTGCAAACTCTTTGCATGAGCTAATGAGAAATTAAACAAAAAATCTGATGTGTTACACTCACATGACTTTCTCTACTCTTGTACAAACTATTTTTACAAACGCTTATTCTCCATCTACTTCATGTTAATCGAGATAAACGTTTGCAGACTCTATCTTTAATATTCTTGTAGATGGAAAGGGAATATATATTTACAAGGGTAATATAGAAATACAGTAGCCTTTAAACTGTTGCTAGGTGCAGCACCATTCTCTTTGCCACAGATTAATACTCTTTGCATATCCAGGACAAAAAATGAATAGAGAATTCCAATTTGAGCAAATAAGTATTGAAAAATTTAAGGGAATAACGAGCAATATCTCGAAAATGGTTCACTCAACAACAAAAATTGTATATGACATACATTGTGTATTTTAACGCGATCTACATTTTTTGTGTAGTGAAATTTTGTCTATCTCTTATGGTTTACCAGTTATGCAAAAGTCGTTCACAATGAAGAATACCTTTGGATACATTCCTAGACAATTCGAGATATACAATATTTAAATTAAAATGTTCGAAAAATGTGCCATGTAAAGGGTAATCTGGGGTGGGGAGATTTTCTTAAAAATCTTCGTGTCGCATCTCTGGAAGATACTGAACCTAAATACCAAGTTTGGTGTTTATCCGAGAGTTCGTTTCTGAGTTATGTGTACACAGACAGACACACACACACACACACACACACACACACACACACGGATATGTTACAAAAATGCTTTTTTGGATTCAGGGGGTCTCAAAACATGTATTTCTCGGTATCAATTTTTGGGTGGAATACAATACTTCTCCTACTTACTATACGTTGTAGAGAGTAAAAATAAATCGTAATAACGTTTCGAAAGTGTATTGCGTAAAATATCGGAAAATTCAAAAGTATAAAATTGCTCAATAAAATTATTTTATAAGCTTCTGTATTCATTGAGAATGATGAGTAATTGACAGGTCATTTACTGAAAATGCAACTGAGCGAAGTGCGTACAGGGTAACATACGAGACTCGCATTCGAGAGGTTCCGGTATGATTCCCGTCGACCGCCCACTCTAACCTTGGGTTTCTCGTGGTTTTCCCTGGTCGGTAGGCGAATGCTGGGGTAGTTTCTCATCTACCACGATTTCCTTTCCATTATTTCCCTTTCATCCCCGTTTCTTCTCGTCTTTCAGGCGTGCTTCTAGGTTTCGTGGTGTATGGCGGTGCTGGATGGTCCCATGCACACTAGAGGGCTGCTTGGTCAACAGGTCGTTCTTCGCCCTCATTAGGCATCTCCAGTAGTGCGATGGGTCTTCGAGCCCGGAAATGTTAGCGACCTCCGCGCGACTGTGTGGCCTGTCTACCTGCTGTCTACAGCGTTCTATAGATTCTTCACTCCATCCCTAGCTTCTTGGGCCTCTGCCTATCCATCGGTCATGGTAGATACCAGTCAGTGCATCTCAAACAATGCGACTAAATTGTGTATATCTATCTATATACAGGTTTGTTCAAAACTGAGGAGCAGATATATTAATTTCTAATGAATGGAATTAGATAGCGACACATACGAAACAAAGCTCAAAGTTTTAAGCCGCCATCTATTATTTCCATATAATACGTGCAGCGGCGTTGTGGTTTTTCTACGAGAAAATGGCGACGCCGTTTTGTGTGCTGCAGTATCCAAAGCTTCAGTGCAGTGTGAATTTCGTTGTTAAGTTCAAGAAAGAGCCGTCTCGCCATAAGCAGGTTCACAACTGTAAAAGAAATTCGTGGAAGATGTCTATCCACTGATAAATCCCACGTATCGCTATCTATTGTCTTTCATTATAAATTAATATATATAGGCTGCTCCTTCTTTTTGAATAACACCATGTATTTGTTACAGGGTTATATACCTGATGTTTCAGAAATACTTTTACAAATTTTGTGTATGGGTTTCTCACACCAAAAGAAGGAAAAAAGTTCATATGAACATATGTCCCATAATCCTTGGTTTTCGCGTTATTCCCGTCACAATGAATGTGTGAGTTCAACGGCCTTCGGGGGTCCAACCTCAAAACTTCATTTCTCTATGCATTCATAGAAGGCGTTGACCCATTGTACTACATACGGTAGATGGCGAAGTGTTGCCATGGAGACTTGTTTACATTTGTAATTTGTCATTAGTCCGTCTTGAACGTTTCAATTGTGTACATGTAGTGAGTTAACTGCACGTGTTTCGTTCCACCATGGCTGGATATTCATTTCGTAAACAGGCAGACATGATTTTTATGTATGGTCGCGCGAATAGTAATGGACGCGAGGCTGCACGGCTGTATCAGATGGAGTTTCCAGACCGAGTCATCCAACCTTTGTCGCTGTTTATCGTCGCCTTGCTGATAAATGCCTGGATCCGGCACATTTTAGTCGCCTTGTTTGAGATGCACTGACTGGTATCTACCATGACCGATGGATAGGCAGAGGAGGAGCAGTTCCATGGCCTGCACGTTCTCCCGACCTGAATCCTGTGGATTTTTACCTCTGGGGGCATCTTAAATCATTGGTTTAGGAGCAGCCATCCCGGATGCAGAAACGCTTCATCGACGTGTCGTGGAAGCCTGCGAAACCATTCGACACCATCCCGGAGGTTTTGACAGGGTGCGACATTCCATGATTCGACGAGTACAGGCATGCATAAAAGCGCGAGGAGGACATTTCGAGCATTTATTATGAGTTTTGTGTGTTATAAATGTACCACTGTGTTGAACACCTCCTAACGAGAAAACAAAGGATTATGGACATATGTTCATATGAACTTTTTTCCTTCTTGTGGTGTAAGGAAGTTTGTAAAAGTATTTCTGAGACATCCTGTGTAAGAAAAATCGTTACAGCTACTTTTGAGAAAATAAAGAATATTGCAATAATCTACTGCGGAGTGAAGGTGCTGTGTGAAGGTGCTTCTTAATTGTTTGTAGTTATCATGGTGTGTACTACAGAACAGCGTGTGTTTATTGTGTTAAGTTTTGCTCGAACTATTCATATGTGGACTGTCAGCTTGGATTTATACAGAAAGTCCCCTGTATCATCGTTTCTAAGAAATCCACAATTTAAACAGATCCGTGTGGACAAAAAAAAAGCATCATAGACTAACAACAGTTCTAACGGAGGAATATATAGACGAAACAGATAGGGACGGACGTGGAAAGAAGTCTAAGAAAATCGCTGCCTCACATTTGCATCGCGGTTTTTTTATTTCAAAATAGCTGACTGGCCTGCTTGCTCTGCAAATCTGAACCCATGTAATTATCTGTGCGGAATGCAACAATTTCCTGAAATAGAAGAGAGCATACGGCATGATTATTCAACAATAGAGAGGGACATTTAACACCTTTTATAACTAAAGATAAGCTAGCATTCATTTTAGTTACATTGTCAGCATTTAATAGGGAGAAAGGGCTGGCTGATCTGCCGTTACTGCACTAAAAGATTCGCACAACAGTGCCGTGGAAGTGGCGGGTTGCCAGTTGCGTTATTCAAGAGAAACCCGGTATATTACTTCCTCTACCGCCATGAGCAAGCGGTAGAGAAAGTAAAAATCGTAGCCTTAGCCTGATGAACTCTGGTCTCCAGTCAATGGTGGATTGTTTTTGGCAATGCCTGCTGACGGACAGAAACGTCACTTCGCCGCTTTCAATTACCTGCCTCAAGAGTTGCGGTTGATTCAGTTGTTCTTTTGTTTTTAAAAATGGAAGCAGAAACGGTTCCCTCTACGTCTGCGCGAAATAACGCCCACGTAGTTTTATCGAACCATATGAGATTTATATGAAGCTGGCGTAATGGATGAGAAAACATACAGCAAAGTAATTACACAAGAACGTTACCAACATAATAACAAACTGCCCCCACACCCCGACTCTACAATAAAATGTACATCCCCTCTAGGTATGAGCTTCAAC
Source organism: Deroplatys truncata (assembly GCA_030765065.1). Taxonomy (NCBI): domain Eukaryota; kingdom Metazoa; phylum Arthropoda; class Insecta; order Mantodea; family Mantidae; genus Deroplatys; species Deroplatys truncata. Next base: position 71,426,054 of record CM060978.1, on the reverse strand, counting down.
GATCTGCATTAATGAAACTTTATTTTGAAGTTTTCTTTTTGATAATAAATGGCTTTACAGTCAAAGTTTTTAATTTATCGCTGCAGAAAACCGTAAATAAAAGCACTTTATTTTAATGTTTTCAGATGAGCAAGTATTTCTTTGGATCTCGATATTGAGGCAGTGTTTTTAACACTTAAATGATTTCAGTCAAATTATATAATATATAAATTCAATAACAGCCCGCCTTGAAGCAATATGTGTATAATAATTTGTAAAATGTATGTAACAGACATTGCATATGCTTATATTATTGTATCCATGATTAATAATATTATGTGAATATATTATGCAATTTAAAAATTAGGAGCTGTGAGAATAATAAGTTAAACGTTGCTAACAATGAGGTAATCTTGAGACAAAATGAGTTTGAGAGTTCAAATGTTATTTGTGATTCTTGGCAGCATTAATGTAATTTTAGTGACAGTTTATAAACAAATAGCCAATCAACAATCAGAAAAAGCTTTAGTTAAATGCAAGTATTCTACTGGAGTAAAAATAGCCAATCAGAGACTTGAAATGCAGAAATTTACAAGTTTAGACGGTTGAAATCTAGTCAGCTGCCTGCAGACTGTGTTTGTAACTGGATGTGAGATGTGTCCTCGAGAAATTAATTACGTATTCGTATGAGACGAAAAATAGTATAGTTGTTAAAAGGTGCAAGTATTAAATAAAAGAATCTCACAGTTCTTTATATCAGTGAAGTGCTATTTAATTTGTGTCAAAGATTAATAAAAATGAGTGAATTAAAACTTAAAATCTGCGTAAGCCTGCATTCTTGTCGCATCACGCCCTGCCAAGATATTCATGTCTCTAAAATAATACTGACGCAGCCGAGGCAAACATAAATATTAAATATTTAAAGAAACAGTTTAATTACAAAGTTAATATTTTTTTAAACATTTGGGGCGAAAGCTACCGGAAACCGGGTACCATACGTGCGGTTGCAAAAATTACTACAAGTTCGGCTCCCCAACAGTTGAAATACGACAACTCCTTCAATACAAACTAATTTAAATCGGCTTTTCATACGTAGCAGCAAACAACGTAAAGAACAATTCTACTTCAAATTGGCGTCCATACGTGGAGCTAAATTAATAAACAACTCCTATAACAAACCACTTCTTCAATATTTAAATTCCGGATCTTTTACACTTCGCTGAGAGTTAGTGATTGTAATCAACAAATCAAATATTGTTTACTACCCATGGGCAAAGTCATTCAGTGTAACCCGACTACCTCTATTCTTCCCTCCTTTTGGTTATCCTCTTGATTTTCACAAACCGTAAACTTTAGGAAAGAGTGAGGTGAAAAAATTATTTTGATCAAATTTTCAGATGTTGGTTGCTTGTCAAAAGTTGATATTAGGAAGTGTGATTAGGAGTTGGTAGAGGCACGGCGGTGCCTCAAGTAAGTGGAGCACAGTACCGCACTGCAAGTAGGTCATAGCGAGCTCTTTTTGCTTCCAAATTAATCCTTTGGAGGAAGGAATTAAGGGGAGATTAGAGGGGCTACCAGACCCAGACGATATGTGCTAGCAAGGACAGGGTACGTAGCATTTCCAACATTACACCAATCCCGAACCGGCCAGCCCTGCCTTAGCCACTCTCAATAGATGAGACAGCTCCCAGGAAGGAACCGGGACCCAGCAGTCCCGCTAAATACTGCAAATAAACCTTTCCAAAGCTAAACTTCCACCGTCCTGCCACAACAAACTAACCGCCGTTGCCTCGTCCTACAACTCTGAAACAGATGAAAGGAAATGTTGGGGACAAAAATGAGGCCAGGAAAATCAGGGTAGAAGGGGAAAGAAATGGTAAGAGTGGTCCGCTCGAAGGGAATTGAACAATGACACCGCGAATGCGAGCCTCACGCGTTACCGCCAAGGCATCTCGCTCGATAAGTGCGATTAATTTCCTCTTCTTCTCCTTCTCTTCCCCTTCATGGACTACAGTAGAATTTAAATAACATGAGACTTCTGACATTTCTTGGAGAGTATATTTCCATGGCAACATGTATATTTCCATCCGTGTTGCTCTAGCCAATAAGGAGCCACCATCCTCCTTTCCCTTCACTTACACGCTGAACTTTGGGGGGTAACGTGTTGCCACCATGGTTCACTATGCTCACTAGCGTTACGTCCCAGCGAGGTCTTTGCTATTCGTGCGCGCTGTTAAAAGCAGACACATGCTATAATAAAACGTGGCAACGCAGTTCACTCACTTCTCCGTTTAGAGGGAAATGTCAGGAGTTTTTGGTTATTTAAATGGCACTATAGACAAATTATCTGTTCCGCTCTCCTTGTTGCTCCCACCCTCTCATAGGTGTTCCTAAGTTCCCTTTACCATTAGGCTTATAGTCATACTGTGACTCGGCTACGTGCCGAACTACCGATTGGTTGGTAAGAGATAGGCAGAGATAACTAGTGCTCTCGCCCAGAGTAAACACCGGAAATGCTATCGATAACCAGAATCTTCCGGAAGTTTCCCTTCTCCTGTTTCTCGGACGTTCTGGAATTATGCGGAAAATTCCATTGACTATATAAGCTCTCGCGTGTAACGAGGGGTGTAAGTCAGTGAGGACTCCCTTCATCAGGTGAAGGTGGTGAGTGCTATTGTGACAACAGCTATGACGTGCAGTGAGTGCTACTCTTACTACTGCGAAAGATTAGAGATGTCTTGTGTTCGACTGCCCAGGAGTGAACCATCCGAAGAAGCTGTTTTATTACGCCGTTACGTTGCGAAGAAAAGTGAAGTGATAGGGAAAATTAAACTAGTTCACATTGGTGAAGCGACAGCGTGAATTAAGTGAAGCCACAGTGAAAGTTGAACTAGATCACTTAATGAAATGACAGTGCAAACTGTGCAAAGTCACAATATGCTGCTTTAGGCAGTCTACTTGGCTCCATTCTTTTCAGATGTTGTGTTTAATTTATTTTATCATTTACTGAATATATATATATATATCCAATTCTGTTCTTATATTTATTACGTATTCTACCTAATTTTGTACAGCCTTTGGATCTTCTGAGCAGGTTCATCCCTGCAGCCCGTATTCTCCTTTCCACTTTTTCTCATTACCAATAAAGTAACTTAGCAACACCTATGTTGTATAACATTTTAATGTTGTATCTTTCCTTGTTTTATTTTTTAAAGTTTTATGAATCGTTCTGCACATCATTTGGATGTGATTAACCATCTCAGAAAGTTTCGTGCTCTCCTTTGCTCCATTCAGTGTTTTGTTTTGTTTTGAATCTTGTTAACTTTGCAGCACTTCTATTGCTGACGTATAGTTGTGCTGATTTAGCCAAACAGTTACCTGACACGATTGCTCAGGGTTATTCCTGCGGCAATCCTGAAATATCGTTAAAAGGGCGAATGAGTTATCATAACCGTTACATCCCCCCACACACGCACACGAGCATTCGCACAACAAACTTTGGGATTACCGAGAAACATTCTTGCTTAAAGTCGTATTTCTCGAGCCTAGGTGGGAATCTCACCCGGAGCCACTCCCACAGCAGGCAGGCTATGAGACCAGCTGATCTGCTTTGTCTATACTAATATTATGACGAGAGAATACCACTTAAATGAATTTGATAAAGCTTTCACCATTGAAAAGCGCTGTTCTTCAGGAAGAAAATCTTTCCAAAAATGTTAAAACTATGAGGAAAGGGAGGATTCCATATTCATGTTACCCAAATTCAATCCGTTTCGTTTATACGAGGTGTGATCAAAAAGTGTCCGGAATGGCTTCACAACAATGCTGACGCTGAGATTTCTTTAATTCTTACCCAAACTGTACATGCAGCGTTTCTTCCCAATAAAAATGAGAGGTCACGTGACTTCCTGTGCCCATGCAGTAACGAGGTAGACGCTCTGAAGTGAACACGTGTTTTGCATGTGCTGCGATTTTTCCGCGTAGCAAAAATGTCAGATTACGAAGACAAAGAACGAACATCAAAGAAGCCTATGAAATGCTAAGAACAGCTTATGGGGAGGAAGTTATTGGCAAAACTCAAGCATCTGAGTAGTTTCCGAAATTTAAAAGTGGTGTGAAATCAGTTAAAGATGCACATCGTTCGGGGCGACCCTGTTCCAGCAAAACTGATAAAAATATCAATCAGGTGAGGTAAATGGTCTTAAATTATAGGCGCATTACAATAAGAGAACTTTCTGACTCATTAGGAATCTCCTTTGGAAGGTTCAAAGCATTTTGAAAGACAATTTGGACATGTTTCTGCATCATGACTATGCGCCCGCGCACAAAGCCTTTCTGCTCGCCAATTTTTGGATAAAAATAGGATGAATACTGTTCCCCATTACGCCTATTCTCCAGATTTGGCACCAGTGGACTTTTTTCTTTTCCCGCGACTTAAAATGCGGCTCCGAGGACACCGTTTTGAGGACATTGATGTCATCCATCGCGAATCGCAGAAGGCTCTGAACATGTTGAAAGAAGAGGACTCCCAGAGGTGCTTCCAGCAGTGACAGAAGCGCTGGGACAAGTATATCAACTCCCAAGGAGACTACCTCGAGGGTAACATTGCAGATTAGATAAAAAAAACTGTTGTGTAGTATTTATGAAGTCATTCCGGGAACTTTTTGATCGCACATCGTATATAAACATCACAGGACTTTTTCTGCACTTTATTCAGAAAATGGCAGATCTTTATTAACTTCCAGTGCAAAGGAATAAATTGGGACATCTAAAACATTTTAAAATTTAGCTATTGGAGAGGGAAGTTGCCTATGTATACCTTTTATAAATTGTCCTCGATTTCTTTGAACTTTGTTATCAAGGAATAATTCAGGCATGGTTTTAAACTTGGTACACTTGGGTTCTGAACTGGCAAAAACTATGCGCAGCTCTATAGCTTTTAAAAAGCTTTCCACTACCCTTATTTTCAATTCCTGTTTTCAACCCCTAACACACAACGCAACACTGCTTGGCCTATCTAGACAGAATTCTGCACACTTATGCTCTAGGACTTAACCCCCAGATCGTCAGGAGAATGCTGCAGTGGTTCATCTTTTACCACGACTCTCACCCCTCCCATTTCCTGTACCCATCATCTTCCCTGTCATACCTTTCAAGGTTGTAGGACCAGGCGACGGTGTTCGGTGGGTTGCGGCTGGGCGGTGGCTTGCGTTCTGTAAATGGTTCTTCCCTGGCGTCGCGCGGGCCTGATCAATTAGGTCTCTCCTCTGAATGGGCTCGCCCCGGTGGGCCCACGACAGGCTAGTGGCTTGTGGGCCACCCGGGTGGCGTCGAATGCATTACATCTGGAAACGTTAGGGACCCAGTCTGTGCTTTCGCCCGTCGTCATCTGGATCTGATTCGCCTTCGAGTATCTCCCCTCATTCCTCTCTTCTGGTGGTCACTGATAGAACTACAAGTGGCCGACTGGCCTGAGTGTGTTGCTTTTTCGAGCGCCCCCTCCGTTGATTCGCACTTTTACCTTTACCCCTACTACGTGTTCAACCCCTTACGTAGAAATAAACACTGCTTAACGTAACTATTCGAAATATTGCACAATTGTACTGCAGAACTCGCCAAAAATCATACGTTACCTTTAAAACATCCAATGTTCAAAAACTACACTTATCCTATATTTTCAATACCTTCTAAACAAAACTATAATGCTTGGCCAATTAGGGCAAACATTTATGAACTTGAGTTATAGGACCTCACTAAAATTTAGTTATCTTAAAATTTTAAAAGGCTATCTCTAGTGATATTTCCAATCTCTTATTATAATTTGCGCAATTTAACCAAAATAAACAAAATTTGGTCTCTTACGCTATAGGTACGGGTGAAACTTTTTGGCTACTGCCTGTTTTGAAAAAAAAACCCAATCCATATTTCCAACCCCTTACTTATAGAACGTATCTGTATAATAAAGGGTAAGACAGCTATTAATACTTTGGATTCATTTTCTACACCTTTGAATTTCAGATATTTCCTAACTTCAGTCTCCATTTTCATCTTCTTCAAATATTCAGCAAACCTTTTTAGTTAGGCAAAATATTTTAAACATAATCATGGAAGGCTTTAATCTCTACCCCTTGATAATTTATTGCAAAAACATTTATACTCATCATATGGTAAATTTTTGTTTGTGCCCTCTCTCTCTCTTATTACCAATTCCCTGTGCTGGCAAAGTCCAGATGCAATTGTTTCAATTGCTAACTGCTTTTCTTGTCCAAAGTTTCTTTTACGATGTTGCTTACATAAGATTATAATATTTATATTACATGCTATATACACTACTTCTGTTATTTAATCTGTTCTTTGCTACTTATTGTTTGACATCATATCGTTATAGTCACTGGAGCATATTGATTATGGGTGTTCCCCCTACAGTGGTTTATTTCCGCACCAGATAGGTCGCTCTACAGGCAGGTTGCATAGGCCAGGGTCATTGATCATCTAGGAAATGCGGTTGCACTACGCATGCGCAAACCCACAGTGATACTTTCTCTTGTTGATTTTAGCAGTACAAGCAATGCCTACAGGTGATGCTAGATGTGTACATAGGGAATATCAATTAGAGCACAGAGCATAGTAGGGGATTGCAGTTCTGTGGCTCAGAGCTGCCTTTGTGCATAAGTGGAAGTCGCTGAAATGATATAATTGCTTGGAAGTAGAAATTGCAGCTACTCTGATTATCCAATCCAGACGGCATTTGTATAAGAGGTTAGGACGCTGTACACTTGCAATTCTCTTCGCTCTTTCTTTAGGGAGTGTGCATATCCTTAAAAGCGATGGCATCGTACTTTATATACCATTTCATATACCAATTGGAAGGGGTATAAACTCGTCATCTTAGGTGGGGATTCTATATACAAAGACGAATGAAAAATTATAGCATTTTAGTCTGCATACGCTTACTTAAATGTAAAATGTTTTCAGACAAGTGTTACTGAAATATAATTATGATAGAACAATGAATTTTTATTTTAACTATTTTACATGTTTCTTAAAATTTAAAATTTCAGTACAAATCCTAATATACGCTAAGTTTAGACCTCGCTACAGCGGCTGAAAAAGTGACCCCACACGTATTTTTCCGCGTTTGCTATCACGCGTTCATATCTTCGGTATAAAGTTCGTTACCGAAACTGTGAGAAGTTTTTATCTTTTATTAGATGCTTAAATAAAGAGTATAGTTTAGTTATTTAAATGTTTAAACAAAACCATTTACTTTGTCAGGTGTATATTTTTAATTGTTACACGAAAACACTAATTTTAATTCATTTGTTCTGCCTCAATGCCTCGGTAAGCACCTGAGTATACGTGCATATGATGTTTATATAGTACTCTGCATGTTTGGTGTTCACATAAATTTAATAAGACAAATAAGCGTTCAAGTTGAAATATTTATTTTCCTGTATTTATTTAATTCAGATATAAACAAGCGTGTTTCGGTTTTAATTGCTTTCCTTAAAAATTTCGCTGAAAATACACTAAAGAATACGGAGTTTTAAATACCAGTAAGAGTTAATATCGTTCTCTAAAGCATTAACATCCTCGCGGTAGGATCGGAGACGGAGCGCGCGTTTTACTCTGCAGTGGTCCTAAACTTATCCTTTACTTACAGCGGAAAGCGCTGAATTGCCAAACATTACTTCATTTCAAAGAATATTTTTATAGACCTATAAAATGTATCCATAAACATTTCTTTTGTTACCTATCCCTGGTTAAAACGCTGCGATTTGTAATTTTTCAACCGGCATGTGTCTTCTCTATATATTAGTTCTATCATTCGATATAGGAATACCACAAACAAATATCCAAATTCAAGACTTTACAAAGATAGTTCTCTTATATTATTTCCGCAAGCCATATTAAATTTCAAACTACGTTATGGTGTATGACCTCTTCACTATTAAGAAGAATTCGGGGCGCTGACTTTCGACCGTTCTACTTCCAAAACAGACTAGATTCAAAATAACAACGAAGTATGTACACAAATATTTACGTACAACTGTAACAGCAAGATACGCAATGGTCTATTGTTATCTTATTTGCCTAAATCGAGTTCTTTCTATCAAATTGAGATTATTCGGCTAGCTATCACAATATGATGCTCCCCTCCCTTCTTCTTTCCCTCTCACCATGTGCGTTTGAATTCCCTATGTACGGTAAACAAAAATACATCTAACAATTTTTACTTTCTCTACTTCTAAGTAGGGGAAGTATTGTATTCCACCCAAAAATTCGAGATTTGACCGTAAATGCATGTTTTGAGACCCCCTGAATAAAACAAAAGCATTTTCGGAAACATGTCCGTGTGTGTGTGTGTGTGTGTGTGTGTGTGTGTGTGTGTGTGTCTGAACAGCATAACTCAGAAACGAAAAATCGGATAAACACCAAACTTGGTATTTAGGTTCAGTATCTTCCAGAGATGCGACACGAAGGTTTTCAAGAAACTCCCCCACCCCAGATTACCCTTTACACTCTTAATTTTCTCAAAAATGGCTATAACGATTTTGATTAAAATATCATATGTTTAAGATATTTTCATGACAAATAAAATGTATATCTTGAATTTTCTGGGAATGTCTCCAAAAGTATTCTTCATTGTGAACGACTTTTGCATAACTGGTAAACCATAAGAGATAGACAAAATTGTTGTACACAAAAAATGTATATCTCATTAAAATACACAATTTATGTCTTATGCATTTGTTTTGTTGAGTGAACCATTTTCGAGATATTGCTTGTTATTCCCTAATTTTTTCAATACTTATTTTCTCAAATGGGAATTCGTTATTCATTTTTTGTCTTGGTTATGCAAAGAGTATTAATCTGTGGCAAAGAGAATGGTGCTGCACCTAGCAACCAGCTATTAAGAGATATGTCTATGCTTAAAAGCTACTGTATTTCTATATTGCCCTTGCAAATACAAAACAAGTAGAACATAGTACACCTTAAGCGATAGTCAAATATTTTTAGAACTGGTCGCTATGTGTAAAATGTAGTTCTCTTTGCATGTCAAAAGATCGTTTTTGCAAATGTTAATATGAAATAGATGGAGAATAAGAGTTTGTAGAAATAGTTTGTACAAGAGTAGAGAAAGTATGCGAGTGTAACACATCAGATTTTTTATTATTACTAACTCGTTTATCTTATTATAAAGAAATTCACGCCCTCCTCATAATAGTAACCGTGGTTATATGTTCCAAAACGGCATCATAACTGCTTTTAACTTGTGTACATCAAGAGCTCACAAGCATAATTAAACCTGATTGGCCAGACGATTTCTACTGGGCATTGCTTCTAGTGGAAGTTGGAAGTAGGAATTGTTGAATTATAAAGCAAAAGACTCTCTGCGTTCACTTGCTTTTAATTCCTGTGTTATTGGTCACAATTTTAATCAATTGCCTACAGATATTAAAAAACACATATTATACAATTTTACTTTCTCTACGACTTACGAATAGTAAGCAAAGAAAGTGTTGCACTTCACTCGAAATTTGGTATGGAGATTACACTGAAAGTACACGTTTTGAGGTCCACTGAATATAAGCCTTTTTAAAAAGAGTACCCTGTGTTTGTGTGTATGTGGTGTAAAAGAATAACTAAAAACGAATAGTCGGCTAAATATTAAAACGTACTTATCTTCAGTGTCTTACAAGGATGCGAAACGAAATTTTCAGTAAATTACCCCACACAAACTACTCTTTCCTTGAAAAACTTATTATATTTCTTATTTTCTCAAAAATGGCTAACGATTTTGATTAAAGTTGTGATGGTAAATTTATAATGTTATTTGTGTATATGTTTGTATTTGTGTTTACTTCCCGTGGTGAAGCCATCTTGTGACGTGATTCATTTGTTAGGTTTGTTAGCTCCATCTGGTGTTAGCAATTTGCGGCAGTATTAGTTTTTGTTTGAAACAATGCTACTGTTATTGTATTTAATTTTGGTTCTCTGTCCTCCGGCTAGCTATTATCCTTTTTGTCAAGCACTTCTCTATATACAGGTTGTGTAACTGGAAAGGAATCTTTTATCCAAAGATAACACTGACGAAGAAATTTGTTTTACACTTTTATTGTCAAAAACACAGTCACTATCACATTTACACATTGATCTTGACGCTCGCCAAACTGAAACTGTTATAATAACTTCATTACTGATCACTCTTAATTCACGTACTTCAACTTTTTGTATAATTAACTTTACAACACTTTAGATTTTTCATAATTCTGCTACGCGTAACTTGTGAATCGATAGCCGACGGTTAATATTTCTGCTGGACTGAAGGCGACGTGTATCATACAAAATATTTTCGACGAACTGGCGGGAATGCGACGTGTAGTTTACAAAGAATTTTGATGAACTGGGAGACTGAAGGACTTTACCTCTAACCTACTCTTTTATACTCCTTCACCCAGATATGCCTAAAGATTATAACTGAGCTGCAATTGGCTAATAAAACGCGCCAACATTAGCGTCTATTTTTATATCCAATGAAAATTATGAATACATATGCTCTAGGGAAATGTTCCAGCAAATTCTAAAAAAAAAAAAACGCGCCAATATTACGTAACTTCCTCGTTTCCAATAATGATAAACAGCTCACCCCCTCGCTGCATTATTGCACGCTATTATTGTCAGTTTCAGTAAGGCAGTGTAAATTTACTTCCCAACAATAATTACAATAAACAAACATATCAAATCAATGTCACATAATAATGCATATTCATACTATAATCACTCTTTACATTTAAATAATTTGTGATACAAATTACTGCATCAAAATATCATATGTTTAAGATATTTTCACGACAAATAAAATGTATATCTCGAATTTTCTGGGAATGTCTCCAAAAGTATTCTTCATTGTGAACGACTTTTGCATAACTGGTAAACCATAAGAGATAGACAAAATTTTACTTCACAAAGATGTAGATCGCGTTAAAATACACAATTTATGCCATATACATTTTTTTTTTGTTGAGTGAACCATTTTCGAGATTTTGCTTGTTATTCCCTTAAATTTTCCAATACTTATACTTTTTATCAAATGGAAAATCGTTATTCATTTTTAATGTCCTGGTAATTCAAAGAGAATGGAATACTTCACATAGCAACCAGCTCTTAAAACATTTGAATATCGCTTAAAACCTACCAATTCCCCTTGCATCTACATGAAAATTACCAATAAGATTGATATCTCGATATCTCGATTAACATGAAGCATATGGAGAATAAGCGTTTGTAAAAATAGTTTGTACAAGAGTAGAGAAAGTCATGTGAGTGTAACATCAGATTTTTTAAACTCTCTCTTTAGCCTACTGTATCATTCCTTCAAAGAAATGTGTATATATACGTATGACGGTTTATTTCGATTATCAAAAAGTGGACAGAAATAGGATAAAGCCTTTGTAAGAATGGTTTTTAGATGAGCGAGTAGAGAAAATCAGGTAAATGCAACGCATCAGATTTTTCCAAGTTGGTATTCATAATGGAATGAAGTTACTTAGAGAGAGGGGGAGAGGGAGGGAAACTCCAATATTCTCTCTCATATAGTGCAAAGAAAGTCTTCGAAGGCTCCTACCTGCAAAAGCGCGACCCTTTGGCGCAAGTTTAGTTAAACCGAGCCAGAATGAACCAAAAGCTTAACTGTAGGCGACGTTTTACAGCCTTCTTGTTAATTAAACGTCAGCGCAACGATGTTGCCATAACTGAAGGAAGAGAAAAAAATTAGATCGCTGATCTTCTAACTCAACTAAACGCTGTTGGTAGACTGCCAGACTAAAAAAAAAAAACAGCCGATAGACAATATTTGTTTATGCAGTTGAAGTAAAAATTGCTTGAAATGAACGAAAAGAGAGAGACGAGATACGTTAACATTTCCACAGGAGAGGTAAATAAACTTTGGCCGAAATGGAACTGTTTCTCGTAGGTATACGAAACATACAGGGACAGGCAAATGAGATCAAAGCATGATGTCCCTTATGTTTAAGTGATGCATGGTTCAATTGCATTACATGGTCACTAACCTTCATCTGCGTTTAATTTAATATTGTTCTTTTAATAGAAAGCCAATAAAAAATAAATGGCTTTACAGTTAAATACCTTCGTTGAGTACTCTATGTGGCTACAAAATTCTTAGAACTGTGCTTTATAAGTCTAAATGTGTTTAACGACTGCGTCTGTCACAAGGCTGGTGTCGTCCGTTCACCGGCTTTCAATGTGTCGTGTTTCTGCTTTGTCGAGCCCCATGTTGGGCACCATTTGCAGTACTTTGTGCTTCATGGAAGGGCTGAGAATATTTCGCCTTCTTGGATTCATGCTCTGTCAGTCTCGTTGTTTCATTACTTTGCACCTACCTGCTCAGGTATGTTAATTAGGTTCAGGACTAAAGGATAGGAAGGATTGGCAAGAATCTGTTCTCAAGTGGGAAATTATGCAGATACACAAATATTACATACACAAAATTATTGTCTGAGAAATCTTCTGTTTAATTTCCTTCTTGTTACCCGACTGCAATTTACCTTTGGAATTATTTCCGGCATTTAACAATTGTCTTTATCATCCACTCTTGCATAAACTCAACTTCATGCTTAATCTAGGGTATTGTATTTTGCATCGTGCTGAAGTATTCTCGTAGGGTGCTGAAATTCCCCCGTCTAAAACCAGTTTTCAAACGGGATACACATGTCACATTGGCTACCGTCCTTTTTAGAACAATTCAGAATCTCCCCTAATTGCGGCGTCGTCCATCAAAGCCTGGACGAGCATCTGACTGACCGCTGCCCATCTCGGCTATGAGGGCGCTTAGAAAAAAATCCTTTGCACTGTATGCGTGTTCTTTGTTTGGCAGTCTAGTGCCGAAAAATTATGTCCGAAAGGAACTTTTTCTATTTGTAAGTTTAATATGAAATCTTATTCCCGCGTGCTGCTGCATTTCGTCTCGAAACTAACAGAGGGCCTACACCTCGTTTATAAGTAACGCAGGGCTGAGAAACAGGGTCCAAATACCTAAACATTTCTTGCTCTTGCGCTACTGGTTGAGCCGAAGAGTCAGTACTACAACGTGCAAGGGTCAAACAACTCAATTTGTTTACATGAAGGTAATTCAGCTTGACAATAGTGCGGTTTAAGAACGTGACAAGGTAATCCTCTTTGTATACGCTGGCAAGAAAACATAGTGGCGCTGTCTTTTATTTCTGCTTTTATGGTTTCCCCTTCACGCTCCTAATAGAACCTCCACATCTCCTATAAAACGCTATTCTCTATAATGACATGCTAATATTCAAGTTCGATTATTAATGATACCCTCTTCTAATAAAGTATTTCACTGCACTACCTCAAGTGGAGAGATCCGGGAGCAGTCTGGCTTTTTGTACAACCTATATATCCTCTTACATAATACAGCTTTGCAGAGCACAAGCGCGGTCAGGAATTTTGCATTATACTTTGACGAGCGTTAAAATAAAAAGAAAAAATACCGATCTGGCACATTTACATGACTTTTGTTACCCGCTATCCTTTATTGTACCTCTTTTAAAAACCTTCTAAAAATATAATTTTTTTCATGTAAAGGTTATAAAGGTAAAATCAGACTGAAAAATTCAATGACATAGCCGAGATTTGAACTGCGATCTTCTGGTTTCGGTCCGGCTGCTCTAACTACTGAGTTACCGTAGCAACATGCGGGTACGACAATAAATCTCCCAAATGACCTGCATTTTTTCCCAATAAACCACAAGGAGATCTCAAATTCAAGATCCAAGGTTCAAATCCCGGCTATGGCATTGAAGTTTTAGCCTGATACTACGTTTCCAACGTTTTCCTAGGCTTGTGTGAAAGAACAATTAATTACCATTAATTTACCTAATAGATGGTTAACTATGAAGCTCGGGATTTAAAGTACATTAGAGCATTGTAAGTCGCCATTCATCTGAATATGAATTTGGCTGTTAGAATCCTTACCTAGAAGGTACGTGTTAGAGAAGAATTGAGGCAGTATTTTTAGCACTTAAATATCAGTCTAGTTATATAATATAAACATATAATAACAGCCCGTCTTAAAGCAATATGTGTATAATATAATATATAAAGTTATATTACGGTCATTGTATCATGTTTATATTATTATATACATGTATAATAATGTTATGTGAATATATTACATAGTTTAACAATGTAGGAGCTGTGAGAATAAAGCCAAGCTGCTTTCCGTAACAAACAAAACTACAAAGTAAAAGCCGAAAGTTGCTAACAAAGAGGTAACCTTGAGACAACAATAAATTAGAGAGTTTAATAAAGGTTCTAATAATTCTTGGAACAATAATAATGTAATATTAAAAACAGTTTATAAATAGCAAATTAAAAACTAAAAAAAGCTTAAGTTAAATAAAAGTATTCTAATGGAGTAGGCTTAGCCACTCAGAGAGTTGAAATAGGGGAAATGTACGGATTCAGGCGGGAGACGCTATAAGGAAGCGTAACCAGTCAATTAGATAGGGTACAGGTTCAGTGTGTGACATGAAAATTAATTGCGGTGAGAATAATATAAAGTTTACGTGTTTAAAAGCACAATTAACAACAATCTCACAGTTATATAGTAGGATACATCAGTGAAGTGTTATTTAATCGTGTGAAAGATTAAATAAACAAAGTACAACACAATTATAATTTGTGTAAGCCTTCAGTCTTTAGCCGTACCACCTTGCTAAGAGATACGTGCTCTAAAAAAATACTAATAGCGCAGCCGAAGTATACATATATAATATTTAAATAAAATTAAAAATAAAAAGTTGATTCTTAAACGTGGGGCGAAGGCCACCGGAAAGTTTGTACCGTACGTGGGGCGAAGGCCACCGGAAAGTTTGTACCGTACGTGGGGCGAACACTCCTAAAAACAATCTCCCGCAAAATTGGTAGTCTAAAACAGCTTCAAGTTGGCTCCCATACATGGGAAAGCAACTACCGCAGAATAAATGCTTTGAAGCTCCCTGAATAAAAAAAAATCTCATGTGTTACATTCACATAACTTTCTCTACCCTCGATAGTTTATCAGTGGGTACACATAATATTCTTCTACTGCATTTTAACACAGATAAACCCTTCTGCAAATACCTGCATTTTACATTTCGTTATAGATACAAAGGGAATAGCGACAGTCAAATGTCTTAGAATTGGACGTTGAATGCTGGCCTTAAAAATTCCATACTCCTTCCATGACATCGCGAGAAGCAACTGAAAATCGATGGATATTAAAAGAATTATTAAGTATTGACCATTTCGAACTATTAATAACGGATATCTTGGAAATGTCTGGCGTCATAAAAAAACTTATTAGAAATAAATTGTGTGTTTTAAAGAGATCTACATTTTTTATGAAGTATGTTTGTCTCTATCGCTTAACTTTTGACGCAGCCACGCTACGTCCTCCATCAATGAAGCAATACCTTTGCCTCACGGTTGCTGCTTTTCTCCTCCTAGTTGGTTTCTTTTATTTTGCCACGGCTGCTGGAGCATGAGATCTTAATCACTGGGTATGCGTGAGTGTATGTACAGAGAAACACGAACGCTTTCTTGGAACACTTTTATTTTCACCATTTAAAATAAAACTTAAGGTTTGCCGATCACTTTTAAATGCATACGATGCTACTGTGTCTTTACCAAGACCGAAGAATATTAACTACAGCTAAGCGTTCTACCCTCTAGCATGTTCGCCGCCAATGTTCACAACTCGACGAGAATGTCGTCCCACACTCACCGATCGCTCAGGACAGACTGTCTTTACCCACGCTGAACAAGGAAAAACAAGCTACTACTCCCCTACTCTCCCCTCAAACGCTCGTCACAACTCGGCGTCCTGAAGCCTAGAATGATCTTCACCAGGCTAAGTGCAGCTGCACCCAATAATTCCAAGAGAAACTGGCTTCAGCTATTTTACTCTTTATACCTGGGGCTGGTCCCTAATTAGCTAAACTGTGCCTGTTTGGTCTTTCTGTCGTTTTTAACAGTCAACAATTTTCACAATGTTCTCCTTTTTATACATACACTGAAATTAAATATTTTATTATTTATTTTATATCATTATCCTTCTCAGATTATTATGATAATTATTGACTTCATAATTTCGGCTTCACGTTTATCAGCTACACAGTCATACAAGTCCTTTCAACACTTCACAAGTTATTCCCAGAAAATTCAAGATATGCGTTTTATTTGCAATGTAAATATCTTGAATACATGATATTTTAATTAAAATCTTTAGAAACATTTTTCAGAAAGTAAAAAAGTTGGAAACATTTTCCATATATAGGATAGTTTGGGGTGGAGGGTTTTCGTGAAAATCTTCGTGTCGCATCTTTGAAAGGTACTAAGCCTAAATACCAAGTTTGGTATTTATACAAATTTTCGTTTTTGGGACCCAGACAGACACACACCGACCTTTCTCTAAAAATGTTTATTTGGATTCAGAGAGCCTGAAAACATGCATTTCCTGTGAAATCTCTATATCAAATTTTTGGGTGGAATGCAATAGCTTTTCTACCCACTATGTACGTAGTAGAGAAAAAAAAAGCCTCTCTCTCTCTCCCTCTCTCTCTCTCTCTGCGCGTGTGTGTGTGTGTGCGCGCGCGCGCGCGCGCGAGCGTATCTGTGAACATCATAACTCAAAAACCAAACTTAGTACTTCATTTCAGCATCTTCAAGGATGAAACACGAAGCTTTTGAAGTAAATCTTCCGTCCTAAACTACTCTTTACATCAAAAAGTTTCTGAAAATTTTGATTTTTTGAAAAATGGCTCTTAACGATTTTGAATAAAATGCTGCATGTTTTAAGATACTTTCACGACAAATGAAATGTTTATCTTTAAATTTCTGATAATATCCCGTGAAGTTCTCGTCTGTGAAGGATATTGTAGAATTTTGTATATAGAGTAAATCATAAGAGACAGACAAAGGCTTATTACACAGAAATAGTAGATCTCTGTAAAAGGCTTAAATTATTTCAAGTAGTTTTTGGTGACACCAGCTATTGCCGAGATTTCCGTTAATATTGATTTGAATTTTTCATTACTTTGTCAGTTTTTTAAAGTGCTGTCGCTATTAGTTGTTTCTCGCTATCTTACCAGAAGAGTCGGAGCTTTAAGGCCAGCACATAACTGTGGTTTCTTCTCTATCACAATTTCCTTTGCACCATTATCCTTTCATTCCGTTTCCTTCTCAACT
Organism: Deroplatys truncata; assembly: GCA_030765065.1. Classification (NCBI taxonomy): domain Eukaryota; kingdom Metazoa; phylum Arthropoda; class Insecta; order Mantodea; family Mantidae; genus Deroplatys; species Deroplatys truncata. The sequence goes on along the minus strand of CM060978.1, from coordinate 71,408,810 downwards.
TTCAGGCTTCTAGATTTCGTAGTACATGACATGTGGTGCGGATACATGTTTAAAGGAAAGAGTAGTTCTCGTGTACACCAGTGGGCTGCTTGGTTGGTGGGTCGTTCATCGTCCTCTCTAGGCAGCTATAGCAGTGGGACGGATCTTCGAGGTCTTCGAGCTCCGAAATGTGGAGGAATATAGCCACCTGTGGTTCCTTCACTTCATCCCTTCCTCCTGGGCGGTGGTAGCCGCAATACAACTCTGCAGGCCGCAGAGCGCTAGGTCTCCCCCTCAGTTGAGTAACCTATACCTCTTATTCTAATTCCTCTATCCCCCTTGTACCTAGAATGAAATGTGTAAAGTATTTCTGCAAATGTGTCTCCCTCGCAAGGGGCAGGAGAGGATTTAAACACCGAGGCAAGAGACCTATTTTGCCGTATGCAATCTCTGGGAGGAGGGGATGAGATGAAACATCCGAAGGGTTGTTGCCCAGTCCAAGCAGCGGCAGGTGCGGATATTTTGGAGTCCCTAACGTTTACAGATGTAAACACTCCTGCAGGTACTCCCTGACGAACAGGTCCGAACTGCCCTGGTTCCGTACAGAGGAGGAAGAAACACTCAGAGCGCATATATACCGCGCACTACACACCACCAAACTACCCAGTCAAGCCCCGTACCCCGAAAGGTGATAAGAAATGGAATGATGGGGAATGAGGGATCGGAAAAATTCGTGGTATTAGTACACCCACCCCAGCATTCGCCTGCCAACATGTTGAGCAAAGGTCTACCAGGGCAAGAGCGTTAGCCCAAGCCCCTGTCCTGAACCGTGGGCTAGCGCAAGCCGAGTGGCTCTCCAACCGTGGGGGTTTCTCATGAGGCCAATACCTGGAGTCTAAAAGACCCACATGCTTACGCTCAAGGATGGAAGTGGATACGCCTCTTATGCGCGTCATCCCGAAACGGAGCGACTAGGGGCGACAGCAATCTAATATGCCGTCTACCAACTCTCACTTATGGTTGGTGCCGGAGAACATCGGGGCGTCCACAACCCCGCCTGGGTGGAAAACCAGCCAGGCGTACCCAATCTCCCATGGGTAGTGGGAACCACTGGCCCGCCGAGTCCAACCCAATCCGAACAGCTCCCCATTGGGAGGGGGTCGAATGCTCGGCCCAGCGTACTTCTAGTAACGTCAGAAGTACCACGAGTGCTCAGGGTCTGCAGCACCCGCACCACGGCAGCTGAAGGATGAAAGATACCAAGTCAGAGTGGCGCTTGCTGGGAATCGAACCCAGGACCTCCCGAATGAGAGCTACAGACTGAGGCAGCATTTTAATACCTGAATAATTTAAATTGTATTTTATAATAAGTAAATTCAATAACAGCCCGGCTTGAAACAATAATATGTAACAATTATTTAAAATGTATGTAACAGTCATTGCATATGCTTATTTTTTATTATAAACATGTTTTATGATGTTATGTGAATACATTATATACTTTAACAATGCAAGAGCTGTGAGAATAATAAGGTTTAAGTTGCTAACAATGAGGTAATAATGAGATAACCTTGTAGCAATAATGAGTTTTAGAGTGTGAACATTACTAGTCATGATTAGAGCAACGATAATGTAAAATTCAGTAACAGTTTAAAATTAGCCAATCAACAGCAAAGAAAAGCTTTAAGTAAAATGCAGATATTCTATTAGACTAGAATTAGCCAATCAGAGACTTGAAATACCGAAGTTTACAGGTTTAACGGTAGAAATAATGTTCAGTTGCTGGCAAACTTTGGTAGTGACCAGATGGTGTTCTCTACAGAAATACTACGTGTGAATCGTAAAATATGTCTACACGTTATCTAAGTGAAAGTATTAAAGAATCTCACAGCTCTTAAAAAGTGTAGTGCTTTATAAAAATGTAGAAAGATTAATAAAAGAAGAGAATTTAAAAACTTAAATTCTGAGTATGTCTACAATTATTGTCGTACCGCATCTTGCCTAAGATACATGACTCTACAAACATTACTGACGCAGCCGAGGCATATTCAAACTTAAATAATATAGAAGCAGTTTTAATACCAAAGTTAAATATTATATTGTAAATCTTGGTGTGTAACAACTAAAATACATCTTTAAATTAGCTTCTCGTACGTAGCAGCATATTGCGTAATAAGAGTAACTATTACGTAATCAACAAATTCAAACCGACGCCCAAAGCGTGTTTTAAACTTCTTAAAGCAACCAATAATTTACGTAAACATATTTACGTGAAGCAAATATTTTCTCAAGTTGGCTCCCATACGTGGGGCAGTTAAACAATAGCAACTAAACAACATCCTACTTCATGTTGGCGCCCATACGTGGGGCAGTTAAATTAAAGCAACTAAACTTCTACTTCAGGACCTTGCCGCTTGGGCCACTCCGCTCAATAAATATCTGTCTCAACTAACATGGAGTATATAGAAAACTAAGCTTATAGTTTGTAAAAGCTGCATAAAATAAACGCTAATGGGGAAAGAAAGTCATGAGAGTACACACATCAGATTTTCTGAAGTGGAGACGACTGCATCAAATACACAGAAACGAGGAATAAACAGGTAAACCGGTAAAGTGCGGGCTTAGAGCCAGCCTAGAAGCGACAAGAGGGATCAACCGACAATACACACACCCACACAGGTGTGCAGCCTAATTATGTAAATCTTGCGTGAGAGACCCTTCTTCCTGTGGGCAACAGCTGATGAGATTTCTGCATTAATGATTGCACAACACACTCCACTTACAGTAAATGAAACTGTTGAGAACACGAACGCAAAACAGCTCTCGACGTAAGCGTGGAAAAGCACTGCGCTTTAAACCGTGCTTAATTAGCTAAACGCCTAGGAATGAATGAATAGAAATGAACTGCGATGTTTTCTCGCTGGGAAATACGAATGCAGCAAGTATTCCGTTGTCATAGCGTTTTATTAATTAACGTTAAAACAGCTTGAAAACTAGAGAAACTGAAATAAACAAAGAAACCAACATTGCATACTCATAACTGAAATGTTCTATCTGTGAAACAGTTTTAAAGAACTGCTATTTTTCCTGTGGTATAACATTTAGACGTATGAAGTACAAAAGGTTCTAAGGGTTAATAACATGTTAAACTTCAGAGAACATTTTCAGAAGAAACGCAACGTTTTATGCAATAAACATGGTATATAGTATTTATAAAAAAATTATTACTTTCTCTATGAAGTACATATAAGGTTGAGAAGGTTTGCATTCCACCCAAAAATTCGATAATGATATTTCACCAGAAATGCATTTTTAAAAAAAGGTCCGTGTGTATGGGTTTCTGTACGTGTGTGTGTGTAAACCGCATAACTCAAACTACTCAAACAATTTTTTACATTCTAAACTGAGGCAGCATTTTTAACATTTAAATGATTTCAGTCTAATTATATAATATATATAATTCAATAACAGCCCGCCTTAAAGCAATATGTGTATGTAATAATATATAAAAAATGTATACTACAGTCATTGTACATGTTTACATTATTATTGTATACATGTTCAATAATGTTATGTGAATGTATTACGTAATTTAATAATATAGGAACTGTGGGAATATTAGGTTGAAAGTTGCTAACAATGAGGTAACCTTGAGACAATAATGAATTAGATAGTGTAATAATACTACTAGTTATTCTTGGAACAACAATAATGTAATTTTTTGTGACACTTTATAAAATAGCCAATCAACAACCAGAAAAGAGCTTAAGTTAAATTCAAGTATTCTATTGGAGTAGGAATAGCCAATCAGAGACTTGAAATACAGAAATTTACAAATTTAGGCGGTATAAATCAGTTCAGTTGCTTGTAGACAGCGCTCATAACTGGACGCGTTGCTTGTAGACAGTGTTTCTAACCGGACGCGAGATGTGTCCTCGAGAAGTTTAATATGTATACGGTGTGAGACGTGTTAAAAAGTGGATGTTATTAATAAAAAAATCTCACAGCTCTCTATATCAGTGAAGTGTTATTTAAATCGTGTCAAGCATTAATAAATGGAGTGAAGTAAAATTATAATCTGTGTAAGCCTACATTTTTGTCGTATCACAACCCTGTAAAGAGAAACATGTCTCTAACAATAATACTGACGCAGCCGAAGCAAACATAAATATATAATATTTAAAGAAACAGTCAAATTACAAAGTTAATATTTTTAAACATTTTTGGGGCAAAGGCCACCGGAAAGTGCATTTGGGGCGAAAGTAGCGGAAAGCGGATACTATACGTTTGGTTGCAACGAATTTCAAGTTCGGCTCCCAACAGTTGAAATATAATACACCTTCTTCAAACTTGCATTCCATACGTGAAGCAATAACCATCCAACTTAAAAACATGGCCGATTTTGATTAAATTACCACATGTTAAATATATTTACATGACAAATAAAATGTATATATATGAAATTTTCTAGAAATAGCTGTGTAATTCTCTTTATTCGCCGGTAATTTTGTATAATCTTGTGAAACTTATAAACGTTAAGCAATGAAAAAAAATGTACTGTATAAAAAATCTGATGTGTTACACTCACATGACTTTCTCTACTCTTGTACAAACTATTTTTACAAACGCTTATTCTCCATCTACTTCATGTTAATCGAGATAAACATTTGCAGACAATTATCTTATTACTAAGTTTCTTGTAGATGTAAGGGGAATATATATTTACAAGGGGAATATAGAAATACAGTAGCCTTTAAGTACATACATATCTCTTAATAGCTGGTTGCTAGGTGCAGCACCGTTCCCTTTGCCACAGATTAATACTCTCTGCATATCCAAGACAAAAAAAGGAATAACGAATTCCCATTTCAGAAAATAAGTATTGAAAAATTTAAGGGAATAACAAGAAATATCTCGAAAATGGTTCACTCAACAAAAAAAATGTATATGACATAAATTGTGTATTTTAACGAGATATTTTTTGTGTAGTAAGCTTTTGTCTATCTGTTATGGTTTACCAGTTATGCAAAAGACGTTCACAATGAAGAATAATTTTGGAGACATTCCCGGAAAATTCAAGATATACATTTTATTTGCCATGAAAATATCTTAAACATATGATATTTTAATTAAAATCGTTAGAGCCATTTTTGAGAAAATTAAACTTTTCGAAAAATGTTCCATGTAAAGGGTAATCTGGGGTGGATGGATTTTCTTGAAAACCTTCGTGTCGCATTTCTGGAAGATACTGAACCTAAATACCACGTTTGGTGTTTAACCGACTGTTCGATTCTGAGCTATGCTGTTCACAGACAGGCACACACACACAGACGGACACACACACAGATAGACAGACAGACACACGGACATGTTTCCAAAAATGCTTTTTTTGGATTCAGGGGGTCTCAAAACATGTATTTCCGGTGAAAAATAGGTATCGAATTTTTGGGTGGAATACAATATTTCCCCTACTTACTATACGTAGTAGAGAAAGTAAAAATGTAGATATCTTTAAAACACGTAATTTAGTTTACATAACTTCTTTTGAGGCAGAAATATCTGTTATTAATGTTTAGATTTATTCAATTATTTGTCATTTTTTTCAATTCCTGTCGATTTTCAGTGCTTTCTGACGTTTGCATTGAAAGACTATGAAATCATATAGGGTCCAGTTTTTAAACATGTTGTTGCCTTGTTTTTATAACGAAACATGTAATGTAGCTATTTCTGTAAAGGTTTATAATGAACCTATTATAATAAAATAAGCTTTCGTAAGAATAGTTTTCATACCCACTAATCAACGATAGAGGGTAGAGAAACTTATGTGAATGTAACAGCATGATTTTTTTCTATTTACGTTACGTTACTTATGAATTGTTTAATATAATACATCTATGAAATTTGAAAAATCCACGGTATATAAAGCTCATTGAAATTTGTGCAAGATATTTACACACAATAACTGAAATGTTTATGTCATGTTTCAAAGTTTTAGGCTTGCTTGGTCATTTAAATATTAGTGTTTTATTGTGAAAATTCATTCTTTAATCATAATGCTTCACAGGATGCATTTCTGAAAATATTCATATGAAAATGCAGGTCTTTAAGTTAATAAGGTTACACAAAGATATCATTATCTATGTTTTTGTATTAATCCCTAATCCTTGTATCTTCAAATTTCAATAACTTTTTTCTAAAAATTGTAGCATTATTAAAAGAAATTGTATTGATTTTTTTAGATACACTTCGGAGATTCATCGCAATTTTTTTAAACAAATATATCAAAAACTGCATTTTCAGTTTGGAAAAATGCTGAAAAAAGCTTTCGAGAAAACAAGGTTTAAATTGGGAAATAAGCATTCGCCTGTCCGTTTGAAAATTCACTTTATTAATAGTTTAAATGCACCAAGTACAAAATACATGTTTTCTTGTGGTTTAGAATTCATATTACTCTATTGTGAAAAAATAAGTTTTAGAAATGTATCACCTAACTAGAAAAAGCTCCAAATTAAAAATATGGACTTTTGTATGCACAACTCAAAAACGCCTATGGTAAGTCAGTTTTTGTTATTAATAAACCCATGCGAAAAGAAAGAAGAAGCGCGTAGATTCAACCTGAGAAAGATTAAAGATGTAAAAACTATTATTTTGAAAATAGCTAATGCTACATAAAAGTTATCTGTATTTCAATCAGCATTTGGTTTCCTCTGTAGTATGTCTTCTGTATCTCTTATGTACAAAATTTATTTCGAAAGAAGAGCACTTCAAAATGAATTCACAGTAAATTCAAGATATACATTTTATTAGTAATGCAAATATTTTGAACATGTATGTTTTATTCCAACATATAGATCGTCACAATTTAACTACTAAGACATAAAAAAACCAAAAGAGATTTCCATCTACTTATAACGTATGATACACATGGGAGACTAATGTCAAAGTTTGTCACTAACCGTCAATATTATAAAGTTCAGATTTGCTTACTTTGCATGTTGCAACCAAACAGTTAGCAGTATGCTAAATAACTGTATAAAGAAAGGTGTGTCCACCTAACATTAAAAATCCGATGCGTTACACTCACATGACTTTCTCTACTGTTGAACAAACTATTTATATAAACTTTTATTCTCCATCTATTTCATCGAGATAAACATTTGCAGAAACGATCCTTTGACATGCAAAGAGAATTACATTTTACACATAGCGACCAGTTCTAAAAATATTTGACTATCGCTTAAGGCGTACCATGTTCCCCTTGTTTTGTATTTGCAAGGGCAATATACCAATACAGTAGCCTTTAAGCATAGACATATCTCTTAATAGCTGGTTGCTATGTGCAGCACCATTCTCTTTGCCACAGATTAAATACTCTTTGCATATCCAAGACAAAAAAAAATGAATAACGAATTCCCATTTGAGAAAATAAGTATTGCAAAATTTAAGGGAATAACAAGCAATATCTCGAAAATGGTTCACTCAACAAGAAAAATGTATATTACATAAATTGTGTATTTTAACGCGATCTACATTTTTGTGTAGTAAAAGTTTGTCTCTCTCTTACGGTTTACCAGTTATGCAAAAGACGTTCACAATGAAGAATACTATTGGAGACATTCCCAGAAAACTCAAGATATACATTTTATTTGTCATGAAAATATATTAAACATATGTTATTTTAATCAAAATCGTCAAAGCCATTTTTGAGGATTAAAATTTTCGAAAAATGTTCCATGTAAAAGGTAATCTGGGGTGGGAGGATTTTCTTGAAAACCTTCCTGTCGCATCTCTGGAAGATACTGAATCTAAATACCAAGTGTGGTGTTTATCCGACTGTTCGTTTCTGAGTTATGCTGTTCACAGACACACACACGGACATGTTTCCAAAACTGTTTTCTTTTTTTGGTTTCAGGGGGCCTCATAACATATATTTCCGGTGAAATCTCGGTATCGAATTTTTGGGTGGAATACAATACTTCCCCTACTTACTATACGTAGTAGAGAAAGTAAAAATAGGTTAACCGACATGTTATAATCAACAACTGAAAATATTACTTTTTCTCAATGGTTGCAGACCAGGCATCTGTTTCTAAAGATGGTGACCTGGGAGTGTGAAACCTTCATATTCACCAGCCTCATCTCTATTTCTTTGTGTATGTTGAGGTTTTCTGTATTATGTAAAAACTATGTAGTTTTTATTAAATAACTGTGGAACCAAATAAAGGTCCATGAGTTGAAAAATTTCACCCACTGCAATTATCTAAAAACTGGTGTTACGTTCACATGACCTTCCCTATCCTCTATCATTTATTAAAGGGTAAACAATTTATTCTTACAAAAGGTTATTTTTCTATCTACTTCATTTTAAATGAGACAAACCTTTACATAAGCAAAACATTACACATTTCGCTAAAAATGCAAAAAGAATAGCGATAGTCAAACGTTTACGAACTGGACGCTATACGCTTTAAAATTCCATAATGTTTCTATGCAATCGCGAGAAACAACTGAAAACTGACAGAATGACTAAGTGTTGAACAATTTGAACCATTAATATCGAATATCTCGGAAATGCTAATGCCACAACAAAAGTTATTTGAAATAAATTTTTTGTTTTAATGAGATCTACATTTCTTGTGTAGTAATTGTTCGTCTATCCTTTAAGGTGTACTAGTTATGCGAGATTATACAAAATTCCTTCCAAATGAAGAGGACTTCACAAGCTATTCCCAGAAAATTCAAGATATACTTATGTAAATATCTTTAATATGTGGTATTTATTAGTATTATTAGATTATCCTTTTGGTATTACTACTATTATTATTATAATGTTTGTATGTTATAAAAAGAAAGTAATAAGGGTAAAAATATGGCAAGATAAGAGCTTGGGCTGATGTATAGCCATATTCCAAGGAAGATTGCTAGCACAAAGAAATAAATAAATATGTGGAATTTACTCAAATCGTTAGAGCCAGTTTTTAGAAAATAAAAAAATTCGAAAATATTCCATGTAAAGGGTAGTTTGGGGTGGGGGAGTTTCTTGAAAATATTCGTGTCGCATCTTTGGAAGGTACTGATCTTAAATACCAAGTTTGGTATTTATCCTAAATTTCGTTTTCGAGTTATGCTGTTCACAGACACACATACAGACGCGGACCTTTTTATAAGAATGCTTTTGTGGATTCAAGGGGCCTCAAAACATGTATTTCCCGGTAAATTTCTGTACTAGATATGTGGTAGAGAAACTAAAAATTACTCGACCATTCCGACCGATAATGGTTTCAGGGTATTTTTAGACTATGCAGCATTTCCAGAACTTGGAAGACTGTCTGGAGGATTTTATGGAATTTAGACTTCTGCCGATGTTTCACTTCCTTTTGCGTGAATATTAGAGGATTTTTCATGTGCTGTTAGAAACATTCGGAGATGTATGAAATTATAGACGTAAGGGGGGTAAAATAGGAAGATAACCGTAAAAAATCTTCTACAGCAATTTCATAAAGAACAAGGGCGGTAAATTAAATTGATTAAATAGTCACTATCGTTTACAAATCGGCCGGTATACTCCCAATTGTGCTCGACAATGACGAAAGACTCCATTGCGAACGCGCCTCAAAGCTGTGTGGTGCGTGCTGCGTCGATATGTTTATGGGTTGCCGTTCTATGCAGCAGGATGGTACGCACAGACATAATGAATGATTGTACGGTTAGTGGATGCGTGATCTGTCACACAGGGGGGCGGTGTACAAAGAATTATGTTGTTAGTTGAAGATTCCCTCAAGATAATTACTTCTGCCTGACTAACTGAACTACCGAGGTTGTCGCAGTTCCTCCGCCTTTTTTGGGTCTCCATATATTCCTCATTCTAAACCCAATAACCTGAATTTCAGAGAAAATTACAAGCTAAACCCTGAAGTCCCAGTATCACTGATATATCCACTTTCTTAACCATCATCCTCATGTGGTATTTTATCCAAATTACCGTTCCAGTAGAAAATAAATACCCTATTATTTCTGCATTTGATTCAACTCTTCCATCATACAAGTAAACATCAAGATTTAAGATGCACTTCCACGGAGAAAATTCGCCACGATTTACTTTTAAACATATTTGTTCATCTATTTACCTATTTATTTGTTTATCCTCCAAGACATTAAGGACATCAAACCTTCTCTTCTACTACATCAGATAAAAAAAATCTGATGTTGTACATGACTTTCTCTACTCTTGTACAAACTATTTTTACAAACGCTTATTCTCCATCTACTTCATGTTGATGGAGATAAACATTTGCAGACTCTATCTTATTGCTAATTTTCTTGTAGATGTAAGGGGAAAATATATTTACAAGGGCAATATAGAAATACAGTAGCCTTTAAGCATATACATATCTCTTAATAGCTGGTTGCTAGGTGCAGCACCATTCCCTTTACCACAGATTAATACTCTTTGCATATCCAAGACAATAAAATGAATAACGAATTCGCATTTGAGAAAATAAGTATTGAAAAATATAAGGGGATAACAAGTAATATCCGAAAATGAATCACTCCAAAAAAAATGTATATGACATAAATTGTGTATTTTAACGCGATCTACATTTTTTGTGTAGTAAAATTTTGTCTATCTCTTATGGTTTACCAGTTATGCAAAAGTCGTTCAATGAAGAATACTATTGGAGACATTCCCAGAAAACTCAAGATATACATTTTATTTGTCATGAAAATATATTAAACATATGATATTTTAATCAAAATCGTTAGAGCCATTTTTGAGAAAATTAAAATTTTCGAAAAATCTTCCATATGAAGGGTAATCTGGGGTGGGGGAATTTTCTTAAAAACCTTAGTGTCGCATCCTTGGAAGATACTTAACCTAAATACCAAGTTTGGTGTTTATCCGACTGTTCGTTTGAGTTATGCTGTTCACAGACACACACACACGGACATGTTTCCAAAAATGCTTTTTTTGGATTCAGGGGTCTCAAAACATATATTTCCGGTGAAATCTCGGTATCGAATTTTTGGGTGGAATGCAATACTTCCCCTACTTACTATACGTAGTAGAGAAAGTAAAAATCTGATGTGTTGCATTTACATGACTTTCTCTACCAATTCTTCTACAAAATATTAATACAAAATGGTGATGGAACGATACCACTATACTAATTTTTGAAAATCGATACTCGATGCTCAATGTATAAAAACTTACTCGCTGGATTATGCTCCTATTAGTAGTAGTTGTGTGTTTAAAGTGTGTAAGCAATTTTGTTTGTATGCTAATTCCGAAACTGTTCCTATTTGACATTCTCCAACCCCCAGCAAGTTTCTTATCTTGATAATGACACAGGTTATGTATCCTATATCGTTAGTCAAAGATAATTCATTCATGCATTATCTGTTCACCCTCCTCTTATGTAGGACTTACACCCCCCAGGACTTACAAGCGGGTGCCTGGGGTCAGAGGCCCGTCGAGGAGCAGACACTCATGGATCAGAGCATCCAGGATGGGTGATCAGCCCGATGCCTGGTATGGGATGAAGGAAGTAGATGAAACGAAATGTTGGTGAAATGGATGAAAGGAAAGGTGATGATGGAGCAGTTGATGGAATGAATGGCGGGGGAAACCGGAGAACCCGGAGAAAACCCGCCCAGACGCCGCTTCGTCCACCACAAATCCCACATGCAGGTCCCTGGGATTGAACCCGGGTCGCCTAGATGGGAGGCGAGCGGTCTAACCACTCGGCCACGGCGCCGCCCTTCAAAGATGATGATAATAATAATAGTCATAATTTTATATAACTATATTTCATGCTGAAAACTTTATTTTAAAGGATTTTCTATCCATATTATGGAAATTAGTCGTGTGCCCAGCCCAGCACGCACAGAATCATTAATGTCGTGGAAAATGCTTAAGACACTCTAAATGCATTCAATTAAAGTTAAGGTCGGGAACAACTGACCAATTAAACGAGTTCCCTTTCAATAATCTGCTATATTTAATAAATAATAATAATGTATAACACACACATAAAAGCAAAATTATGACGTGAAGCGTGGCAAGAAATTGCTATAGAGAATAAAAAACATCAAAGCTTACTTAAGATTAAAAAAAAATTCGCGTATTTTAGTCCGAAGTATTTCTCATAAAATAATTACCTGAAATTCAGCTACAGGCACGTTTCTCTTCAACAGCAGCAGGGATAAACATTCTGTGACTTGGCTTTCTCGTAACATAGCAAATTGGAACAAAAGTCTGCCCATATTATCACCCTTTTCGCAACACAACACACTTTACATACGTAGCGAATTCTAAACTGGGCTTGCAGAGCAATAAATAGTTTATGACTCAAAGCTAAATGACAGCACTCCGTATTGAAAAATATTGTAAAAGTTAAAGTGATTTCAACAGGAACCAAATAAAGCTTTTGTAGTTCCAACCTCCACAACCAAACACATACCTGTATATGCGATACCACAAATATACATTTAAAAATTAAAACACCTTCGCTGCCCCGTCGCACTAGTCAAACTAGCTAGCAGCTCTCGCTAGACGTCCAAGGCGACCAAAACAAAAGAGGCATGACAGAAATCGGGAATCTTAAGTGCCGAAAATTTCCCTATAACTTTCGATATATCGAACGTCCGGAGGGGAAAAAAACCTGCACAGTCGTATGGTATATCTATAAGCTACGCTCGTGACCCGAGTTTGACTTGTGTAAACAAAAAAATTTTGATGTGTTACACTCACATGACTTTCTCTACTCTTGTAGAAACTATTTTTAAAAACGCTTATTCTCCATATGCTTCCTGTTAATCGAGATGTTTATCTTATTGCTAATTTTCTTGTAGATGCAAGGGGAATTGGTAAGCTTTAAGCGATAGTCAAATCTTTTAAGAGCTGGTTGCTATGTGGAGTATTCTATTCTCATTGCATTACCAGGACAAAAAAATGAATAACGAATTTGAGAAAAAGTATAAGTATTGAAAAATTTAAGGGAATAACAAGCAATATCTCGAAAATGGTTCACTCCACAAAAAAAAGTATATGTTACAAATTGTGTATTTTAACGCGATCTACATTTTTGTGTAGTAAAATTTTGTCTATCTCTTATGGTTTACTAGTTAATGCAAAAGTCGTTCACTATGAAGAATACTTTTGGAAACATTTCCAAAAAATTCAAGATATACATTTTACTTGTCATGAAAATATCTTAAACATGTGATAGTTTAATCAAAATCGTTAAAGCCATTTTTGAGAAAATTTTCGAAAAGTGTTTCATGTAAAGGGTAATCTGGGGTGGGGATTTTCTTGAAAACCTTCGTATCGCAGCTCTGGAAGATACTGAACCTAAATACCAAGTTTGGTGTTTAACTGACTGTTCGTTTCTGAGTTTTGCTGTTCACAGACACACAGACAATCACACGGTGATGTTTCCAAAATTGTTTTTTTTTGGATTCAGGGTGTCTCAAAACATATATTTCCGGTGAAATCTCGGCATCGAATATTTGGGTGGAATATAATACTTCCCCTACTTACTATACGTAGTAGAGAAAGTAATAAACGATGGGAGAGGAGAGAAAATGTTTCCATGCTCTGTATTATTTCATGTGTTAAGTTCTGATTTGTTTATGCTGGATTCACAGAGTAGGTAAATGTAATGGCTGAAAGTGAGCCACCAAGCCAGGCTATTGCAGAAACGTGATTTAGTGCGTCAGCTAAATGAGCTACATTTACAACTCAGTTGACGCTGCATTTTATGCATGTTATATGAGTTCCTCTAATCCTTCCCCATTGTTTTGCATGTTCTCATATAGACACAAGAATCTATGGAATGTCGGATAAACACCAAACTTGGTATTTAGGTTCAGTATCTTTCAGAAATGCAACACGAAGGTTTTCAAGAAAACCCTCCCACCTCAGATTACACTTTACATGGAACATTTTTCGAAAATTTTAATTTTCTCAAAAATGACTAACGATTTTGATTAAAATATTATATGTTTAAGATATTTTCATGACAAATGAAATGTATATCTCAAAATTTCTGGGAATGTCTCCAAAAGTATTCTTCTTTGTGAACGACTTCTGTATAACTGGTAAACCATAAGAGATAGACATTTTACTGCACAAAAATGTAGATAGCGTTAAAATACACAATTTATTCCTATACATTTTTTTTTGTTGAGTGTACCATTTTCGAGATATTGCTTGTTATACCCTCAAATGTTCCAGAACTTATACCTTTTCTCACTTTTTTTCCTGTCCTGGACATGCAAAGAGAATGGAATGCTCCACATAGCAACCAGCTCTTAAAATATTTGACTATCGCTTAAAGCTTACCAATTCCTCTTGCATCTACAAGAAAATTAGCAGTAAGTTTAACAGCTCGATTAATATGAAGCATATGAAGAATAAGCGTTTGTAAACATAGTTTTTACAGGAGTAGAGAAAGTCATGTGAGTGTAACACATCAGAATGTTTTAGCTACTCTTCTACAAACTATCATTACTAAAACTTATTCCTTTATCTGTATCATGTTAATCGAGATAAGCATTTGCAGAAATGATTTCATTACATATTTCTTTTCAGATACAAGAAGAATACTTAGCGATAGTCAAATACATCGCTGTCTGATAGCTTTAAAGATTCCCATCTCTTTGCGTAACCACGAGAAAAAAACGAATAGCGACTTAACAGTTTAAAAAGTATGAAGTATTTGACAATTCAAACCAATAATGAACAATATTTCGGAAATAGTAAACGGCAAAAAATCTTTAAGTGAAATCAGTTGTCTGCTTTAACGAGATATAAATGTTTTACAGTGAAATTTTACTAATCTCTTAGAATTTACCAATTATACAAAATTCAATCAGAATGAAGAAGACTTTACAGGCTAACTTTGTCACACAAATGTCTTAATATGGTATTTTAAACAAAATCGTTATAGACATTTTTAGAAAATGAAAAATAAGGATATTTTAAATGTAAAGGTTAGTTTTTGGTGGGGGATTTTCTTGAAAATCGTTGTGTGTCTTTCTTGGAAGATGCTGAATTTAAATATCAAGTTTGGTATTTAAAGACTTTTCATTTTTGAGTTATACTGAGCACTTTCTCAAAAATACCTCTAACGATTTTTTAAAATACCATATATTAAACACATTTACATGACAAATAAAATTTGTCTTGAATATTCCGGGAATAGCCTGTAAAGTCCTCTTCATTCGGAAAGAATTTTGTATAGTCTTGTATAACTGGTAAACTCAAATGATAGAGAAAAAATATTAAACTAAAATGTAGATCTCTTTAAACACACAATTTATTCCAAATAACCTTTATCGTGACAAAAGCCATTTCTGAGATCTCCGTTATTAATGGTTCGAATTGATCAATACTTTGTAATTCTTTTAAAGTCCTGTCAACGTTCAGTTGTTTCTCGCGATGTCTTGGAAACAGTATGGAATTTTAAGGCATATAGCGTCCTGTTTTTAAACATTTCACTATCGCTGTTCCCTTTGTAACTATAACGAAATATGTAATGTAGCCTTTTTTAAATGGTTTATTGGATTAAAATGAAACAGATGGAAAAATAAGCTTTCGTAAAAATAGCTTGCATTGCCGGTAATAAACCATAGAGAGGTGAGTGTGCCGGCGCCGTGGTCCAGTGGTTAGCCCACTCGCTTCTCACCGAGGCGGCCCGGGTTCAATCCCAAGTACCCGCATGTGGGATTTGTGGTGGACAAAGCGGCGTCTGGGCTGGTTTTCTCCGGGTTATCCGGTTTTCCCCGCCATTCATTCCACCAACTGCTCCATCTTCACCTTTTCTTTCATCCATTTAACCATCATTTCGTTTCAGGGGCTGATCATCCATCCTGGATATTCTGTCTGATCCACGAGTGTCTGCTCCTCGACGAACCTCTGACCCCAGGCACCCGCCTGTGAGTCCTGGGGGTGTAAGTCCTACATACGAGGAGGTTAAACAGAGAAAGAAGAAGAGAGGTGAATGTAACACATACGAGTTTTTTTAATTCAGAGAGTCTCAAAAAATGCTTCTCCAGTTGTTACATTTCTGGGTGAAATGCAATGCTTCCTCTACCTGCTAGGAGATGGTGGAGAAAGTAAAAATGTAACACAAAACATAAGAGGTAAGAGACATGCGGGGTGTCTGTGCCCGCATTCAGGAGGTCCCGGGATCGACCCCCGGCGACCGCCCACTCTGGTCCATGAGTTTTGTCGTCAGGCGAATGCTGAAGTGCTTTCTTTCATCCCCGAATTTCCTGTCCCTCCATTTCGTTCCATTCTTCATGTCACTCATTCCCTGTTAGTCTCTTTCAGGGTCGGTGATAGTGTGGCAGTGCGTGCTCTTTGTCACTCCGTCCCTCGGCTTTCGGGTGACTGCCGGGGTATCCGAACCCCCTTGTGGGGCATTGGATCCCCTCTGTGTGGGGTGGGGCCCCGGACTGCCGGGGTGTCTCTATCTGGAAACTTAGGGACCCTGTCATTGTTGTGCTGGTGGTTCCGGCCGCGCGGTGTATCCTCTTGTCTCAACCTTCCTCCCGGGGACGCCTCTTTGTGCGGCGCGGTACAATATCTATTTTGGATTGGTGCCGATCCCCTCCAAACAAATCCAAGAGGCAAGAGAAAAAAACTGATGCTTCACATACTTTCTCCACCCATTACAACTTCGCATACGCTGATAAATATATTCACGTTGTGTTACTCAATTTTTTACTGCAAATAATCCGAAATTAAAAACATGAACTTGACTGAATGCAGGACATGAAAAACAACACGCATCTGTTGCCATATCGTGAGTCAGTTTTTGTTACCAACAAGCCCACGGGAAGAAAAAAGAAGAATTGTGTAAGATGTTTTATATATATGCCATAACACGGTTCATCCTGAGAAAACTTAAAGATGTAACAACAAAGATTTCGACAAATGCTGATGCTACGAAAAGTTTTTGAAATATATTGTATATTCCAACAAATTCTATACTGTTTGTACAGTATAATTTTGTATATCTCTTATGATTTAACACATACATAATGGTGCAGAATTCATTCGGAATAGAAAGAACTTCACAGGTTATTGACAGAAAATTCGAGATACGAGCGAGATGGCTCAGGCGGTAACGTCTGTGGCCCGCATTCGGGAGGTCCCCGATTCAAATCCCGTTTGCCGACCAATCTGACTGAGGTGTTTTCATGGTTTACCTCAGCCGCTAAGGTAAATACCGGATTGGATATTTAATACCACGACCCACCTCAAGTCTAAAACAATAGTACAAATGAAAAATAGGTGATAGTATTGAATGTTGTGCCATCTATAACAAACAGACAATGAAAGCAGGCATCCTAATGCCATCTGCACGGCACGAAGCAAGATGGCATGGTTACAGGGATTAGACCTAGAAGGCTAACTGTCCGTCTTTCTATAGGAAAGCGGCAGGTGGACTGGACCGCACCCTAATGCCATCTGCCCGGCACGAAGCAGAAGATCGGGTTGCTATGCCCCAGGGACGCTGTGGATACGTAACGAAGCAAGATGGCATGGTTACAGGAATGAGACCTAGAAGGCTAACTGTCCGTCTTTCTATAGGAAAGCGGCAGGTGGACTGGACGGCACCCTAATGCCATCCGCACGGCACGAAGCAGAAGGTCGGGTTGCTATGCCCCAGGGACGCTGTGGATACGTAACGAAGCAAGATAGCATGGTTACAGGAATGAGACCTAGAAGGCTAACTGTCCGTCTTTCTATAGGAAAGCGGCAGGTGGACTGGACCGCACCCTAATGCCATCTGCCCGGCACGAAGCAGAAGATCGGGTTGCTATGCCCCAGGGACGCTGTGGATACGTAACGAAGCAAGATGGCATGGTTACAGGAATGAGACCTAGAAGGCTAACTGTCCGTCTTTCTATAGGAAAGCGGCAGGTGGACTGGACGGCACCCTAATGCCATCCGCACGGCACGAAGCAGAAGGTCGGGTTGCTATGCCCCAGGGACGCTGTGGATACGTAACGAAGCAAGATAGCATGGTTACAGGAATGAGACCTAGAAGGCTAACTGTCCGTCTTTCTATAGGAAAGCGGCAGGTGGACTGGACCGCACCCTAATGCCATCTGCCCGGCACGAAGCAGAAGATCGGGTTGCTATGCCCCAGGGACGCTGTGGATACGTAACGAAGCAAGATAGCATGGTTACAGGAATGAGACCTAGAAGGCTAACTGTCCGTCTTTCTATAGGAAAGCGGCAGGTGGACTGGACGGCACCCTAATGCCATCCGCACGGCACGAAGCAGAAGGTCGGGTTGCTATGCCCCAGGGACGCTGTGGATACGTAACGAAGCAAGATAGCATGGTTACAGGAATGAGACCTAGAAGGCTAACTGTCCGCCTTTCTATAGGAAAGCGGCAGGTAGACTAGATGGCACCCTAATGCCATGTGCACGGCACGAAGCAGAAGATACAGTTGCTATGCACTAGGGAATCTGTGGATACGTGCCGAAGCAAGATGTCATGGTTACAGGAATGAGACCTAGAAGGCTAACTGTCCGCTTTCTATATGAAAGCAGGTGGACTGGACGTCACCCTAATGCCATGTGCACGGCACGAAGCAGAAGATACAGTTGCTATGCACTAGGGACTCTGTGGATACGTGCCGAAGCAAGATGTCATGGTTACAGGAATGAGACCTAGAAGGCTAACTGTCCGCCTTTCAATAGGAAAGCGGCAGGTAGACTAGACGGCACCCTAATGCCATCTGCACGGCACGAAGCAGAAGATACAGTTGCTATGCATTAGGGTCTCTGTGGACACGTGACAAAGCAGATGGTTACAGCGATGAGACCTAGAAGGCTAACTGTACACCACAGATTGATCTTAGAGTTATTCACTAACAGATCCATGGCGATATTACAATATACTTAAAGCGACGTAAAATAAATGGAGTATAAAAATTCAAGATATACATTATATTTATCGAGCACGATGGCTCAGACCTTAACGTCTGTAAGTAAAGAGAAAGTAAAACAGGAAAATTTTAAATAACATTACCTAACCATCTACTCGGTAAAATTAAAATAGAAAACACTGAATATTTTGAAACGCCATTATTATGAATAACATTGTTCACATAAACTGCATATTTCAATAACATCTACATGTTTTGCATAGAAAATGATTGTCTATAATGAATTTTCGATTATAGAGTGTTCAGAAGGAATGGAAATTATTTTACAGCCTCTTTAAAGAATGTTGTATTTATTTATTTATTTTTACTTTCTCTACTACGTATAGTAAGTAGGGAAAGTATTGTATTCCACCCAAAAATCGATACCGAGTTTTCACCGGAAATATATGTTTTGAGGCCCCCTGCATAAAAAAGCATTTTTGGAAACATGTCTGTGTGTGTGTCTGTGTGTGTGTGTATCTGCGTGTGTTTTTGTGTATGTCTGTCTGTGTGTGTGCCTGTGAGCAGCATAACTCAGAAACGAACAGTCGGATAAACACCAAACTTGGTATTTAAGTTCAGTATCTTCCAGAGATGCGACACGAAGGTTTTCAAAAAAATACCCACACCTCAGATTACCCTTTACATGTAACATTTTTCGAAAATTTTAATTTTCTCAAAAATGGCTCTAACGATTTTGATTAAAATATCATATGTTTAAGATATTTTCATGACAAATGAAATGTATATCTTAAAATTTCTGGGAATGTCTCCAAAAGTATTCTTCTTTGTGAACGACTTTTGCATAACTGGTAAACCATAAGAGATAGACAAAATTTTACTGCACAAAAATGTAGATAGCGTTAAAATACACAATTTATTCATATACATTTTTTTTTGTTGAGTGAACCATTTTCGAGATATTGCTTATTATACCCTTAAATTTTCCAGAACTTATACTTTTTCTCACTTTTTACTTTCTCTACTACGTATAGTAAGTAGGGGAAGTATTGTATTCCACCCAAAAATTCGATACCCACAAAATGTAGATCGCGTTAAAATACACAATTTATGTCATATACATTTTTTGTTGTTGAGTAAACCGTTTCAGAAATATTGCTTGTTATTCCCTTAAATTTTTCAATAATTAATTTCTAAAATGGGAATTCGTTATTAATTTTTTTTGTCCTGCATATGCAAAGAGTTTAATCTGTTGCAAAGGGAATGGTGCAAATGCTTATCTCGATTACCCGAAGTAGATGAAAAAAATAGTTTGTACAAGAGTAGAGAAAGTCATGTGAGTGTAACACATCAGATTTTTTTCACTATCCTAGCAGCGTAATATGTGAGACTTTAATAAAAATCAGATGTGTTACACTCACATGACTTTCTCTACTCTTGTACAAACTATTTTTACAAACGCTTATTCTCCATCTACTTCATGTTAATCGAGATAAACATTTGCAGGATCTATCTTATTGCTAATTTTCTTATAGATGTAAGGGGAATATATATTTACAAGGGCAATATAGAAATACAGTAGTCTTTAAGCATATACATATCTCTTAATAGCTGGCTGCTAGGTGCAGATTAATACTCTTTGGATATCCAAGACAAACAAATGAATAACGAATTCCCATTTGAGAAAATAAGTATTGAAAAATTTAAGGGAATAACAAGAAATATCTCGAAAATGGTTCACTCAACAAAAAAATGTATATGACATAAATTGTGTATTTAAACGCGATCTACATTTTTTGTGCAGTAAAATTTTGTCTATCTCTTATGGTTTAGCAGTTAAGCAAAAGTCGTTCACAATGAAGAATACTTTTGGAGACATTCCCAGAAAATTCAAGATATACGTTTTATTTATCATGAAAATATCCTAAACATATGATGTTTTAATCAAAATCGTTAGAGCCATTTTTGAGAAAATTAAAATTTTCGAAAAATCTTCCATGTAAAGGGTAATCTGGGGTGGGAAGATTTTCTTGAAAACCTTCGTGTCGCATCCTTGGAAGATACTGAACCTAAATATCAAGTTTGGTGTTTATCCGACTGTTCGTTTCTGAGTTATGCTGTTCACAGACAGACACACACACGGACATGTTTCCAAAAATGCTTTTTTTGGATTCAGGGTATCTCAAAATATGTATTTCCGGTGAAACCCCGGTATCGAATTTTTGGGGTGGAATACAATACTTCCCCTACGTAGTAGAGAAAGTAAAAATAGGAAAGAGCTGTTTAGATAAAATGGGAAATAAATGTTTGTTTGAAGAGGAAGGGTTTCATAAAACTTTTACCTTGCATCCACGAAACATGTTGAGCTTAAATAATAAGTTTGGTCTTTATACAATTTTTCTTTTT
The DNA here is from genome assembly GCA_030765065.1 of Deroplatys truncata. Lineage (NCBI taxonomy): Eukaryota > Metazoa > Arthropoda > Insecta > Mantodea > Mantidae > Deroplatys > Deroplatys truncata. Next base: position 71,387,512 of record CM060978.1, on the reverse strand, counting down.
GAGCCATGATTTGCCCTCTCTCTCCCTCTCACACACACACATACATACATCTCAATAATGATGATTTACGGGGGAAAAAATCTGCTATGTTGTACACATATGACTTTCTCTACTCTTTTAGAAACTTTTTACAAACGCTTATTCTCCATCTACTTCATATAAGTATTGGAAAATTCAAACAAATAGAATGGAATATCTCGGAAATGGTTCTCTCCACAAAAAAGTATATGATATAAACTGTGTGTTTTAACGAGGTCTATGTTTTTTGTGCAGTAAAACATTGTCTCTCTCTCTCTCTCTCTCTCTCTCTCTCCCTCTCTCTTGCGGTTTATCAGCTATGCGAAACTCGTTCAGAGTAAAGAGGACTTTTGGAGACATTCCCAGAAGATTCAAGATATACATTTTGTTTGTCATGAAAATGTCTTAAACATATGATATTTTAATCAAAATCGTTAGAGCCATTTTTGAGAAAAACAAAATTTTTAAAAAATGTTCCATGTAAAGGGTAGCCTGGAATGCAGGGATTTTCCTGAAAATCTTGGTGTCGCATCTTTTGAAGATACTAAACTCAAATATCAAGTTTGGTAATTATCCAACTTTTCATTTTTGAGTTATGCCATTCACGGACAGACAGACACACACACAGACACACCTGGACATGTTTTCAAAAATGCTTTATTTGGATTCAAGGTGCCTTTAAAGATGTACTTCCTGTGGAATCTCGGTATCGAACTTTGGTGAAATGCAAAATGGGGAATTTAATGTCCTACGAGTATGTTGAGCTCAATTAGAACATCGGCACGGAAATTCAAAGATCCGTGGTTCAAATCCCGGCTACATTAAGTGGTTTGAAAGACTGTATGTAGCCTTGGTTGAATCTCCATGGATTTATGGAGGGAAAATATGGGGAATAGATGAGGGATGGCATAATATAGATTTTTTATTAAGAAATTTCTGCAAATTAATTTTGGGCAATTCCGCGAATGCTGCAGCTTTAATAGGACTAGGAAAGGTAAATGTGAGAGGGCTAATGTTGAAGAACGTATTGAGATATTGACTAAGAACCGGCTACGCGGTGTTTTTCCTGTCCGCGTCCCCGGCGCTCGTTGCCGTCTGCCGCTATCATACAAAGGCGCGAATGAAACCATACAACATTTCTAAAACTACTTTTAAAGGCTTTACTTACAAACTTTATGAAAGGAGATGCTGAAACTAGCTACCGTCATTGTCCATACGGTTTTGGCACCTCTTTAGGAAACTATCCATCACTCGCCAATTCTTTTCGAGTCAACAGTTGAAGCCCGTACATATGTGTATACAATTTAGCCCCTATTTTTTTTAGGGAATTAACAGCCAGGGAGCGTGATGTTGCCTTTTTTTTCACAAGACCCTACAACAGCTTATACGGCCAATATTTCGATGAGAAAAATTGAAAGTGTGTTTGAGGACAGAATTATCAGTAGAGATATGTGCCCCCTCGATCCCCCGACCTAACTCCCTGCGATTTCTATCTCTGGGGTAACTTAAAACAAAGTACACAAGACAAAGTCACACATTCTGGAATAATTAAAACAAAATATCCGCCAGGAAATTGACAGCATTTCTAAACGTGAACTACGGCGAGTGATGAATAGTTTCTTAAAGATGTGCCAAAAATGTATGGAGAACGACGGTGGCCAGTTTCAGCATCTCCTTTCATAAAGTTGATAAGTAAAGCCTTTAAAAGCAGTTTTAAAAATGTTTCATGGTTTCATCCGCGTCTTTCTATGATAGCGGCAGCGAGCGCTGAGGACGCAGACAGGAAAAACACCGCGTAGCCGGTTCGTAGTTTTTTGGCTCACTCTGTATGTCAGTAACAAAATTTGGGTATTATGTCAAATGTCTGTTTGAGGGAAATTATAAAACAGTTATTTAAAATGGTTTAGGAGATTTCTGAGTTGAAATTGGATACTTTGAAAGAGACTTTTGGAAGAAGTGAAATCAAAAATGGAAGACATGGATAGACAAATTTTATTTGCCCAGGTTAGGGAGAAAAGCTCACTGATTTACTAAGGAATTAAAAGATGACATTTTAATTTTCAAAAAGAATGAAGGAGGAGGGTTAGTATGGTTTCGATTAGGGGTTTGGAAACTAAGGGGAATGAGAGGAATGCAGATTACCAAACTAGGGGAGTTTGAAATTGAAGAATAAATGGAAATTGTGAATTGAAAAACATGTAAACTTAGATTAATTTTTAGCTGACAAAGGTTAGCTTTTATATTTTTATACTGAAATAGTTCTGGCTGGCAAAATAACTAGGGTCAAGGTCAGTCCATAACCATGTAGGTAGGGAAGGTATACAGGATGGAGACGAAAATAGTGTAACGATTTTACTGCGGAAATTCATCGTGATATGCTGATGGCATCTACATGCTTGTGTCATTGCTATGGGATGCATTGAGAACAAAACAGTCATTGTGGAAAATTTTGCGAAGCCTACATGCATTTTGCCATCCATTTTCTGGTCAGTAGCCGCGGGAAAGTGACCCTGATGTTCCTAAGAATCAAGGGTGCGGAACAACACACACAGAGGCTGAGGGTCTGCGCCTGTCGGTCTGATAAACAAGCCGACTGCACACAATACTCCAAATGTCCTCTAACAACTAATAATTTTAAAGTTAATATAACTCCCTTTACTTTCTCTGCCACGGTACCTAGTAGATATAGCGGGTATTGCATTCTAACAAAAATCTGATGTGTTACACTCACATGACTATCTCTACTCTTGTACAAACTATTTTTACAAACGCTTATTCTCCATCTACTTCATGTTAATCGAGATAAACATTTGCAGACTCTATCTTATTGCTAATTTTCTTGTAGATGTAAGGGGAATATATATTTACAAGGGCAATATAGAAATAGAGTAGCCTTTAAGCATACACATATCTCTTAATAGCTGGTTGCTAGGTGCAGCACCATTCCCTTTGCCACAGATTAATACTCTTTGCATATCCAAGACAAAAAAAATGAATAACCAATTCCCATTTGAGTAAATAAGTATCGAAAAATTTAAGGGAAAATAAGCAATATCTCGAAAATGGTTCACTCAACAAAAAAAATGTATATGACATAAATTGTGTATTTTAACGCGATCTACATTTTTTGTGTAGTAAAATTTTGTCTATCTCTTATGGTTTACCAGTTATGCAAAAGTCGTTAACAATGAAGAATACTTTTGGAGACATTCCCAGAAAATTCAAGATATTTATTTTATTTGTCATGAAAATATCTTAAACATATGATATTTTAATTAAAATCGTTAGAGCCATTTATGAGAAAATTAAAATTTTCGAAACATTTTCCATGTAAAGGGTAATCTGGGGTGGGGGGATTTTCTTGAAAACCTTCGTGTCGCATCTCTGGAAGATATTGAACCTAAATACCAAGTTTGGTGTTTATCGACTGTTCGTTTCTGAGTTATGCTGTTCACAGACACACACACACACACACACACACACACACACACACACAGACACACACACACGGACATGTTTCCAAAAATGCGTTTTTTGGATTCAGGGAGTCTCAAAACATGTATTTCTGGTGAAATCTCGGTAACGAATTTTTGGGTGGAATGCAATACTTCCCCTACTTACTATACGTAGTAGAGAAAGTAAAAATGGCTCTCACGATTTTGGTTAAAATACCATATAAATATTAAAGATGTTCATATGACAAATAAAATGTATATCTTAAACTTTCCGGGAATAGCCTGTAAAGACCTCTTCATTCGGAAGGAATTTTGTGGAATCTTGTATAACTGGTAAACGTTCAGTGATAAACGAAAAGTACTACACAAAAAATGTAAAACACACAATTTATTTCGTATCGCTTTGTGGCATCAGCTATTTTCATGGCATCCGTTATTAATGAGTCCATTTGTTCACTACTTAGCCTTCTTTTAAAGTCCTATGGACATTCAGTTATTTCTCGCGATTCCATGGAAAGATTAGAAGAGCGTATAGCCTTCAGTTATAAAACATTTGACTATCACTATTGCATTTGCTCTATAACGAAATGTGCAATCCAGCTATTTCCGGAAAGGTTTATCTCGATTAAAATGAAGTAGATAGGAAAATAAACTCTTAAAGAATAATCTGTATACCCACTAATAAGCCGCAGAGGGTAGAGAACGTCATATGAATGTAACACAGCAGATTTGTCTGTATATATTCCGTACTTATCTGAAATACGCTATAGATACTAAACACAGTTACTGAACAAAACAAATACAACTCACTGTAGAGCTGTCTGTTAAGATATTTTTTCTGTATAATCCTCTTATTTTAAGTAAATGTTCGAGACTATGGAGCTATTCCAATCAATGATATACCGTAGTGAATTCCATATAATCGGATTATACAAATATCCTCCTTAGGAACATTTAGTATATTTAGAGCGAATGCGAATTGTTTTCAATAGAGGCAATAAAGAGAGAAAGAAATAATAAAAACAATCGGCGCATAAACACACACATACAAAAGAAGAGCTGAAAGCATTGTGACCAGGAATTCAGGAACAGAAAAATGTAATGGTTACACTCCATTTATAACCAGCTGAGATTGTAATTAGTCCACAAAAAAGTATATCCTAGCATAAATGCAGATTGCGAAATCCCAGCATATAACATCCAGAGAGTATATTGTATGCAGCAAACCTACCAAATTACCATCACCTGAAGTGTTATACTCACATGACTTTTTTTGCACATTGCTGCAATTTTTAATATTACTCTTACTTCACGTTTTCAGAAATGGTTCCATTACACATTTCATTCAAATGTCTCCAATGTAGGTCGCTAGCTTTGAATTTTCAAACTCTTTGCTGACATTACAAACAGTCAAAGGATAGTGACTTGACACTTCGTAAAATGTAAAGTATTGGAAACCCAAAAGAAGGGCAATGAATTTCTATATTTATTAATGCTATCAAAAATGTAATAAAAGTACTTTTATGCTATTCGTAGAAAATTCAAAATAAATACTTAAATCAGGCAAGTATAGTAAACAAACATTAATGTAAAATAATATGACTCAGCGCTATGGCTTAGAGTTATCGGGAGGTCAGCGCAGTTGAGGATAAATAAAGATAAGTAGCGCTCTTGCCCAGAAATACTATCGAGAGAAAGCGAGAATCTTCTGGAAGTTTCCTTTCTCTCCGCCTCTAGAACGTTCTGAAACTCTAAGCAACTGCTACATAAACGAGCATTCTCGCGAGTCAGACAGTGAGTTAGTGTGTTTCTAGGGTGACAAAATGTGTTGTTCTCCGAGCGAGTTTGTGACTATTGCGGTGACGTGCAGCGAGTGCTGCTATTGCAAGAGATTAGAGAGGTCTTGTGTTCGACTTCCCAGATGGTGAATCGTGCGTTTTTCATTGTGCCGCTATATCGCAAGAAGGTGAAGTGACGTGAAAAGAAAGTGAAATGAGAGTGTCACATCTTCGGAAGACGCTGAACATAAACACAAAGCGGGTATTCGCTTTGATATCAAACTATAGCCTACTATAAGTATGTGCTAGGGAAAGTAATATGCATTAGAGCTGTACACAGACCCGGGTTGGAGCTCAATTTGAAAAATGTTTCTTGGTCTCGGGCTTGAAAATGAAGACGAAAAAAATAATAATTTATCACAAGTAACATATACATGTTATTTATCATTTAATACCTTAAACATACGATGTTTAATCAACACCATTATCTCCATTTTTTATAAAATCAAAAATGACGAAAACTTTTACAATGTAAAGGGAAACATAAAGAACTAAAGTATTACTTTATCTCATTTTTAGGCCTGCAATGTTGAGAAGCCCGGAATAGCACAGTTATTACAGAATGCAAACATCCATAGCAGTACATAGTAATATAGTAATAATAAATAAATACTCGCTTCAGCCAATTACAAATAACATTATAACAGGACGGCAGGTGCAAAGTTCGCCTCCCTCCGTTCACCCACACCCAGGACATACTGGACAGAGTGTAGTTATATGGGCGTTATGTGGTTAATAAGGCTGCTTGCTACATGGGGGTTCCAAGACCACAGTCGCGACTATTTCTGTAAAAATGCTCCTCAATTGCTTCCAAGGACCTAAATGTATCCCTTATTACGCCTCTCAGCAGTTCCCTATGCCGGTAGGAATAATAATAGTAATAATAATAATAATAATAGTAAACAATGACTGCAAATAATTTTATTTGAAACAGAATTAGACAATCGTGCTTGGGCCGGGTGGTACAGAATAACATATTTTCGGGCCGAGCCGTACAGACCCCTAATTTGCATTCTTCTCTCTCTTTAGCTTCATGTTTAAACTATCAACGACTTAAATACATCAGTCACTGAAAGTAGGCTATATGATATTGCCTCGTTAGTGCAGTAGCAGTAATTAATGATGTAGGTACTTCAGAATCGCAAACAGATTACCAGATAGCACAGTAATTGTTTGGTCCGAGTTCTATGTGGAGCGCATCGTACTGACCATAATGCACAACTGGGCCGTAAGTCCAGTGGCCTCAAAACTTTCATCAACTCTCCCGGCCTAACTTTTTCCGTTGTTTTCTGTGCCTGCAGAGGCGAGTTCATTAGGGACGGAATCATTTGTATCCTTCAGTGCAAAGATTAAAAGCTATGGTCATAAATACAGTTGCGAATTACATTTGTTCTATTTGTAATGCATTTTCAGAGCTGAAGGTAACAGATCACTTAAGTTTTTAAAAAGCACCAAATCTGGAATATATCCTTCTATTACTTTCTCTACTACGTATAGTAAGTAGGGGAAGTAATTGTATTCCACTCAAAATATTCGATATCGAGATTTCAGCGGAAATATATGTTTTGAGACACCTGAATCCAAAAAAAAGCATTTTTGGAAACATGTCTGTGTGTGTGTCTGTGAACGGCATAATTCCGAAACGAACGGTCGGATAAACAACAAACTTTGTATTTAGGTTCAGTATCTTCCAGAGATGCGACACAAAGGTTTTCAAGAAAATCCCCCACCCCAGATTACCCTTTACATTGAATAGTTTTAGAATATTTTAATTTTCTCAGAAATGGCTCTAACGATTTTGATTAAAAGTCATATATTTAAGATACTTTCATGAAAAATGAAACGTATATCTTGAATTTTCTGGGAATGTCTCCAAAAGTATTCTTCATTGTGAACGACCTTTGCATAACTGGTAAACCATAAAAGATAGACAAAAGTTTACTACACAAAAAATGTAGATCGCGTTAAAATACACAATTTATGTCATATACGTTTATTTGTGGAGTGAACCATTTTTGAGATATTGCTTGTTATTCCCTTAAATTTTTCAATACTTATTTTCTCAAAAGGAAATTCGTTATTGCTTTCTCTACTACGTATAGTAAATAGCGGAAGTATTGTATTCCACCCAAAAATTCGATACCGAGGTTTCACCGGAAATACATGTTTTGAGACCCCCTGAATCCAAAAAAAGCATTTTTGGAAACATGTCCGTGTGTGTGTCTGTGAACAGTATAACTCAGAAACGAACAGTCGGATAAGCACCAAACTTGGTATTTAGGTTCAGTATCTTCCAGAAATGCGACACGGAGGTTTTCAAGAAAATCCCCCTACCCCAGACTACCCTTTACATGGAACGTTTTTCGAAAATTTTAATTTTCTCAAAAATGGCTCTAACGATTTTGATTAAAATATCATATGTTTAAGATATTGTCATGACAAATGAAATGTATATCTCGAATTTTCTGGGAATGACTCCAAAAGTATTCTTCATTGTGAACGACTTTTGCATAACTGGTAAACCATAAGGGATAGACAAACGTTTACTACACAAAAACTGTAGATCACATTAAAATACACAATTTATGTCATATACATTTCTTTTGTTGAGTGAACCATTTTCGAGATATTGCTTGTTATTCCCTTAAATTTTCCAATACACTTTTTCTCAAATTCGTTATTCATTTTTACTTTCTCTACTACGTATACTAAGTAGGTGAAGTATTGCATTCCACCCAAAAATTCGATACCGAGATTTCACCGGAAATACATGTTTTAGAACCTCCTGAATCCAAAAAAAGCATTTTTGGAAACATGTCCGTGTGTGTGTCTGTGTGTGTGTGTGTGTGTGTGTGTGTGTGTGTGTGTGTGTGTGTGTGTGTCTGTGAACAGCAGAACTCAGAAACGAACAGTCGGATAAACACCAAACTTGGTTTTTAGGTTCAGTATCCTCCAGAGATTCGACACGAAGGTTTTCAAGAAAATCCCCCCACCTCAGAGTACCCTTTACATGGAACATTTTTCGAAAATTTTAATTTTCTCAAAAATGGCTCTAACGATTTTGATTAAAATATCATATGTTTAAGATATTTGTATGACAAATAAAATGTATATCTTGAATTTTCTGGGAATGTCTCCAAAAGTATTCTTTATTGTGAACGACTTTTGCATAACTGGTAAACCCTAAGAGATTGACAAAATTTTACTACACAAAAAATGTAGATCGCGTTAAACTGCACAACTTATGTCATATATATTTCTTTTGTTGAGTGAACCGTTTTCGAGATATTGCTTGTTATTTCCTTAAATTTTCGAATACTTATACTTTTTCTCAAGTTCGTTATTCATTTTTTTATGTGCTGGACATGCAAAGAGAATAAAATGCGCCACATAGCAACCAGCGTTAAAATATTTGACTATCGCTTAAAAGCTACCATATTCCCCTTGCATCTACAAGAAAATTAGCAATGAGATTAACATCTCGATTAACATGAAGCATATGGAGAATAAGCGTTTGTAAAAATAGATTATACAAGAGTAGAGAAGGTCATGTGAGTGTAACACATCAGATTTTTTCTTATGTCCTGGACATGCAAAGAGAATGAAATTCGCCACATAGCAACCAGCGTTAAAATATTTGACTATCGCTTAAAACCTACCATATTCCCCTTGCATCTATAAGGAAATTAGCAATGAGATTAACATCTCGATTAACATGAAGCATATGGAGAATAAGCGTTTGTAAAAATAGATTGTACAAGAGTAGAGAAAGTCATGTGAGTGTAACACATCAGATTTTTCATTTTTTTATATCCTGGACATACAAGGAGAATGGAATGCGGCACATAGCAACCAGCTCTTAAAATATTTAACTATCGCTTAAAGCCTAGCAATTCCCCTTGCATCTACAAGAAAATTATCAATAAGATTAACATCTCGATTAACGTGAAGCATATGGAGAATAAGCGTTTGTAAAAATAGTTTGTAGAAGAGTAGAGAAAATATGTGAGCGTAACACATCAGATTTTTTTATTTTTCTCTATTGCATTAACTACCAAGCAAGATGGCTACACTGTAACGTGTGAGGCTCGCATTCAGGAGCTCCCGGGTTCGACATCAGTCAACCGCCCACTCTGTCCTTGGGGTTTTCGTGATTTTCCCTGCTCGGAGGGTGAATGCTCGGGTAATTTCTCATTTACCACGATTTCCTTTCCGTCATTTCTCTTTCATTCCGTCTTCTCATGTTTCAGGTTTCGCGGGACAAATGGCGCGGATGTTAGCTCAAAGGAAAGAATACTCCCCGTGGACACTAGAGGACTGTTTGGTCGACCGGTCGTTCTTCGCCCTCTCTATGCACCTCAATCTGTGAGATGGGACTTCGCGGCTGGAACCATTAATAACGATATCTCGGAAATGTCTTTTGCCAGAAATATATGTATTTGAAATAAATTGTGTGTTTTAAAGAGATATACAGTTTTTGTATAGTACGTTTTCGTCTATCGCTTAACGTTTATTAGTTGTACAAGAATACACAAAATTCCTTCCGAATGAAGAGGACTTCACAGGCTATTCACAGAGAATTCAAGATATACATTTTATTTATCATGTAAATATGTTTAATATGTTGTGTTTTAAATTAAATCGGTTCAGCCATTTTTGACAAAATCTAAAATTGCGAAAAATGTTCCATGTAAAGTTTAGTTGAGAGTGGGGAGACTTGCTTAAAAATCTTTGTGTCGCATCTTTGGAAGGTTAAACTTAAATACCAAGGTATAGAGAAAGTAACATAATTATCTGATTGATCTTCCAATCTTGTAGCGGTTTAATGTTATTTATTTAACATTATTGTAGCCCCACGTTGGGCGCCAATTTGTAACGGTATTACTTACAAATGTTTGTGTATTTATGTTTACTTCACGCGTGGAAGCCATCTTGTGACGTCATTCATTTGTTCGGTTTGTAGCTTCATCTAGTGTTAGCAATTTGTGGTAGTATTAGTGTTTGAAAGAATTTTTAAGTTTTGTTTACTGTCCTCCGGCTAGCTATTATTTCTCAGTCGAACATGTCTTTTGATCAGAGTGTGTAAACGGAAAGGAATCTTTTATCCAAATATAACACTGATGAAGAAATTTGTTTTACACATTTATTGTCAAACACGTTAACTATCACATTTATACATTGATCTTAACACTCGCCAAACTGAAACTGTTATAATAACTTCTTACTGATCACTCTTAATTCGCGTACTTCAACTTTGTGTATAATTAACTTTATAATACTTTAGATTGTTCATAATTCTGTTGCACGTAAATTGTGAATCGATACCCGACGTTTGCCGTACAAATACTTTCGACGAATTGACTGACTGAAGACGACGTGTAGTGTACACAGATTTTTGATGAACTGACCGCGATCTACCTCTGACTTGGCTTTTTATACACCCACTCCCCGATATGCCTAAAGATTATAACTGAGTTACTATTGGCTAATAAAACGCGCCAACATTACGTCTATTTTAATATCCAATGAAAATTATGAATACATATGCTTTAAGGAGAAAATATTCCAGAAGGTTCTCAACGGAAAAACGCGCCAACATTACGTAACTTCCTCGTTTCCAATAATGATAAACAGCTCACCCCCCCCCCCTCGCTGCATTATTGCGCGCTATTATTGACAGTTTCAGTGTGGCCGTATAAACTTATTTCCCAATAATAATTACAATTAATAAACATCTGAAATCAATGTCACATAAAAATGCATATTCATATTACAATCATTATTTACATTTAAGTAATTTGTGATACAAATTACTGCATCAATCATTAGGGTAGTTTTCTTTTGAAACGAGTTAAGCTACTCTCCACATAAACAAAGGAAGGTTACCTGGAATTCTTGTCGAGTAATAGCATCCAGACAGATGAAACAGAGGAAGCAGATACGCGTCCCATTACTCCCCATCTTAGACAACGGTTGAGTTCAAATGTTCTCCATCAACTTTAATAGGGGGACAGAGACACGTGTTTAGTTGCGCTTGACATACGAAGCAATGCGAGACATGTGGTTTCCATAGTAACCATAACAAACATCCTAACAAAGAGGGCAGGGCTGGAAATGTCTTCCTTGTTTCCTTTAAACTCTATCTTACACCAGAAAAGCGGCTTGATGTTTGGCTGAGCAGCACTTCCATTCTCTATCCACTTTGCAGCATCCTTTAAGGATGCGACAGAGGATTTTTAAATAAAATTAACCCATACATAGAAAATTAACCCTTAACATAGAAAATTTTCATTATTCTTTATTTTCTCAAAACTGTTTCCATAGATTTTGATTAAAATACAATAGTTTCACATATTTGCATGACCAATACAATGTATACCTTGAATTTTTACTTTCTCTACTACATATAGTAAGTAGGGGAAGTATTGTATTCCACCCAAATATTCGATACCGAGATTTCACAGGAAATATATATTTTGAGGCCCCTGAATCCCCCCCAAAGAAAGCATTTTTAGAAAAAGGTCCATAAATTGTGTGTTTGTATGTCTGTGAACAGCATAACTCGAAAAACTAAAGTTGGATAAGTACCAAACTTGGTATTTTAGTTAAGTATCTTCCAAGGATGCGACACAAAGATTTTCAAGAAAATCCGATTTTGATTAAAGTATCATTATATTAAAGATATTTACGTGACAGATAAAATATATATCTTGAATTATCTGGGAATAGTCTTTGAAGTCCTATTTATTCGGAAGGAATTACGTATAATCTTGCATAACTGATGAACATTAAACGATAGACAAGAACGTACTAAACAAAAATATAGATCTCTTTAAGACAAAGAACTTATTTCAAATTAATGTTTTTTGTGGAATAAGCCATTTCTGAGATATCCGTCATTAATGGTTAGAATTGTTCATTTCTTGATCAATCTTTAAAGTCCCATTGATTTTCAGTTGTTTCTCTCGATCGCATGGAAACAGCAGCAACACCGAAATATAGAATTACCCACTGATTTTCTCAAGTGTTTGTGATGCTTTACTCACACGACAATCACATTCATTGCCATTTCAAATCAGGAGAAACAGATAGCTCAAAGAAATGAACACCACAATCTCCTCAAGGCAACAACATTCGGATCATCCACCCGGAAGAAGAAAACACCTCCCATTGATATAGATTTAAACAAGCATAATCAGATAAATACCAACCAACTAATCTTCCAGCAGTTATTTAAGAACAGCTAAAAAAATGCACAACCAAACTATGCATCTATACGGATGGTTCTAAAACTGAAAAAGGCAATAAATGTGCTGTGATATGTGGGAATATCATCCTTCAATACAAATTACCATCCTTGTTCTCTATATTTAGTTGTGAATTATATCTATTAAAAAGGCGCTAGAATACGCTCTGGAAACTGCACATAGTGACTCTTACATAATTATCAGTGACTCTCTATCAGCCTTAACACAATACAAGACACGTTATCTACCAAAAGTATTGTAAACCAAACACATAATCTTAGAAAAGACACTCAGTTCATGTGGATACCATCTCATAAACACATACCCGATAATGAAAGAGCTGATACAACAGCAAAACAAGCTACAGAACTACCAACACAAGATACTGATATCAAAATACCTCTCCAAGATGCAGTCCCACACTTTAAGAAGAAAATACACAAAGAATGGCTGACCAGCTGGATGAACAACTCTACAAGTAAACTTCATGATGTACGTGGAACTTCAACTCAAGAATATCCAATAAGACAGCTACAGCGGTGAAACCAAATTGTAATATCCCTACTGCGAATTGGGCATACTAAACTGACACACTCTTATTTGTTAAATAGAAGCTCTCCACTAATTTGTGAAGCATGCAAAACAGCATTAAAAGTAGTACATATTATACTAACATGTCCAAAATTTGAAAATCAACATAGTCTGGTTGGTGTGCTCAGAAATATTTCTGCAACACTCAATGATGCAACTTTCATCCAGAAAGTAATTATTTTTCGTAAATTAATTAATATATATCAATACAATTAACCACATTTTAACCTGTGTATGTATACATAATGTGTAAGTATTATACTGTAATCAAATAATGTAAACAACTGTACAGGGAAGGTCGTGATAAAACCTAGGAAAGTTAAAACGACCCTAAATAAAACTTTAAGAAATCTGATGTGTTACACTCACATGACTTTCTCTACTCTTGTACAAACTATTTTTACAAACTCTTATTCTCCATCTATTTCATATTAATCGAGATAAACATTTGCAGAAACGATCTCTTGACATGCAAAGAGAATTACGTTTTACACATAGCGACCAGTTCTAAAAATATTTGACTATGGTTTAAGGCCTACCATGTTCCCCTTGTTTTGTATTTGTAAGGGCAATATAGAAATACAGTAGCCTTTAAGCATAGACATATTTCTTATTAGCTGGTTGCTAGTGCAGCACCATTCTCTTTGCCACAGATTAATACTCTTTGCATATCCAAGACAAAAAAAAATGAATAACGAATTCCCATTTCAGAAAATAAGTATGGAAAAATTTAAGGGAATAACAAGCAATATCTCGAAAATGGCTCACTCAACAAAAAAAAATGTATATGACATAAATTGTATATTCTAACGCGATCTACATTTTTGTGTAGTAAAATATTGTCTATGAAGAATACTTTTGGAGACATTCCCAGAAAATTCAAGATATACATTTTATTAGTCATGAAAATATCTTAAACATATGATATTTTAATCAAAATCAATACAGCCATTTTTGAAAAAATTAAAATTTTCGAAAAATGTTGCATGTAAAGAGTAATCTGGGGTGGGGGGATTTTCTTGAAAATCTTCTTGTCGCATCTCTGGAAGATACTGAATCTAAATACCAAGTTTGGTGTTTATCCGAATGTTCGTTTCTGAGTTATGCTGTTCACAGACACACACACGGACATGTTTCCAAAAATACTTTTTTTGGGTTCAGGGGGTCTAAAAACATACGTTTCCGGTGAAATCTGGGTATCGAATTTTATTAGTTTTGTATACCATTCACAGGTTTTATTATTTTCTTTATCACTCTTTCTTGTTTTACGCTGCCATGAATACTCTTATCTCTTGCAACCTACATATGTGCGCAAGTTTAGTAAATAAATAACGCAAACAAACAAAAGTTTGTATTTTCTGAACATGCAGCGCAATCTTCAGACAAGTAGTTATATTTATTAGGATTATTATCTGACTCTGTACAAGAGAAAGGCTAGAACAACTGCAAAGTTTAGGATGAGAACAGAAGGTAAAGCAAGTTTACACAAATTACAAAAGTTTCGTCTCAAGATATCCCGCAAACAACGGTATTACGCTACGCTTGTTTTAGTGGAATACAGGGGAGATGGAATTAAAAACGTGCCGGATCTAACCATAACAAGAACTAATCTCATTCGAGACGCTGTGCGGTGTACATCTCCATCTAATGCCATCCTTAACAAATGAGTTTCTTACCGAAACTCCTCTGCCCTTGTACAGGAACGCGCCCAAATGCCTATAATTTAAGGCGCCAGTCATTCGCGCCATCGCTAATGTATGTCATTTATTGACTGTCTCGAGCATTTCCCATTTGACTATGGGTCGTTAAAATCGTCTACAGCAATAATCAAGGCTGTTGCATCTTACAACACCCCTGAAATGTTACGTTTAAGCACTTCTGAGGAACTTCTACTCCTAAGATGGTCTGTCAAGTGCAAATGGATGTTTAAGTGAAAGTGT
This sequence comes from Deroplatys truncata, assembly GCA_030765065.1. Taxonomy (NCBI): domain Eukaryota; kingdom Metazoa; phylum Arthropoda; class Insecta; order Mantodea; family Mantidae; genus Deroplatys; species Deroplatys truncata. Next base: position 71,372,423 of record CM060978.1, on the reverse strand, counting down.
TTGTGTGTCCATTCTTTTAACATTTTAAAATTTTGCAAGTAGTACATAAACAGGATATACAGGGTGGGCAATTTAAGTTGATACTGTAGAATATCTGCAAAACTAAGCGTTGTAGAAAGAAATGTATTTAATAAAAGCTGCTTGATATTATGGGGGAAAGTATATATCATTAGTCATTGTTTGGAGGACGTTATGATGGATTTTAGGGTCAATTTAATTTTTTTTAAATTGGAATCTACAGGGAGAGCCAAAAAACTACGAACCACCTGCACGGCGCTCGTTGCCCTCTGCCGCTATCATAGAAAGGCGCGGATGAAACCATACAACATTTTTAAAACTACTTTTAAAGACTTTACTTACCAGCTTTATGAAAGGAGATGCTGAAACTGACCACCGTCGTTGTCCATACATTTTTGGCATCTCTTTAGGAAACTATCCATCACTCGCTAATTTTTTTGGAGTCAACAGTTGAAGTCCGTACATATGTGAATACAATTTTGTCCCATTTTTTAGAGAATTAACCGACAGGGAACGTGATTTTGCCTTTTTTCAACAAGAATGCAACAGCTCATACGGCTAATATTGCGATGACAAAAATTGAAAGTGTGTTTGAGGACAGAATTACTAGTACAGATTTGTGGCCCCCTCGATCCCCCGACCTAACCCCCAGTGATTTCTATCTCGGAAATAACTTAAAACAAAGTGTACAAGACAAACCCACACACCCTGGAAAAATTAAAACAAAATATCCGCCAGGAAATTGCCAGTATTTCTCAACGAGAACTTCGGCGAGTGACGGATAGTTTCCTAAAGAGGTACCAAAAATGTATGTACAACGACGGTAGCCAGTTTAAGCATTTCCTTTCATAAAGTTGGTAAGTAAAGCCTTTAAAAGTAGTTTAAAAATTTTGTTTGGTTTCATCCGCGCCTTTCTATGATAGCGGCAGACGGCAGCGAGAAACGAGAACGCGAACAGGAAAAACACCGGGCAGCCGGTTCGTAGTTTTTTGGATTATCTGTACATCTTGTATGTTGTTTTCTAATTAGAGAATGTTTAGAAATGCTGTTTATTTTGTGATGATGAATAAGGAAAGAAAATAAAAAATGTTGGTTCCCAATTACGAAACGTAACTTGATCCTGGAATAACCATCCATGGATGGTTGAACCATTCATTGCACTCTTTGTACACAGCCATTCAGAATTTCCGTTGTTATTTACGTTGGTGTAAGAACAATTGCAAACTGCTTTATACAAATGTTTAGTTTTTTTATGAGGAGCGAAAAAACAAATAAAAAAGGTAGGTTTCCACTTAAAATAAATGTACCCTAAAATGCCCATCACAACATCCTTCGACCAAAACACGACTAATAGCGTTTACTTACCCCCATAATATCAAGCAACTTTTATTCAAGACATATCTTTCTACAACGCTTTGTTTTAGAAATATTGCATAGTCTCAATTTAAATGGTCCAGTCGTATGTTGCCCCTAGAGAACACCTATTCGTCTCCACTTTAAAAAAATTCTAGCAGCCAAATTAAGGGGAGTCAGAACGGCATTCTGGGATGGAGTTTCACAAAATGCGTTACTGTTTGAATTAATGTCCTCTAATGTTTGTAAAATCGAATAAAAATAAAAGTAGTAGAGAAAGAAAAAAAAGTTTTAGTATGGTTCTAATTCCACAAAACATTTAGACTTGTAGATAGAGTAGATTTTTGGATGAGCGCACCCACAGTTTAAGAAAATTGAGAAAAGCAGCATTAAAGCTTCACAGTGTTGAGACCATACTCAGAACTTCCCCTCCATATTCTTAAAGCCCTTTAAAACATCCGAGACAGGAAAACAAAGCACTTTTGGAAACATGTCCGTGTGTGTCTGTGAACACCATAACTCAGAAACGAACAGTCGGATATACACCAAACCTGGTATTTAGGTTCAGTATCTTTCAGAGAAGCGACACGAAGGCTTTCAAGAAAATCCCCCCACACCAGATTACCCTTTACATGGAACATTTTTCGAAAATTTTAATTTTCTCAAAAATAGCTCTAACGATTTTGATTAAAATCTCATATGTTTAAGATACTTTCATGACAAATAAAATGTATATCTTGAATTTTCTGGGAATGTCTCCAAAAGTATTCTTCATTGTGAACAACTTTTGCATATATGGTAAACCATAAGAGATAGAAAAAATTTTACTATACAAACAATGTAGATCGCGTTAAAATACACAATTTATGTTATATACATTTTTGTTGTTGAGTGAACCATTTTCGAGATATTGTTTGTTATTCGCTTAAATTTTCTAATACTTATACTTTTTCTCAAACGGGAATTCGTTATTCATTTTTTGTTTTGTTTTGGTAATGCAAAGAGAATGGAATGGTCCACATAGCAACCAGCTCTTAAAGTATTTGACTATCTTAAAGCTTAGCAATTTCCCTTGCATCTGCAAGAACATTATCAATAAGATTAACATCTCGATATCTCGATTAACATGAAGCATATGGAGAATAAGCGTTTGTAAAAATAGTTTGTACAAGACTAGAGAAAGTCATGTGAGTGTAACACATCAGATTTTTTAAAGTTACTTTTAGTAGCTTAAATAAATAGTGAATATTTTTAAAGTATACTCAAGACATATATTTTAAAAAAATCATTTATTCTTGAGCTAAGCGTACCGAAAAGTCTCATTTTAACATTTGCGAGATAAGCTGTTCCGACTGACCTTAAGGAAAGAAAATTCTAATGTGCAGTTTGGTGTAATGTACAGTTTAGTGGTCTGGAGCTTTTCCAGATTCTATTTTATTAATTTTAGAAAATTTTGTGTAATACATGGCTTTTTTAACTTTTTCATTTGCAATGTTTACAAAATTATTTTACATTATCAATTTTTAGACAAATTTTAAGTTCTTAAGCACCAGTTTATAGTCAGTAAATTAAAATTGCATTATACCCAAAAATTAGATTTCAATTATAATTTTAAAATACCTTTTCACCTGAATCTAAGATTTGTATTAAGAAAAACGTCTGCGTGTGTGTGTGTGTGTGTGTGTGTGTGTGTGTGTGTGTGTGTGTGTGTGTGTGTTTTCGGTGAAATCTCTACATCGTATTACTTTCTCTACCACATACATAGTATGTGGAGAAAGTATTTCATTCCATCCAAAAATTCGATAGGGAGATGACACCGGAAATACATATTTTGAGTCTCCCTGAACTCCTCCTCCCCAAAAAAGCACAAGTCCGTGCGTGTGTCTGTGAACAGCATACATCTAAAATGAAAAGTCGGATAAATATAAACTTGGTATTTCAGTTGAGTATCTTTCAAGGATGGGATACGAAGACTTTCAAGAAAATCTCCGTACTCCAACTATCGATTACTCACATTGCATAAAATTGTCCATTGTTGTTCTGTAGCTCGATTCACTTTTAACAGAATTTTATATTAACATACAACAGAAATATCGCATTTGCATTCAAACGGGAGTCGAACTAATTTTATCTGCGCAATCCTTTACAAAAACCATGATTTTATAAAAATTCCAGGATGCTCGCTCGCTCTCGCTCGCTCTCTCTCTCTCTCTCTCTCTCTCTCTCTCGTTATTTAGGAAAGTTAGAACAAGGGACGGAATAGACCGAGGATAGAATGAGATTTATTGAGGTGTACTGCCTAAGATGGGATTGGAATATTCTTGCTCCAAAGCGGAAATGACGCTAGCTGTATCAAATATCAACGGTCCTTTAGATGCTACACTATGAAATTTTTACTTTCTCTAGTTCGTATAGTAAGTAGGGGAAGTATTGTATTCCACCCAAAAATTCGATACCGAGATTTCACCGGAAATATATGTTTTTGAGATCCGCTGAGTCCAAAAAAAGCATTTTTGGAAACATGTCCGTGTGTGTGTCTGTCTGTGTGTCTGTGAACAGCATAACTCAGAAACGAACAGTCGGATAAACACCAAACTTGGTATTTTGGTTCAGTATCTTCCAGAGATGCAACACAAAGGTTTTCAAGAAAATCCTCCCACCCCAGATTACCCTTTACATGGAACGTTTTTCTTAAATTTTAATTTTCTCAAAAATGGCTGTAACGATTTTGATTAAATTATCATATGTTTAAGATATTTTGATGACAAATAAAATGTATATCTTTAATTTTCTGGGAATGTCTCCAAAAGTATTCTTCATTGTGAACGACTTCTGCATAACTGGTAAACCATAAGAGATAGACAAAATTTTACTACACAAAAAATGTAGATCGCGTTACAATAGACAATTTATGTCATATTCATTTTTGTTGTTGAGTGAACCATTTTAGAGATATTGCTTGTTATTCCCATAAATTTTCTAATACTTATACTTTTTCTCAAATGGAAATTCGTTATTCATTTTTTTTGTCCTGGTAATGCAAAGAGAATGGAATACTCCACATAGCAACCAGCTCTTAAAATATTTGGCTATAGCTTAAAGCCTACCAATTCCCCTTGCATCTACAAGAAAATTTGCAATAACATTAACATCTTGATATCTCGATTAACATGAAGCATATGAAGAATAAGCGTTTGTAAAAATAGTTTGTACAAGAGTAGAGAAAGTCATGTGAGTGTATCACATCAGATTTCTTATTTATGTAGCCCAGAAAACTAAATAAGTGGAAGTCCTGTGATCAGGGAGGTCATAACGAAATGAATGAATGAAATGACAGCTTAGTTAAGCCCGTGGTTTCTAAAACTGAGTTACCTCACAGTCATTGTTCAGGATAAGGGCAACTGTGAAACTGTGAAGCAGACGTGCTACCCCCATCACATGATTGTTCAAAAATTGAATGCCGTGCACTTATGAAATAGAATAGGGTCATTCGTTTGGTCATGCATAACTTGAAAACACTGTAAAACGTTTACTACTGAACTTGAAATTTGATGCAAACAACATTAGAGAGATGTCTCAAAATTCTACATGACCCCATTGCACATTCTCCATAATTCATAAAGACGATGCAACTCAGCCCATTTTCTTGTAGCATCAGGTGTTTGATTTTTTGGAAAGCTTGAGTAATTTGTAATCATCAATATTCCTGTGTTTTCGTGAGTATGAAGATCTTTAACAAAACCCTTACGAAGAAGTCAGGAGGGATTACATCTGGGAAGTTTGGGTGCCAAAGATTTGGTCTCTGGGGACCATAGTACATGCAATTGAAAGCGGTTTTATAAAATGTGGGGATGCCCTATTTTGCTGGAATGCAATGTTGGTATTGTGGTCCTCAAGTTATGGGAAAAGAAATAGCTTTACCATATCCAAATAAAATCCATAACTACCATTCTTTTCTGCAAAGAAGAATGGTGCATACAGTTTATTGCGGCTCACTCCACGCCATACATTAACCTTTGGACTTGATCTTTAAAGCTCATAGAGATATGTGTATTTTTCCTTGCCCAAATAATGCAGTTTTAAGTGTTTACTCTCCCGCTGACATGAAAATTCACTTCATCTGTAAATAGACATTTGTTTAAGAAGCCGTCATCGTCTTCGGTACGTTGAGACATCATAGATGCAAAATTGAAACGAGTTATATGAACCTCATCGCGTACCTTGTAAGTGATGTGGGTACAGTTTCAGTTACTTTCGAAGAACACGCTGATCGGACGTATATGGTACCTTCACTTATGTTGATAGTCGTTTTAAGATTTTCATAGGACTCCTTGTCTTGGCTTCAGAGATGGCTGCTTCTCCCACTGTGTTTCGCCTGCGATCTCTTGCTTGCCTTTTTTTAAATCATAAAACCTCTTTAAGCAAATGTTCAATATCACATATTATGGATTCGTATTTAGATACATTACTCTCACCGTACTCACGTCGAAATCCTCTTTGAGTTTTGTTGACACCCAAATTTAGCATACCAAATAAGACTTTGTATTCACTGTTGATATTTAGTAGCCATTTCAATCATCTATGACTTTTATTCTTGCTACCTGCAGAAATTCGCATTAAGAAAAATGTACCAGCAAGAAATATTTCCTATCATATTAGCGATTACAGAATTATTTGGTACATATTATCATGTCCAATCACTGGATCGCCTTACACTTCGTTTTAAAAGGTTTAACGTTTGCAAATATGTATGAAGTAGCGATTAGATTCCAATTTTAAAGAGTCTTCGCCAGCATTTTCTACAGTGAACAAACAGACTGCGGAATTTTAACCTAGCTGTTCTTGCATTCTTTATGATGAACTTTTAGGATGACCGATGATCGCAACAGCTGAGGAAGGAATTGCGAAAACCCAAAATGTGATGCAGTAATTTGTATCACAAATTATTTAAATGTAAAGAGTGATTGTAGTGTGAATATGCATTATTGTGTGACATTGATTTGAGATGTTTGTTGATTGTAAGCATTATCGAGAAGTAGGTTTATACGGCCTTACTGAAACTGACAATAATAGCGTGCAATAATGTAGCGAGGGGGTGAACTGTTTATCATTATTAGAGACGAGCAAATGACGTAATGTTGGCGCGTTTTTCTTAGGAATTTGCTGGAACATTTTCCCTAGAGCATATTTGTTCATAATTTTCATTGGATATAAAAATAGACGCTAATGTTGGCGCGTTTTATTAACCAATAGCAGCTCGGTTATAATCTTTAGGCATATCGGGTGTAGGAGTATAAAAAGGGCTAGGTCAGAGTCAAATTCGTTCAGTCTATCGGAAACATTTGTACACCACACGTCGTCTCCAGTCCATTACACGTCGCTGAATACATCGCACAGTTTATCGATTCGCAGGTTACGCGTAGCAAAGTTATAAAAAAATCTCAAGTGTCGTAAAGTTAATTACACAAAAAGTTGAAGTACGCGAATTAAGAATGAGCAGTAAATAAGTTATTATAACAGTTTCAGTTTGGCGAGTGTCAAGATTAATATGTGAAAGTGCAAAACATGTTGCGACAATAAAAGTGTAAAACAAATTCTTCATCAGTGTTATCTTTGGATAAAAGACTCCTTTCCGTTTACACACCTTGTATAAGATAAGTGCTCGACCAAAAAGATCATAGCTAGCCGGAGGACAGTGAACCCAAAATTAAATAAAATAACAGGCGCTCAGTAAAAGCTTACACGAAGTGACCGCGACAAATTGTCTTTTATGCGTGCGGCAAATAAACAGTAGCATTCTTTCAAACAAACACTAATACCGCCACAAATTGTCTACCACAACGTGGAACTTAACAAAGAATACCGTCACATATTTGGCTCCCAAACGTGGGGCAAAACACAAGTAAACACAAATAACATTAAAATTGTCGCAAATGCTATATTAAATGATCGAATAGTAACGGTGCGTAAGTTTTCAAATGTTGATCTCAACAGATGGTATTAGGTACATTCTATACAAAACATCAGCATATAAAAAGCTCGCGACCTGATGACTTGATAACGGTCGACCAGTACATCCAAACGAGCATCTTTAGGAGTACTTGACGAAAATCATCCGAGTTCTAAAATGTTACATCAAGGATTCATCACTACATGCCAGAGAAGAAGTAGCAGTACAAATGGGATGTAAATGAACCGAAAACATCAAAGTTATGTTGTTTCAGCCATAACGACGATGGTTGCTGTTTTCGTCTATGTTCAAAATGTGGTGTGTGTAAATATAAGTACTGTCTATAAAATGATCAAATGATAAAATCATCAACGGAAAGTATTGTGTGATATTCCTAAAATATAAAAAAAATGCTATCAAGGATCTCCTTCTTCTCCTCCTCGTCCTCCTCCTCCTCCTCCTCCTCTTCCTCCACGTCATTTAAAACACATGCCTCTTCCGGCTTCACAGATGTCTCCAGTGTTTCCTGGGTTGCCCTTGATTTCCTCTTCCTCTAGTCTTTTGGGAGTCTTTTGTTGTCCATTCTTAGCAAATGTTCGGTTTACTTTTCTCTATTATTTATTATGTTATTACTGAGTAATTTTATGTGCAGCTCTTTCTTTATATTATCATTCCTTACTTGACCTATTCTTCTACATCCATTCACTTTCCTACGGAGTTTCATTCCTGTCGCTGGAGTTTTGTTAATTTGATTTTGAGTTAGTACACAGATTTCGCTGCCAAAGCAGGATGTACAAATCCATTACCTTATAAAATTCATTTTGGTCTCCTTTTTACTTTCTCTACTACGTATAGTAAGTAGGGGAAGTATTGTATTCCACCCAAAAATTCGATACCGAGATTTCACCGGAAATACATGTTTTGAGATCCCTGAATCCAAAAAAAGCATTTTTGGAAACATGTCCGTCTGTCTGTGTGTCTGTCTTTGAACAGCATAACTCAGAAACGAACAGTCGGATAAACACCAAACTTGGTATTTAGGTTCAGTATTTTCCAAGGATGCGACACGAAGGTTTTCAAGAAAATCCCCCCACCCCAAATTACCCTTTACATGGAAGATTTTTCGAAAATTTTAATTTTCTCAAAAACGGCTCTAACGATTTTGATTAAAATATCATATGTTTAAGATATTTTCATGACAAATAAAACGTATATCTTGAATTTTCTGGGAATGTCTACAAAAGTGTTCTTCATTGTGAACGACTTTTGCATAACAGGTAAAGCATAAGAGATAGAGAAAATGTTACTACACAAAAAATGTAGATCGCGTTAAAATACACAATTCATGTCATATACATTCTTTTTGTTGAGTGAACCATTTTCGAGATATTGCTTGTTATTCTCTTAAATTTTTCAATACTTATTTTCTTATATGGGAATTCGTTATTCATTTTTTGTCTTTGATATTCAAAGAGTATTAAGCTGTGGCAAAGGGAATGGTGCAGCACCTAGCAACCAGCTATTAAGAGATATGTATATGCTTAAAGGCTACTGTATTTCTATATTGCCCTTGTAAATATATATTCTCCTTACATCTACAAGAAAATTAGCAATAAGATAGAGTCTGCAAATATTTATCTCGATTAACATGAAGTAGATGGAGAATAAGCGTTTGTAAAAATAGTTTGTACAAGAGTAGAAAAAGTCATGTGAGTGTAACACATCAGATTTTTTAGTTTTAGTCTTAAATGTCTTTTGAACCGAGAGGGATGCCTCAAACGGTAACGTTTGTGGCCCACTTTCGGGAGGTCCCAGTTCAAATTCCCGGGGCCGACCAATCTGACCGAAAGTTTTTTCGCGGTTTTCCTCGGTCCCTAGGTGAATGCTGGTTTGGATAATTTGATCAGCTAATTTTGCTATTATCCTTTTCATCACTACATTCATTTTCTTCTTCTTCACCGCTGATCATCTATCCTGGGTTTGCTATGACCTAGAGTTTGCTTACTCCTCGAAAGGCTACTGACTCAAGGCATTGGCTCATAAGTCCTACAGAGAGGAGATCAATCCGTTAAAGAAGAAGAATGTTACCGCATATTTCTTAACTTTGCTAACTTGATATTAAATATGTTTATCACTCCAAAAACTTATTTCACAGCAAATATAAACGCTAAAGTATACACCTGTTCCAGAGATATTCTCTATTAACCTTTGATCTCACCGGAACTGTACATTTAAAAACCATTATTTGTGTTTTATTAACTGAAATTATCAAGAACCTTTAAAAGAAAAAAAATTGCTACTGACAACCACCTGCACACGTTTCTGAAAATGCCATCACAAAATTGCATGACTTCACATTCATAATGCTGCTACATCTACCATACTCCCACATTTGGCCCCAGTGACACTTCCCAAATCTCAGGATCTGATTCTCTCAGCTCATGAGCGCACGCCTACCACTTGTTCTGTACACTTTAATTGCTATTTTAGACATTTTCATATAAAGATAGTGGGTTTATTTAATTAAAATAATTTCGGTCAGATATTTCTAGGAAGTAACCTAAAATAACCTTTTTTGGTCGACCACACTATAATACGCCGATTATATGTGACTGAGCTAGAATGGCATCCATTATACTTCAGCGACTCATTATGACCTTACTACGTGCGCAGCTCTCCCATACCTTTTAACACCTTCAAAGCAGCAATGTATTATGTGTATTTAAAATAAAATAAATTCTGTTCGTTGTAATTTTGATATTCTAATAAATTGAGTTCATTTCTTTAGTTTCAATATTGTTTAATATGCGTTACCTGCAAAAACAATCAATAAATACAGCGTAGACTCAACAGTACTGCCATCTGTTGCACTACTCACAATGCTCAAGGTGCTGCCATCCGATCAGTATTTAATTACACACAATTAACAAGGTAATATATTTTAGTAAAACCTAAAAATTTTGAAATTATAGTGTAGCGACCAAAAACAATCGTTTGCAACATTACTATAATGGTAATTAAGACGTATTCAAATTATGAAACTCGTCACAGCTCGTTTTATAAACACACATCTTAACCACGACCACTATACGAGTTGTGATAAAAAATAACGGGAATTTTTTAATTTCGCGAGCTTTGTACATCCGACGTTCAAAACTTTTGTTTTATCTTGTTGGTACATACGTTCCTGATGTATATTTCATTTTCAGCTGTTTTTAATATTTAGTGTATTGTTGACAGTCGAAAAAGTTATGCGTGTTTTCGAGTGCTCCGAGAATTTTTACTTTCGAAAAAGATGGATCAAAGAATTCGCATTAAATTTTGTTTGAAAAACGGAATAAAGTGCAGAAAATGTTGACGTGGTTTTTGGCGAATCTACTATGACTTGGAAAAGAGTTTGTGAGTTTTATAAACGTTTCAAAGAGGGTCCAGAAGACGTTGAAGTCGACGACCGCCCTGGACTCCCTAGCGCATCAACTGCTGAAAACAATGTAGAAGAAGTAAAGAAAATGGTTCTGGAAAATCGCCGAATCATCATCAGAGAGGTTGCTGCGATGTCGGCATATCCTTTGCTCATGCCGAGCAATTTTTTCGGATGTATTGGGCATGAAACGTGTAGCAGCAAAGTTTCTTCCGAAATTGTTAAATCGACCAAAAACGACGTCGCGTAGACATAACAGGTGACAAATCATGGTATATGGTTATGGCATCGAAACTAAGGCCCAATCGTACCAATGGAAACTGCCTGAATAGCCAAGACCGAAAAAATTCGACAAGTTCGATCACATGTGAAGGTTCTTCTCGCTGTTTTCTTCAGTTATAATGGAATAGTGCTTCAGGAGTTCCTGCCTTATGGTCGTACGGTCAATAAGGAATACTACCTGGAAGTTATGAGCCGTTTGCATTAAGCAATCCGAAGAAAAGACCAGAATTGGGATACAACCGCTCGTGGAAATTGCATGATAATGCACCCACTCACACCTCCATGCTTGTTCGTGACCTTTTGGCAAAAAACCAAACCGTTATGCTGCCTCAGCCACTGTATACGCCGGACATGGGCCCCTGCGACTTGTTTCTATTCCTGAAGGAGCTGAACACCATAACGAAAAGTGCGTTCCAGAAATGCTTCCAAGATTGGAAACAGCGTTGGCACAAGTGTATTATATCTGAGGGGGATTACTTTGAAGGGTGCAAAATAAATGTTGATGATTAAACAAAAATGTTTTAAGAAAAACAAAATTTCCCGTTAGTTTTTGATCACACTTCGTATCTTGTTGTATAGTATACTATTATAGAGCAATAAAATTAATCAAATGAATTCACAATGGTAACGCCCGTATTGCAATTGTTACACATAACATTTTTGTTGTTATTTTTATTTTCATAGCCCCGCTTAGGTTTATATGATTGCTTGTTATAATGATTTTAACTTCGCAAAATGGCAACTCCCAGTGACACGCATGAGAGCGCCCGAATGTTAGTATTTCGTGACTAAACTTCACTTGGTGTAGTGTTTCCGGTAGTTTAAGCATCCCTGGTCCATTTGAGAAGCTCTTAGGAGGAAAAAGCTACAGGACCATTTGTTTCCGCGTGTAACTGAGTACAAACACGCTGTCTTCTACTCCAGCCATTTCTCTCTGTCAAAAGTAGGGGGCGTGAGCGGCACTTGCTTCCACCACAACGCGCAAGAAAACAAAAGAAAGACTAAGGTTACCCGACAGCTGGCTTCGCTACAGACCATACGTCACTTCCGGCCAAATGTTAACGGACTACCAAAACATTACTTCTGCATGACAGTGGATCATTGACTTCCACGTGAGTTGTTTTGTTTATGTTCAAGGATTTGGATACGTTTATAAATACATCGCAGAGTAACATTATATCCCACGAATAGAAATATTATTTTGGGCTTCTATATGTAATAAATCTCAAATGATACATTATGGAAGTAACTACGATAATATGATGAAAATATTACGGAATCATTATAAAGCTATTTATTAAAATATATTCATTCCTATACATTTGAAGTATTTTATCATAAATGCCTTAAAATCTACACTAGTATTATAAAGAGAGAAAATGGGAGTTTATTTTGATAATTGTTTTACCGTTGAAAAGTACTGTTCTTCCCATTAAATATAGGATATAGTATTTTTCACCCCCTTTTTACTTTCTCTACTACGTATAGCAAGTAGGGAAAGTATTGCATTCCACCCAAAAATTCGATACCGAGATATCACCGGAAATACATGTTTTGAGACCCCCTGAATCCAAAAAAGCATTTTTGAAAACATGTCCGTGTGTGTGTGTGTGTGTGTGTCTGACTGTGAACAGCATAACTCAGAAACGAACAGTCGGATAAACATCAAACTTGATATTTGGGTTCAGTATCTTCCAGGGATGGAACACGAAGGTTTTCAAGAAAATCCCCCCACCCCAGATTACCCTTTACATGGAACATTTTTCGGAGATTTTAATTTTCTCAAAAATGGCTCTAACAATTTTGATTAAAATATCAGATGTTTAAGATATTTTCATGACAAATGAAATGTATATCTCGAATTATCTGGGAATGTCTCCAAAAGTATTCTTCATTGTGAACGACTTTTGCATAACTGGTAAACCATAAGAGATAGACAAACGTTTACTACATAAAAAATGTAGATCGCGTTTAAATAAACAATTTATGTCATATACATTTTTTTTGTTGGGTGAACCAGTTTCGAGATATTGCTTGTTATTCCCTTAAATTTTCCAATACTTTTTCTCAAATTCGTTATTCAATTTTATGTCCTGGTAATGCAAAGAGAATAGAATACTCCACATAGCAACCAGCTCTTATAATATTTGACTATCGCTTAAAGGCTAGCAATTCCCCTTGCATCTCAAGAAAATTAGCAATAAGATTAACATCTCGATATCTCGATTAACATGAAGCATATGGAGAATAAGCGTTTGTAAAAATAGTTTGTACAAGAGTAGAGGAAGTCATGTGACTGTAACACATCAGATTTTTGTTGAATACGAATATCGAGAATCTATTTTAGCACTTTATTTTATACATGATAGATTTATTTATATTTTCTAGCCCAAACAGATAAATGGGGTTCTTAAAATTCTTAAACCTGAGTTATTGGAAGGGTTCTGTAGCATACCATTAATGTCACTAATTTCACGTCTAATTTTGCCGAAGTTTGTTATCAAAAGGCATTTTTGGTATGATTTTCATAAAGCTTGGATTACTTGGGTTTTAGAATCTGTAAGTAAACAGTTGAAAATAAGGATAGGGTGAATTTTTAAAATAATCTATAATGTTCCCTCGTACACTGGCTTCCATTTATGCCATCACCGCAGCTTTGGGAGGTATTCTACTGGTCTTCACAGGTGAGTGTGTATAGCAAGGAGGAGGTGTGTAGCGTTCTACTTTACTGTGCAATTCTAGATTATTCCATATGAATATATAACTTTGAGCAATAGCTTTATTCATCTTCACTTAATATGACAAGCATGTTTAAATACATAAATTCTGTTTTTCACAATTTCTCCATGAAGAAAGTGTTTTGTTGCTGCTACGTATGGAAAGTCAGTTTGAAGATGTATTATATTTCGACTGTTGGGAGCCGAACTTGAAATATTTGCAACCGCATGTATGGTAAAATGTTTTCGGTAGCCTTCGCCCCAAGTTTAAAAATATTAACTTTGTAATTTGACTGTTTGTTTAAATTTTATATTTATGTTTGCCTCGGATGCGTCAGTATTATTTATAGAGGCATGTTTCTCTTTGCAGGGTTGTGGTGCGACTGAAGAATGTAGGCTTACACAGATTATAATTTTACTTCACTCCTTTTATTAATGTTTACACGATTTAAATAACACTTCACTGATATAGAGAGAGCTGTGAGATTTTTTATTAATTACATGCACTTTTTAACACGTAAACTATTTTCTTCTCATACGAATACGTATTAAATTTCTCGAGGACGCATCTCACGTCAGGAGCACTGTCTGCAACCAACACAGTCCAGTTATGGATTTCTACCGCCTAAGCTTTGTAAATTTCTATATTTCAAGTCTCTGATCGGCTATTCCTAATCCAATAGAATACTTTTATTTAACTAAAGCTTTTTCTGGTTGTTGATAGGCTATTTTATAAACTGTCACAAAAATTACATTATTGCTTACAAGAATCACCAGTAGTATTATTATTTTCTAATTCATTATTGCCTCAAGGTTACCTTTGTTACCTCATTCTTAGCAACTTTTAACCTATTATATTCATAGCTCCTACATTATTAAATTACGTAATACATTCAGATAACATTATTACATGTACACAATAATATAAACATATACGATGACTGTAGTATACCTACACTTTTTATATATTGTTACATGCACATATTGCTTTAAAGCGGGCTGTTATTATATTTTATATTATACAATTTGATTAAAATCATTTAAGTTTTAAAAATACTGCTTCATCCATGAAAAAATAGTTTTAATGGCAACATAATGTAAAACTGAAGTACATACTTTTTACTCTCAAATAGGATACATTTACTAGGCATTATTTTAATAATTCGTCTAATCTCCATTCTTGTCCAATACCTAATTTAGCCACCTAGGCACTGATCACTCGTCGCGCTCTGGGAACTCTGTTATGAATTGTGGGAACATATCAGGAGCTGAAGAAGAATGGAGATTGATTATTAAAAGAATGTCTAGTAAATGAGTTTTTTTAAATTAAAAAGTATAATTTATTTGTTTTACATTATATTACCAATAAAATACTTTTTCATTGAGAAATTATGCAAAACAGTGTTTTATTTAGTTGTATATTTAGATTGGACAAATGAATTCAAATGTCTAGTAAATGTGTCCTCTTTCAGAGTAAAAAGCATATTTCAGTTTTACAATATGTTGCAATTAAAAATATTTTTTCGAGGAGATATTGTGCAAACACCGTTTTATTTAGTTATACAGGGTGGACCATTTCAGGTGAGACTGTACAATATCTCCAAAACTAAGCGTTGTAGAAAGAAATGACATTAGTCGTGTTTTATTTGGAGGATGTTCTGGTGGTCATTTTAGGGACAATTTAATTTTTTTAAATGGGAACCTATCATTTTTATGTTGTTTTCTGACTCCTCATAAAAAACTAAACGACATTTATATAAAGCAATTTGCAATTTTTCTCACACCAACGTAAATAACAACAAAAATTCTGAATGGCTGTGTACGAAGAGCTCAATGAATGGTTGGACCATCCATGGATGGTCATTTGAGGGTCAAGTTACGTTTCATAATTGGAAACCAACATTTTTTATCTTCTTCCCTTATTCCTCATCACAAAATAAACAGCTTTTTATAAACAATTTTCTAATGAGCAAAAAACATACAAATGTAGGTTCCCATTACAAAAAAATTAAACTTACCCTCAAATGACCATCATAACGGCCTTCAAACAAAACACTACTAATGGCATTTACTTTCTCCTACAATGTCAAGCAACTTTTAATTCAAGACATTGCTTTCTACAACGCTTAGTTTTGGAGATATTGTACAGTTCAACTTAAATGGTACACCCTGTATATTATAACATTGTTATTATAAGTGATGAAGAGTGAAGCTATTGCTCAAAGTTATCTATTCATATGAGAATAATCTAGAACTATGCACGTAAAACAGGACGCCACTGCATGCGCAAAAAGCTAAAGGTAAGCAGACACACGCACCTGCTCCTTGCTATACCTGTGAAGGCCAGTAGAATGCCTCCCAAAGCTGCGGGAATCAGTGAATGGAGCTAGTGTACCTGAAGTGTAAGCGTTCAAATGTTTGTTGAAATTGGTTAAATGGTTTTGATTAACATGTTAAAAGCTTTAGGTATTAGCATCACCAAAAAATATATATCTTGTACATGCTGCAAATATAATAGAATTATATGTACACGGAAACGGTAAGAGGTAGACAGAAAATTAATCCTAAGACTAAGAAAACCCGTATCACAGAAATATGTTATTAACTTCAATGTAATGCATTTTTAGCATTCATCGTTTCTGAAATATTCATTATTTTCTTTTTAAACGTTCACAAATGTTATGCAGTATACTCTAAAACGTTAAGTAGTTGTTATATTTCTCGCGAGGTAGCGAGAATTTGCAATATAATGGTTAATACATATGTTATCATATTTATGCACTTTAAAAAAGCTACCTGTTGCTTCTTCATTATTATTATTACTATTATTATTATATTGTGTACGCACAGGTAAATATAATACTGCTGGGTGGTAAAGTGGTTAGATTACAGGCTAGGGTGTGAGAGTTTTTGTCGCAATAGAATACTTCCTTAATCTCCGCAGAGCCTGGAAGTATGAATGTACTCAGTCGGCCGCGATATGAGTACGTTCGATGGGAAGAGGAACTAAGCAGTTATAAAACAAGTGAGCGGGAATCGGAAGGACAGTCAGTAAAGAAAACATCCTTAGTTCCGAGTTAAATTTATTAGCAAAGCTGAGGCGTGCAAAGTGCTGTTTTCATTGTGCAACTGTACATTCCCACTGTCGTCTTGTCCCTCACTCCTCTCTCATTCCTAGCCTTGATGACTTTACGTATTGTCAACAAAACAGTGGCTCCCCCTCCAAGTGCACTCATATTTTGGCGGATCAATTATAAAACGAATAAAAAGTAACGTTAAAGACCTATGGTTCAACGAGCTATGACACCATCAGCTGTTTTTCAAGTCGATGGCCCAACATGGCCATAAAAGAAAAGGGGTATACAAATTTTATTATTTTAAAAATTACGTTATTGTACTTCCTAAACAAAAACATTCTGATGACTGAGAAGAAGTAATAAAAAAAATTGATGTGATATATTTACATGGTTTTTCTATCCTTTATTAGCACGTATACACATTATTCTTACTCAAGCTTATTTCTTTATCTACTACATTTAAATCCAAATAAACTTTTGCAGAAATAGTTACATTGCACATTTTCTTATAGATACAAAGAGAACAGCGATAGTCAAATGTTTAAGAACTGTACGCTATATGCTGGTCTTAAAATTCCATAATCTTTCGCGAGAAATAAGTGATAGTTGAAAGGACTTTAAGAAAATGACCAAGAAATAATCAATTCGAACCTTTAATAACGGATATCTCAGAAATTACTTATTTCTTAAAGACTTATTTGAAATCAATGTGTTTTAAAGACATTTACATTTTTTGTGTATTACGTTTTCGTCTATCGCTTAACGTTTACCTGTTATGCAAGATTATACAAATTCCTTCCGAATGAAGAGGACTTCATAAGCTAAAGAGTAGTTTGGGGTGAGGATTTTAAAATCTTCGTGTCGCAGCTTTGAAAGATACTGAACCCAAATACCAGAACATTTAGTTCTTGAGTTATGCTGCTCACATACATACATTACAGTACATTACATACATTACAATACATTATAATACATTACTTACATTACAATACATGGCATTAGAATGCATTACATTGCATTTCAATACATTACATACATTACATTACAATGCATTAAATTACAACACATTACATACATTACATACATAATACGAGGGATGTTTTTAAAGTATGGTCCGTTATGCAATAAAATAAGAACTACAAAATATTTTGGTTACCTCATTATTTTATTCCATTGTATATACCTTAAGTTTTCTTTCCACATAGCTTTCACAGTCAATTAAATTCTCATTCTGGTGAGGAATAAATTTTAGTAGCTCTTCTTAATAGAAGTTCGCCGCCAATCCATAAAAGAATTGTACAGTTTCTGAGGTGCATTATTCTTGTCTAAGATTCCGTGGCAGAAGAAACTCCGTTATTGGAATCGTTGGTTTCAGGAGGGGAATTCAAACTAGTGATCCGGAAGTCAGATCTTTTATCACAGAGTAGCTGCAAGAAAACAATTGTGAATCTGCAAGTTAGTGTGATGTTAGTCAAAAACAGACGACTCATTATTTATGTCCTTCAAAAAGCTTTCGTGCATGTCCTGCAAATTTATTCCTAAGAGATTCCCACAGCTCATTTACAATACAGAAACATTTTACTCCAGAAACAGCTACACGTTTCCTAGATGGATTGGAGGCGGAAGTCTGTAACGAGGTCCTAAAAATAATTATGCTACGATAAGACAAATGCTCGAAATGCATTGATAACTGGTAGAAAATTAGTGTAAGGTTTGTAGGCTTGAGTAAAAAATAATTATCGAAAAATGTTTAATAGTTAGTAATTTATTGCAAACCGGACCTTACTTTTAAAATACCCCTCGTACATACATACACACACGGATATTTTTCTAAAAAATGCTTCATTTCGATTCAGGGGGCCTCAAAACAAGTATTTCCGCTTAAATAATTTTTGGTGGCATGCAGTACCTTCTTTACCTAGTAAAGAAAAAGAGAAAGAAAAAATAATTGTTTTACAAATAATTTGTGGAATGCCTATGACAATAAATAATGGTGAAGAAAGTTTTCTTTTAATGAAACGGTGTGTAACGCTTACTTTTACTACATATATCACGCTAGGCGGTGGGCACTGGTGATACGTGAAATGAAATGATATTTGGGAAAGGAAGTTTGGAAAGGAAAGGTTTCAGGCCTAGTATTAGGATACCTCACAGGTCCGTGCCTTATTCGTCTCGGCTACCATTTCAGTAATAGTAAACAAAGCCATTTAACTGCTATCCATAGGAGTTTTGCATTAGAGTAAGACACAAAAGAATAATAAATATAGATGTTTATCAAATTTAATAGCAAAAGAAATCTGATGTGTTACACTCACATGACTTTCCTACTCTTGTACAAACTATTTTTACAAACGCTTATTCTCCATATGCTTTAAAGGATAGTCAAATATTTTAAGAGCTGGTTGCTATGTGGAGTATTCCATTCTCTTTGCATTACCAGGACAAAAAAAAAAGAAGAACGAATTTCCATTTGAGAAAAAGTATTCTTTTTTTTTTGTTCCATTTATACGCCCCCTTTACATTTCTCTTATCGGCGACCTTTCCTTTGCAATTTATTGCCTATTGGTAATGGTGTTAACTCGTGTAACCCTTGTCGTTGAGTTTCTTGCACTTTGACTTTTAATATATAAGTATTGGAAAATTTAAGGGAATAACAAGCAATTTCTCGAAAATGGTTCACTCAACAAAAAAATGTATATAACATAAATTGTGTATTTTAACGGGATCTACATTTTTTGTGCAGTAAAAGTTTTGTCTATCTCTTATGGTTTACCAATTATGCAAAAGTCGTTCACAATAAAGACTACTTTTGGAGAAATTCCCAGAAAATTCAAGATATATATTTTATTTGTCATGAAAGTATCTTAAACATATGATATTTTAATCAAAATCGTTAGAGCTATTTTTGAGAAAATTAAAATTTTCGAAAAATGTTCCATGTAAAGGGTAATCTGGAATGGGGGATTTTCTTGAAAACCTTCGTGTCGCATCTCTGGAAGATACTGAACATAAATACCAAGTTTGGTGTTTATCCGACTGTTCGTTTCTGAGTTATGCTGTTCACAGACACACACACACACACACACGGACGTGTTAACAATTAGAAATTAAAAAATGCTTTATATGCATTCAGTGCACCCCAAAATATGTATTTCCGGTGAAATCTCGGTATCGAATTTTTGGGTGGAATACAATACTTCTCCTACTTACTGTACGTAGTAGAGAAAGTAAAAATCAATTATCTATCCCCCGCAGGTAGAAATATTGCTCCTAAAATGGAGTAATTTCTACATTTTATAACTTCTTATCTGCAAGCACCGCTATTGTAATACAACAGTATCTGAAACTGTAGACAATGCACAAAGAACAGAGTCAGAAAGAATAGTTGATTCTCTTGGAGTCTGTGAGACGTGCGATGTAAATCCTGTCGTGACCCACTCTGTTTGTTTGCTCTTTTTATTCCATCAAAGCCATGGAATGCAAGGGGTTTTTATTGAGCTCCGGAAATGGCTATTTAAAGAGGGCAGTGCAGACGGCTTATTGAAGTAAACAGCTGTTCCTCGAAATTAAAATGAAAAAAATAACGTTTCCCTGAAATTCGTTGTATGACTAGACACAGCTCAAAAACATATCTTCCGAGGGAAAAGTACTAAAATTGAAAGGTACCACTCCTTCGGAGAATTCTTGATTATCTTCCACTGCTTACAAATGGTAAAATCCCCTTATCACAAACACTATAAATAGTAACTTCTAATGACTAACCTCCAACTGTAGCGCGGTTGACAAGTATCAAAGGGTTGTAACGGGTTTTTCTTGAATGACGCGACTGGCAGCCCGTCGCTCCTACGGCATCCGTTCGTCCAGTAGCGGCGGTACGGCTCGAACCAAAGCGCATTCCATCGTTGAGAACCGGAACACTAAATCACGACACAGGACGGTGTTTACAGTAGAAATGTTAAATGTACATGCTCCATTATAATATTTGTGACTAATTTGAACAATGTCTTCTTTTGTTTCAGGTGAGTTGGATATCGTTTTACTCCTTATAGTACATGATACGTTTAGGAATTCCATATCTGAAGGTAAGAAAACTCTGTTACGTTTTAAATATCATATTATTTCACAAATTCCTTCAAGTGCCCTAACAGCTTCAATTATTAAAAGGTCAGAAGGGCAATTTTCGAATTACCGCAATTTTTATAAGCGATCGCATACTTTTTGTTCCTAAAAGCATTTGTAACCTCTAACCAGAGTATTATATACAATTTTTATTATTTTTCGAGGAAATTTACTATATTATACAAAGAAAATTAAAGAATTTTATGAAAATCATCATCAAACACAGCAGAGTTGGACCTTTGGCCCGTTCCGACTTTACAACATTTTAAAGTTGGTCCTTTTAACGCTTTCTCGGTCTTCTGACCTCTCTTCTTCTGAGCTTGTATTTATATGTCCTGCCTGGAATACGGGAAATCTGCATTTTACATAAATGGTCATACTATTGTTCTCTGTATTCTTCTATTACTTCTGGAACGTTAGTTAATTTAGTTCCCTCGGATATCATGTTTCTCTAGAAGTGAATATCCAGCCAGAGGTCTTAGTCATTTCATTTCTGCTTTGTGAAAATTTATGTCAAAATAAGAAGATTCACAATGCCTTTTTGTTTATGCAGTGACGCAGAAAATAATTTTCAAATTTTATTTTCTTCATGCTGTTACCAGAGTTAGTAAAATGAGACGAGTGTTTAAATTATTATATTAGATCGATAAAAACCGATATTAAATGCTGCGCCGATGCCACAAGTCTTAATACTGAATACAAGGCACATTTTTCACTTAAAAAACGTGACTTATCACATTATTTGATGATACCAGCCTCTATTACATAGTCCAGAAGCAAGTTGCAAGTAAATCCAGACTCTACGTAAACATTAGGGACATTGTGTTTATACTGCACACTTCAAAATGTATTTTTGAGATTAAGTTTCATAGAAATAGTAGAGCAAAACCTCTTAAATCGGACACCCTATATACAGGAAGCCTGGGCAAAATAAAATATATCTCGGAACAGAGCTATTTCCTTTGTTATATAGCGTCTTTCAACAAGAGTGTCCTATCTTTAACATGTGATAGCTGCCGTTGTTATTGAGTTACAACAGTCATTTTTTTCATATGGTTACAGTTGTTATTGACAAATGAAACGTTACAGCATTCAGCAACGCGAAGAAATTGTGAACATTTATTATCAAAATAGATCATCTGTTCGCCAAACCGCCCGTGTATTGCGTGAAGTTTACGGTGTGCATAATCGTCCCTGCGAGAGAACGATTCGGCGTTTGATCGATAAATTTGAAACAAGTGGTTCTGTCAGCGATCAAAGAACGCCTGTACGTAATCGACGTAAGCGCTCCAACGAAAACATAGGCGCCGTTCGTGTGAGTGTACGCGAGAACGGAAACAAATCAATTGATCGTCGAGCGCAAGAATTGGGGTTTCGCCGACCACAACTTGGCGAATTCTACATCTCGACTTGAAGTTTCACGCTTACAAAATTGTGCTAACTCAAGAACTAAAGCCCAACGACCATAGGTTGCGTCGTGTGTTGCTGACTGGGCTATGGAGCAATTGGAAGCTAACCCGGATTTTTGTCGAAAAATCATCTTCAGCGACGAAGCCCACTTCTGGATGGATGGTTGTGTTAACAAACAAAATTGCCGATATTGGAGCAATCACAATCCAATACAGATTCAAGAAGGACTACTTCATCCCCAAAATGTTACAGTGTGGTGTAAACTTTTGAATTTTTGTATGGTGGAATCATTGGTCCATATTTTTTCCAAGATGAAGATGGAGAAGCTCTAACTGTCAATAGAGAAAGATACCGGGCTCTTATAAGGGCCTATTTTTGGCCTCAATTGGATTGTATGGATCTCAGAAACATCTGATTCCAACAAGATGGTGCCATATGTCATATTGCTCTCGAAACAATCGATCTTTTGAAGAAGTTCAGAGGTTTCATCATTTCCCGTGGTGGTGATGTTAACTGGTCATGTAATTTAACCCCTTGGATTACTTCTTGTGGGGTTATGTTAAATCTCGACTTTATATCAACAAGCCAGAAAGAGTAAATGATCTTATGAATAACATCACGCGTGTTATTCGTGAAGTTGGACCTGATTTACGTTCTTCTATCATTGGAAATTGGGTCAACCGTATACGCGCAACCCAACGAAGTCGCGGCGGTCACTTAATTGATTGTCTCTTCTACACGTAATGACATTAATTATGTTTTCCAAAATAAAAAAGAAATAAACCTCTATCATTTATAGAACGTGTTTTATTTAAGTTCAAAGATAGGACACTCTTGTTGAAAGACCTATTCTAAAGCGGAAACCTGTCTAACACGGAAACGGAATAGTTTTTGTGAACTTTTAGCGTAAATAACCTAAGACGCATAGATTTTTAGCGTAATAGATTTTTAAAGTGATATCCATTAATTTTCAGTTTTAAGAACCATGGATGTATATTTAACTTGGCACAGGTTTAGGGGGGACAGATAAGCTCAATTATTATGTGAGTTAAATATAGAACAAAACAAACATTTGAACCTATTTGTATGATGTTTAAACTTAGGTATCATGTATTTAGAGATTTTGTTTTAAATTATTCCTTCATTGTGATTAAATAGATCACATTTTTATACTCTTTTTTATTAAAGTACTGCAATCCTTTGTAAGGCAGAAACCTAGCCCTCCTCTGTGGTGTGGGCGTCGTGTCTGCCTCACATTCAAAAGGTCCCGAGTTAGAATCACGGTTAGGATGACTTGCCCGCGTAAAGTTTTATCCCGGGTCTCATTCTGGAAAGATGAATGTCGTGTAACATTAATCTCTATGATCCCGGGCTCATTTGAGCATAATTTCACTCATGCATCGTCTTATGTGATCTAACCGGTTAAAAGACTCAACTTAAAAAATGGAAACCTGTGAATATGGAAAAAATGCCAGTATAATCGGTTCCGTTTTACGCAGGTTTTACTGTTTATTGGAAAGTTGATCAGACTTGAAAAAGCAATTCCATGGCAGGAATTCCAATCATGCATCGCTCTGTACTGATGCTCCTACTGCTTGAGCTACCATGACGAGATGCCCGTATGTGCATTAAACCTTCTCATCTGAATCAAGACGATCTGAAATACTCTAGGTATCGTACATCAGAAGCCACTTGTAGTGTTGCAAGTGCTTTTAATTTCCGGGCTTTATAATAAACCTCTATTAGCGTTACTTCATATTTACACACCAGCCTTATGTAGGCAGTAGATTGGAAAGTTGAGTCAGGTTAGAAAATTTTGCTTGTGGCCTGTACTACAGAAGTGACTTATTGACATCAACAATAGATTCACAATTATCCGCGATACGTCTCTACTTTTAAGCTTGTTTGAAACAAAAATCTGAAATGTGTCCCTCTTTCTGAACAAATCTATTATGATGTCCCCTGAACATCAGGTTACTCTTTAGTAGTGGTTGAATGTCGACTTTACTGCAGTGAAGAGACTGTTTTTAGTCCTTAAGAAGGATAATATTTGGTTAGAAATATTCGATACCTATGTTGTATGATTCCGTAAGTGTTTATTAATTTCCAACAAAACCCTTCACAGTTTTAACCTCTTGAGTCCCGAGATCGGGCGGCGCCGTGGTCGAGTGGTTAGACCGTCGCCTCTCACCGAGGTGGCCCGGGTTCAAATCCAAGAACCCGCATGTGGGTTTTGCGGTGGACAAAGCGGCGTCTGGGCGGGTTTTCTCCGGGTTCTCCGGTTTCCCCCGCCATTCATTCCACCAATTGCTCCATCATCACCTTTCCTTTCATCCATTTCGCCATAATTTCGTTTCATCCACTTCCTTCATCCCATTCCAGGCATCGGGCTGATCACCCATCCTGGATATTCTGTCTGCCCCATGAGTGTGTCTGCTCCTCGACGGGCCTCTGACCCCAGGCACCCGCCTGTAAGTCCTGGGGATGTAAGTTCTACATACGAGGAGGTTAAACAATGAATGAATGAATGAGTCCCGAGATTAAATTAGGAGAGCTGTATTTATATTCTTGTGCTTAATGAGTTTTTATCTGTCGAAATATAACACATTTGAAACAAAATTACATTTTAGGGAATGAGATCCGGGTCTAAATGACATTTACACAGCTATAAATTTTATTCTGGGGAATAATGTGTGTTATTAATGGCCAAAACAACGTGGATGTTCAAGGGATCGTCTTGATTTTATTTTTAGGGGATTCTATGAGTTTTAGAGGTGGTGTCATATGATACTACGGGTCTGAATCTAACTTCTATGTTTTTATTTTTAATTCAACCATTGATACTCAACAAACAGAGATACAAATAACCGAGGGGGATGGCTCAGGCGGTAACGTCTTTGGCCGCATTCGTGAAGTTTTGGGTTCGATTCTCGTGGCGGGGTTTCACCGGGTCGCTAAGCGAATGCTGAGATTCCTGTCCCTCCATTTCACCTCCATTCTATATCACTTCACCTTTCATCCGCTTGATCTCCTTCAGGGTTGCAAGTGTCGGCAGGAGGTCTCGGCGTATGCATGGCAGCGAAAAAGGATGCTCTTTAGAAACCTTGTCCCCGGAAAGGGGGTGGTCTCTGTGTTCCGGGCCCCCAGGGGATGTGTAAGCCCATATGAAGGAAGATAAGTTTAAATCGTAACTGGTAGAGACTCTGCACTCTGCCTGTCGTGCCCCCTGGTACGGCTGCCTTCTGTCTCATCTCACCTTATCCCTTCCTCCCGGGGGCGCTCCGTCCGGGGCACAGATACAAAATATCTGTCGTGATAAATTCCCCTCCATGTTGAATTCCAGCTCTAATCCTAGAAAAGAAATATGAGCATGCAATGCAGAATGTATCAGATGAGATACCAGCGGTAGTCAGTACTTTTTTAGGGGGCGGGGGGAGAAGGATGTTTACATAGGATGAGAAAAAGATCCGAAATCTGAGGTTTCATATGTAGATACCCAGGGACTCAAGAAGTTATGTATACATAAAGAAGTGTGTTTGTAAGTTTTTATACCCTGCGAATTAAAGGAATCCATTGTGTTTAAAATAAACAGGTTCTCTAAATTCCTAGTTTTCCCTCCCACTGAGCACAGACTTGGGACTGAGCAATCTTAATACAGGCTGGTATGGCTAAACATTTTACTTGTTCCTTGTTTAAAATCATAACATTGTCAAATAGCTACTAGTCCTTAGTTAAAATATTGTTTAAATAAAAATTTGTAAGTTTTTACTTTCTCTACTACGTATAGTAAGTAGGGGAAGTATTGCATTCCACCCAAAAATTCGATACCGAAATTTCGCCGGAAATACATGTTTTGAGACCCCCTAAATCCAAAAAAAGCATTTTTGGAAACGTGTCCTTGTGTGTGTGTCTGTGAACAGCATAACTCAGAAACGAACAGTCGTATAAACACCAAACTTGATATTTAGGTTCAGTATCTTCCAGAGATGCGACGTGAAGGTTTTCAAGAAAATCCCCCCAGATTACCCTTTAAATGGAACATTTTTCGAAAATTTTAGTTTTCTCAAAAATGGCTCTAACGATTTTGATTCAAATATCATATGTTTAAGATATTTTTATGACAAATTAAAATGTATATCTCGAATTTTCTGGGAATGTCTCCAAAAGTATTCTTCATTGTGAACGACTTTTGCATAACTGGTAAACCATAAGAGATAGACAAAATTTTACTACACAAAAATTGTAGATCGCGTTAAAATACACAATTTATGTCAACTACATTTTTTTGTTGAGTGAACCATTTTCGAGATATTGCTTGTTTTTCCCTTAAATTTTCCAATACTTGTACTTTTTCTCAAATTCGTTATTCATTTTTTTTGTCCTGGTAATGCAAAGAGGATGGAATACTCACAAAGCAACCAGCCCTTAAGATATTTGACTATACCTTAAAACCTTCCAATTCTCCTTGCATCTACAAGAAAATTAGCAGTAAGGTTAACATCGATTAACATTAAGCATATGGAGAATAAGCGTTTGTAAAAATAGTTTGTACAAGAGTAGAGAAAGTCATGTGAGTGTAACATATCAGATTTTTATATTTTATTTCTGCAACACATTTTCATAACATAATCAAATCTTGAGATGCGCCCAAAATTCTCTTCAAATCTACTAACACGTGTCTGATTAGAAAACCATTTCTTCGCTTGTATATGTGTCAACAATATAATCACAAAGTTCGTCTAATTTTTACCTTCTCTACCATATTGAATTCCACAAAAAAACTCGATACCGAGATTTCAGCAAAAACACATATTTTGAGATCCCCTGAATTCAGAAAAAGCATTTTTAGAAAAAAGTTCGTATAAAAAGGTACACTTTGTATTTCCAAGATTTTCAAGAAAATCCCCTCCCAACTATCCTTGAATGGAACATTTTTTCAAAATTGTTTATTTTCTAAAAAATGTCTCTAACGATTTTAATTAAAATATTAAATATTATAAATATATTTACACGACAATAAAATTAATTTTCTGGGAATTCCTCTTCATTCGAAAGGGATTTTGTATAATCTTGTAATACTGGTTAATGTTAAACAATAGACGATAACGTACTACACAAAAAATGTACATATCTCTAATGCATTCCATTTATATAAAATAAGTTTTTTTGGCATCACCATTTCTGAGATATCCATATTAATGGTTTAAATTTTTCAAAACTTTGTCATTCCTTTTAAGTCCTGTCGACATTCATTTGTTTCTCGCGGTTCCATGGAAAGAGTACGGAATTTTAAAACAAGTATTTAGCGTCCAGTTCTTAAAAAATGTCGTTATTTCTTTTGAGTTAAAAGAAATGTGTAATGTAGCTACTGCTGCAATGCTTTGCCTCGATTAAAATGAAGTAGATAGAAAAATAAGATTTCGTAAGAATAGCTCTTATATCCATTGATAAAGGATTGAGGATACAGAGTGACATGTGAATGTAACACAGAGATTTTTTATCGTGAGGACTGACGGACCTCCATGGAAGAAAATGGTTGTCTATTGACTATGATCAGTGTGCAGCGGCTTTAACCTGTAAGCAGTTTGATGAGAGTGGAATAGGAAAGTGGTGATGCATTTGTTTGGATTGTCTTTAGTTGTTGAAGACGTTATTGAAAACTGTAACTTGACATATACAGCATGAATCACCCAAAACGTACACCGGAAATGGAAATGCTAGTGATGTGCAGTTTTCACAGCATTGATTGTCAGTCAGGTGCTCGTACACTTAGCCTATAAACAGATTTTAATAATACTGAGAAAGTGTATTTTTTTGAACAAACATACAATTTTTAAATTGAACAATGCCTAGTTACATCAACAGAATAAAGGTAGAATAAATTAGAATGTCAGTGGTGTTTGTTGTAAGATTCTTGTGTAAGTGGTTTACGAGAAATTTTATTTTGAAACTTTTACGCACCGACACTTGTACAACCTGTGGTAGCACAAACTAAAGAAAAACAAAAGGGAATTACAATACTTCTGTGGATTCTTACAAGTAAAGATAACTTAGCCCTTCAAAGGTTGTGTTCAAAATGACCACCGGCAGCTTCAACACACGCTTCCAGTCTGCTATGGAATGACTGTTGCACACGTTCTAGGATTTCAGCGGAACTTTCAGAGCAGGCAGCAGTAATACGTCGTTTCATATCGTCTGGTGTAGTTGGTACATCCTTGCAGACAGTGTCTTTCAGCCCTTCCCACAGAAAAAAGCCTAAAGGGGTCAGATCCGGTGAACGGACCGGCCAAGGTACAGGTCCTCTTCGTCCAATCCAACGATTTGGAAACAATCCGTTAAGACAAGCTGTAGTACTTCGTGCACTATGGGCTGGACAGCCATCATGTTGCTACCACAGGTTCCTCCTAGTCTGCAAAGGAACGTCTTCTAGCATCTGTGGGAGATGGTCTGTCAGGAAGCTGCGATACTTGTGCGAGTTCATTGTTCCTTCTATGAACAAAGGGCCTATGAGCTGATGGTTCACTATCACACACCACACGTTTAAACCCCATGGACGCTGACGTTCCACCTGACGAAGCCAACGGGGATTGTCAACAGACCAATAGTGCATGTTTCTGCGGTTTACCTGGCCATGATTAGTAAATGTTGCCTCTTCACAAAACAAGATACATGATGAATCTGGAGTATCATGTCTTAATGCCCACGATTCTCAAAATCGTTTTCATGCAGCTCTTGATGGAGAGAGATGTGATAGGGATGGAACCTATGTCGATGGAGAATGCGCAGTACACTTGACTGACTTATACCACTTCCATGTGCGATTGTGCGGGAACTAATTTGCGGATCTACTGCAACGGCAGCCAAAACATTAATTTCTGCCTCTTCTCCAGTCACTTGTTTGTTTCTGTTATGTTTTCTAGGTGTTACAGTACCACTTGCACGTAATTGGTTGAAGAGCTTGATAAATAATTGCCGAAATGGTTGACGTCTATTGGGATACGTTTCTACATACACCGTACAGGAACGAACTGCATTCTTCCTACACTCTTCATACACCATGAGCGTGTCCACTTTTTCTGCATTAGTAAACCTCATCTTCCACGAATCACTGCTTGAACTGTCACAAACTAACTGACCAGAAAGTCGAAATGCAATCAATGAACAAAAAACACAATGCAAACAAACATAACATCGCACCTAACAACTAAGCAGCTTGAATGGGACAAACAATTGTCGGGTTGGAAACTTTTCAAAATAAGATTTCTCGTAAACCACTTGCACTAGAATCCTACAACAAAGACCATTGACATTCTAATTTACCCTATCTTTATTCTGTTGATGTAACTAGGCATTGTTCCATGTAAAAATTGTATGTTTGCTAAAAAAATACACTATTATTAAAATCTGTTTATACGCTAAATGTACGAGCCCCTGACTACCAATCAATGCTGTGAAAACTGCACGTCAATAGCACTTTCCATTTCCGAAATATTTGCGGTGCAAGTTTTAGGTGATTCACCCTGTACATTTTAAACATTTTTAATCGATCCTTAATGCCTAGCTGTTCGACAATGTTATAACTTTAAAAAAAAAACCAGAACAAACATAACATTTTTAACCAGAAAATGCTTCACTAACCTACAAAATTGTAGAACTAATCTATCCCATTTTTTCCGATATTACAGGAATTCACATATCCCCATTCTCACAGATTTTACCTGCTATGAATTTGTATGTACGTATTTACCTGCAGCTACCAAAAATAAGCACACATAAGCAACTTTTAAAACTGTTTGTTTATTTTCCAGCTTTTAGGACTAAAAAGACCTTATACTGTCACATCCATGGACTAATTTAGCACTAAAAATTCCATATTTAAGGCCATGGACGTAGCATCGGTAGGAATGCAAAACTAAGGAGTACAACTTATAGGCGGACGGTGATCATTATGGAAAAGCCAAAAAGAGAAAGTTATTTCAATTTAAACAGATTAAAATTTTAATAACAATAGATAAGTTACCTTAAACTCGCATGTTAAAGCATTTACAAAAAGATCATCACACCAACCGCCTCCTCGCCACTAGGCAGAAGTCCCGAGCACGCTAGTCTGTTCACTCTATCATTGTTCACTAACCAAAGAGGTAGCGTCAAACCATAGCATTGCTCTTCTCGAACATACTAGAGGTTACTGGAATAAATGCAATCCAACCAGAGTTGAGTAGACTCTTCCGGTACAGGACTACCAACCCATTCCGGGAGGGTCGACCCAATTATGACATGCATATTACTGGTATAAATATATTAGAGAGCATCTGTTAGGAAGATGAGTGATTTTTCATTAATAATATGCGTAAAAATAAAGCCAATGGTATGCGATGTATACCATTAAATGAAATTTAAATAAAGTACTGGCAAACGAAATACCGGTCTTATGCATGTGATATTTATTCCTCTAATATTTCATTTTAATACCGTACAGGGTGCAATAAAGTTTACAGTTGACACCAAAACCCCTAAATAAAGTATACTCTATTGCCACAGATGCATGTTGTAAAGTTTCTGGCACAGAAACATTCTTTATGTAGGAAAGTACTTTCATTTTATTTATTTTTGTTTTGTTTAGTGTAATTATTTTCAGAGACGAATAATCTATAATAAACATAAAAAGAGAGAAAAATCGATGGGGGTAGCGTCACAAACATCTCCACCGATTTTTTTCTACGATCAAACAAATTATTCATCAAGCGAGAGAAAGGTATGCTTTTCCCTTAGGTACAGAATTGTAGCCCGAAGTATTTATCCCGAGGGCAATAAACGTGCAGAAGGAAAATATGCTTCAAACCGGTGTATATACTATCTTGTTTCCCCCCACGATTGGAGTTAAATTGTTGCATTTTATTTTGATTGAGCACACACACTGATTCAAAGCAAATATCATAGCTACTTTGTTTATATTGGTTACATTTCAAAGTTTAATTGAAATGGATATATTTGACAGGGGGGAAAAGGAATAGCTAATGCTGCTAGTTATCGAAAAGGTCAAGGAAAGTATGTGAAATAGCGTATACTCGGTTTAAGAATGGTATGTAATTAAGAATGTACAAATATATTCATAAAACGTCATCTTGGTATACTCCAAGATATGTTTCTCTCCTTTAGCCATGGCTCAGGCAGTAACGTCTGTGGTCCGCATTTGGGAGGTCGTGGGCTCGATTACCGACCTTCCTGACCCATGGGGTTTTTCGGGGTTTCCCGGATTGCCAAGCGAATGCTGGAAAGGATCATTACATCCAAGAATTTCCTGTTCCTCCATTTCATCTTTATTCTCATTTCACTTCACCATGCATCTGCTTCATTTCTTTCAGGTTGCAAGTGTCGGCGGGAGGTCTCGGCGTATGTATGGCCTCTTCCTGTCTGCCTCCTAGTCCGGCCGCCGTCTGTCTCATCTCTCCTCATCCCTCCCTACATAGGTCGAGGTGTTTGTTCCCCCTTCACTTCTAATCCTATCTTATCCTATCCTAGGGATAGAAGTACTATACTTACCCCCTAGGGAGAGTGCGTCTCGCCAAATTTTGGTAACCTAAAAGCCAACATTCAATTTCTGACTGTGAAAAAGGTTTATCAATTTTACTTGGTAGGTACCAGTTATACAGGATGGAACATTTAAGTTGAGACTGTACAATATCTCCAAAACTAAGTGTTGTAGAAAGAAATGTCTTTAATAAAAGTTGCTTGGTATTACGCGGGAAAGTAAATGCTTGTCGTGTTTTGTTTGGAGGACGTTGTGATGCTCATTTTAGGTCACAATATCTCTAAAACGCTTAGTTTTGGAGATATTATACAGTCTCGACTTAAATGGTCCACCCTGTGTATCATGTGGATTGCGAGGTTGAGAATTGTTCATAACTCCTAATTTGACTACTATTTCAACAAAATTGATGCCATAGGTTCTTTTCTCCCTTAACCTGAAACGTTTAGGAGTTTTACATCGCGAAATAACTTCATTGGTAAAGGAAATATTAAAGACTTAAACATTTTGTCACTACACAGATACCTAAAATAATTAGATCTTTTAGAAAATTATTCCCGCCACTACACAGATACCTAAAATAATTAGATCTTTTAGAAAATTATTCCCGCGTTAAGAAAAAACACACTTTCAAAATCTATAAGAATATCATTAGGGGAGTTAAGGAGATTAGGAATACAACTATCGATGATCGTGAATAAATCTTGATAGCAGAAGACTGATCCGTTAATAAAAATATCATGGCGGTTTAATAAAACTGCAGTTTTAAGTCTTAAAAGATAGGATTCAACATAAAAGATTCTTCTGGGGTTCTAATTCCATATGCATGGGGTTGCATGCTAATTCCGAAGTTGTTCCTGTTTGACAGTCCCCAATTGGCAGCAATGTTTTTATCTTGATAATACCACAGGTTACATATTCCATGTTTTATTAGTCAAGGATGATGATGATAATAATAATAATAGTAATAATAATAATAATAATTTATTTGCTTCCCTTTTTATGTAACTATATTTTGTGTTGAAGACTTTCTATTCACCGAAAAACAAAAACAAGAAATTCTTCTTTATTTAACAAACTTATAAATATAAACAAATATATATTTTACATTAAACTCAAACAACTAAAAATAACAAATATTCCCATGCGTCGTGTTATCTCACGTCTGATGTGTTTCTACTGTGCTCACAGATTTTGGTCACCGGAGTAGGTAAATGTAATGACTGAGAGTGAGTCACCAGGCTATTGCAGAAACGTGATTAAAGTCGTCAGCTAATCAGCTCATTCACAACTCAGTTAACGCTGCATGTTACATGAGTACCTTTACTCTTTCCCCCATCGTTGTGCATGTTTTCATTAGACACTTGAGGCTATGGAATGTTAGGCTGACTCACGCACAGGAAACACAGTCAAGGTCTATCAAGAACTATAGTCCATGAGACAGTATTTTTAACACTTAAATACACTTTCAGTCTAATTATATAATACGTAATTTCAATAACAGCCCTCCTTAAAACAATATGTGTAGAAACAATATATAAAAAGTGTATATTGCAATTATTGTATATGTTTATATTATTATCCATATGTAATAATGTTATGTGAATGTATTACGTAATTTAATAATGTAGGAGCTATGAGAAATAGATTAAACGTTGCTAACAATGTGGTAACCTTGAGGTAATAATGAATTAGAAAGTTTAAATGTTACTTGTGATTCTTGGAAGCAATTATGTAAATTTTGAGACAGCTTAAAAATAGCCAATCAACAATCAGAAAAAGCTTTAGTTAAATGAAGGTATTCTATTGGATTAGGAATAGCCAATCACAGACTTGAAATACAGAAATTTACAAGTTTAGGCGGTTGAAATCAATTCAGTTACCTCCAGACAGTGTTTGTAACCGGATGCGAGATGCGTCCTCTGGAGATTTAATACGTATTTGTGTGAGACGAAAAATAGTTTACTTGTTAAAAAAGTGCAAGTAATTCATAAAAGAATCTCACAGCTCAAGTGTTATTTAAATCGTATCAAGCATTAATAAAAGGAGTGAAGTAAAAGTATAATCTGTGTAAGCCTACATTCTTCAGTCGCACCACAACCCTGCTAAGAGAAACGTGTCTTTAACAAATACTGACGCAGCCGAGGCAAACATAAATATATAATATTTAAACAAACAGTATAAGTACATTTGGGGCGAAGGCTACCGGAAACTGTTTACTATACGTGCGGTAACTACTACAAGTTGCAACTACTACAAGTTCGGTTCCCCAACAGTTGAAATATAATACAACACCTTCTAAAATACTCCTTTCTCATCCAGCAACTTTTTTGGTACACGTGCGAGACAATAAAGCGAGGTCTAGACTCCTTTCATTGCTTACCTAGCATAAAGTTAAACTTAATAACTTTCAGTAATGTAAAACTTAAAAGTATCGAAGGTTTATCTCAAAGTATTTGGCATATTTCGATATCACCGAGTATCGAGGGTATCGAGGTATCGATGTCCCATCCCTAATTGCAGTTGTTTTTTTATCTGTCATTTCTTTATTTAATTATTTATATCTTCCTGCCAATAATTAGGGTATCAAATGGAATATAGAAGACGAAGAAGATTTCTTCAGGAACCATTTTTGTAGGTTTAATCTATAAATGTAGATGCCAAAAGTTCACGCGAGATAAATAGTGCTAAATTTAACTTTGGAATCATTTCTTCCACCTCTAGTTCAGATTTTCATAAAATAAATTGCATTACTTTAAAGTAAATCATTAAAATAGTAAATTCAGGTTTTATGACCTAATGGTTAAATAAGGTACCCTATTATTCCGAGTCCAATATGGCTACTAGCATATAAATTATCAGTATATTGTCAACACTAGTGGCAATTAACACATGAATGTTGCACACACTTGTAATACTAACAAGTGGGCCACTTGATGATGTAAATAAAGTCAGTGCAGCCAGCTCATTGCTGTGGACGTATAGAAAGTGGGAGGTTATGAAAGTGCCCGCCAACTCAGCAAATGGCTACAAGTCACGATCCCACAACTTCACAAAGGAGTGACCCAACCCGCCAGGCTGTCGTTATTCTTCGGTACGTAATGGCTCTTATACAGGCTTTTTGGGTCAGTCACACATTACGTGCAAAATTGGTGTGGTCCTTCTTTTATGGTTATTATGGTATATACTTCCACTACTTTAGGCTTAAAGGAGAAACCTCAGAGAATGCCTTGGAAGTGCTAAAGTATGAAAATGTTGATTTTATGCAAATCATTGCGGTGGTATTACTAATGTTTTTTTATATTTAACATTTTTGTAGCCCCACGTTTGGGAGCCAATTTGAAGTATTGTTTATTTGTATATGTTTGTATTTGTTAGCCCCACATTTGGGAAGCCAATTTGCGATGGTTTTACTTATAATGTTATTTGTGTATGTGTTTACTCAACATGGTGAAGCCATTTTGTGACGTAATTCTTTGTTAGGTAGCTCCATCTGGTGTTAGCAATTTGCGGTAGTATTAGTGTTTGTTTGAAAGAATGCTACTGTTATTTTATTTAATTTTGGTTTACTGTCCTCCGGCTAGCTATGATCTTTTCGGTCAAACACTTCTCTTTATACAGGTTGTGTAAACGGAAAGAATCTTTTATCCAAAGATAACACTGATGAAGGAATTTGTTTTACACTTTTATTGTCGAAACACAGTCACTATCACATTTATACATTGATCTTGACACTCGCCAAACTGAAACTGTTATAATAACTTCATTACTGATCACTCTTAATTCGTGTACTTCAACTTTTTGTATAATTAACTTTACAACATTTAAGATTTTTCATAAATCTGTTACGCGTAACCTGCAAATTGATATCCGACGTGTGCCGTACAAATATTTTCGACGAACTGACGGACTCTACCTCTAACCTAGCTCTTTTATACTCATACACCCCGACATGCCTAAAGATTATAACTGAGCTGCTATTTGCTAATAAAACGCGCCAACATTAGCGTCTATTTTTATATCCAATGAAAATTATGAATACATATGCTCTAGGGAAATGTTCCAGAAGATTCTAAAGGAAAACGCGCCAACATTACGTAACTTCCTCGTTTCCAATAATGATAAACAGCTCACCCCCTCGCTGCATTATTGCACGCTATTATTGTCAGTTTCAGTAAGGCAGTATAAACTTACTTCCCAACAATAATTACAATCAACAAACATCTCAAATCAATGTCACATAATAATGCATATTCATACTATAATCACTCTTTACATTTAAATAATTTGTGATACAAATTACTGCATCATCATGTATCTGTTGAACTGCAGCGGAGTGAACAAAATAATATACACACGTAGTTTCCGACTACTGTTACCTTTTTGCCTTATTCCCCTGATTTTAGTGTAATTTTCATAGAAGAAATCGTATGGCATTCAGGGTGCCAATGAATATTATATCGAAAACACTGATTAATATGTATATAACTGCGTGAGGTCTTAACAGTTAATATTAAAACATCGGATATGACACATTCACATGACTTTCTCTACCTTCTATCGTTCTTCATTCTTACTAAAGCTATCTACTTCATTTCAATCAAAATAAACCTTTACAGAAGTAGCTGCACTACACATTTCGTTATAGATACAAAGGGAACAGAGATAGTCAAACGCTTAAGAACTCGACGCTATATGCTGGCCTTAAAATTCCATACTGTTTCCATGCAATCGCCAGAAACAACCGATTGTTGGCAGGGCTTTAAGACAATGACCAAGTAATGAACAATTCGAACCATCAATAACGGATATCTCAGAAATGGTTTATGCCACAAAAAAGTTATTTGATATAAATGTGTGTTTTATAGAGATCTACAATTATTGTGTAGTATGTTTTTGTTTATCGCTTGACGTTTACCGTTATACAAATTTATAAAAAGAATTCTGAATGAAGAGGACTTCATAGGTTATTTCCGGAAAATTCAAAATATAGATTTTATTTGTAATGTAAATATGTGTAATATATGGTATTTTAATCAAAATCATTACAGCCATATTTTAGAAAATAAAAAAGTGCGAAATAATTTTCCATATAAAAAGTAGTTGGGGTGGAGGATTTATTTAAAAATCTCCTTGTCCTATCAATGGCTTATACTGAACATAAATACCAAGTTTTATGTTGATCAAACTTTTCATTTTTGAGTTATGCTCTTCACAGATACACACACAGGCCTTTTTTCTAAAAATGTTGTTTTTTTTATTCAGTGGACCTAGGAATCTGTATTTCCAATGAAATCTCCGTATCCAATTTTTGGGTGGAATGCAATACCTTATCTATCTACAAAATACGTGGTAGAGAAAGTAAAAATACAATCATTCTCAGCGATAGTCAAATGTTTAAGAACTGGACACCATATGCTGCCCTTTATACTGTTTCCATGCAATCGAGAGAAACAACTGAATGTTGACAGGACTTTTAAGAAATGACCAAGAAATGAACAATTCCAACCATTAATAAAGAATGTCTCAGAAATTGCTGTTGCTATAAAAAAGTTATTTGAAATAAATTGTAATAAAGAGATCTACATTTTTTGTGCAGTACCTTTTCGTCTATCGCTTGAGGAGTATTTTTAACACTTGAATAATTTCAGTCTAATTATATAATACACAATTTCAATAACAGCCCTCCTTAAAACAATATGTGTAGAAACAATATATCAAAAGTGTATATTACAATCATTGTATATGTTTGTATTATTGTATACATCTTTAATGATGTTATGTGAATGTATTACGTAATTTAATACTGTAGGAGCTGTGAGAATAATAGGTTAAAAGTTGCTAACAATGAGGTAGCCTTGAGGCAATAATGAATTTGAAAGTTTAATAATACTACTAGTGATCTTGGAAGGAATAATGTAATTTTTGTGACAGCTTATAAAATAGCCAATCAACAACCAGAAAAAGCTTTAGTTAAATGAAGGTATTCTATTGGACTAGGATTAGTCAATCAGAGACTTGAAATACAGAAATTTACAAATTTAGGCGGTGGAAATCAAGTCAGTTGCTTGTAGACAGCGCTCATAACTGGACGCGTTGGTTGTAGACAGTGTTCCTAACCGGACGCGAGATGTGTCCTCGAGAAATTTAATAAGTATTTTGTGTGAAAAAATAGTTTACGTGTTTAAAAAGTGCAAGTATTTAATAAAAGAATCTTACAGGTGTCTATATCAGTGAAGTGTTATTTTAATCGTGTCAAGAATTAATAAAAAGGAGTGAACAAAAAAACTTAAAATGTGTGTAAGATTACATTCTTCAGCCGCACCACGCCTTGCAAAGAAATCCATGTCCCTAACAATAATACTGACGCAGCCGAGGCAAACATAAATATGTAATATTTAAAGAAACAGTCAAATTACAACGTTAATATTTTTAAATTTTGCGGCGAAGGCTACCGGGTATCATACGGCGGTTGCAACTACTTCAAGTTCGGCCCCCCAACAGTTGAACTACAATACAACACAACCTAAATTAAACCTACTTCAAATTGGCTTTCCATACGTGAAGCAATTACCTACTTCACGCTTAACGTTTACCAGCTATACAGGATTATAAAATTCCTTCCGAATAAAGAGAATATCACAGGTTATTCCCCGAAAATTCAGGATATACATTTGTCGTGTAAATATCTTTAATGTATGGTATTTAGTCAAAATCGTCAGAGCCTTTTTTGGAAAATCAAAATTTCGAAAAATATCACATGTAAAGGGTAGTTAGGGGTAGGGGGATTTTCTTGAAAGCCTTTGTGTCGCATCCTTGGAAGATACTGAACTTAAATACCACATTTGGTGTTTATCCGACTTTTCGATTTTTGATTTATGCTGTTCACAGACACACACACACACACACACACACACAAGGACATAATAAAGCAAAAATGCTTTATTTAGATTCAGGGGGCCCCAAAACATTTATTTCCGGTGAAATCTTGGTATGGAATTTACTATGTACTTGGTAGAGAAAGTATAAAACAGAAAAAACTCACGCACTGATATTCCATTCCACGTGTACAGACTTAGGACTGTCTAACCAAGCGGGATGTCTCTGACGGCAACGTCTGAGGTCGGGGGGTCGTGAGTTCGATCTCCGCGGCCGACCTTCCTAACCCATGGGTTTTTTTGGGATTTTCCCGGTTGCTGGGGGAATGCTGGGAAGGATCAGTAACTCCCCAGAATTTCCTGCCCCTTCATTTCACTTCACCCCTTATCAGCTTGGTTTCTTTCAGGATAGCAGTGTCGGCGGGAGGTTTCGGCCTGTGCATGGCAGGGTAAAGGGATCCTCTGTGGAAGCCTTCGTCCCCCGGATTGGGGACGGTCTCTGGGTTCCGGGGTCCCAGGGGATATGTAAGCCCCACAGGGGGGTGAAGACCCTATTGCTCCAGTGCCCATCCGAAGAATTTAAATATGAAAATGATAGGAACCTTGCCCTCTGCCTGTAGTGCCTCCTGGTCCGGCCGCCCACTGTCCCTCTCATCTCTTTCCTCTCTCCCTGGGGCACCCCGTACAGAAGATCTGCTTAGGTCGAGGTGCAAAGTCTGCCTCCGATTAGAATCTTAAACTTAATTCTAATCCTAGGAATGTCTATTGCTACCTAAGAGGGCTAATATTTTGTAAGGGTTTCAATCAAATTAAAATCTGTCATCCTCCGTGGTGTAGTGGTTACAATGCTAACCTCTAGCTCCAGAGGCCGCGGGTTCAAACCCGGCGGAGGGCGATGCATTTTTTCCGGCGTAAAAATCCTTAGCATGGCTTCCTTCGGAAGGGAAGTAAAGCCGGTGGTCGCGTGTTGTAGATTTGCGGTACGTAAAAGAACTTCAAGCCCGATAAAGAGGCCTGAGCAAAGTTACCGGTCTTTCACGCCCAATACAGAATGGGACGCTAAGGACCACAGTAGCTAAAGAGCGTCCATAAATAAAACTCAATTTAATTTTATTTAACTTAAAAGTCTCTTACTAGCTCAAATATTTAACTAAGTAAAACAAACTGTACTTCTCTAAAAACAGGTCTATTAATTTATTTTCTGATCAATATTTGCTCAAAAATCTGCAACAAGTTTGCTTTGCCCTCTGTTTTGTCGAGGTCTCTGTTCAAGTCTTTGCTTGAACTTTTGTTCAACATTAATTTAATTTAAGTGAGTCTAAACTTCTTCAGATGAATTAGAATTTATCCGTAAACTCTTCCTCCGTCACGGTAAACAGTCTGGGCTACGTCGTTAACGAGGCCACGTGCCGTATCTTCGCTAGCTAAAGTTCTAATTATTTTAAGACGCTTTACTTTTGCGAACTTTCCAAATGTTGATATGCCCGTCTGGATAACTTCCTAGCAAACATTTTGAGTTATTGGGGATCGAAACAGAGCAGTTCCGCGATGCACATCTCTAAAGTATATAACAAACACACTTAGTACACGGAACTTTCTGTAGGTATAATTATTTTGCGCAAACATTCGACTTCCCTATTTATGAACTTGTAAACAGAGTCGGTAAAGCTTACGTCCGTATCCGCTAAAATCGGAAGCTAAGCACGTGACGTCATTATAAACACCTCGTGCACGGAAGCAGTCACTAAATCTGCAGCATCTGCTGAATAAACAGTTGTAATACTATATAGTTGGAGGAAATGATACGAAATATTATAATCCGTGCTTTTTTACTTTCTCTACCACCGAAAATACATATTTTGAGGCGCACTGAATACAAATAAGGCACTTTTTGGAAACATTTCCGTGTGTGTGTCTATCTGCCTGTGAACAGCATAACTAAAAACGAAAAGTCGGATAAATTGAATACTTAGTATTTGAATTTAGTATCTTCCAAGAATGCGACACGAAAATTTTCAATAAAATCCCGCACCTTCAAATACCCCTTATTTGGGACGTGTTTCGAAAATTTTCATTTTCTCAAAAATGGCTGTAACGTTTTTGATTAAAATACCCAAAGTTTAAGATATTTTCATGGAAAATTAAGTGCACATCTTGAATTTTCTGGGAATGAAAGACAAAATTTTAGTTCACAAAAACTGTAGATCTCGTTGAAACACACAATTTATGCCATATACATGTTTTTGTGGAATAAACCATTTCCGAGATATTCCTTGTTATTTGTTTATACGTTTTCTTAAATGGAAATTTGTTATTAGTTTTTACTTTCTCTACTACGTATAGTAAGTAGGGGAGTATTGTATTCCACCCAAACATTCCATACCGAAATTTCACCGGAAATATATGTTTTGAGACCTCCTGAATCCAAAAAAAATCATTTTTGGAAGCATGTCCGTGTGTGTCTGTGAACAGCATAACTCAGAAAACGAACAGTCGGATAAACACCAAACTTGGTATTTAGGTTTAGTATCTTATAGAGATGCGACACGAAGATTTTCAAGAAAATCCCCCCACCCCAGATTACCCTTTACATGGAACATTTTTCGAAAATTTTAATTTTCTCAAAAATGGCACTAACGATTTTGATTAAAATATCATATGTTTAAGATATTTTTATGACAAATGAAATGTATATTTCGAAATTTCTGGGAATGTCTCCAAAAGTATTCTTCATTGTGAACGACTTTTGCATAACTGGTAAAGCATAAGAGATAGACAAAAAAATTAAAAAATACACAATTTATGTCATATACATTTTTTTATTCAGAGAATCATTTTCGAGATATTGCTTGTTATTCCCTTAAATTTTCCAATACTTATATTTTTTCTCAAATGGGAATTCGTTATTCATTTTTTTATGTCCTGGTCATGCAAACAGAATGGAATGTGCCACATAGCAACCAGCTCTTAAAAGATTTGACTATCGCTTAAAGCCTACCATACTCACCTTGCATCTACAAGAAAATTAGCAGTAAGATTAACATCTCGACAAACATGAAGCATATGGAGAATAAGCGTTTGTAAAAATAGTTTGTACAAGAGTAGAGAAAGTCATGTGTGTGTAACACATCAGATTTTTTTATTTATTTATATGAAGTAAATGGAGAAAAAGCGTTTGTAAAAATAGTTTGCACAAAAGTAGAATAAACCATGCGAGTGCAACGCATCAGATTTTTATAAAAAGTTGCGTGTGTGTCTGTGACTCTGAACAGCATAGCTCAAAAACGAAAATTCGGACAAATACCAAACTTGGTATTTAACTTCAGCATCT
The DNA here is from genome assembly GCA_030765065.1 of Deroplatys truncata. Taxonomy (NCBI): domain Eukaryota; kingdom Metazoa; phylum Arthropoda; class Insecta; order Mantodea; family Mantidae; genus Deroplatys; species Deroplatys truncata. The sequence continues at coordinate 71,330,338 of CM060978.1, read as the reverse complement.
TCCAAAGATACGAGACGGCGATCTTCAAGAAAATTCCCCACATCCTACCTTTTATATGGAAGATATTACAATTTTTTTTTATTTTCTGAAAAATGGTCTAACGATTTTGATTAAAATATTAAATATGTTTATATGACAAATAAACTGTACATCTTGATTTTTCTGGGAATGTGTTGAAGTCCTCTTCATTTGGAAGGAGGTTTGTGTAATCTTGTATGACTGCTAAACGTTAAGCCATAGACGAAAGTGTGCCACACAAAATATGTAGGTCATTTTAAAGCAAACAGCCCAGATATCTGTTATTAATGATACGAATTGTTCCATAATTTAACATTATTTTCAAGTCCTGTAGATTTTCAGTAGTTTCTACGATTGCATGGAAGGAGCATTGAATTTTAAGGCCAGCATATAGCATCCAGTTCTTAAACATTTGACCATCGCTGTTCTCTTTGTAACTATAACGAAATGTGTAATGAGGCTATTTCTGTAAAGGTTTATCTGGATTAAAATGAAATAGAAAAGTAAACTTTCGTGAATGTAGTTTGTATACCCTCTATTAAAGGATAGAGAATAGAAAAGTAATGTGAATGTAGCGCATCTCATTCTTAAAAAATAAATACTCTCTATGTAAGAGTATTTTGGGTCTGTGGATTTTCTTTAATTTTTTCATGTCGCATCTTTGATATATGTTGAACTTCAAACACTTAAGTACAAGAACATATCGTATGCACGCGTATCTTATGGGTCAGGGGACTTAAAAACGCTTATTTCCAGCAAAATCCTGATAAGGAATGTTTGGATAAGAGACAATGCCTACTACAGGTTAAAGAGGCATTAAAACTAGTTTGTCATTGTTAGGGGAGAGGAATTTGTGCTCTGAAATGTTCCTTTTAATCTGTGTGCATTTATGCATTGAAGACGTCCATAATTTGTAGGCAAATATGCCCATATAAAAAGTACTGAGCTATCATGTTGACATAAAAGTAAGAATTTAAGATCATTTTCTTGTAATGCATCTGTGAATAAATTATTGTGGAAACATATGAATTATTTAATTCATTAAGCTTTAACTTTAATATTGAAGATTTAGAATATACACAACAACAAGGTCCTTACCATATGCAAGCACCACACTATTGAATTGAATGACCTGACATTTCAATCAGAGAACGATTGTGAACCTGCAGAAATATTTTATGAATTAAATTTCTAAAACTATTGGTGGTTGAATTTTTACTTTCTCTACTACCACCCAAAATTTCGATACCGAGATTTACCGGAAATATATGTTTTGAGACCCCCTGAATCCAAAAAAAAGCATTTTTGGAAACATGTCCGCGTGTGTGGCTCTGAACAGCATAACTCAGAAACGAACAGTCGGATAAACACCAAACTTGGTATTTAGGTCCAGTATCTTCCAGAGATGACACAAAGGTTTTCAAGAAAATCCCATCACCCCAGATTAGGCTTTACATGGAACATTTTTCGAAAATTTTAATTTTCTCAAAAATGGCTCTAACGATTTTGATTAAAATATCATATGTTTAAGATATTTTCGTGACAAATGAAATCTATATCTCGAATTTTCTGGGAATGTCTCCAAAAGTATTCTTCATTGTGAACGACTTTTGCATAACTGGTAAACCATAAGAGATAGACAAAATTTTACTACACAATAAATGTAGATCGTGTTAAAATACACAATTTATGTTATATACCGTTTTTTTGTTGAGTGAATCATTTTCGAGATATTGCTTGTTATTCTCTTAAATTTTCAATATTTATTTTCTCAAATGGGAATTTGTTATTCATTTTTTTGTCTTGCATATGCAAAGAGCATTAATCTGTGACAAAGAGATATGCAACCAGCAACCAGCTATTAAGAGATATGTCTATGCTTAAAGGCTACTGTATTTCTACATTGCCCTTGCAATTACAAAACAAGGGGAACAAGTACGCCTTAAGGGTTAGTCAAGTATTTTTAGAACTGGTCGCTATGTGTAAAATGTAATTCTCTTTGCATGTCAAAAGATCGTTTCTGCAAATGTTTATCTCGATTAATATGAAATAGATGGAGAATGAGAGTTCGTAAAAATAGTTTGTACAAGTGTAGAGAAAGTCATGTGAGTGTAACACATCAGAATTTTTGAAATGGTTTCCATTGTGTAAACTAATAAATAGCATTTTTATAAATCTTCAAAACATAGAAAACAGTACAAATTAAACCAGAGTTAATATTTCTTACAAATAAAACCGCCACACTTGAACTCAATTCCGAGAGCTTCTTAGCAGCCACCTTCATAACGTGAGGGAACGGCTACGACCAGATAAGGCGAGAATTCACCGATGTGACGTAACCTATTTATTTTATTGGTGTGAGTTGCCATTTGGGTTGTCAAGTTTTAAGACTGGTTCAAAGACACGTACTATTAGAAAATATCATATTTGTAACTAAAAAAATGAAGACAAAATAAATACAATAAAAGGAATCTGAAGTGGTACATTCACATGGCATTTTCTACCCTCCTTCGTTTATTAGTGAGTATACAAACTACTCCTACTAAAGCTTATTTTCATATCTATTACATTTAAATCCAAATAAACCATTGCAGAAATAGCTACATTACACATTTCATCAGAGATATAAAGGGAACAACGATAATCAAATGTTTAAGAACTGGACGCTATATGCTGGCCTTAAAATTCCATACTGTTTCCGTGCAATCGCGAGAAATAATTGAATGTTGACAATATTTTAAAAGAATGACCAAGTAATGAACAAATCGAGCCTTTAATAACGGGTATCTCAGAATGGCCTGTCTTACAAAAAGCCCTACTTGAAGTAAATTGTGTGTTTTAAACAGATCTACATTTTTTTGTGAAGAGCGTTCTTGTTTGTCGCTTAAAGTTTGCCAGTTAAATAAGATTATACCAAATTCTCTCCGGATGAAGAGGACTTCACAGGCTATTCCCAGAAAATTCATTGTCATGTAATATATTTAATTTATGGTATTTTAACCAAAATCATTACAGCAATTTTTTAGAAAATCAAAAATTTTGAAAAATCTTCCATGTAAAGGAGATAGTTTGGGGTGAAAATCTTCACATCGCATCTTTGGAAGGTAATGAACCCAAATACCAGGTTTGGTATTTATCGGAGTTTTGGTTTTTGAGTTATGCTGTTCACACACACACACACACACACACACACATACACACACGGACCGTTTTCTAAACGCTTTTATGGATTCAGAGGGCATCAAAATACCGTTGAAATCTCAGTGTCGAATTTTTGGGTGGAATGGATTACCTTCTCTACCAACTATGTACGTAGTAGAGAAAGTAATACATTTATAAAATGTACATGTAAAACAAGCAAATATGCAGCATAATTTGCAAACTTTAAACACACACATGTAAACGTTTTTCTAAAAATCTGATATTGCATTCCTATAACTTTCTCTACTCATCCTTCTACAAACTATAGTTACAAATGCTTATTCTTCCTTTACTTTAACTACAACTACTTGCACTACACATTTCTATTTCGTTGTAGCTATAAGGCTAAAAAGTTTTGAAAATTAGGTCGCTAGGCGGTGACTGAAAGTCCATGCACTTTACATCACCACGAGATAAAACGAATAGCGACTTACCACTTGAAAAGAGAATAAGTATCTGAAAATTGAGAGCAATAACGAAGAATATCTCGGAAATGGTTAATACCACTGAAAATTTTATCTGATGTAAATTGTGTGCTTTAACGAGATCTACATTCTTTTGTGTTGTAACATTTTGTCTAATTGCTACAGTTTATATATTTTATTTAAGTCATTCAGAAGTAAAGGACTTGAAGGCCATTTTTAAAAAACTTGAGATTTGTACTTTAATTTTAAAGTAAATATCTTAACTATGTGGCACTTTAACCAACATTTTAGATATATTTTTGACAAAATTAAAAAAATGGAGGCATAATTTGTGGTATAGGAAGTTTTCCTAAAAAGCTTTGCGTCATATTCTTGGAAAACGCTGAATTTTGAAGTAGTTAGTTGCTGCTAGGTATTGAAAGTCAGTTTGTAGTGCTGTATTATATTTATCTCCACGTATGGACGCCAATTTGCAGAAGAATTGTTCTTTACATTATTTGCTGCTACGTATTGAAAGTCAGTTTGTAGATGCTGTATTATATTTCAACTGTTGGGGAGCCGAACTTGTAGTAGTTGCAACCGCACGTATAGTAAACAGTTTCCGGTAGCCTTCGCCCCAAATGTATTTTCAGGTGGCCTTTGCCCCAAGTTAAAAAAATACTAACTTTGAAATTTAACTGTTTCTTTTAATATTAAATATTTTTGTTTGCCTCGGCTGCGTCAGTATTTCTTTTAGAGACATGGATATCTTGGCAGGGCGTGATGCGACAAGAATGTAGGCTTACACAGATTTTAAGTTTTAATTCACTCCTTTTTATTAATCCTTGACACAAATTAAATAGCAGTTCACTGATATCGAGAGCTGTGAGATTCTTTTATTTAATACTTGCACTTTTTAACAAGTATACTATTTTTCGTTTCACACGAATACGTAATTAATTTCTCGAGGACACATCCCGCATCCAGTTACACACTGTCCACAGGCAACTGAATTAATTTCAACCGTCTAAACTTGTAAATTTCTCTATTTCAAGTCTCTGATTGGCTAATGCTACTCCAATAGAATACCTTTATTTAACTAAAGCTTTTTCTGGTTGTTGATTGGCTAATTTTTTTATAAACTGTCACTAAAATTATATTATGGCTTCCAAGAATCACAAGTAGCATTGTTAAACTTACAAACTCATTATTGCCTCGAGGTTACCTCATTGTTATCTCATTGTTAGCAACATTTAACTTATTATTCTCACAGCTCCTACATTATTAAATTACGTAATACATTCATATAACTTTATTGAACATGTTTACAACAATATAAGCATATGCAATGACTGTTACATACATTTTACAAATTCTTACATACACATATTGCTTTAAGGCGGGCTGTTATTGAATTTACATATTATATAATTTGACTGAAATCATTTAAGTGTTAAAAATACTGCCTCAATCTATATAGTATGTTGGAGTTTATCCGAGATTTCGTTTGTGGGTTATGTGTTCACATACAGATGGACGTTTTTTAAAATTGTTGTTTTTACTCAGAGGCCTGATAAAATGTATTTCGGTGAAATATCTATAACAAATTTTTTGGGTGAAATACAATACTCCCTCTACTTACTATAAGTAGACAGAAGAGAAAGTAATGAGTTTAAAATTTCTAAGAAAGTATTTATAAACAAAGGAGTTCAACAAGACAGGAGAATCATATAACAGCAATTTCATTTGTTGTATTTTCTACTTGTCGCCAGGAAGGCGACAGGTGATCACGTATGTACTCCGTGCGTCCAGCACAAAAACCTTTTAAGTAATTAAAGAGTGTAAAGAATGTTATTAATCTTGCCCCAGGGGGTTTCGGACGGGAGGCCCCCTTCCACGTGCGATACGCCACAGGGTCGTTACTCCGACAGAATGAATACTGCCGATGTATTACTCTGCCGTGACGTAATGTGTACTGTTATTTACGAGCAACACAAAGAGTACCTTCTCACGACGGATGGAGGCAGACCTGGTGGGAACGACCTGGCGTTGTTCGTGACCTTGTTGCCCTTCCAACATCCCTTTCCTGTCCCACCATTTGCATCGCTGCATGTTACAGATTCTCTATGGAACACTGCAATATGCGCTCAATAATTTACAAATCCTTGCACAAAACCGCCAGCTTCAACGATCTCCATGCACGTTTCATGAGCAGAGGAATGTAAGCTAAACCTCGATCTATGAAACTGGGGAAACTGCATCTGTGAAATTTGGAAAATCCAAACCTAGCTGCAAATTATACCAGTCATTGCACATTAACAGTAATATTTCTTCTAAGTTTCAAACTTTCAGAATACATGGCTATTGAGGCAGTATTTTTGACACTTAAATTTATAAAATGTATGTAACAGTCATTGCATATGTTTATATTATTGTAAACATGTTCAATAATGTTATGTGAATGCATTACGTAATTTAATAATGTAGGAGCTGTGAGAATAATAGGTTAAAAGGCTAACGATGAAGTAACCTTGAGGCAATAATGAGTTTGAGAGTTTAAATGTTACTTGTGATTCTTAGAAGCATTAATGTAATTTTAGTGACAGTTTATAAAAATAGCCAATCAAAAACCAGAAAATGCTTTAGTTAAATGCAGGTACTCTATTGGAGTAAACATAGCCAATCAGAGACTTGAAATACAGAAATTAGAAGTTTAGACGGTTGAAATCAATTCAGTTGCCTGCAGACAGTGCTCATAACTGGATGCGTTGCTTGTGCGTCCTCGAGAGATTTAATACGTATTCGTGTGAAACGAATAGTTTACGTGTTAAAAAGTGTAATTAAATAATAAAAAATCTCACATCTCTGTATATTAGTGAAGTGTTATGTTAATCGTATCAAGTATTAATAAAAAGAAGTGAAGTAAAATTACAATCTGTGTAAGCCTACATTCTTAGTCGTATCACAACACTGCCTAAGAGAAACGTGTCTCTAACAAATACTGACGCAGCCGAGGCAAACATAAATATATAACATTTAAAGAAACAGTTAAAATTGCAAAGTTAAACCGGGTACTATACGTGCGATTGCAACTACTACAAGTTCGGCTTCCCAACAGTTGAACTATAATACAGACTATATATAATACAACTCCTTCAATACAGCATAATACATCTTCTTCAAACTGGCTTTGAATACGTAAAGACAATAACTACTTCACTATTTAAATATAAATTATATGCGATGTCGATTTATTTTCTCTGCAACGTGCGAGGGCGATATTGAAAATTTTTAGAATGCCATGTTTCTAAAAAGAAATAAAATTTGTTTATATTTGATCGCTACTTTCTAATGTTTTGCCAATTGATTCCGTGTAGTTTGTTCGATTTGCCCTAAAATTTGTTTATTATAGCCATTTAAAGATTTTGTGATCATACAAAAATGAATTTAATAGAGAAAATTTCGAGGCTGTAACGTTTTATGCTTTTAAATCATCATTAAGGCGTAAACAATGTGAAGATTGGTTTAGAAATGCATTTGGCGAAGAAGCACCATCTAAGGGAGCAATTTATACTTGGTACAGGGAATTCAAAAAAAGAGATCGACTTTTTCTTAGTGATGAATTTCGTGAAGGACGCCCAAGAACCACTGTTACTGATGAAAATATTGTCGCTGTTCGAGCAATGCTCGAAGGAGATTAACGGACATCTTAAGAATTTATTTGGGCGACATTGGGCATTGGTATGAGTCAAATCGAAAACATTTTACATCAACAGTTAGACAAGAAAAAACTTTGTTGTCGATGGATTCCACATAAATCGACTCCCGATCAAAAACCAACGCATTGATTGGTGCTTAAAAATTGGTACTTCAAATTTTGTTTGGAATATCGTTACTGGTGTTGAATTTTGGCTTTATTGTTATTATTCTGAAATGAAAAGTCAATCGCCTCAATGGATCATTCGAAAGAACCTGAGCCTACAGAAGTCCGACGAGTTCGCAGTGATGAAAAGACGATGGTTAGTAGTTTTCTTTCTAAAGTGGGCCATATTTTAATACCATAGCATGAGAGGATAGACGTATCGTTACTGCCGATAGAAACGTAAAAAACGCCCAAAAATCTGATGTTACACTCACATGACTTTCTCTACTCTTGTACCGACAATATTTACAAACCCTTATTCTCCATTTACTTCATGTTAATCGAGATAAACATTTGCAGACTCTATCTTATTGCTAATTTTCTTGTAGATGTAAGGGGAATATATATTTACAAGGGCAATATAGAAATACAGTAGCCTTTAAGCACATACATATCTCTTAATAGCTGGTTGCTATGTGCAGCACCATTCTCTTTGCCACAGATTAATACTCTTTGCATATTCAAGACAAAAAAATTAAAAATAATGAATTCCCATTTGAGAAAATACGTATTGAAAAATTTAAGGGAATAACAAGCAATATATCGAAAATGGTTCACTCAACCAAAAAAATGTGTATGACATAAATTGTGTATTTTAACGCGATCTACATTTTTGTGTAGTAAAACTTTATCTATCTCTTATGGCTTACCAGTTATGTAAAAGTCGTTCACAATGAAGAATACTTTCGGAGACATTCCCAGAAAATTCAAGATATACATTTTATTTGTCATAAAAATATCTTAAACATATGATATTTTAATCAAAATCGTTAGAGCCATTTTTGAGAAAATTAAAATTTTCGAAGTTTGGTGTTTATCCAACTGTTCGTTACTGAGTTATGCTGTTCACAGACAGACACACAGACACACACACGGACATGTTTCCAAAAATGCTTTTTTTTGGATTCAGGGGATCTCAAAGCATATATTTCCGGTGAAATCTCGGTATCGAATTTTTGGGTGGAATACAATACTTCTCCTGCTTACTATACGTAGTAGAGAAAGTAATAATGTTACATAATGACAACATTGTTGCATAAAGCAAAACTAACAACTGAATATCTCGATGCCTGAAGGTTAGCACCATTGACCCCTCAACACAAGCCCTGACCTAGCACCTTGTGATTTCTTTTTTGTTCCAAAAAATTAAAGATAAAATGCACGGAATCACTTTTTCGTCATCAGATGAAGCAATGAAACATAAAACCCTGGTTTCTGAAATTTCTCAGGCAGAGTGGCATCATTGCTTTAAGGACTGGTTTCATCCAATGAAAAAATGTATTGATGTTAAAGGGGAATATTTAAATGTTTTAAAACTAATCCCCGTTTAAATTTCTAAAAAAAGTTGAGAAAAGTAATGCATTAGCCCCACGTTTTGGGCGCCAATTTGAAAAAAAAATGTTTGTTTCACGTATGGAAAAGCCGATTTGAAGTAGGAGTTGTATTGTATTTCAACTGTTGGGGAGCCGAACTTGTAGTAGTTGCAACCGCACGTATGGTAAACAGTTTCTGGTAGCCTTAGCCCAAAATGTACTTTCAGGTAGCCTTTACCCCAAGTTTAAAAAAAATTAACTTTGTAATTTAACTGTTTCTTTAAATATTCTATATTTATGTTTGCCTCTGCTGCGTCAGTATTTGTTAGAGACACGTTTTTCTTAGGCAGGGTTGTGATACGACTAAGAATGTAGGCTTACACAGATTATATATTTACTTTACTCTTTTTATTAATACTTGATACGATTTATATAACACTTCACTGATATATATATATATATATATATATAGAGAGAGAGAGAGAGAGAAAGAGAGAGAGAGAGCTGTGAGATGTTTTTATTAAATACTTGCACTTTTTAACACGTAAACCTATTTTTCTTCTCCCACGAATACGTATTAAATCTCTCGAGGACCTGTCTTGCATCCGGTTACAATCACTGTCTGCAGGCAACATGTCCAGTTATGAGTGCTATCTAGAAGCTACTGAACTCGGTATTTAAAAATTTTTCTATATTTCAGTCTCTGATTGGCTAATCCTAGTCCAATAGAATACCTTCTATTGGACTAGGTTGTTGATTGACTTTTTTATAAACTGTCATTAAAATTACATTATTGTTACTCCAAGAATCACAAATATTATTGTTAAACTTTCAAACTCATTATTGCCTCAAGGTTACCTCATCGTTACCTCAATTTTAGCAACATTTAACTTATTATTCTCACAGCTCCTACATTATTAAATTACATAATATATTCACATAACATTATTACACATGTTTACAATAATATAAGCATACGCAATGACTGTTACATTTTACAAATTATTACATACACATATTGCTTCAAGGCGGACTGTTATAGAATTTACATATTATATAATTAGACTGAAATTATTTAAGTGTTAAAAATACTGCCTAAAATTCAGTGCCGCCCTCGTACATAGTAGGTAGAGATACAGAGATGTATTAAAGATGTTTACTTGACAAATAATATGCACATAATGAATTTTCTGGGAATAGCTTGTGAAGTCCTCTTCATGCGTAAGGAATTTTGTATAATCTTGTATAACTGGTAAACGTTAAGCGATAGACGAAAATGTGCTACACAAAAAATGTAGATCTATTTAAAACAAACAAATAACTTTTTTGGTGGCATCAGCCATTTCCGAGATATCCGTTATTAATGGTTCGAGTTGTTCAATACTTTGTCATTCTTTTTAAGTCCTGTTTGATTTTCAGCTGCTTCTCGCGATGTCATGGAAAGAGAATGGATTTTTAAGGCCATCATACAGCGCCCAGTTCTTATACACTTGACAGCGGTATTCCCTTTGTATCTATAACGAAATGTATGAAAAGCTGTTTCCGGAAAGGTTTATTTCGATTAAAATGATGTAGGTAGGAAAATAAACTTTCGTAAGAATAATTTGTATACCCACTAATGAGCGATAAAGGGTAGAGGAAGTCATCTAAATGTAAAACATCAGATTTTTTGAAAATATGTTCATCAAACTTTTTGTATTTGCAGTTAATAAATATATTATAATATAAATAATTAAATATTTTAACCTTTTATTAAGTTGGAAAGTTTTTTGTTGTCATATTCCCCAAAAGGAAGTAGATTTTTAATTCTTGTTTTTTAATGTTTAACCATTTTCTGAAAACTGAACCGATGTTTTAAATGCTATTATGGTAATGTCCTTTTACATGTTTCTCAGAGACTATAAACTTTTTTGAAACAAATGAGTTAAAAATCTGATATATTAAAACCAAATAAATTTATCTTTCCACTTTCGTTTATTTTTATCTTTTCTACAAACTATTCGTATGAAATCATATTTTCTATCAGCTTTATGTTAATAAAAATAAACATTTACAGAAATAGTTTCATTACACATTTCGTTACAGGTACAAAGGAAATACGGGAGACTGAAGCGACATCAAATCTTCAAAAAGCGGCTTGCTATATGCTGACTTGGTGCGCAATACAGTACTTCGAATAAATAAACCATACTGTTTTAAAACCCCATAAAATGCTTAAATGTTTTATTGTTTGTAGGAGTTAAGGACTAGAGATAGATTCCAACTTTAAAATTTTCCATTTTCCGCATGTTTATTTATTTAGTCTGCAGAATTTCCCTTCTCCAGCAAAGCCTCTTATATAATTTAATTGTAAGTGGTTTATTTATTTTAAGGGCACCCGTTACTGAAGGAAATCTCCTCCAAAGTGTTGTTTGCAAAACACAATATGACGCTAAGAACAGCAATGTAAGAGAACTGTTTGAAATATATTTGTTGAAGCAACAAATAAAACATGGAGAAATCCTGCAAATGTGTACATATCAGCAGTTAATGAAGAGGAGCGAGTCATGAAACAATGCTAAATATGCTATTCGAAAGGGATTTCTGCCGTACTGCAGTCACCAACCAATACCAAGGATAACAAAGCTGAGGTGTAAGTGTTCTGTTTCTCTTTCTGCAAAACGAATGAATCTAAATAGATCCACAAAATCCATCGTAGATTGGATGTGCTGACTATATGCTGACCTGGTGCGCAACACAACACTTCCAATAAATAAACCACACTGTTGTATTTAATCTTGAAAAACTTTACTGTTTGTAGGAGTTAAGGACTAGGGATAGATTGCAATTTCAAAATGTTCCATTTTCAGCTTGTTTATTTATTTATAATCTGCAGAATTTCCCTTCTCCAACAAAATACTCTGACATAATTGAATTGTAAGTAGTTTATTTAGTTTTAGGGGCACCCGTTACTGAAATTGCTAATTTCAACAAATTACCTAATAGTACCAAGGGACTGGCCTGGCGAGCTCAGTACTAGTGTATGATTATACAGTGAATTCGTTATATTGCCGAGTCGGGGACTGTGCACTGTATATTACACTGGGGGGGGTACGTTCTGGAACTCCCGCGTTATTTACGAGTAATAGTAACATGCACTATAATGAGTACTAAACTTGTTATAAGCTATAGAGGGTTTTGAAATACCCACTTGCTGTGCAACACGTCTTAGAGGCGTATTTTGAGAGCGTTCGAATGTCTCTTTCGCCTCTTAGGTTTAACGTTTAGCGATCCCTTATTCCCAAACTTATTAACCACACATTTAGTTTCTCTACCAGAAACTACAATACCAAAAACTTCACCTGAAAACTGTCTACACGATTCCGTTTTACTTTCTCTACTACATACAGTGACTAGGGGAAGTATTGCATTCCACCCAAAAATTCAATACCGAAATTTCACCAGAAATACATGTTTTGAGGCCCCCCTGAATAAAAACGTTCCACAAGTGTGTCTGTGTGTTCAATATATTTCAAATATGCGACACGAAGATTTTCAAGAAAATCCCCCCACCCCATACAATCCTTTACATAGAAAATGTTTCGAAAATGTTGATTTTCTCAAAAACGGCTCTAACGAATTTAATTAAAATATCATATATTTAAGATGTTTTCATGAAAAACAAAATTTATATGTAGAATTTTCTGGGAATGTCCCCAAAAATCCTATTCTTTCTAAATGGCTTTGCATAACTGGTAAACCGTAAGAGATAGACAAAATGTATCTACACAAAAAATGCAGAGCTCATTAAAACACATAATTCATGTCCTATACATTTTTTGTGGAATGAACCATTTCCGAGATATTTCTTGTCCTTTGTTTGAGTTTTCCAATACTAATACTTTTGCTCAAATGGCAATTCCTTATTCATTTTTTATGTCCTGGACATTGAAGAAAGTTATTTTGATGTATTGTTATTTGCCCCACACTTTGGGAGCCCATTTTAAGTAGGAGTTGTAGTTCAACTGCTGGGGAGCCGAACTTTAAGTAGTTGCAACCGCACGTATGGTACCCGGTAGCCTTCGTCCCAAATTTAAAAATATTAGCCTTGTACTTTTACTGTTTCTTTAAATATTATATATTTATGTTGGCCTCGGCTGCGTCAGTCTTAATTTGTAGAAACATGAATATCTTAACAAGGCGTGGTTCGGCTGTAGAATGTAGGCTTACACGCATTATAATTTTTAATTTTCTCCTTTTTATTAATTCTTGAGACAATTTAAATAGCATTTCACTAATAAAGAGAGCTGTGAGATTCGTTTATTAATTACTTGCACTTTTTAACACGTAAACTATTTTCGTCCCACACGAATACGTATTAAATTTCTCGAGGACGTGTCTCGCGTCAGGAACACTGTCTACAATCAACACGTCCAGTTATGAGCGCTGTCTACAAGCAACTGACTTGATTTCTACCGCCTATATTTGTAAATTTCTGTATTTCAAGTCTCTGATTGCCTATTCCTAATCCAATAGGATACTTTTATTTAACTTAAGCTTTTTTTGATTGTTGATTGGCTATTTTATAAACTGTCACAAAAATTACATTATTGTTGCTCCAAGAATGACTAGTAGCATTATTACACTTTCTTACTCTTTATTTCCTCAAGATTACCTCATTGTTACCTCATTGTTAGCAACTTTTAACCTGCTATTCTCACAGGTCCTACATTATTAATTTACGTAATACATTCACATAACATTATTGAATATGTATACAATAATATAAACATTTACAATGACTGTAATATACACTTTTTATATATTGTTATATACACTTATTGCTTTAAGGTGGGCTGTTATTATATTGTTTTATTATATAATTTCACTAAAATCATTTAAGTGTTAAAAATACTGCCTCAACATCCAAAGAGAATGGAATGCTCCACAAAGCAAACAGCTCTTAAAATATTTGACTATCGGTTAAAGCCTACCATATTCCCCTTTGCACCTACAAGAAAATTATCAATAAGATTAACATCTCGATTAACATGAAGTAGATGGAGAATAAGTGTTTGTAAAAATGGTTTGTACAAGAGTAGAGAAAGTAATGTAAGGTAACACATCAGATTTTTTACGTATGTATCGTGCATAAAAATTATTTGTACAAGCGTGAATTTTTCCGTAGGCATTTCATTGGACTAATAACAAGACAAGTACAGCAACAATAATAAGAATACTCTAAAATAATTCACACACAACACAGATATCTTGAATAAACTTTCACCTTTGCGATGCACAATGAACAAACTCTAGTCTTTAAACCTGGAACTGAATGCAGGAACCGACGTAGATTAACACAGCTGATAAACGTATCCGGAACGTCATTCACCGCTACTGCGTTGCGGAAAAATACCGAGGTCACTGGAGTGGAAACCAACTGCGCATACACGCGATCTGTTGCCCGACTATAAATCGAACGCACGGTATATTTCCTTGTCAGTATGCTGGGAAGAGCGTAAAAATCAAAGCTGCTTTTTGTCATGTAGAAATAATACATTTTAACATGTTCTGGAGTGGCACTGTCATATGTAGGTAAGTAGGGTTACTGACTTTGTTTTTCATTAGCTCAAGCATAGTGTTTGTAACACCATGGCTAACATATGTAATTACATCGATTAGTAATCTCAGCGAAGAAATCGTGGTATTAACTATCTAAAACCAATTTTTGTGAATATTGATGACGAGTAACAGGAAGAGGACAGAAAAATCAAAATAAAGTACCGTAAAAAGGATTTGTAAACCACCTTAGAAAATAAAGCTAAAGAAAGTCATGCGACTGAGGAAGGATATTTAGTTTGACTATTCCATTCTAACCGCATATCTGATATTGAAAAGCAACGTTTAACAGTGCCTCGTATATTAACTAATCGCGGTCGTTTAGCCTATAATATGTTTGCAAGATGCGATTTTATTGGATAAAAAGTCAGCTCGTTATTGAGCTGTTAATAGAACAGTATACAGTGATTAATAGGTTACGTCAAGGGTGGCGAAAACGACTTCCTTCTGCGAGTCACCAAATATGCAACACGCAGTGCATCACTCACAGCACGTGAAAAACAAAGGGACGGTTGCAGAGAGGGAACGGCGCCTGCGAGTCAAAATAACTCGCGAAGCACTTTTTTGCCACCTCTGGGTTACGTCATCCAATTGTGCTTTTAAACAATGCACACTGAAATAGTGTCAATTTCCAACTAAATTATGTTCATGAAACAAAATGCATCTTTAGTGTAGTTTGGGTTTAGTTTATTTTGAGGATATTTTCTCATTTCCACTGCTGGTACCATTGTTTGGTACTCCCTAACACATTCTGTTGTTTATTCATTTAGTAGGTATACCGTGATTTGACAGCTGACACAATGGGAAGTTTATTTTAAACAACAAATCTAAGAAAGTAATTATTATTTATACAGTTTATTACATTTTATTCTTCGAAAAGGCTTAATAAATCCCATACGTTACGAGATTCATCAGATCTAAATATACAGGGTTATTCAAAAAGAAGGAACAGACTTTAAATATTTATTTCTAATGAACGACCATAGATAGCGACGCATGCGATACATCATCGAATAGAGAAAGGCTCAAAATTTTATTTTATGTGTTCAACATGAGCACCGTTTGTTATGCGAGGACGACCAGAGCTTTTCCGTTTGCATACGCAACCATCCTCTACGAATTTATTGTATCAGTTGTAAATTTTTTGACGAAGTGATTCTTTGTTGAACTTACAACGAAATGCACGCTGCACTGAAACAATGGATTTACTCTTTGCATACTGCAGCACACAAAACGGCTTTTCCTGTGCCATTGCCATTTTCTCTTAAACAAACCCAGCGCCGCTGTAGGCACTGAATGGAACTTGTCACAGTTCTCAGATGACTTGTATTATCTTATTTGTTGGGCGCTTATTGTATATATTTTTTTTAAATTTGGGTTCTTTGTCCTCCGGCTAGCTATTATAACTCAGTCGAGCACGTGTCTCTAAGCAGGGTGTGTAAACGGAAAGGAGTTGTTACTAAAGATAACACTGATAAAAAAATCTGAATATATACTTTTATTGCCGTCACGCTTAATTAATAATCGACATATTTAATCTGTATACACGCCTGACTGAAACTGTGATATTTCTGAATGTAACTACTGTCGTTTTAGTTGCCGCGCACCAATTACTTCGCGTACTTTTCAAGAAAATCCCTCATCCCAGATTACCCTTTACATGGAATATCTCGAATTTTCTGGGAATGTCTCCAAAAGTATTCTTCATTGTGAACGACTTTTGCATAACTGGTAAACCATAAGAGATAGACATAAGTCTACTACACAAAAAATGTAGATCGCGTTAAAATACACAGCTTATGTCATATACATCTTTTTTGTTGAGTGAACCATTTTCGAGATATTGCTTGCTATTCCCTTAAATTTTCCAATACTTATACTTTTTCTCAAATTTGTTATTCATTTTTTTTATGTACTGGAGATACAAAGAGAATGGAATGCGCCACATAGAAACCAGCTTTTAAAATTTGACTATCGCTTATAACCTACCAATTCCCCTTGCATCTACAAGAAAATTAGCAATAAGATTAACATCTCGATTAACATGAAGCGTATGGAGAATAAGCGTTTGTAAAACTAATTTGGACAAGAGTAGAGGAAGTCATGTGAGTGTAACACATCAGATATTTTATAGTTATGCTTTTATTATAAATGATGAGTATTTCACAGGCTAGTCCAAGAAGATTACATATAAATATTTTATTCGTCATACGAATTTCTTATTATGGCATTACAATCATAATCTTTACAGCCAATATTTAGAAAGCAAAATTAATACGAAACGTTTTCTAAGTAAAACGTAGATTTGTATACAGAGATTTTAACGAAAATATTTATGTTGGATCTTTGGAAGACACTCAATATAAAATTTGCTATTTAACCGACTTTTTACTTTCTTATCACATATCTAGTAGGTAGAGAAAGTATTGCATTCCACCCAAAAGTTCATACCTAGATTTCACCGGAAAATACATGTTGTCTGTGTATCTGTGGAAAAACAAATCAAGCACAAAAAGTCGTATATTTAAGTTCAGTCTCTTCCAAAAATGCAACACGAAGATTTTCAAAAAAATCCCTGTACCCCAAACTAGCCTTTACATGGAAATTCTTCGAAATGTTTTATTTTCTATAAAATGGCTCTAACGACTTTGATCAAAATACTATATATTAAAGATATTTACCTACATGACAAATAAAATGATTTCAGTCTAATTATATAAAATATAAATTCAATAACAACCCGCCTTAAAGCAATATGTGTATGTAACAATATATAAAAAGTGTATATTACAATCATTGTATATGTTTATATTATTGTATACATGTAATAATGTTATGTGAATGTATTACGTAGTTCAATAATGTAGGAGCTGTGAGAATAATAGGTTAAAAGTTGCTAACAATGAGGTAATAATGAGGTAGCCTTGAGGCAATTATGAATTTGAAAGTTTAATGCAACAATGATGTAATTTTTGTGACAGTTCAAAAAATAGGCAATCAAAAACCAGAAAAAACTTTAGTTAAATGAAGGTATTCTATTGGACTAGGATTAGCCGATCAGAAACTGAAATATAGCAAAATTTACAAATTTAGAGTTCAGTTGGTTGTAGACAGTGTTCCTAACCGGACGTGAGACACGTCCTCGAGAAATTTAATACGTATTCGTGTGAGACGAAAATAGTTCTACGTATTAAAAAGTGCAAGTAATTAATAAAAAAAAATCTCACAGTTCTCTCTATATCAGTGAAGTGTTATTTAAATTGTGACAAGGATTAATAAATGTAGTGAAGTAAAACTATAATCTGTGTAAGCCTACATTCTTCAGTCGCAACACAACCCTGCAAAGAGAAACATACCTCTAACAATAATACTGACGCAGCCGAGGCAAACATAAATATATAATATTTAAAGAAACAGTCAAATTACAAATTTAATATTTTTTAAACATTTTTGGGGCAAAGGTCACCGGAAAGTACATTTGGGGCGAAGGCTACCGGAAACTTTTTACCATACGTGCGGTTGCAACTACTTCAAGTTTGGCTCTCCAACAGTTGAACTATAATACATCTTCTTCAAACTGCCTTTCCATACGTAGCAGCAACAAGCCTTCTTCAAATTGGCTCCCAAAGCGTGGGGCAAATAACAAAACAATACAATAAATTCTTCAATGTATATCCTGAATTTTCTGGGAATAGCTTTTAAATTCCTCCTCATCGGAAGGAAATTTATATAATCCTGTATAACTGGTAAACGTTAAGCCATAGACCAATACGTACTACACAAGAAATGTAGATCTCTTTAAAACACACAATTTATTTCAAATAACTTTTTCATGGTAACAGTCTTTCCGAGATATTCATATTAATGGTTCGAGTAGTTCAATACTGAGCCATTCTTTAAGTCCTGTCAACATTCAGTTGTTTCTCGCGATTGCATGGAAACAGTATGGAATTTTAATGCCACATATAGCGTCCAGTTCTTAAACATTTGACTATCGCTGTTCTGTTTGTATTTAAAACGAAATGTGTAATGAAGCTATTTCTGCAAATGTTTATTTGGATTAAAATGGAGTATATATAAAAATAAGCTTTAGTATGTAGTATGTATACCTACTAACGAACGATAGAGAGAGAAAGTTATGTGAATGTATCACAACAGATTGTTTTTAGATATACTGTTCACACACACCCTTTTTTTCTAAAAATGATTTTGTTTTATTTAGGAAGCTTCAAAATTAGTATTTCCGGTGAGACCCCTGTATTGAATTTTTGTATACGTGATAAGGAAAGTAAACATTTATTTTTTCACCGTTTACTGTGTTTTTCACCCATCGGTTTCGTTACATTTATTTTGTTTGCATTGAAATCTTTCGAAGTTACAGAAGTGAAGTAACATAATGTAGGCAATGAAAGTAATAAAATTCTCGACAGAGAAGTTGTAAATGAGTCAGAAGCCACATCTGTAGACCAAAACAAGATTTCTTTCCCCTGGTTGTACAGTTTAAACTCAAGTTAGTCAGCCAAGTGGGTGAGCGAGTAAGGAGGTACTACTGGCTGATGACCTCTGTACCGATACAGGCAAGCTGCAGCACATAGGGCAACGGCCGTGTCATTCTACTCAATGAAGTGACCGCTTACTGCCCCTGCTGAGTAGGCAACTCTCAATGCAGCTTCCCGGTCCAGTAGAGAGGGCAACTGAAGTCTAGCAGCGAACCTTACTCCATAAGGTTGTAATTAACAGGTGTGCTGGTTACGTAACAAGAAAGGTTTATGATTAACTAATCTTATAATCCCGAATTACATACCTTATTTGTAGATTTGGAAAAAGCTAATGATAAACACATAAGCTTTGAGAATATTTCAAAAGTGTGCGTAACTTGGAAAGTTTAAATAGATCAATTAATTTATGTACCCATTATAAATTTGCGTACATATCTTAAACGTAGAGTATTATTTACAGACGAGCAAGTTGTAATTTTCCTTTTAAATAAAGTAATTACAACTTACAATCAAGAGATATCATCTGCAAAACAAAGACAATGGCCATGTTCTTCTTCTTGTTTCTTTGTTTATCCTCCCCATTGTTAGGACTTACAACCCCAGGCCTTAAAGCGGAGCCTAGGGTCAGAGCCTGTCGCGGAGCACAGCTAGAATGGTTGATCAGCCCGAAGCCTGGTATATGAGAGCAGGAAGGAGATGATATGAAATAACGGTGAGATGAACGAAGGAAACGTGATGATAGAGCAATTAGTGGAATTAATGGCGGGGGAAATCGGAGATCCCCTGAGAAAACCCTCCCAGATGCCGCTTTTCCACGCAAATCCCACATATAACTGAACACTTGGTGAAAAGCAAGCGGTCTAACACTCGGCCACGTCAGGGAAAAACCAAACATGAAATAAAATTGAATTGAAAGATAAAATAATAGAACAGGTACAAAGTTTTAACTACTTAGGATTTGAAATAACTTATAATTAGGACAAAGACTTCAAAATAGAATCCATAAATTTCAAAGTATATGTGGAACTACAAAACGGAATTTAAAAAACTAAGACAACAAAAGAAACATTGATAAAATATTATAAAACTATGGTTGTACCTGTTCTGACATACGGTGCAGAGAAATGGGCTCTAAAACGATCAGA
This sequence comes from Deroplatys truncata, assembly GCA_030765065.1. Lineage (NCBI taxonomy): Eukaryota > Metazoa > Arthropoda > Insecta > Mantodea > Mantidae > Deroplatys > Deroplatys truncata. The sequence continues at coordinate 71,310,238 of CM060978.1, read as the reverse complement.
TAGAAGAACGGCTGAGAGAGCTAAACTGACTTTTTGGGATATGTGGCTGGATATAGCCCACGATCACGTAACATATGACACCATACAAGGGCAGCTGGATATTTATAATTCAAATAATAAATTAGCAGAAATTAAAACAAATCTATTGCGTTACACTCAAATGACCTTCTCTACTCTTGTACAAACTATTTTTACAAATGCTTATTCTCCATATGCTTCATGTTAATCGAGATGTTAATCTTATTGCTAATTTTCTTGTAGATGCAAGGGGAATATGGTAGGTTTTAAGCGATAGTCAAATATTTTAAGAGCTGGTTGTTGTGGAGCATTCCATTCTCTTTGCATTACCAGAACAAAAAAATGAATAACGAATTTGAGAAAAAGTATAAGTATTGGAAAATTTAAGGGAATAACAAGCAATATCTCGAAAATGGGTCACTCAACAAAAAAAAAATATATATGACATAAATTGTGTATGTGAACGCGATCTACATTTTTTGTGTAGTAAAATTTTGTCTATCTCTTATGGTTTACCAGTTATGCAAAAGTCGTTCACAATGAACAATACTTTCGGAGACATTCCCAGAAAATTCGATATATACATTTTATTTGTCGTGAAAATATCTTAAACAAATGATATTTTAATCAAAATCGTCAGAGCCATTTTTGAGAAAATTAAAATTTTCGAAAAATGTTCAATGTAAAGGGTAATTTGGGGTGGGGGGATTTTCTTGAAAACCTTCGTGTCGCATCTCTGGAAGATACTGAACCTAAATATCAAGTTTGGTGTTTATCAGACTGTTCGTTTCTGAGTTATGCTGTTCACAGACACACACAAGGACATGTTTCCAAAAATGCTTTTTTTGGATTCAGGGGGCCTCAAAACATGTATTTCCGGTGAAATTTCGGTATCGAATTTTTGGGTGGAATACGATACTTCCCCTACTTACTATACGTAGTAGAGAAAGTAAAAAGACTCAAAACTTAGTGAATACATCATAATGGAAGCCCACAACACACGGATATTTCATTGTGATCTAAATGTTCTAGAGCTGATATGGAGCCTCCCCCAAAGTGTTGTATGCAAAACACAATATGTCGGTAAGAACCGCAGTGTAAGAGAACTGTTCGAAATATATTTTAAAAAGCAACAAATAAAACATGGAGAAATATTGCTAATGTGTGCATATCAACAGTTAATGTAGGGAAGTGAGTCATGAAACAATGGGAAATATACCATTTGAAAGGGATATCTACCGTACTAACTAACCGCAGTCACTAACCGATAACAAGGGATAACAACGTTGTGGTGCAAGTGTTCTGTTTCTCTTTCAACAAAACGACTGAATCTACCTGTTTTTGTAGATTCAGTCTACAGAATAAATCTACAAAATACATTGTAGATTGAATGTGCTGACTATATGCTGAGTTGGTGTGCAATACAATACTGCCAATAAATAAACCATACTGTTTAAAATTCCACAAAAGTTTTATTTAATCTTAAAAGATTTTGGTGTTTGTAGGAGTTAAGGACTAGGGATAGATTCCAGTTTTAGAATCTTCCATGTTTATTTATTTATAACTTGCATAATGTCCCTTTTTCAGCAAAGTACTCTTATATAATTGAATTGTAAGTGGTTTATTTATTTTTAAGGACACCCGTTACTGAAATTGCTCGTTTTAACAAATTACTTCATAATAGCAAAGGATTACTATTACTATGTACTATGTGTGATTATACATGAATTCTTATATTGGCGGGTCGCGGAACGCGCACTGTATATTACACTGGGGGGGGGGGGTCCGTTCTGGAACTCCGCGTTATTTACGAGAAATAATAACATGCACTCTAATGAGTACTAAACTTGTTATAAGTGGTGTTGGAAGGGTGTTCATCTGCACTGACACATTGCTGGCATTCCTCGTCGTCACGAGGTTGTAATTCATGAACTATGGTCGCTTCCTAGGGTTTAAATTTTGAAAGTTTAGCAGCTGTATGGACAGAGGGTTTTGAAGCACCTACTTGCTGTGCAGCACGTCTTAGAGATGTATTTGGAGAGCATTCGAATGTTGCACCAATTTCGTCTATTTTTTCCCCCTTTAGAACTTGCCTCTTTCGCCTCTTAGGTTTAACGTTTAGCGATTCCTATGCTAAACTTATTAACCTTTCTCTGCTTTTAACTGTAATGCTAGGAAATCTCTCCTGAAAATTGTCTGCACATCTGTCTGCATGATTCGGTTTTTACGTACGTATCGTAAATACAAATTATTTGACCAAGCGTTAATTTTTCGGTAGTCACTTCAGTGGACTAATAACATGACAAGAACAGCAATAATAATAAAGTAATTCACACACAATACAGATTTCACAACTTACACCTTGAGATGCACAATGAACAAACCTTAGTCTTTACAGCTCGAACCGACGCAGTATAACACAGGTTATAAATTTAGCCGGAATGGTAATTGTCATTCACCACTAGTGCGCTGCGAGAAAAATACCGACGTCACTGGTGACAGCCAATTACGCATATACGCGATTTGTGGCCCTTCTATAAATTGAACGGTATATTTCCTTATGTGTACGCTGGGAAGAGCGTAAACCTCGAAGCTGCTTTGAGGCAGTTTTTTAACACTTAAATGATTCCAGTCTAATTATATAATATATAAATTCAATAACAGCCCACCTTATAGCAATATGTGTATGTAACAATATATAAAAAGTGTATATCACAGTCATTGTATATGTTTATATTATTGTATACATTTTCAATAAAGTTATATGAATGTATTAAGTAATTTAATAATGCAGGAGTTGTGAGATTAATAGGTTAAAAGTTGCTAACAATGAGGTAACTTTGAGGCAATAATGAGTAAGAAAGTTTAATAATGCTACTAGTCATTATTGGAGCAACAATAATGTAAATTTTGAGACAGTTTATAAAGTAGCCAATCAACAACCAGAAAAAAGCCTAAGTTAAATAAAAGTATTCTACTGGATTAGGAATAGCCAATCAGAGACTTGAAATACAGAAATCTACAAATTTAGGCGGTAGAAATCAAGTCAGTTGCTTGTAGACAGCGCTCATAACTGGACGAGTTGGTTGTAGAGAGTGTTCCTAACCGGACGCGAGATGTGTCCTCGAGAAATTTAATACGTATTTTGTGCGAGACAAAAATAGTTTACGTGTTAAAGGTGCAAGTAATTAATAAGAAAATCTCACAGCTCTCTCTCTCTCTCCCTATATATATATATATATATATATATATATATATATATATATATATATATATATATCAGTGAATTGTTATTTATATCGTGTCAAGCATTAATAAAAGGAGTGAAGAAAAACTTAAAATCTGTGTAAGCCTACATTCTTCAGTCGCACCACTCCCTGTTAAGACATTCATGACTAAAAAAATATAAATACTGACGCAGCCGAGGCAAACATAAATATGCAATATTTAAAGAAACAGTAAAAAATTACAAAGTTAATATTTTTTAAACATTTGAGGCAAAGGCCACCGAAAAGTACATTTGGGGTGAAGGCTACCGGAAACCTTTTTTACCATACCTGCGGTTGCTACTACTTCAAGTTCGGCTCCCCAACAGTCGAAATATAATACATCATCTTCAAACTGACTTTCCATACTAGCAGCAACAAACATACTTAAGCTTTTTGTCGTGTAGAAATAATACATTTTAACATGTTCTGGAGTGGGATGTCGTATGTAGGCAAGTAGGATTGCGGACTCGCTCTTAGAGCTTACTTGCCGTATTTTTCATTACCTCAAGCATAGTGTTTGTAACACCATGGCTAACATGTGTAATTACATCGATTTGTAGGTAAAGGCGTGGATAGGGCCTACTTAAACTCGCCACCCCATAGCCGGGAATCGAACCACACACTCTTAGTACGAGAGTCGGAGACGAAACCTCTGCGTCCCTGAATGCTAAATGTGAAAAGTAATATTTCGAAAACAGCTAATGTTACACAAACACTCTGACAAACTGTATGCCTCAGCAAGCTCTACATTCTCGTGTAGTAACATTTTGTCTGTTTCTTGATATTTCTTCTTCTTTATCTGTTTAACCTCCTCTTATGTAGGACTTACAGGCGGGTGCCTGGGGTCAGAGGAGCAGACACTCATGGATCGGACAAACATCCAGGATGGGTGATCAGCCCGATGCCTGGTATGGGAGGAAGTAGATGAAACCAAATGATGGTGAAATGGATAAAAGGAAAGGTAATGATGGAGCAGTTGGTGGAATGAATGGCGGGAGAAACGGTAGAACCCGGAGAAAACCCGCCCAGATGCCGCTTTGTCCAGCACAAATCCCACATACGGGTCCCTGGGATTGAACCCGGGCCACCTCGGTGGGACGCGAGCGGTCTAACCACTCGGCCACGGCGCCGCCTTGTTTCTTGATACGGAAACTAAAAATCTCACTTTTGAAGCAGTATACTTTACCTGCTTCTGATGTCGTAATCTCGTAGCTTGTTCTAGTCTCGTGCGCCAGCTACTTCAGTGTTAGAGTTATGAATACTTTCTCAGGGTATGTTGGATCTATTGTGAAAGCAGTTTAAATTAGCTAGAAATTTAATGTGAACTAATACTTGAGTTACTGAAGCCATTTGCCGATCGTTTGAATCTAAAAAATCTTATGTGTTACACTCACATGACTTTCTCTACTCTTGTACAAACTATTTTTATAAACGCTTATTCTCCATATGCTTCAAGTTAATCGAGATGTTAATCTTATTGCTAATTTTCTTGTAGATGCAAGGGGAATATGGTAGCTTTAAGCGATAGTCAAGTATTTTAAGAGCTGGTTGCTATGTGGCGCATTCCATTCTCTTTGCATTATCAGGACAAAACAAATGAATAATGAATTTGAGAAAAAGAATAAGTATTGGAAAATTTAAGGGAATAACAAGCAATATCTCGAAAATGGTTCACCCAACAAACAAAATGTATATGACATTAATTGTGCATTTTAACGCGATCTACATTTTTATGGTTTACCAGCTATGCAAAAGTCGTTCACAATAAAAGAATACCTTTGGAGACATTCCCAGAAACTTCGAGCTATACATTTCATTTGTGATGAAAATATCTTAAACATATGATATTTTAATCAAAATCGTTAGAGTTATTTTTGAGAAAATTAAAATTTTGGAAAAAGTTTGCATGTAAAGGGTAATCTAGGGTGGGGGATTTTCTTGAAAGCCTTCGTGTCGCATCTCTGGAAGACACTGAACGTAAATACCAAGTTTGGTGTTTACCCGACTGTTCGTTTCTGAGTTATGCTGTTCACAGACACACACACGGATATGTTTCCAAAAATGCTTTTTTTTGGATTCAGGGGGTCTCAAACATGTATTTCCGTGAAATCTCGGTATCGAATTTTTGGGTGGAATACAGTACTTCCTCTACTTACTCTACGTAGTAGAGAAAGTAAAATAAAAGTGATTATGAATCGTAGTATTCGAAAGGACAGCAATTGAATTATTATACCTGCTAACTTCTGCATTATCAATTTTACGGTTTCCGCAATAAAAGAAACTTGCCGTGAGTCGGTACGGAGTGAGAAACTCTTTGATTTAAAATTGCACGCCTTTATTACTTTTAGATTACATATTATTCCGCCTTCCAAATTTATATCTTGCCCGGACCAATATCAAACTCTCTTCATGTGGGTGTGTGATTGTTGCTCACTCAGTCACTTTTCTTAAAATTGATTTTTCCTCTCTAATTTACAGATTTGATCTACGTGATTGCAAACGCATTGAACTTATAACCAAAATGTTTAAGTTAATGCGTTCGCTACTACGACTGTCGCTAATGACTTTGGTTAACATGACTTGGTAATGACCTGTTTCTCGGTTAAGCTTGTTATATTCGACATTAATTTAATAAATGGAATTTATTTACTGCAATTATTTCTCTATCCTACTGTTAGTTCTTTATTTAATTATTTATATCTGCCCGTCAACAATCACGGCATCACTTAAGGTTTACCATTTATACAAAATGTTACAGCATTCGTTCAAAATGAAAATCACTTCACAGCCTGTTCAGAGAAAATTCAAAACATGAATTATATTAATTATCCTATATCTACAACATATAATAAATCAATGAAACTCGTTTGAGCCATTTTTGAGAAAATAAAATACAATTATATTTTTCCGTGTAAATGGCAAATTGAGAAGAGGAATTCCCTTGAAAATCTTCATCCTGTATCCAGTAACTGTTGTAGGTAGGTGCTATGACATCAAGCATTTATTTTCTCTCCTTTATAAGATAAATGTATTTTACTTTACTTTATTTGAAATGTTACAGCTTAATTGTTCTATTGTCTAATTAAAGTTGCATGTAATTAATCAAAGAGTATATTTAACTCATGTGTAGGCTGTAATCAAATAAAGATATAGTACCTGCTAAGACTCACAAAAGGCGGAGATAAATAAATCGAACCAGTTTGCGCATGGCAATTGAGAGAACAAAAGGATAACGTTTTGCAAACAGGGCAGGCGTTGTAACGTAAGCAAATTCTGAAGAAAATAAAACTGCGACAGTGTGCAAATTGTCAAGCTCTGCTTTTAAGAACAATAGCTTGTTAATCCCTAGTTGGAATATCACTAATATAAACCATAACATTTAAACTCTCATGAAACCTTTTCATCTATCCCTAACGATTATACTGCTTATAAGGGTTAATCGACAGGAGACTATAATTTTCTTCTTCTGCTTCTTCTTTAACGAATTGCCCTCCTGTTTGTAGGACTTACACCCCCAAGGACTTACAAGCGAATGTCTTGTGCCAGTAACCTGTCGAGGAGCAAGGAAACTCTGGATCAGAGCACGTCCAGGATGGGTGATTAACCCAATGTCTGGTATGGTGGTGAAGAAGAAGGAAATGGAAGCTTTTTGAGTTTTATTTTATTTATGGACACGTGATCCTTAGCGTCCCATTCTACCTATACTGGGCCCGAAAGAACGCTAATTTTGCTTGAGGTTCTTTTACGTGCCTTAAATTTACGACACGAGACCACCAGCTTTACTTCCCTTCCGAAGGAAGCCATGTTAAGGATTTACGCCCGAAAAAAAACCCATCGCCCTCCCTTGAACCCGCGACCTCGGGAACTAGAGGCTAGCATGGTAACCACTACACCACAGAGGACAATAGTGATGAAAGGGATGATAGGAATATTAGCGATTCAAATTACTCAACCCAGCATTCACCTAGTGACCGAGGAAAACCACGAAATAACCTTCGGTGAGTTACTCGCCCCCGGGGGTTTGAACCCAGGACCTGCCGAATGAGGACCACGGACGCTACCGCCTGAGCCATCCCGCTTGGTAAATTCTAAACTTAAGGTTTTGAAATTTCACCTTACAGATTTTAATATTTTAAGTGGTCTATTTATTTGTTTAAATAAACGATTGCATCATAATCATTCCTGTAAAGGGTTATCTCGATTAACATGAAGTAGACAGAAAGAATACATTTTGTAAGAATAGTTTTGTAGAACGGATAAAAGCAAATCTATATTCACATGACATTCTCTGCCCAGTCTTTCACAAATTGTTATCAAAAAGGGTTATTTTTCTATCTACTTCTTGTTGATCGAGATAAGCGTTTACAGAAACTGTTTCATTACAGTTTTTATTTAGATACAAAATGGATATAGGAGTCTGAAGCCATAGACAAATCTTAATAAAGCGGGTTGCCGAATGTTGGCTTTGAAATTCAACTATTTGCAAGACCTCGAGAAAAACTAAGCATGGCGACTAGGCGTTTAAAATATTAAAATGATTTGCAAATGCAAAACAACGAATAGCCTGGAAAGGTTAATGCCACAAACAATCGTATTTTAAATAAACCGTATCTTAACAAAAATCGTGTATATTAATTTTTTGTCTCTCTCCCCTTGCGGTTTAGAAGTTAGACAAAGGTATACTGAGCAAGGAAAACCAATGTACAGAAAATTGCAGGGCAGAAAGGCTCCATATAAACAAAAATAAGCATTTTGAGGTTAGGAGCAAGGAGTCGCAGAAGCTGCTTTACTGCACTACATGCGTCAACATTAAATCCGTCATGTGATTGTGAAACCTGTTTATGCTTGCCATAATTTGCAGTAGTAGTCACAGTCACTAGGTGTGTCTGATGTGGTGTACTGGATGGTACGGTAATACCGTGTTGTTTAGTACTAGTCGACCACGATATGAGTGCGTGCGGTGGGTAGAGGAACTAAACATTTACCGAACAAGTGGGCGGGGCTTCGGAAGGACAATCAGGTAAAGAAAACCTCCACAGTTCTGAGTTGCATTTATTAGCTTACTGGAGCCTTTAGAATGTAGTACATTGTGCAACTGTACATTCCCTTATCGCCTTGCCCCTCACTCATCTCTGATCCCTATCCTTGATGTTACATACGTGACTTTCCCTAACCTCTGTCGTTTATTAGTGGGTATACAAACTAATCTTACTAAAACTTATTTTTTAATTACTCCATTTTAATATAAATAAAACCTTTGCAGAAATAGCAGCACTACACATTTCGTTACAGATACAAGGAAACAGCGATAGTCAAATGCTTAAGAACTGGACGCCATATACTGGCCTTAAAATTCCATACGCCTTCCATGCAATCACAAGAAACAACTGAATGCTGACAGGACTTTAAAAGAATGACCAAGTAATTAACAATTCGAGCCATTAATAACCGATACATCCAAAATGGCTGATGCCACAAAAAAACTTTATTTGACATAAATTGTATGTTTTAAACAGACCTGTAGTTTCTCTATAGTACGTTTTCGTCCATCGCATGACGCTTAGTGGTTATACAAAATTATACAATATTCCTTCCAAATGAAGCGGATTACAGAAGCTTTTTGCAGAAAATTCAAGATGCACATTTTTTTTGTCATGAGAATATATTTAATATATGGTATTTCAATCAAAATCGTTACAGCCACATTTTAGAAAATAAAAAAATTCGAAAAATCTTCCTTCTAAAGGGCAGTTTGGGGTAGAGGGACTCTCTCTTGAAAATCTTTGTGTCGCATCTTTGGAAGGTATTGAACCTAAATACCAAGTTTCGTGTTTAATCGAATTTGAGTTATGCTGTTCACAGACACACAAACGGACATCCTTCTAAAAATACATTTTTTTTGCATTCAGGAGCCTCAAAACATGTATTTCCGGTGAAATCTCGGTATCGATTTTTGGATGGAATGCAATACTTTCTCTACCTATTATGTACGTGGTAGAGAAAGTAAAACCACTGGCGCCCCCCAGCGCACTCATATCGTGATCGACTAGTACAGTACTAATCACTGTCTTACGTGAAGCCTATTGGATGGTACGATGATACCGTCTGTTCAATATAGTTAGTTTTTCACTATATACCAGTACTTATTAGTTGAGATAGTACGTACACACTTGTCATGTGAGTTACATTTCATTTTGACGTTTTCATAACGTCATATTACAATTATGTTCAGGCAGCGCTCGTATTATTATATTGCATCTGTGACCCCATGATCCGAACTTCAAACTGTTGAAGTTGTTAGCATCTTTACGTTATTTGCACCACGCTTTGGGCGTCAATTTGAAGAAGTTAATTTTATGGTGGTATTGTATTTCGATTGTTGGGGGGCCGCACGTGTGGTAAAAAGTTTCCGGTAGCCTTCGCCCAAAATGTACTTTCCGGTGGTCTTTGCCCCAAAGAAATGTTTAAAAATATTAACTTTGTAATTTGACAGTTTCTTTAAATATAATATATTTATGTTTGCCTCGGCTGCGTCAGTATTATTGTTAGAGACATGGAAGTCTTTGCAGGGAGGTGGTGCGGCTGAAGAAAGTAGGCTTATACAGATTTTAAGTTTTTCTTCACTCCTTTTTATTAGTTCTTGACACGATTTAAAACACACTTCCCTGATATAGAGAAAGCGGGAGAGCTGTGAAATTCTTTTGTTAATTTCTTGCACTTTTTAACACGTAAACTTATTTTTTTCTCACACGAATACGTATTAATCTCTCGAGGACGCATCTCGCATCTGGCTACAATCACTGTTTGCAGGCAACTGAACTCTGTATTTAAAAATTTTGCTATATTTCAGTTTCTGATTGACTAATCATAGTCCTTCATTTAACTAAAGCTTTTTCTGGTTGTTGATTGGCTATTTTTATAAACTGTCTCAAAATTACATTATCACAAGTAGTATTGTTAAACTCTCAAACTCACTATTGCCTTAGGGTTACCTCATTGTTAGCAACCTTTAACTTATTATTCTCACAGCTCCTACATTATTAAATTACGTAATATATTCACATAACATTATTGAACATGTTTACAATAATATAAGCATATGCAAAGACTGTTACATATATTTTACAAATTATTACATACACATATTGTTTCAAGGCGGGCTGTTATTGAATTTACACTGAGCACTGTCTAGAAGCAATACATCTGATTCTGAGCACTGTTAGGAGGCAAATGAATTGATTTCAACCGTCCAACTTGTAAATTTCTGTATTTCATGTCTCAGATTCACTATTTTTACTCCAATAAAATACCTGCATTTAACTAAAGCTTTTTCTGTTTGTTGATTGGCTACTTTTATAAACTGTCACTAAAATTACATTAATGGTTCCAAGAATCACAAGTAACATTTAAACTCTCAAACTAATTATTGCCTCAAGGTTACCTCATTGTTACCTCATTGTTGCAACTTTTAACTTATTACTCTCACAGCTCCTACATTATTAAATTACGTAATATATTCACATAACATTATTGACAATAATATAAGCATATGCAATGACTGTTACATACATTTTACAAATTATTACATACACATATTGCTTCAAGGCGGGCTGTTATTGAATTTACATATTATATAATTTGACTGACATCATTTAAGCGTTAAAAATACTGCCTCAAAACACACAATTTACTTAAAATAAGCGTTTTTGTTGCATAAGCCGTTTCTAAGATATCCGTTATTAAAGTTTAGAATTGTTCAGTACTTATTCTTTTAAAGTCCTATCGATTTTCAGTTACTCGCGATTACACATGGAAAGCGTATGGAATTTTAAGGCCAGCATATAGCGCCCAGTTCTTAAACATTTGACTATCGCTGTTCTCTTTGTATCTGTAATGAAATGTAGCTGTTTTGCAAAGGTTTATTTGGATTAAATGTAGTAGATAGAACAATAAGCTTTAGTAAGAATAGTTTGTTCACCCACTAATAAAGATAGTGGTATAAAAACAGAATTCTACTTTCTCTGATTTGTATAGCAAGTAGGGGAAGTACTGCATTCCACCCAAAAATTCCAAATCGTGATTTCATCGGAAATACATGCTTTGTAGCCCTGAAGCCAAATAAAGCCATTTTTGGTAAAATTAGTGTGTGCCTACGTGTCTATCTGTCTGTGTGTCTGTGAACAGCATAACTAAACAAACAAAAGACGAATCAACACCAAATTTGGTATTTATGTTCAATGTCTTCCCAAGATGCGACACAAAGATTTTCAACAAAATCCAACAATCTCAAACTACCATTTACATAGAAAAGTTTTCGAAATTTTTGATTTCCAAAAAAAAGGCTCTAACGATTGTGATTAAAATACCATATATGAAAGATATTTACATCACAAGTATAATATATATCTTAAATTTTCTGGGAATAGTCTAGGAATTCCTCTTCATTTCGGAGGAATTTTGTATAATTTTGCATAACTTGTAAACGTTAAACCATAGACGGAAATGTACCATACAAAAAAATGTAGATCTGTTTAAAACACGCAGTTTACTTAAAATAATTTTTTTGTGTTTCTGAGATATCCGCTATTAAAGGTTCGAATTGCTCGATACTTATTATTTTAGTCCCATCGATTTTCAGTTGTTTTTCGGGATTGCTTGGAAACAGTAAGGACTTTTAAGGCCAGCATATAGCGTTCGGTTCTTAAACATTTGACTATCGCTGTCCTCTTTGTATTTATAACGAAACGTATAACGTAGCTATTATTGCAAAGCTTTATTTGGATTAAATGTAGTAGACAGAAAAATAAGAGTTAGTAAGAATAGTTTGTAAACTCACTAATAAAGATAGAGGATAGAGAAAGTCATGTGAATGTATCACATAAGATTTAGGGGACTTCAAAACACATAATGAGCATTATATCGAATATTTGGGTGTAATGCAATATTTCCTCTAGCTCCTATAAGTAGTTCTAGAGAAAGTAATAAATGACTGTGGCTGGGGAATGTCGTGTGAATTTAATTCTTCAACTTTTTCACTTTGTCATTAACATTCTGAGTGTGTACTGATTATTGATTATTATGATTACATAGCCAAGATAATAACAGAAGTTACTTTCGGCTTGGAACAGCGTGTAAATTAGGACAGAAAAAGCAAATGAACATCGGAAGTATAATAACCGTGTTGTGAAAAACGCTTCCCTTGTTTAAAGAAAGGTAATCAGAAACCAGAAACCACAAGCCATGTAACTGCGGGATGTTCCTGTTTAGCTTTTTCTCTTTACCTCAGTAACCATTGTAATGTAACAAAAATACTGCATAAACAAGTTGTTAAGTGACATCGATCATAATGCGACTCCACAAACTGGAACTAGTGGTTACAAAGAGGTGCAATGAATTCAAGTAACAAGTAAGACCACTAAATTGCACCTGATTTCCACCAAAAATCAATTATGATTCGGTTTCAAACGCGGTTGTAAATTATATTGTACAATCCTAGCGTTACAAACAGTTTGTTACTGTATTAAATGATGTGATACAGGTATTCCAAGCTACCGTTGCTTATAGGGAGAAGATGAAGCAATATTGTGACATTCTTGTGCAAGAAGATGCAAAAACCTCTGTACATTATTAAATATAGTACAATTAAGATCTATATGTATAAGTAATTACATGTCATTTTGATAATAAGCTACTTTGCAGCCCGTAACACCTACTCACTTCTCCCCCAAGGAATAGGGTTACCAACTCAAAATTCTCAAATGCAGGACATTATTTGGAAAAAAGCAGGACATTTCTTTAAAAAAACCTGACAGTTTTCGGGCATATATTCTGGACGAACGGCTGGAATTTGTGTTCTGCAACTGTATGGCGTCAATATTGTCTGCCCAACATAACAAAAATATGGAGATTGCCATAATACACAATCCTTGAGAAGCGGAAGGGAGGCAATCAAGTTGGCAGTGTCTTCCACTCTCCACAATGCCTGTTTTTAATGTTCATTCTCTCTGAGTTTGTGGTGAAAATTTGAACAGGATTATTTACAAACTACAGTAGTGGAACCTTTTTAATGCACAGAAGTGTAAGAAAATCGAAGTCGAGTAAGAGGCATTGGGAATAAATGCAGGCGATTACACTGCGTGCTCTTAGGCATTTAAATGGTCACGTGTTGAAGCTTTAAAGGACTTTGAGAACAAAGGCTATGATAAGTAATTGAGGCTAAAGGTTCAAAGTATTTTTTTAAAAATTAAATCTAATTTTTGAATTCTTTGAAAACTTTGACCCCGTTTTAGCTATTGATGTCCTTAAGTCAAGCCAGAAGAGATTGGCATGTTGGGATCTACTGGCGGACCATCTACTTGCAAAATACATGGACAATTTCACAGCTAAAATGCGCGAGCTAGATTCAAATTTATTCATCTAGTCAGAACCAATGTGTCTTTTTATCTTACTTTATCTACAACGTATAGCAAGCATTGGAAGTATTGTACTCCATCCAAAATCTCGATGTCGAGATTTCACCGGAAATATATGTTTTGAGGCCCCCTGAATCTAAAAAGAAAAACATTTTAGAAAGAGATTCGTATGTGCGTGTGTGTGTCGACTCTCTCTCTCTCTCTCTCTCTCTCTCACTCTCTCTGTGTTTGTGTGTGTGTCTGTAAAGAGCATAACTCAAAAACTAAAGTCGTATAAATGCCAAACTTGGTATTTGAGTTTAGTTTCTTCCAAGGTTGTGACATAGGATTTTCAATAAAATCCCCCACCCCAACTAACCTTTATATGGACCATTTTTCGAAAAATTTTATTTTCTAAAAGGTTTCTCTAATTATTTTGATTAAACTACCACAATTGATTTCAAATAATTTCTTCGTGGCATAAGCCATTTCTGAGATATTCATTATTAAAGGTTAGAATTACCAATACCAGTCATTCTTTTAAAGTTCCGTGATTTTCGGTTGATTCTCCCGATTGCATCGAAGCAGCATAAAATTTTAAGGCCAACATACAGCGCCTAGTTCTTAAACATTTGACTGTCGCTGTTCCCTTTGTAACTATAACGAAATGTGTAATGTAGCTATTTTTACAAAGGTTTATTTGGATTAAATGTAGTAGATAGAATAAGCTTTAGTAAAAATAGTTTGTGTACTCACTAATAAAGATCGAGGGTATAGAAAGTCATGTGAATGTATTACATCAGATTTTTTCTTTCTCTACTACGTATAGTAAGTAGGGGAAGTACCTATTGTATTCCACTCAAAAATTCGATACCGAGATTTCACCGGAAATACGTGTTTTGAGACCCTCTGAATCCAAAAACATAATTTTTGGAAAGAGAATAGTGCTGCACCTAGCAACCAGCTATTAAAATATATGTCGATGCTTAAAGGCTACTGTATTTCTATATTGCCCTTAAATTACAAAACAAGGGGAACATAGTACGCCTTAAGCGATAGTCAAATATTTTTAGAACTGGTCGCTATGTGTAAAATGTAATTCTCTTTGCATGTCAAAAGATCGTTTCTGCAAATGTTTATCTCGATTAATATGAAATAGATGGAGAATAAGAGTTTGTAAAAATAGTTTGTACAAGAGTAGAGAAAGTCATGTGAGTGTAACACATCAGATTTTTTTCTTGACCTGGTAATGCAAAGAGAATGGAATACTGCACATAGCAACCAGCGCTTAAAATATTTGACTATCGCTTAAAGCCTACCATATTCCCCTTGCATCTACAAGAAAATTAGCAATAAGATTAACATCTCGATATCTCGATTAACATGAAGCTTATGGAGAATAAGCGTTTGTAAAAATAGTTTGTTCAAGAGTAGAGAAAGTCATGTGAGTGTAACACATCAGATTTTTTTTCTTTCTTTTTGTCACCTTTACCTTGTATCTTAAATACGCATTATATCAATGACCCGTGCGCTATAGTGATTTGACACTAATAAAAATACGTTTTCTGAGTATCTATACTCCTACAACTTTATGAATCCTGTTGCAGGCAAGAGTTATTAGGTGATAGTAATGGATTCAGAAATAGGGTAGAGAGAAGGGAACACAAACTGCAGTGAAAGCAATGTTATCGAGGGAACACGCGATATGATGGACAATAATAAAGGCCAAAAGCGAAGTCTGGGGTTAGGGCACGTGTTCCACAGATACACAGTTCCGTTTTCTTGCCCCATGTCGCATGTTTCCCACCACAACTTCCCACGCGTCCTCTCTGAGAAACAGCCGAAGTCTGCGTCATGCCCGACCATGTGCTTGTCTAGGTGGGTATGACTTATCTCTCACGAACAGTTCCAATATGAATCAAAACGATATTACGATAAAGCTCTCAGGATATGTTATGTAATTAATGCTCTCAGATGTTAGAGAAATCCATATAAAAGACTTACTACGAAAACAACAATACTATTTCCAGGTCTTTTACTTCTTAAGGCGACACATCTGTGAAAATTGACCAAAAACTGACAAAAATCCCTAATTTTTTTCTTAAAAAATAAAATAGACCTTGTGCTTCAATAATATCCAGATTGTTTTGGTTTAGCGCCACTAGAAAATCGTCATGTGATGATTTGAATAACCCTACACACGTGTCATGGCTGCCACGCCCACTGTGTAGTACACGTCATGATAAATCTAATATTATTTGTGACATTACTAATATTGTATTCAAATTTATCGCTGTTTTGAGATGTAGCGAAGTTTGTGTGTGTTGGCTATCTTGTGACGGGAAACTGACTATGACAATACGATATATCGCGCGTTTTATTCCAATACTTGGCATTATTTTTGTTTATGAGTAAGTTTGAAGCTTTTGTGTTTTTCTCGTGTGAATAAAGTTTATTATATACATAAAACTAAATTTGTAGTTTATATATTTTGTAGTTAAGATAACAAAGTGTATTTATAAAATACACCCTCGATTTTCTGCGTATAGTGTATTTACGTTATGTTACTTGGAGGGCTAGGCTTTCATTTAATTGTAATATAATTATATTGTAGCATCTATAGGATAAAAGATAACGGAAATAAAGGTAAAAGAGCATCCAAGAGACCAAGAGTAAAATACCAACTTATGGAGCTGGTGAATTTCAGCTGAATAACAGATCAGAAGGTTGACAAAATATTTTGATACTTTCTGTTTCCACGTTTTCTACATTTCCCCAACTTCAAAATATCCCACACGATGCAATTTTCCAATCTGCATGAAATTTAAACACAGTTGTAAGAGTAACTGCAGATTAAGTGCGCCCATTTATATTTGTTGTATTTTTATTTTTACTGAACAATGTTTAATTCTTATTTTTAAAAAATTAGAAAAGTAGGAATTGTTAAAGGCTGTTACTCTTTCCTTTATTAGTACGCGGATGACAAGAAGTTCACATGGATACAAGTCATTAATAGATTAAAATGAGAGCAAAAACTTATGTTCAATGTATAAATTTTTAAAATTACTCCGTATGTGACGTTTTAAAATTGTTTCCAATTGAAATATAAAGAATTAATTGTGCATAAAATATTAGAGCTAAAAAGCTGAAATTTCGTATTTTTTCATTCTTGATTATATCAAGTAAATTGTATCACTTTCAAACAAATCCAAAACTTTAGATTTTTACTCTTTACAAATGTGTCACCTTAAAAGAGATGTTTAAGTGATTAGGAATAACCATAGGTGAAAAACGTTAAACATTTCCAAAATTCCTAAATATGGATTTTAGTATTATTAATGACTATAAAACTCTACTGAAGCTCTATGCAGCTTTTATAGCTGTACAAACTTTTAAATATGCCATGTATGATTTAAGTCTATAGTAAGTCTAGCTTCCTAAAAAAATCTTGTATTAAAGTGAACAAATTATTTAAGAGAGTCCTCAGAAATCTTCAAATACAAAACTAGCTTCAGAGGAGCGAAAAAGGACAAATAAGGGCTTGTAAATGCTAAATGCTTTTTAGACAGCAAAAAGACAGACAAAATGTTTTTCTTTTACTATTTTCACATTTTACAGATTAGCACCCTCTTTGTTCTTGTAAGCCAATGCCTTGAGTCAGTAGCCTGCCGAGGAACTCAAACCCGGCGGAGAGCTATGGATTTTTTCGGGCGTAAAAATCCTTAGCATGGCTTCCTTCGGAAGGGAAGTAAAGCCGGTGGTCACGTGTCGTAGATTTACGGCACGTAAAAGAATCTCAAGGCTGATAAAGAGGCCTCTGAGCAAAATTACCGGTCTTTCACGCCCGATATAGAATGGGACGCTAAGGACCATAGTAGTTAAACAGAGTCCATAAATAAAAATCAATTTTATTTAATTGTTGAGGAGCAAGCAAACTCTGGATCATAGCACGGGTGATCAGCCGAATGCCCGTATGGCGGTAAAGAAGAAGGAAACTGAGGCAGTATTTTTAACACTTTAAATGATTTCAGTCAAATTATGCAATATGTATATTCAATAACAGCCCGCCTTGAAGCAATATGTGTATGTAATAATTTGTAAAATGTATGTAACAGCCATTGCATATGCTTATATTATTGTAAACATGTTCAATAATGTTATGTGAATGTATTATGTAATTTAATAATGTAGGAGCTGTGAGAATAATAAGTTAAAAGTTGCTAACAATGAGGTAACCTTGAGGCAATGAGTTTGAGAGTTTAACAATACTACTTGTGATTCTTGGAAGCAATAATGTAGTTTTAGTGACAGTTTATAAAATAGCCAATCAACAACCAGAAAAAGCTTTAGTTAATTGAAGGTATTCTATTTGGGTAGGATTACAAATTTAGAGTTCAGTTGCCTGCAAACAGTGTTCCTAACCGGACGCGAGACACATCCTTGAGAGATTTAATACGTATTCATGTGAGACGAAAAATAGTTTACGTGTTAAAAAATGCAAGTAATTCATAAAAGAATCTCACAGCTCTCTATATCAGTAAAATGTTATTTAAATCGAATCAAGCATTAATAAAAGGAGTGAAGTAAAATTATAATCTGTGTAAGCCTACCTTCTTCAGTCGCACCAAAACCCTGCTAAGAGAAACGTGTCTCTAACAAATACTGACGCAGCCGAGGCAAACATAAATAAATAATATTTAAAGAAACAGATAAATTACAAAGTTAATATATTTTTTTTTAAACTTGGGGCAAAGGCCACCTAAAAGTACATTTGGGGCGAGGTCTACCGGAAATTGTTTACTATACGTGCGGTTGCAACTACTACAAGTTCGGCTCCCCAACAGTTGAAATACGATACAGCTCCTTCAATACAACCTACTTCAAATTGGCGCACAAAGCGTGGTAAAAATAACGCAACAAACCATATTCTCAAATTGGCGCCCAAAACGTGGGGCTAATTCAGCTTTCTCAAAATGAAATTCGTAGTCATGAAAGGGATGATAGGAAAATTCGCGGCTCAATGTTATTTTAGCGTTATAATTTTTAAACTATCTTTTCTCGGGTTTTTATTAATTGGCAACAAATTTTCATTTTCAAATTTTTCCACATGATGCACTTTTCGGTATAAATCAATGAAATTTTGTATACCTCCTTATAGATAACAGGATAAAAAAATCTGATGTGTTGCATTCACATGACTTCCTCTACCCTCCATCGCTTATTAGTCGGTATACCTTACACATTTCGTTATAGATACAAAGGGAATAGCGATAGTCAAATGTTTTAAAACGGGACGCTATACGCTGGCCTTAAAATTCTATACTCGTTCCATAGCATCGCGAGAAGCAGCTCAAAATCGACAGGACTTTGAAAGAATGACAAGTATTGAACAATTCGAATCATTAATAACGGATATCTCCGAAATGGTTTATGCCACAAAAAATTACTGGAAATAAATCGTGTGTTTTAAAGAGATTGCATTTTTTGTGTGACACGTTTTCATCTATCGCTTAACATTTATGAGTTATGCAAGATTATATAAATTCCTTCCGAATGAAGAGCACTTCACAGGCTATTCTCAGAAAATTCAAGATATACATTTGATTTGTGACTTAAATATCTTTTATGTATGGTATTTTAACCATATTTTTATTTTTCAGAAAATAAAAAAAATAGAATTTAAAGGGTAGTTTGGAGTGGAGAATTTTCTTAAAAATCTTTTTGTCGCATCTTTGGAAGATACTAAATAAAAATGAGAACTTTGGTATTTATCCGACTTTTCGCTTTTGTTATGTGTTCTCAGGCAGACACGGTATCGAATATTTGCGTGAAATGCTTTTTAAGAATAATTTATGGAGACGTGCGAATAGAAGGTCATTTGAAAAAATAAATCAATAAATGAATAACAAAATTGAATATATTATCCCGGTACGTTGGTTACTACACCGGGACATAGATTAAAACTTTACTTTTATTCTCACAAACACATTTACATTTTAGATTACATCATTTTTTTCAGATAAAATAACTAAAAACTACACAATGTCTACAAAATAATAATATAATAATAAATAAAGGAAAGAAAGAAAAATATAAATTATTAGAACAGAGAAAAGGCGTAAAAAATACCCAAAAATTACATTTCTAAATTTTATATTTATCTACACTTGCTGGAAACTAGCAAACTTAGCAACTGCTAACCAGCTACTATCTACTCCTGTTAACTATATTCACTGGAAACTAGCGAAAAGTTACTGGTAGCCAACACAAAACCTTCTACTAAACTACTAATCATTTTAATAAGTTTATTTTTATTTATATTTTATTTAAAATTTTCCTTAATTATTTTTTATAAAGATAAAGTTATCTATTTATAACATTCCATTGTTCTCACATAATTAATTGAATATTCAATATTTTATTTAATTCATTAATATCTATATGCATTTGTGTTTATTTGTTTATTTATTTGTCTTACAACATTTAATTTAATCTCCATATTAATTTTCTATTATCTCCGCTTTCATTTATTTTATATATCAACTTTTAAATTTTGTCACTATATATTAAACCTTTACCTCTTTTAACCAAACACTAAACCTTCTTTCTTCTATCACTACCCCACAACATCTCACTTCCCTCACATCCTCCATTTTATTCTAACACCAACTCCAGCTCCAACCTCCATAAACTCAAAATTTCCCTCCTATTAATAACAATAATAAATTCACATTTCCATACATCTAGCATCACCATAACTTCACTCACTATCCCTCCCAAACCAATGGCAAACTGCTCCCCCAAAGATGGCGAAACTGCTTGCTACTCTTCTAATATTGGCAAACCTGCACTCCAACACCACTATCTGAATTTAACACAGCAGATATTTTTTCTACACCTTCACCCAATTTCACAGGTGCTTTGCCTTAACAAAATGGATGATAAATGAGCTCCTGCTATGCACCCCTTCCTATTCTACTTCCTTGCTACGTTGAAGTTGTATATGTTTCAAATTATTAGCACCACGCGTTGGGCGCCAATTTGAAGTAGGTGTTGTATTGTTCCACTGTTGGGGAGCCAAAACTTGAAGTAGTTGCAACCACGTACGATACTAAGTTTCCGGTGGCCTTCACCCCCACGTTTAAAAAATCAACTTTGTATTTTAATGTTTATTTAAATATTATGCCTCGGCTGCGTCAGTAGTAATTTGTAGAAACACGTATCTGTTAGCAGAGCTGGAACAGCTAAAGAATGAATATAATGGTATTTAATTGCGTATAATTAATCCTTCACACGATTAAACAACACTTCACAGATATATCCAAATGTAGAGTTATGAGATTTTTGTTAATTGTACTTTCTAACACGTAAACTTTATATTATTCACGCCGTAATGACTTATTTATGTCTCACTTGAATACGTACCGAGCGAACTGCTCGGGAACGTTGCCTTCTAGCATCTGACGTCTACCGCTTAAAATTGTAAATTTCTCTATTTCAAGTCTCTGATTGGCTAATCCTACTCCAATAGAATACTTATATTTAACTTTCAGCATTTCTAGTTTTTGATTGGCTATTTATAAGCTGTTTTAAATATTACGTTATTGTTCCAAGAATTATTAGTAGCATCATTAAACTTTCTAATTCATTATTGCCTCAAGGTTTCCTCATTGTTATCTCAACCATTGTTAGCAACTTTCGGCTTCTATTCTCACAGCTTCTACATTGTTAAATTACGTGATACATTCACATAAACTTATTAAACATGTACATAATAATATAAACATAATACAATGACTGTTAAATACGTGTTATATATTATATTATACACATATTGCTTTAAGGCGGGCTGTTATTTTTTATATTATATAATTAGACTGAAATCATTTAAGTGTTTAAAATATTGTCTCAACGTAAAACGTATCAAATTCTAACTGAAATTCTTGTAATATTCGAAATAATTAATGACCTTTTTATGTCGCCCTTCTGTATCTTTGGGAGGGTGTGGGGGCTACTAAATTTGTTTTCTTGTACAACATAAATGAACAGATTGGCTGCATAACACTATTAGCTTGTATCCCTTCTGCTTGTATTTTGATACGTACATTATGGAAATTTTGTTGGTGTCTATACATCTCAGTTACGAGAGGGGGAATACAAAGCTGCATAATGACATGGCTCTTATCTGTCTCCACATCTTTCCATTTTCCCTCTCCAGAAGGGAGTCTGCTGCCTCTCTAACCAACAGCTGTCACACGGAACCTGCCTGCCTGCTAGCAAATTTAGAAACAGGCAAATACAAGTCTCCGACCTGTCCGCACATTTGTTCACTAAACCCGCAGGTAAGGCAAGGAAGGAATGGTTCGTGTAAACAAGCGATCGGCAGTTGTCATCGAGACAGGAATCCTATGGTTCCACAGGAACTCGCAATTCCGCTTGCGTTATTGCGTTAATTACAGAAACTCTTCATTATCTCTCTCTCCCCATCTCTCCAGCTCCTCCCTCTTCACTCTCCAAAGTATGCCATGGTGCTTTTACTGTGGTGTTAATTAAAACATAACTGTTAATTCTTTAAAATTTCTTGTTTTGTTATGCGTTCGTATTTATTAGTGAAGCAAATGGAAAACAGCAACAAAAAACTCTTAATATGTTACATTCACGAGATTTTCTCTACCCTTCATCGTTTATTAGGACGTATACAAATTATTCTTACGAAATCATATGTTTCTACCTACTTCATTTTAATCGAGATAAATCTTTGCATAAATAGCTAACTTTCACATTTCGTTATAAATACAGAGCAGAGCGATGATAAAATGTTGAAGAACTGGACGCTATATGTTAGCCCTAAAATTCTATTTATCTTAGTTCTATTTATGCCCCGCCTTCAGCTACATTGGTCTTATCGGCGGCTTTTCCTTTGGAACCTATTCTCTTCTCGTTGGATTTCTTGCACTTTTTGGATTTTAATCATTACATCACACAGACATTCTCACTCTCATTCATACTTCCAGACTCTGGGGAGGATAAGGGATAATCTTGGCTAGAGAAAAAATTCCACCCCAGCCGGGAATCAAACCCGAGACTCCTCAGACAGCAGGCAGGTGCTCTACCGACTGAGCTACCAGGCCAGTCAATCCCATTTTGTTTTCTAATCGAGAGAAACAACAGAAAATCTAAGGACTTTATAAGAATGACAAAGTACTGAACAATGCGAACCGTAAACAACGGATATCTCGGAAATGGCTGATGCCACAAAAAAGGTATTTAAAATAAATTGAGTATTTTAAAGGGATCTACATTCCTTGTAGAGTACTTTTTGTTTAACGCTCGAAGTTTACCAGTTATACAATATTATATAAAATGTCTTCCGAATGAAGAAGACCTCACAAGCTATTCTCAGAAAATTCAAGATATGCGTTTTATTTGTCATGTAAATATCCATGGATGGTCCAACCATTCATTGCGCTCTTCCTACACAGTCATTCACAACTGTCGTTGTTATTTACATTGGTGTAAAAACAATTGCAAATTGCTTTATACAACTGTTTAGTTTTTTATGAGGAGTGAGAAAACAACATAAAAACGGTAGGTTCCGGTTTAAAAAAATTAAATTGACCCTAAAATGATCATCCCAACGTTTCCAAATAAAACACGACTAATGGTATTTATTTTCCCTCATAATATCAAGTTAATTTTATTAAACATTTCATTCTACAATGCTTAGTTTTGGAGATATTTTGTCCATCCTGTATATTATATATATTTTGTTTTATACAGTATTATACAATTGAGGCAGTGTTTTTAACACTTAAATGATTTCAGTCTAATTATATAGTATATATATTCAATAACAGCCCGGCTTAAATCAATATGTGTATGTAACAATATATAAAAAGTGTATATTACAGTCATTATATATGTTTATATTATTGTATACATGTGTGATAATGTTATGTGAATGTATTATGTAATTCAATAATGCAGTAGCTATGAGAATAATAGGTTAAAAGTTGATAACAATGAGGTAACCTTGAGGCAATAATGAATTTGAAAGTTTAACAATACTACTTGTAATTCTTGGAAGCAATAATGTAATTTTTGTGACAGTTTATAAAATAGCCAATCATCAACCAGAAAAAGCTTTAGTTAAATGAAGATATTCTATTGGACTAGGATTAGCCAACCAGAGATTTGAAATACAGAGATTTACAAATTTAGACGCTAGAAATCAAGTCAGTTGCTTGTAGACAGCGCTCATATCCTGACGTGTTGGTCGTAGACAGTATTCCTAACCGGACGCGAGTTGTGTCCTAGAGAAATTTAATACGTATTCGTGTGAGATTAAAATAGTTTACGTGCTAAAAAGTGGCAGTAATTTATAAAAGAATATCACAGCTCTCTATATCAGTGAGTTTTATTTAAATCGTGTCAAGAAATAATAAAAAGGAGTGAAGTAAAACTTATAATCTGTGTAATCTTCAGCCGCACCACGCCTTGCAAAGAAATCCATGTCTAACAATAATGCTGACGCAGCCGAGGCAAACATAAATATATAATATTTAAAGAAACAGTCAAATTACAAAGTTTATATTTTTAAATTTGGAGCGAAGACTACCGGAAACTTTTTTCCATACATGCGGTTTCAACTACTTCAAGTTCGGCTCCCCAACAGTTGAAATACAATACAACTCCTACTTCAAATTGGCTTTCCATATGTGAAGCAACAACCTACTTCAAATTGCTCCCAAAGCGTGAGGCAAATAAGGTGAAGACAACCACCTACTTCACAATAAAATGGAAACATGTTAGAATGAATGTTCAAAGAATGTTATATTCTAGATTGCCTAAGGTTGTATTGAAATATCAACCAAAAGGAAGGATAGATGTCGGCCGACCCAGGAAGACGTGGAAGGAACAACTTTGAGAAGGAACCTGCATTGTGCCTGTGCTGTGAAGTAGAGATGAAGATTCGTTAATAATGGTTAATAAATCCGGACCTTGATTATGGTTAGAAAATAATATTTTTAGGAAAGTAAACTTAAGATTCTGTAATGATATTAAAACATCGGGCAGCTAATAAGGCGCTGTAAACCATCAAAGCGTTAAATCTAGAATTGGCCGTAACTGATGTGCATCAACCTCAACACTGCTGCGTTGCACCTAACATGTTCTGTTTTACTTGCCTGAAAATAAATAGTGCATGTCAGAGGGTTGGCAGCGTTATTGACATGATAATTGAATGCAATATTTCACTAGCAACTTGTGGTTCCTTTCCCATCGCTGTTAGCTTGAGTTAACTAAAGCAGATTGTGCCTGTCGTCGCTTAGGGCATCCATGCTTGCTTTTTCGCAGAAGTGACGTCGCTCTTATTGTTATTACTAAAACCCGCGGCTCTGTTGACGTTATTGCGTTCTCATTTCCTCTTTCTTTCCCTCTCCCACTTCCTCCTCCTTCCTGTAATTCAAAGGGGATATACTACACACACACACACACACACATATATATATATATATATATATATATATATATATATATATATATTGAAACGTGTTTTTCTAACCCAAGAGGAAGTGGATTGAATGTAGGAATAATGGCAGATTTGTAGCTGAAAATATATTACATAATTAATTAATAAGCCGAATTCGTTTCATTTATTTAACTTGCATTCAATAACATATATAATATAGAAACCCTTATTCTTTAACAATTCTTTATATTTTTAACGTCTTCAACACATTAAATTAAATTACAATAATTACGTACTTGTTTCCTGCTCTCACATTTACCGATATCTTTGAAATCTAAACCCCAATTAATCTACAGTTCGGACGATCAACCTTTCCCCGGTGAGTAATTACAAAAGAGAATTTTGAATGTTAAGCCAAAAAAAGAATTTACAAATACCGTCAGGAATGACTTCTGTCTAAACGCTGTCCTGCTGTTTTCCTCGTTACCTCTCTTGCCGTCGAAGAAAGATTGATCAGCCTTGTGGACTGCACGTTGAGGAGAGCTGCAACTAATCCGGCGCCTGCGCAGTCGACGATCACCATCGCCTGACGTACTACGCAACTCAAATTAACTGCGCTCTTGTTATCGTCTTCTTGACAAACCACTACCATAGTCGTTTCACTTCTGTTCCTGTAAATGTCAATCTTCCTTTAGTGGAACCCGTCATCGCCTAGAGTAGGTTTCTCCAGGAGGGTCAATTTGGCACTATATATAAATTAATGTTCAAGAATTGTGCATAATAATATAATTCGCCAATAAAGATGTTAGAATATTTAGCAGCCAAGAAATGTAAAAAGCAGATTGTAGCTTAGATAAGTAAGGAACCGGCGAGCTAGCTAGTTCCAGGTAAAAGATAATTCTAGGTAGAGTTCACCTTTCACAAAGCTAATGAGCAAGGAACTTGAAGCAATAAGGAGAAATAGAAAGAGACAGAGATATTGAATCTGCTTCTGGGAAGCGTCACTAGGGCGCGTATGCGAAAAGCTTTGGAGCAGAATATTTTCATACATAAGGTAACGCGGTCTGAGGACCAATTAGAAATGTCGTTACCTTTTGAGGCGCAAAGGTGAGCGTCATTAGGCTTAGGTATAAAAGGGGAAAGAGAGCCCCAGATTTTCACTCTCTTATAGAATCTCGTTGATAACAGTGATACTCTCTGGACGACAAATACAGGTGTGTGTGCATTGGGGTGGGAAGCGTGTGCAGTTAGATTAGGCTCCTAATTATTATTATTATTATTATTATTATTATTATTATTATTATTATTATTATTGTGGTGGGAATTGTTACAATAGGTAAAGCTAGCCGCCCATAAGTAAATGCAGTGTATTTTAATTCGCCTCACGTACGAAAATCCTGAGACCGTGAAATTAGTTAAGATAGGTAATTGATTAGCAATGGCGAAAACATCAGCCAACGAGCAGCAATAGCCGAGGACAAGAACACTGCAGCAGAGGGCATCAACCACAAAAACAACGTTTTCCTGCTACAAATTATGTACAAGCTTTCCCGCTACATAATCAACTGTTGTAATTTTCTAGCATGGTGACTGCTACAGCATTTTGGTTTTTCAGAATTGTATTACCTACTCTAATAACGAAATTGAAGCAGCTGTAGGGAAATCTATAGACCCATATACTCGTTTAATTATGTAAAAAGCAAAAGCTCTTATTTATAACGAAACGATTTTAAGAAAATTAAAAGTACACAACAAAGAGAGCTGTGAAATTTTAGGAGACAATGGCGGTACTTGGGATTTTCTTAAGATTCTGAGAAAGGAACAACACTTCAAAGAAGTTAGTTTAGAGAAAAAGGTAAAAGCTTTATAAAGAAAAAGTATGCGATATGAATATCTGTCGACAATGATGTTCTTTACCTTTCAACCTGCGGACACGCGTCACTTCCAATACGTTATCTAGACTGAGGTTTTCCTTGACTGAAGAATCTTAAAACGAAAAAGCTCTACCCTCTACCCTCTATCGTTTATTAGTGTGTATACAAATATGCTTGTGAAAGTTTATTTTTCTATCTACTTAATTTTAATCGAGAAAAGGTTTCCAGAAATAGCTCCATTACACACTTTGTGGCAGTATTTTATCATTTAAATGATTTCAGTCTAATTATATAATATATAAATTCAATAACAGCCCGCCTTAAAGCAATATGTGTATGTAACAATATATAAAAAGTGTATATTACAGTCATTATATATGTTTATATTATTGTATACATGTGTAATAATCTTATACGAATGTATTATGTAATTTAATAAATTAGGAACTGTGAGAAATAGGTAAAGAGCTGGTAACAATGAGGTAACCTTGAGGCAATAATGAATTAGAAAGTTTAAATGCTGCTTATGATTCTTGGAGCAACAATAGTGTAATTTTTGTGACAGTTCATAAAATAGCTAATCAACAACGAGAAAAATCTTTAGTTAAATGAAGGTATACTACTGGAGTAGGATTAGCCAATCAGAAACTGAAATATAGCAAAATTTACAAATGCAGAAGTCAGTTGCTTGTAGACAGTGTTCTTAACTGAACGCGAGATGCGTCCTCGAGAAATTTAATACGTATTCAGTGTGAGACAAAAATAGTTTACCTGTTAAAAGAGCAAGTAATTAATGAAAAAAAAATCTCACAGCTCTCTCTCTCTCTATCAGTGAAGTGTTATTTAAATCGTGTCAAGCATTAATAAAAGGAGTGAAGTAAAATTATAATCTCTGTGAGCCTAAATTCTTCAGTCGCACCACAACCCTGCTAAGAGAAACGTGTCTCTAACAATAATACTGACGCAGCCGAGGCAAACATAAATATATAATATTTAAAGAAACAGTCACAATTACAAAGATAATATTTTTTAAAAAAACACTTGGGGCAAAGGCCAACGGAAGGTACATTTGGGGCGAAGGCTTCCGGAAACTTTTTTCCATACGTGCGGTTGCAACTACTTCAAGTGTTCGGCTCCCAAATCGTGGGGCAAATAACAATAGAACAAACCATCTTCTCAACTTCAATAAAGATAAAAAGGGATAGCGATAGTCAAGTGTTAAAAAATCTTATGCGTTACACTGGCATGACTTTCTCCACTCTTATACAAACTATGTTTACAAACGCTTATTCTCCATCTGCTTCATGATAATCGAGATATTGAAATGTTAATCTTATTGCTAATTTTCTTGTAGATGCAAGGGGAACACGGTAGGTTTTAAGCGATAGTCAAAGCTTTTAAGCGCTGGTTGCTATGTGGAGCATTCCATTCTCTTTGCATGTTCAAGACATAAAAAAAGAATAACAATTCCTAGAAAAGGTATAAGTATTTGAAAATTCTAACAAATAACAAGGAATATATCAGAAATGGTTCACTCGTAAAAAAAAAAAAAATACATATTGCATAAATTCTATATTTTAACGAGCTCTACATTTTTATGAAGAAAAATTTTGTTATCTCTTACAATTTACCAGTTTTGCAAAAGACATTCGAAAGAAGAGAACTTTGGGGGACATTCCCAGAAAATTCAAGATATACATTTTATTTGTCATAAAAATATCTTAAATATATGATGTTTTAATCAAAATTATTACAGCCAGTTTTTATAAGATCAAATTTTCGGAAAATGTTCCAACAAAAGAGAACGTTTTCAAGAATATCCCCCACCGCAAGCTACCCTTTACATGGAACATTTTTCGAAATGTTTTATTTTCTAAAAAAGTACTAACAACTTTCGTTAAAATATCATATATTAAAGATATTTATGTGCTAAATAAAATGTCCATCTTGAATTTTCTGGGAATAGCCTGTGAAGTTCTGTTCATTCGGATGGAGTTTTGTATAATCTTGTATAACTGGTAAACGTTAAGTTATTGACGAAAACGTACTATACAAGAATATAGAGCTGCTTAAAACACACAATTTATTTCAAATAATCTTTTTGTGGCATAAGCCATTCTGAGATATTATGATTTGAATTTTACATTACTTGGTCAATCTTTTAAAGTCCCGTCAACATTCAGTTATTCCTCTGGGTAGTTTAGGGTGAGTGATTTTCTTGAAAATCTTCTTATCGCATCTTTAAATGCTGCTAAACTTAAATACCAAGTTTGATTATTTATCCAACATTTCGATTTTGAGTTATACTGATCACAGTCACAGACACAATCAGCATTCAGTTATTTCTCGAGATTGAGGTAGTATTTTTAACACTTAAATGATTTCAGTCTAAGTATGGAATATATAAATTCTATAACAGCCCGCCTTAAAGCAATATATGTATGTTACAATATATAACAAGTTTATATTCCGGTGATTGTATATGTTTATATTATTGTATACATGTTCAATAAAGTTATGTGAATGTATTAAGAAATTTAATAATGTAGGAGCTGTGAGAATAATAGATTAAAGTTGCTAGCAATGAGGTAACAATGAGGTAACCTTGAGGCAAAAATCAGTAAGAAAGTATAATAATGCTACTAGCCATTCTTGGAGCAACAATAATGTAACTTTTAAACACAACACAACTGTGCCTTCACCAAGAAGACTTCGACCACGCCACCGATGATGTCCACCGCAGTAGTGGACGAAACATCTGGATCCAATTACTCCAGCAGACCACGGCAAATCAGCCCGGAAGACTCTTTTAGAATTACGAACACCGGACGTGAAAGCCTACGCTTACTAATGTAACTTTTGTTACAATTTATAAAATGGCCAATCAACAACCAGAAAAAAGCTTAAGTTACATAAAAGTATTCTATTGGACTAGGATTAGCCTATCAGAGACTTGAAAAACAGAAATTTGCAAATTTAGGCGATAGAAATCAAGTCAGTTGCTTGTAGACAGCGCTCATAATTGGACGCGTTGGTTGTAAACATTGTTTCTAACCAGACGCGAGATGTGTCCTCGAGAAATTTAATACGTATTAGTGTGAGACAAAAATAGTTTACGTGTTAAAAAGTGCAAGTAATTAACAAAAGAATCTCACAGCTCTCTATATCAGTGAAGGTTTATTTAAATTGTGTCAAGGATTAATAATTGGAGTGAAGAAAAACTTAAAATCTGCGTAAGCCTACATTCTTCAGTCGCACCACCTCCCTACCAAGGCATTTATGTCTCTAAAAATAAATACTGAGGCAGCCACGGCAAACATAAATATATAATATTTAAACAAACAATCAAATTACAAAGTTAATATTTTAAACATTTGGGGCGAAGGCTACCGGAAACTTTTTATCATACGTACGGTTGCAACTACTGCAAGTTCGGCTCCCCAACAGTCGAAATATAATACACATTCTTCAAACTGGCTTTCCATACGTAGCAGCAACAAACCTACTTCAAGATGTCATGAAAAAGGGGTATGGAATTTTAGGACCTGCTTTTAAACATTTGTCTCGTTTCGGTTTCCTGTACCCACCTTCTATAATCTTACATCGAAATTGTAATAAACTATTTCTGCAAACGTTTGTCTCGATTAAAGAAGTGGTGTGTTACATTCACATGAATCTATCTCTTTTGCTTGTTAGTGGGTATACAAATTATGCTTACTAAAGTTTATTTTCCTGTCTACTTCATTTTAATCGAGATCAATTTTACGGAAGTAGTTCTATTACACATTTCGTTATGGATACAAAGGAAAAGCGTTAGTTTTAGATCTGGACGCTATACGCTGGTCTTAAAATTCCATTCTGTTTCCATGCAATTGCGAGAAAAAAGTGAAAATCGACAGAACTTTAAAAGAATGGCCAAGCATTGAAGAATTCTAACCATTAATAAGGATATCTCTTCAGTTGCTGACGCCACAAAAAGGTTATTTGAACATAATTTGTGTATTTTAAAGAGATCTACATTTTTTGTACACAACGTTTTCGTCTATCGCTTAACGTTTACCAGTTATACATGATTACACTTCTAAGGCTATTCCCAGAAAATTCAAAATATACATTTTATTTATCATGTAAATATTTTTAATATATGATATTTTAATCCAAGTCTTTAGAGCCACATTTTAGAAAATCAAATATTTTGAAAAATGCTCTGGATAAAGAATATTTGGGTATGGGGGACTTTCTTGAAAATCTTTGTGTCGGAACTTTGGAAAATATTAGATTAAATACCAAATTTGGTTTTTATCCGAATTTTCGTTTTTGAGGTTTTTTGTTTCTTCAGGGTCCTCAAAACATATATTTCCGGTGAAATCTCATCACTTTTTGGGTGGTTTATAATACTTTCGCTACTTATACGTAGTATAAAAGCTTTTGGAAGAATTTCTTGTAGAAGCTATATGGAATATAATGGGTATAAAAATTCCAGTGCTGTTTGAAATTAGTACAGAACTAAGATTAGTTAATATGTTGAATTTCATAAAAATTTATCTTTTTTTTTTTGAAAATGTTTGCTAAATATCAAAACGTAGTCTCCATAATTTGGGAATGCACCAGAAATTTAGCGTTATGTGTCGGTATAGACTTATTTAAACCACAAAGCTGTTAAGTTTACGTGCTCGATTACGTTTTAAACTTGTGCGGAAGCATGAAGAGGCGGCAGTCGCTGCACCGTGCAACAATAGGAGGCTGGACAGGTCCAAACTGGCTATGTCGAGGACAAAGGCCACCAGCCCTATGCACCACAAAGAAGAAGAAGAAGATAAACAAGCCTTGTTGTTCCTCCCTAAGGCCACGTCGAGTCCTCGTGCACCTCCGCCTTAATTCGGGGTTCCCGTCCGTTCCGCTCAAGGAGGAGAGAGCTGAATTGGTTTGTTCTGCTCTTTGATTGTACTGTTCCCCGCGTTGCCAACCTAGCGTATTTGCTGCTGAGTCTAGCGGAACATCTGATTCATGTGTCACGTTGTAGCATGCGGATCAAGTCTCACAATTAACACATTTTTACTAACACTCTAGTAAATAGGGGAAGTGCTGTATTCCATCCAAAAGATTCGATATCGAGATTTCACCGGAAATACATGTTTTGGGGCCCTTGAATCCAAAACGCACTCTTAAGGATGAGACACAAATATTTTGAAGAAAATCCTCTACCCCAAACTACCCTTTACATGGAAGATTTATCAAAATGTTCGATTTTCTTAAAAATGGCTTTAACGTTTTTGTATAAATCACCATATATAAGCTTTTTTAATGACAAATAAAATATATATCTTGGATTTTCTAGGAGTGACCTGTGAAGTCCTCTTTATTTGAATAAAGTTTGTATAATTAATTAAGCGTAAGGAACAGGAAAACTCTACCCAATCTAAAAAAAGAAAAGAAAGATCTCTTTAAAGAACACAATTTATGTTAAATAGATTTTCTTGTGACATTAACCATTTCCGAGTAATTAGTTTGAATTTTCAAACACTTTGTATTTCTCTGAATGTTATCGCTATTACCTTTTTTTCCGAGATTTCATTTGGAAATATACGTTTTATGGCCCTCTAAAAATTTTAGAAAGAGCTCCGCGTCTATGTGTCTGTGAACAGCATAACTCAAAAACCAAAAGTCGGATAAACACCAAACTTGGTATTTAGGTTCAGTATCTTCCAGAGATGCGACACGAAGGTTTTCAAGAAAATCCCCCACCTCAGATTACCCTTTACATGGAACACTTTTCGAAAATTTTAATTTTCTCAAAAATTGCTCTAACGATTTTGATTAAAATATCATATGTTTAGGATATTTTCATGACAAATTGAAATGTATATCTCAAATTTTTGGGAATGTCTCCAAAAGTATTCTTCCTTGTGAACGACTTTTGCATAACTGGTAAACCATAAGAGATAGACAAAATTTTACTACACAAAAAATGTAGATCGCGTTAAAATACACAATTTATGTCATATACATTTTTTTGTTGAGTGAACCATTTTCGAGATCTTATTTGTTATGGATATACAATGAGAATGGAATGGGCTACATATCAACCAGCTCTTAAAATATTTGACTATCGCTTAAATACTACCATATTCCCCTTGCACCTACAAGAAAATTAGCAATAAGATTAACAGCTCGATTAACATGAAACATATGGAGAATAAGCGTTTGTAAAGATAGTTTGTAAAGAGTAGAGAAAGTCATATGAATGTAACACATCAGATTTTTTATGTCACTATAGTTTCTGTTGAAAACTTTCTTTTAAAGGATCTTCTATCCATACTGTGGAAATTAGTCATATGGTATACCTGTAAGCTATGTTCGTGACCCAAGTTTGACTTGCGTGAACATAAACTAATAGATGGAAAGAAAGCAAATATTTCCATGCGCTGTATTATCTTACGTTTGAAGTTCTGATTTTTTTCTGCTGGACTCTCAGATTCCGGAGTAGGTAAATGTAATGGCTGAGAGTGAGTCATCAAGCCAGACTATTCAGAAACGTAATTTAGTATGTCAGTTAAATCAGCTTCATTCACAACTCAGTTAACGCTGCATATTACATGAGTACCGCTATTCCTTCCCCCATTGTGTTACATGCTTTCATTTAGACACAAGAGTAAGAAAAGAATGTTATTTTTGAAAGATTAAATCTCAACCGTTTTATTTTTAATTATTCAAAAAAATTGTAATTTTTAGGAAGAAACTGTTTTTGGGGGAATTTTACTTGAATTGTTTTTTGTTGACTTTTGAAAGTAAATTTTGTGCTCATCCATTGTTTTCTTTTTTAAAAAAATTAATTATTTAAAAATGAGTTTTAAAATTTATGTAGTCCGTTATTTTAAATAATTGCATAACAATTTATTTTTATTTATAATTTTTTGGGGGTGAATATTTAGGAATTTTATTTATGCATATGTTAATATGTATTATCTTTCTTGGTTCTAATGTAAATTCCTTTGTATTTTATTTAAAACTTAGTTTTATTGCCTTTTTACACATTTGAGTTCGAGGAACTTTACTACGTTATCGGTATAGGTTAATATGTTAAAATGTTAGAATTTTTTATGTTTTTTTATTTAGGATTAAAAGTTTTTTTAAACGTTAATATAAGTGAAAAAGTTAATAGGGGAATTAAACCCTGTATTATGATTTCAAGACTCTATGGAATGTTGCATTCATTCACCAACAGAAAACGCAGTCAAGGTCTATCAAGAACTATCGACACTTTGGTGACACGTGTGAGGCAATAAAGTGAAGTCTGGACCCCTTTCATTCCTTATGTAGTATTAAGTTAAACGCAAAAACTTTAAATAATGCCAAACCTAACAATTTAAAAGTATATTGAATAAGTGTCGAAAGTTTATCTTGAAGTATTAGACACATTTCGATACCATATCGATATCGATATCGACGGTATCGAGGTCCCATCCCTAAAATTTAACATCGGTTGGCGAAACCGGCTCTTCAGAAATTAGAGAAAATATAGAATTGTCTTCAAAATATATCCACAGTATTCCTTAAGATACCATCCATTTCTTGGACCAAAGAAGCTCTGCAGTCTGGTGTATGGACCGAGATAGAGTATGCAGAAGGTACCTGTGTTCCCCTACACCAAGAATGTTTTACAATGCAAATGTTAAAACAGGTGTGTGACAGACTCTCTTTAATATTTTCACCCCTTGTATGTCCACTTCCTAAGGTGATGACCTTCGAACCAGACTTGTTTTTGAGTATCCTGTTTATAGTGCTATTGTAGCGGTACTGAACCTCAAGAAGTTTCCCACCAGACAGTCCTCTGCTTGTCCTTGGGTCACCCACCCCTCATGATAAGGATCACAAGGGTTGGACTACTGTCACTTGTCAAGTCTTCAAGGTTAAGCTGTGAGAGTCGGCAAGCCTTCTTCGACGGTCTTTACAAAGAAATCTATCCACTGAGGTTTTTCTGGTAATTTTCGATTTTAGATGAATAATTCATACTAGCATATATAAAGGGCTACCCCTAAGCCAAAAATAGAATTTTAAAATGCTTGTTTGTGTGTGTTTCACACACATGGCCAACCAATTATGAAAGCCGATATATAACTTACCTTTGGTCCCACCTCCAAAATAACCTACATGATACTTTAATTACTTTCTCCAGAGAGCAGATTCTAATAGGTTGTAAATTAAAAAAATCGCATGTATTGCACTCACATTACTTTCTCTACTCTTGTAAAAAACTATTTTTACAAACGCTTATTCTCCATCTACTTCTAGGGGTACCTTGCTAGCCTCTAGTTCCCAAGGTCGCGGGTTCAAACCCGGTGGAGGGCGATGGATTTTTTCGCGTGTAAAAATCCTTAGCATGGCTTCCTTCGGAAGGGAAGTAAAGCCGGTGGTCCCGTGTCGTGGATTTACGGCACGTAAAAAAGCCTCAAGGCTGATAAAGAGGCCTCTGAGCAAAATTATCGCTCTTACACGCCTAATATGGAATGGGACACTAGAACCATAGTAGTTAGAGCGTGGGTTGCAGACATTCCAAGTTGTTTATTACAGACCTGGATAACAGCCGGGCAAAATACTTGCGCGGTCTTAGTAGAAGAAGACTTGCATGGGCAACAGGATTCATTACAGGACACTGTGCCCTAAAGTTTAATCTATACAGAATGGGATTGTTTAACAACCCTATCTGTAGTAGATGTCTGGAAGGAGAAGAGACTGTTACTTATCTACTATGTGATTGCCCTGCTCTTGCGAATCAAAGAGCAAGTATTTTTGGCAATCACTTTCCATAGATAGATGAACTATCGAAAGCCTCAGTTAGTAGTTTGGTTAAGTTCATAACGAGCAACAGACTACTTAACTGATGAAAGGGGGGATGCGCAATAGATCTTAAGGTCGCAGTGCTTGGGCATAAAACCCACCCCTTTTCAAACTAGAACTAGAACTAGTTAAAGAGCGTCCATAAATAAAACTCAATTTAAATTTCCATCTACTTCATATTAATCGAGATAAACATTTGCAGAAACAGAAATCGTATTGATAAAATAAATGAGTCAAATGATATTAAAAAGCCTTCATTTACATCATGGTGGTAAAATATGTCGTCTGTTTGCCGAAGATGAGACCTTGAAGTCTCGAAACGATCGTCCATCTGTTACCACCATGATGTAAGTGAAGGCTTTTAATATCATTCGACTCATTTATTTTATCAACTGACTCTTCACTGTTAATATCGTCCTTTTTCAAACTTTGATATAAATCTTATTGCTAATTTTCTAGGTGCAAAGGGAATATGGGAGGCTTTAAGCGATACTCAAGTCTTTTAAGAGCTGGTTGCTATGTGGTGCATTTCATTGTCTTTGCATGTCCAGGGCATAAAAAAACGAATAACGAATTCCCGTTTGAGAAAAATTATAAGTATTGGAAAATTCAAACAAACAACAATGAATATCTCGGAAATAGTTAACTCTACAAAAAAATGTATATTAAATAAACTGTGTATTTTAACGAGATATACATTTCTTTGTGTAGTAAAATTTTGTCTATCTCTTACGGTTTACCAGTTATGCAAAAGTCATTCAGAATGAAGAGGACTTTTGGGAACGTTCCCAGAAAATTCAAGATACACACTTCATTTGCTATAAACATATCTTAAACGTGTGATATTTTAATCAGAATCGTTAAATTAATTTTTGAGAAAATAAAAAATTTCGAAAAATGTTCCATGTAAAGGGTAGTCTAGGGTGGGGATTATTCTCAAAATTTTCGAGTCACATCCATGGAAGACACTAAACTAAAAGACCAAATTTGGTATTACCCGACTTTTGATTTTTGAGTTATGCTGTTCACAGTCTAAATTGAAAGTAAATAATCCTCTTATATAATGAATCAATATTCATGAAATTAAGGACAAAAATAAGAAAAATAAAATTTCATATTTTGATAATAAATAACAAGACAATAAGAAATTAAACCTAATTCATCCCAACAATATTTAACAAAATTAAAGATAGAAACCAACCTGGCTCACGCCGGTTTAAACTCAGTTCGACAGACAGACACACAGATACACTGACACACAGACATGTTTCCAAAATGCTTTCAGGTTCAGGGTACCTCAAAACAATAATTTTTGGGTGGAATGCAATATTTCCCCTACTTACTATACGTAGTGAAGAAAGTAAACAGTCTGATGTGTTACATTCATATTACCTTCTCTATCATCTATGATCATTTATTAACGGGTATAAAACTATTCCTGCGAAAGCTTATTACTTTCTCTACTACGTATAGTAAGTAGGGGAAGTATTGTATTACACCCAAAAATTTGATACCGAGATTTCACCGTAAATATATATTTTTAGACCCCTAAATCCAAAAAAAAGACATTTTTGGAAGCTTGTCCGTGTATGTGTCTGTGAGTCTGTGAACAGCATAACTCAGAAATGAACACTCAGATAAGCACCAAACTTGGTATTCAGGTTTAGTATCTTCCAGAGATGCGATCCCAGATTACCCTTTACATGGAACATTTTTCGAAAATTTAAATTTTCTCAAAAATGGCTCTAACGATTTTGATTAAAACATCATATATTTAAGATATTTTCATGACATAAAATGTATATCTCGAATTTTCTGGGAATGTCTCCAAAAGTTATCTTCATTGTAAACGACTTTTGCATAACTGGTAAACTATAAGAGATAAACAAAATTTTACTAGACAAAAAATGTAGATCGCGTTAAAATACACAATTTATGTCATATACATTTTTGTTGTTGAGTGAACCATTTTTGAGATATTGCTTGTTATTCCCTTGAATTTTCCAATACTTATACGTTTTCTCAAATTCGTTATTAATTTTTTTATGTCCTGGACATGCAAAGAGAAAGGAATGCGCCACATAGCAACCAGCGCTTAAAAGATTTGACTATCGCTTATAACCTACCATATTCCCCTTGCATCTACAAGAAAATTAGCAATAAGATTGACATCTCGATATCTGGATTAACATGAAGCATATGGATAATAAGGGTATATAAAAATAGTTTCTACAAGAGTAGAGAAAGTCATGTGAGTGTAACACATCAGATTTTTTTAGAACTGGTCGCTATGTGTAAAATGTAATTCTCTTTGCATGTCAAAAGATCGTTTCCGCAAATGTTTATCTCGATTAATATGAAATAGATGGAGAATAAGAGTTTGTAAAAATAGTTTGTGCAAGAGTAGAGAAAGTCATGTCAGTGTAACATATCGGATTTTATAAAGGTCAAAATTTATCTTCTCCGCACTGCACTAATATTTCACATCTGCACACCCTGTGTTTAATCTACAGATCTGACTTGGCTTGTGGATCTCTAAGCGTCCACGGCTTAAAAGTTTTAATATAATGTTTCTGTTTTCTGATTGGCTAAATCTATTCCAGCAGAACACCGTTGGTTTGACTTTCATTGGCCTTTTGCACCCACGTGACTATTTACAAACTTTTCGACGTTGCATCAGTATTTTTCCATCGACTATTGATAACCTTCCTTAGCTTTCTAACTTATTACTCTGCCAAGGTTATAACTTATTGTTAACCACCCCCTGCTTTCCACTTTATGACATGTTTGCTACAAAAAGCGGCTTGCTTCTACCCTCACAGCTCATGCGTTTCTAAACTAAGAAATACATTTACATAATATTTATACAATAAATATACATAATACAACGGCTATACACTTTATAGCAATTACTGATCTCTCATAGGCGCGTTATTATTTTTATATTGTATAATTAAGTTTATAACAGAAAAGGGATAAAAAAATACTGCCTCAGAACCCCAGACCGAACGAAATATAAGAAACGTGAGAAATGGCGAAAAGTATGGAAACTCATACGGCACTCCTCAAAAACTAGCAAGAGCGACGGTGGTAAAGAATTTGATGGAAAATTAGCAAGTCATTTTTTAAAGTCTGGCGTAAAGTGTCGTAACATAGGCAACCCGAGAGCAAAATTAACAGAAGAGTCGCCGGAGAAACCCATAAGTCAGGACTTCGCCAACCTTAAGGTAGATGAAAGTGGCTTCGATAAATGAAGGTGGCGGGTCGACCAGAAAGAAATCAGTTTTAAAAATAAATACTAGTTCAGTTTAGCCGGTAGCATTATTAAGACTTTCAAGGCAGTGTCACCACCTGAAAAGAAAAACCTCAGCTCTATCAGATAATCATCCCCTGAACTAATTCACTAATCCCGCCATCCTCAAATCGAACCCGAGTCTTCTCGAAGTAGCAACAAATAGTACTACCGATACGACACACGTCAGCGCCAACTACCTTGAAAATCTTGAATCGCGTCTTTGGGAAGTGCTGAACACCAAGTCTTGTATTTAACTTTTCATTTTTGAGTTATGCAGTTCACACACAACGAAGGACACATACACACGCACGCGCGGGACTGTACTCTGATTTTTTTTTTGGATTCAGGGAGCCTCAAAACATGCATTCCTGGTGAAATATCGCTATT
This sequence comes from Deroplatys truncata, assembly GCA_030765065.1. Lineage (NCBI taxonomy): Eukaryota > Metazoa > Arthropoda > Insecta > Mantodea > Mantidae > Deroplatys > Deroplatys truncata. The sequence continues at coordinate 71,270,696 of CM060978.1, read as the reverse complement.
GAATTTTTGGGTGGAGCGCAATATCTTCTCTACCTACTATATAGAGGTTAAGAAAGTAAAAATATCTGATAGGTTGTATTTACATGCCTTTCCTTACCTGCTATGGTTTATTTTATATATGTAGCTACTACAAGCTATTTCTACGAAAGCTTAATTTTTTAACTACTTCATGTTAATCGAAATAAACCTTTACAGACATAGTTTCGTTGTAGGTACAAGGAGACAGAAAACAGAATCGATAGCCATATGTTGGCCTTGATATCCCATGCTCTTTCCATGACATCGCGAGAAACAACTGAATACCGGCAATACTTTAAAAACTGACAAAAGCGCTGAAAAACTGAAATCAGTAAAAACAGATACCTCGGTAATGACTAAGTTACAGAAACAGTTATTTAAAATAGTTTGCGTGTGTTTCAAAGCGAGCTACATTTTTTATGCAGAACCTCCTTTTCTACTTTCTCTACTACGTATAGTAAGTAGGGGAAGTATTGTATTCCACCCAAAAACTCGATACCAAGATTTCACCGGAAATATATGTTTTGAGACACCCTGAATCCAAAAAGAGCATTTTTGGAAACATGTCCGTGTGTGTCTGTGTGTGTCTGTCTGTGAACAGCATAACTCAGAAACGAATAGTCGGATAAACACCAAACTTGGTATTTAGGTTCAGTATCTTCCAAGGATGCGACACGAAAGTTTTCAAGAAAATCCCCCAACCCAGATTACCCTTTACATGGAATATTTTTCGAAAATTTTAATTTTCTCAAAAATGGCTCTAACGATTTTGATTAAAATATCATATGTTTAAGGTATTTTTATGACAAATAAAATGTATATCTTGAATTTCCTGGGAATGTCTCCAAAAGTATTCTTCATTGTAAACGACTTTTGCATAACTGTAAACCATAAGAGAGAGACAAAGTTTTACTACACAAAAAATGTAGATCGGGTTAAAATACACAATTTACGTCATATACTTTTTTTTTGTAGAGTGAACCATTTTCGAGATATTACTTGTTATTCTCTTAAATTTTTCAATACTTATTTTCTCAAATGGGAATTCGTTATTCATTTTTTTGTCTTGGATATGCAAAGAGTATTAATCTGTGGCAAAGGGAATAGTGCTGCACCTAGCAACCAGCTATTAAGAGATATGTATATGCTTAAAGGCTACTGTATTTTCAAATTGCCCTTGTAAATATATATTCCCCTTACATCTACAAGAAAATTAGCAATAAGATAGAGTCTGCAAATGTTTATCTCGATTAACATGAAGTAGACGGAGAATAAGCGTTTGTAAAAATAGTTTGTACAAGAGTAGAGAAAGTCATGTGAGTGTAACACATCAGATTTTTTCCATAGCGTTATACGAAATTATATAAAATTCCTCCCGAATGAACGAAAATTTCTAGACACACATTTTGTAATGTAAACATATTCAGTATATGGCATTTTAATCAAAACCGTTGCAAAATAAAGATTTTCAAAAAGGTTTTCATATAAGAAATGTGGGAATTTTCTTTTTAAATCTTCGTGTCGCAACTTTGAAAGATACTGAACTTGAATACGAAGTTTTCTATTTAACCGGAATTTCATTTTTGAGTTGTATTCACAGATACACACACGCATAAGGAACGTTTTTCCCTAACATTTTTTTTTTTTTGAGTTCAGGTGGCCTCAAAAGTATGTATTACCGATAAAATTTCGACATCTATTTTACGGATAGAATACATATTTTTTCTGCTTACCATAAGAGAGTAACAATCTAAATATTTGACCTATTATGGATTATATGAAAAATGTTACATAAAATTTCACAAGCATAATCTTTCTAACAGGTTTTGTTATTTACAAAATCTTGATAGGATGAATATTGTGACTTGGTTCAGTGTTTAACTATAATTTCTCTGCGTTCACACATTCACTTCACTAATGCAAACTAGATAAATTTTCCCTGTAGCTTCACGTTCTTTCGTGACGTAGCGCGCTGAGAATGCATATGACAAATCGAACAAAACTTTTCTATTCTCTTGCAGTATTAAAGCTTACTGCACGTTACATCAGTAGTCAGAAACTTGCTCGGAGAACAACACTCTTTTTCGCACCAGAAATGCACCCACTCGTTCACTTACTGAGTAACTCGCGAGAATACTCGCTTATATAGCAGCTGGTTAGAGTTCCAAAGCGTTGTACATGCAGAGATAAGGTAAACTTCCAGAATATTCTAATTTCTAGCTTCTAGTATTTACGTAGTGCGAGAACGCTACTTATCTCTGTTTATCTCTCAAACTGTTAGGCGCCGACTTCCCGAATCTAGTCGCTGCGTCACACTATTTAACGAGTTATATAAATTTTTCGCTGTAGTTATTATTGTTGTTATTAGTGTACGTAAACCTGTTTTCAGGAGAAACAGTATACCTACCTAGTTTGAATATAATAACACAGCCTACTCTATAATTGATTGACGTTTGTAATTAGTGTATATTAGCTATTTTTACTAAATACCTGCTGGATGTTTTAAGACAGCATATAATCTTTAAGTCAGAGGCATGAAATCAAAACCATTAGCCTGCAGCAGCTACCCATGCACCCGATGAATAAAAATCTATTTTCCTCTGGCAACTATATCGCAGGAAGTGAACACCGCCAAAGAGTACATATCGTAGCGTGAGAAATGAAGACATTCATTTGTTTAAAAGGTTCGCATAGGATAAACACGCATCCCGGTGGCGAAGCTCTTGGCGAACAAACACAATTTACGTGTGGGAACTTGAATTTAAATACAAACGACACCGGAATGTTCCGCTGGGTATTGTACTTGCATTAATGGAAACTTTACCCTTGCGTACCGCATATTTAAGTTCATTATATGTATATATATTTGGAAGAGTGTCGGTGTTAATATCAATTAGCGTTCTAAGAGGAAAAGGATCAGCATAGTAACCTGCATATACAGGATGTATCTTTATTGGTGTCATACACTTGGGGGACGTGTTTCTGACATCAAAAAAAGAAAAAAGTACATATGTACATGGGTCTGAAAATCAACCGTTTCATTGTTATAGGTCAAAGAAGATTATTCCATGAATGAACAGACAGATATGCACTACACGTATGGCCGTGCAGACCGCAATGCAGCACGAGCACGTGAACTTTATACAGAAAGGTAGCCTGACAGGCAGTTATCATGTGCAAGAACATTTGCACGAATTAACCAACGCTTGAGAGAGAATAGAGCATTTTAGAGGAGCACTAGGGGTGTTGGGAGACCAAGAGGCATTGAGCTTGAAGAACGAGTTCTTCGAGCTGTGGATGCAGACCCATCACAAAGCACAAGACGTAGGCTGTAAGGGAAAGAGTCATATGACTATCTGGAGAATTCTGCATGAAAACTTCTGTACCCGAATCACCTTCAACGTGTGCAAGGATTAAATAAGGCGGACTTTGAGCCAAGAAGACGTTTCTGTCAACGCATGTTACAGCAGTGCGTTGTGTTCATCAATTTCCTAGCCAAGTATCTTTTTCACGGATGAGGCTGGTTTTACTCGCGACGGCATCTTCAATTTTCATAACACTCATAACTGGGTATTTGAAAATCCTAATGAAGTACGACAGGACAACCTTCAACACAGCTTCTTTCTCAACTTTTGGGGTGGAATCATTCATGATCACCTTATTGGTCCCTACTTCCTCCCTCCGCGTCTGAATGGACAAACCTATCTCCAGTTTCTCAGAAATGAGTTGCATCACTTAACTGTGCCTCTGCACATCATTCAATGAATGTGTTTTTTACAAGATGGTGCTCCAGCTCATTTCAGTATGATAGTTCGTAAGTTTTTGAGTGATCGATTTACGCTAAGATTGGTCGAGGGGGACCTATTGCATGACCTGCTCGATTGCCTGGTTTGAATCCAATGGATTACTTCGTCTGGGGACATTTAAAGTCCTTAGTTTATGCGACTCCTGTACCTGGTGTTGACAACTCAACAGAGTACGCCAGAGCATGGAACACAGGCTTACTGCATGTATCGCAGCAAGAGGAAGCTATTGCGAGCAATTTTTGTAACTTTCGGTTTTGTGTTGTAACTCTGAAATAAATGATTTTCAGACCCACGTTCATATGAACTGTTTTTGCTGTTTTGATGTCAGGAACGCGTCCCCCATATGACACCAATAAAGATAAACGTGTATAATTATAAGCTGAAGGGAAATTATATTGATCTTTTTCGATCACTCTACCAGTAGGCAGAGGAACTATTGCATTCCAGCCAAAAATCCAATATAGAGATTTCACCGTAAATATACTAGGTGGCCCAACCGCGCCGTATTTCAAGTGTGTAGATATCCCTTTGTGTGTTAAACGAGTTGCAGAACTCAACGGATAAAGGGATGTCAACGGATACTCAAAATACTGAATTGGATGTGTAATACCACGACTCAAAGTTTCACGTTAATTCTAAAACAATACTAGAAATAAAAATAGACGGTAGTGGCGAGTGATCAACTATCTACAGATAATGAAAGCAAGTAGACTAGACGGTACCCTAATGCCATCTACCCGGCACGTATAGAAGCAGAGATACACTATGTGATCAAAAGTATCCGGACACCACACAAACATACGTTTTTCATCTTAGGTGCATTGTGCTTTCTGGTACTCATTATCCGCGACCTCAGTAGTCATTAGACATCGTGAAGCAGCAGAATGGGACTCTCCGTGGAACTCACGGACTTCGAACGTGGTCAGGTGATTGAGTGTCACTTGTGACAGAAGTCTGTACGCGAGATTTTCACACTCCTAAACATCCCTAGGTCCACTGTTTATGATGTGATAGTGAAGTGGAAACGTGAAGGGCCATGTACAGCACAAACGCGTACAGGCCGACCTCGTCTGTTGACTAACAGAGACCGCCGAAATTGGAAGAGGGTCGTAAAAGTAATAGGCAGACATTTATCCAGACCATCACACAGGACTTCCAAACTGCATCAGGATCCACTCCAAGTACTATGACAGTTTGGCGTGAGATGAGAAACCTTGGTTTATATGGTCGAGCGGCTGCTCATAAGCCACATATCACGAAGGATAATGCCAAACGACGCCTCGCTTGGTGTAAGGAGCGTCAACATTACACGATTGAACAGTGGCAAAACGTTGTGTGGCTTGACAAATTACGGTACACAATGTGGCGATCCGATGGCAGGGTGTGGATATGGCGAATACCCGGTGAACGTCATCTACCAGCGTGTGTAGTGCCAACAGTGAAATTCGGACGTGGTGGTGTAATGGTGTGGTCGTGTTTTTCCTGGAGAGGGCTTCCACCCCTTGTTGTTTTGCGTGGCACGATCACAGCGCAGACCTACATTGAAATTTTAAGCACCATCTTGCTTCCCACTGTTGAAGAGCAATTCGGGGATGGCGATTGTATCTTTCAACACGATCGAGCACCTGTTCATCCAGCACGGGCTGTGGCGGAGTGGTTACACGACAATAACATCCCTGCAATGGACCTGCCTGCACAGAGTCATGACTTGAATCCTTTGGGATGTTTTGGAACGCCGACTTCGTGCCAGGGCTCACCGACCTACATCGATACCTCTCCTCAGTTCCGCACTCCGCGAAGAATGGGCTGCCATTCCCCAAAAAACCTCCCAGCACCTGATTGAAAGTATGCTTGCGAGAGCGAACGCTTTCATCAAAGCTAAGGGTGGGCCAACACCATATTGACTTCCAGCATTACCGATGGAGGGCGCCACGAACTTGTACGCCATTTTCAGCCAGGTGTCCGGACACTTTTGATCGCGTAGTGTAGTTGCTATGCACTAAAGTTTGTGTGGACACGCCGAAGCTGCCAATTGCCCATCATAGAAGCAGAGGTACAGTTGCTATGCACTAAGGTCTTGTGGACATGTGGCGAAGGAAGTAAGAATGATACAGGGAATTTTGTGTAATTGGTAAGCCATAACATCACAAATTCTTACTGCACGAAAGATCATGTTGAATAGGTAAATACCTGTTAAATAACGTTTCTGTATCTTTAACTGCTTTCGTAATGCTCCTTAAATCTTTTAGGTATCCCAGATTAAACTGCGATACGGCATTTATAAGCAGGTTTTACGATTTTTCTTTTTTCCGAATGTGTTCATTAGTAACAAAAACTGTCTTGTGATATACCAACAGTTGTGTTTTATTTTTCCTATCACGCATGCAACCAAGTATACAGAACTATTGTTTAATTTGAGATTATTTCTAGCCAGACATATGGCTAGAACGTTCAACGTTCATAGAAAAAGCTGATGTGTTCCACTCACATGACTTTCTCTACTCTTGTACAAACGTTTTTTACAAAAGCTTTTCCATCTACTGCATGCTAATAAAGGTGCAAGGGGAATATGGTAGGCTTTAAGCGATAGACAAATCTATTAAGAGCTGGTTGCTATGTGGAGCATTACATCTCTTTGCATGTTCAGAACATAAAAAACGAATGCCGAGTTCCCATTTTAGAAAAAGTAAATATTGGAACATTCAAACAAATAACAAGGAATATCTCGAAAATGGTTCACTCCAAAAAAAAAGCATGTGGCATAAATTGTGTTTTAACGAGATCTACATTTTTTTGTGTAGAACAATTTTGTCTATTTCTTACGGTTTACCAGTTATTTGAAAGTCATTCAGAATGAAGAGGACATTTCATTTCATGTAGCATAAAAATATCTTAAACATATGATACTTTAATCAAAGTCGTTAGAGCCATTTTTTATAAAATAAAACTTTTAGAAAAATGTTTCATGTAAATAGTAGTCTGAGTTAAGGGGGATTTTCTTGAAAATTTTTGTGTCACATCCTTGGAAGATACTAAACTCAAATACCAAGTTTGGTGTTAATCTGACTTTTCGTTTTTGAGTTATGCTGTTCACAGACAGACAGACACACAGACATCTTGATTTTATTTATGGACGCTCTTTAACTGCTGTGGTCCTTAGCGTTCCATTCTATAGTGGGCGTGAAAGACCGGTAATTTTGCTCAGATGCCTCTTTATCAGGGTTGAGGCCCTTTTATGAGCCATAAATCCTCGACACGGGACCACCGGCTTTACTTCACTTCTGAAGGAAGCCATGCTAAGGATTTTTACGCCTGAAAAAAAAATCCATCAGCCTCCGCCAAGTTTGAACTTTCGACCTCGGGAACTAGAGGCTAGTATGCTAAACAGTACACCATAGAGACAGACACAGACACGGACATATTTTCAAAAATGCTTTATTTGGATTCAGGGCACCTCAAAGCATTTCCGATGAAACCTCGGTATCGAATTTTTGGGTGCAATGCAATACTTCTCCTACTTACTGTACGTAGTAGAGAAAGTAAAAGCTGTTATTTATATCAATACTACAATATACAAGGTGGACAATCCGCGCCGTATTTTACGTGTGCAAATATCCCTTCGTGTGTTAAAGGAATAGCAGAACTCCACGGGGCAATTCCAAGAAAAACAGGCCAATGAGGAACTGGCGTGATTAACCTTCTTCCTACCCCTTTTGCTTACCAAAGAAGACGCTGAACGGATCGCGCTAATTGATAGGCAGTTCCCAGTTTTATCCTAGTCCGTGATGATAGACAAGAACAGCTTAAACGACTGAAAAGATCTTAGAGTATACTCCACTTCAGTTACAGAGACTTTATTTTCGAGGGAATGTATTCAGATTTTAGATTGACAGAAAATTATGATACCTTTACTTTACCTATACTATGCGGCGATAGCTTTTTTCCTTTTCTTTTTGTCTTTACGCTGTTATTAGCTAACATTACAGACCATAGGTATTGTAGAGTTAAATCAAAATATTAATAAGTCGTAACAAAATCCATACAAACATGAGAAAATGCAATGTTTCACCGACATTTGCTTGCTTTCTATTATTATTATTATTATTATTATTATTATTATTATTATTATTATTATTATTATTATTAGCATCATCGTTGCTCAAACGGATCAAAAAGTACTTATGGGCATGTACTGATTGACAAATAAAAAAATTTAATTACTTGTAATCTAAACAGTGAATTTATTTCTTCAAAAATAAAGCCTCTGTAACTGAAGTGAAAAAATTGTTCGTTCTGTTTAAAGTGACTTAAAGTAAAGAGAGAGAAAAAGAAAATCTTTGAATTTTCTATGAAGTCCAATTCATTCTGAAGAATTTTGTATAATAAGCCATTACATTTACAAATTTTTACTGCACGAAAGAGCTCATTGAAGTAGGTAAATACGTATTAAATCTCCTTTCTGTAGTTTTAACTGCTTTCATAATACTCCTTATATATATATTTTAGTTATCCCAGATTGAACTATGATATGGCAATTGCGAGAGGAAAGTAGGAGTTCACACATAAAATTCTAGGAATTCGCATATCAGTATTCTTCCCAACCACAACTGTACACGAATTCACAGAAAGCCACAAGTAGGATCCAACGCCTGTCATCATAGGTTTTTGGTGTGGCACATGTGTGCTACGGCATAGTTAGGATACATAATAATTATAGTTTATATACACCTTTATACAAATTGATATAACACCTTTAACTATACCAAAGTGTTTAAATCTGAAACTCGCTCATTTTGTAAATTTTAAATCGCAATTTATATGTCTGCTTTTATCCAATCTAGATTAGGACGCAATTTACATGTTCCCGAGAGAGGGTGGTAAGTGTTGTCGCACTTTAAATGTCTTGATTTCATCTAATCTACATTAGGTCGCAATTTACGTCGAGAAAGGGTAGTAAATATCGCAGTTTACATGTCTGATTTTATCTAATCTAGATTAGGTCGCAATTTACATGTTTCCTGAGAAATAGTAGTAAGTTTTGTCGCACTTTAAATGTCTGATTTTATCTAATCTAGAATAGGTCGCAATTTATGTTCCCGAGAAAGGGTATTAAGTTTACATGTCTGATTTTATCTAATCTAGATTAGGTCGCAATTTACATGTTTCCTGAGAAATAGTAGTAAGTTTTGTCGCACTTTAAATGTCTGATTTTATCTAATCTAGAATAGGTCGCAATTTATGTTCCCGAGAAAGGGTATTAAGGGTTGTCGCAGTTTACATGTCTGATTTTATCTAATCTACATTAGGTCGCAATTTACGTCGAGAAAGGGTATTAAATATCGCAGTTTACATGTCTGATTTTATCTAATCTAGATTAGGTCGCAATTTACATGTTCCCCAAGAAAGGGTAGTAAGTGTTGTCGCACTTTAAATGTCTGATTTTATCTAATTTAGAATGGGTCACAATTTACATGTTCCCTGAGAAAGGGTAGTAAGTATTGTCGCAGTTCAAATGTCTGATTTTATCTAATTTAGAATGGGTCACAATTTACATGTTCCCCAAGAAAGGGTAGTAAGTGTTGTCGCACTTTAAATGTCTGATTTTATCTAATTTAGAATGGGTCACAATTTACATGTTCCCTGAGAAAGGGTAGTAAGTATTGTCGCAGTTCAAATGTCTGATTTTATCTAATCTACGAGAGAATAGGTCGCAATTTACAAACCTCGTCATAAACATTGCGTGGCTCAACCTGAAAGGGGTCAAGAGCCGTTTACGCAGCACAAATTCGTTTAGAGATGCTTGCTCCATGGCGAGGAAGGAGTGAAAGTTCTGGGTGCATGAACGACCTCATTAAACAAGGGTCACTGTCAGTCAAGGTGACAGCTGTAAGAGCGCAAATTACGCGCACTTAGGTACAACAAAAGTACAGAAGTTATTTTCAATTAACCGGTGTCAAAGTTCCACCAACTTTTACCATCGCGATTCTACATAAAAGACACTTTCAAACGAAACGAAGCTCTGTGAATATTAATGTTAAGTAAACTGCTAAATCTGGTGGCTAGAACTTATGAACAGCCAAGAACAAAGAGTTAGAAATCATTAAAATAATATAACAATACAAGATTTAATGGTTGTTAGACAACTAATACTGTATTATTTTCATGTCTGTATGCTATACGACTGCTTGCTTAGTTTCAAAATTACCAGGATTACCAACTTTAATCTAAAGTGCCTCTATCGTAAAATATTTCAAACTGAGCGAAACAATTCTAACAGAGTATTCTTATTCTCCGAATACCTAGCTATAGTAGGTAGAGGAAATATTGTAATCCACCCAAACATTCAATAAAGACATTTCAACGGAAATACAGTTTTGTGGCCTTCTGAATTTAAAAAAAGGGCCATGTGTCTGTGTATAGGTTTAGGCAGTATTTTAACACTTGAATAATTTCAATTAAATTATATAATTTGTAATTTCAATAACAGCGCGCCTTGAAGCAATATGTATGTAATAATTTTTAAATAAATGTATGTAACAGTCATTGCGTATTTTAAAATGTATGTAACAGTCATTGCGTATGTTTATTTTATTGTAAACATGTTCAATAATGTTATGTGAGTGTATTACATAATTTAATAATGTGAGAGCTGTGAGAAAAATAAGTTTAAAGTTGCTAACAATGAAGTAACAATGAGTTAACCTTGAGACAAGAATGAGTTTGAGAGTTTGAATGCTACTAGTCACGATTAGAGCAACGATAATGTAAATTTTGTGACAGTTTAAAAATAGCCAATCAACAGCCAGAAAAAACTTTAGTAAAATGCAGGTATTCTATTGGACTAGTATTAGCCAATCAGAGACTTGAAATACAGAAGCTTACGAGTTTAGGACGGTTGAAATATGTTCATTTGCTGGCAGACCTTGGTAGTGACCGGATGGAAGATGTGTTCTCTAAAGAAATATTACGTATTCCTGTGAAACGAAAATTATGTATACGCGATAACAAAGCACAGGTATTAAATAAAAGAATCTCACAGCTCTTGATATCAGTGTGGTGCTATTTAATTTGTGTCAAGGATTAATAAAAAGAAATGAATTTAAAACCTAAAATCTGTGTAAGCCTACATTCTTGTCGCACCGCACCCTGATTAAGAGAAACGTGCCTCTAAAGTAATACTGAAGCAGCCGAGGCAAAAACAAATATAAATACTATCTATAGAAGCAGTTTAATAAGAAATCTAATATAATATTGTTTAAACTTGAAGCGTAACAACAAAAATACATCTTCAAGTCAGCTTCTCATACGTAACAGCATATTACGTAACAAACAATCTTCAAATTAACGCCCAAAGCGTGGTGCAAACTTCAACAACAGTAACACTTCTTCAAATTGGCGTCCATACGTGGAGCTAAATAAATAATTTACGTAAACAATACCACTACTTCAAGGTACCAGTGAACAGCATAGCTCGGAGAAGCCAAGTAGACAAATACCAAATCTTGTAGGTATTGAAGCTCAGCATCTTCCAAGATTATATTAGATTAATGATGGGGGGGGGGGCTTGTTGGAGTTTTATCGACCTCCCACACGTCAGTCTAAAAGCCTTATTGTGCAAGCCCAATGGAAAGGATGCTTTCATTGTTTCCCAAAGTCTGTTTCCTGAACAAGCTGCAATATCTTGGTTCCAATGTTACCATCCTTTACTGGATCATTCCTGGTTATAGAAAGAGTGTTGCCGGGGTTCACCAATCGTCGTCAAGGCATTTGAAGTTCGTCAAGCTGTTAATGGCTCTGTAGCGGGTAATCGTTGGTCCTCTTGTTGATGCCCTCTGCTGCAGTGTTCTAGTGTCCGGCTACCTCTGCTCAGCGGCTGATGATTTCTCCATTCCTAATAAATTTGTGGCAGTAATTTGTATCACAATAATGTAAATGCCAGAGTGATTGTAGTGTAAATAAGCATTATTGTATGACATTGATTTGAGATGTTTGTTAATTATATGCATTGTTAGGAAATAAGTTTACACGGCCTCACTGAAACTGACAATAAGAGCGGGTAACAATGAGCGAGGGGGTGAGTTGTTTACCAATTATTAGAGACAAACAAATGACGTCAGATTGGCGCGCTTTTCTTAGAAATAGCGGGAATATTTTCCCTAGAGCATATGTTTTCGTAATTTTTGATTGGATATAAAAATAGACGCTAATGTTGGCGCGTTTTATTAACCAATAGTAGCTCTGTTATAATCTTTAGGCATATTAGGGTGTGGGAGTATAAAAAGCTAAAGCCAGAGGCAAGTATTGTCCAGTCCAACAGAAACATTTGTGCATTACACGTCGCTCAGTCCAGAAGAAGCATTCGCGTGTAATACGTCGATCAGTTCAACATAAGTATTCGTGAGTTATACGTCGCGTAGTTCAACGGAAGCATTCATAAAGTACACGTTACGCAATTCTACAGAATCTCTCGCGTTGTAAAGTTAGTTATGAATGTGAAATACGCGAATTAATAAAGTGCGGCAAATAAGTGATTATAACAACATTAGAAAACATAACAGTTTCAGTCTGGCGTGTATCAAGAGTCAATATGTGAAATTTATTAATTGTGACGGTAATAACAGTCTAAAAACAAATTCTTTTATAAGTGTTATCTTTCAGTAACAAGTCCTTTCCGTTTACACACCCTGTTTAAGAGATTCGGTCGGCTGAATAATAATAATAGCTAGCCGGAGGACAATGAACCCAAAATGCAAAATAGTGAAACAATAATAGGCGCTCAGAAATAGATAACACGACGAGTTACCGCGACAAATTGGCTCCCATACGTGGTGCATATAAACATAAAGCATCTTCCAACTACCAACAAATATCCCACTTCAAATTACCTACCTAACTAATTTGACTGATCTCAGGGTTTTCGTAGGTGAGGAAAAATAAAATACACTGCATTTCCTTTAAAATGTGGTTTATTATCAATAAAATACTTATGGGCGGCTAGATTTTCCCATCTGTAACAATTCTCACCATAATAGTAAATTAGGAGCCTAATCTAACTGCCCACGCTTCCCATCCATATGGACACACGTGCAGCCGTCGTCCAGAGGGTATCACTGTGTGTCGACGAGATTCTATAAGAGAGTGAAAATCTGGGCTTTCTTTCCCCTTTTATACCCAAACCTAGTGACGCTCACCTTCACGCCTTAAAATGTAACGTCATTTCCAATTGGTCCTCAGACCGCGTTACCTTATTATGTATAAAAATATTCTGCTCCAAAACTTTTCGCACAGTTTTGTGACGCGCCTGGAAGCAAATTCAACATCTCTGTCTCTTTCCTTTCCTTCTATTTCTGGTTACTGCTTCAAGTTCCGTGCTCGTTAGCTTGGTGAAAGGTGGAGGGCTCTACCTATAATTTCCTTTTACCTGGAATTAGCTAGCTCGCCCGTACCTTACTTATCTTGTACATTTCTTGGCTTCTAAATATTCTAACATCTTTCTTGCTGAATTATATTATTATGTAGAATTCTTGTTTGATTTTGATTAAATGTTTTAACGAGTGTATCCCCTTTCAGCTCGTTAAAACCGGGAGTTCTGTTTCACCAACGTGCGTCAACCTTTTGACAGAAGTTCTCGTCAACTTTTGAGGCTCCATTTTCTTGCCTTCAAATAATTGACGTCCGTCAATTCTATTTAAAGGTTATGTACGTACTCTTAACTCTTGAGAAACGACATCGCATTTACAATAACTGAACATGGATATTTTCGGTACTGAAATGTTGTTCAACGAATTTATTGAGGATGTGGGGCCAGAACCTGTTATAGGGATAGAAATAACCATAACTACGAAGTGAATGACGTAAAATTTGTGTCTCGTTACAGATTATCAAAACAAGAGTGTTGAAACGTGGGAGGATACTGAATCGAGATAGAATACAACAGAAATGGATTCACGCATTTACCGATTCAGTAGTTCTTGGTAATACTCAGATATTTATCCAGGGAGTCATTCTGCATTACTGGCGACTGCAACGGAGTTTTGAAATCCACAGAGTGCAGTGATACATAGAGAAAGAAACGGAAACAATCGCTTCCTTATGGCCACAGGGATTCAAGAATTTTATGCAGTGGAAAATGTTCCTGGCGTTGTAGACATCATTGACCTAACTCATGTGCCCATTTTGTCACCCAGTGGGCACAGTGCCGAAGTACGAGGGCGGATCGAAAACTAACGCACAATAATCTTTTTACAAAAAGGTTTAATAGTTAAAACAAAAAAAACAAAAACAAAAATTACAAATGAACTAACACTTTTTACCTACTTTTCGACAAGTAGACTAAGTTTCTCAACACATTTCTCCCATCGTGATACCAGTTTCAATATGCCTTGTTTGTAGAAGTCCGTTTCCTTGGAGTATAGTCATCTGCGGACTGCTGATTTCACTTCCGTATCTGTCGCAAAGCGTTGGCCGGCCAGGAATTTCTTCATGGGACCAAACAGATGAAAGTCCGACGGTGCAAGGTCCGGACTGTTTAGTGGATGCTGGAGGACCTCCTAACAAAATTTGGTGATTTTCTGACGAACAGCAGCAGCAACATGGGGGCGAGCATTGTTATGAAGAATTTTGACATCGTCATCATTCATGTTGTGGCGATTGCCACGAAGGGCACGACGCAACTTCACCAAAGTTTTCATGTAGGCTGCAGACAGTGGTCCCGTGTTCAGCAAAGTCCACCAATACAACACCATGCATATCTCAGAACACCGTCACAAGCAGTTTCCTAGCAGATTGAGTCACTTTGAATTCTTTATTCACTGGAACCAGCATGTTTCCACTCCCTACTTGCCTGCTTGGTTTCGGGCGTGTAGTGGTATGCCCGCGAATGTGGTTGTCTGTCAGGTTGTTAGGCACCCAGCGAGCACTAAGTTTACGAAATTTTAACGTGTCATGAAATATCGTACACTGCACCATAAGGCAGTATTTTTAACACTTAAATGGTTTCAGTCTAATTATATAATATAAAATATAATAACAACCCGCATTAAAGCAATATGTGTATAAATAATATAAAAAGTATGCAACAGTCATTGTATTATGTTTATATTATTGTGTACATGTATAATAATGTTATGTGAATGTATTAGGTAATTTAACAATGTAGGAGTTGTGATAATAAAGGCCGAATGTTGCTAACAATGAGGTAACAATGAGGTAACCTTGAGGCAATAATGAATTGGAAAGTTTAACAATGCTACTAGTAATTCTTGGAAACAATAATGTAATATTTAAAACAGCTTATAAATAGCCAATCAAATACTAGAAAAGCTGAAAGTTAAATAAAAGTATTCTATTGGAGTAAAATTAGCCAATCAGAGACTGAAATAGAAAAATTTACAAATTTAAGCGGTGAAACGCCAGTCGCTAGAAGGCAACGTACCTGATCAGTTCATTCGCTCGATACGTATCCAGTGTGAGACGAAAATTCATTACGGCGAGAATAAAATAAAGTTTACGTGTTTAAAAGTGCACTTATTAAAAAAATCTCACAGCTCCTTATATCAGTGAAGTGTTATTTAATCGTGTGAAGGATTAATAAAAGAGTGAAGTAAAAAATTATAATTTGTGTAAGCCTACATTCTTTAACCGCATCACCCCCTGCAAAGAGATACATGTTTCTACAAATTAATACTGACGCAGCCGAAGCAAACATAAATAGACATAATATTGAAAGAAACATTAAAATACAACGTTGATTTTTTAACGTTGGGGCGAAGGCCACCGGAAAATAAACTTGGGGCGAAGGCCACCGGAAACTTTGTGTCGTACATGGGGGTGAACACTCCAAGAAACAACATCAAGTTTGGCTCCCCAACAGTGGAACTACAATACATCTATCTTCAAGTTTGGCAACGAAAGCATGGTGCTAAGCTAATAACGTAAAATATAAAATCCTTCAACCGTAGGAAATGTTGAACTGTTGCGATAAGGTTCGCAGTTGCACACGCCGGTCGTTCAAAATTGCCACCTCAATGCCCCTGATATTCTGCGGGGTTGCAGCTGTTATCGGCCTCCGGGAGCGTGGCGAATCACTAAGATTCACACGGCCCTCTAGGAAGAATGCACACCATCTGGAGACATTGCTAAGGTTCATACAATCATCATACATGCCACGCATGTCCCTGTGAATATCACTCGGCTTATGCCCTTTGGCCCACAAATATTGAACCGCACCTCTCTGCTCTTCACACGTGGACGACAGCAATATGCGCGCCACCTTTGTTGCGTGGTTCACGCTTCTCTCGCTAGAGCTGCACATGAAACAAAAAATACCCTCTGTAATGAAAACTTAAAACTATATCTGTGTGAAACTGTAACATTCCAGCTGCAATACCAACACAGAAAAATAGTGTGTGTTACTTTTCGATCCGCCTTCATATATAGTATGTTCAGACGGTTTGCAGTGCAAGTTTACTAATTACCAATATGTACGCTGGTCAGGTTCTGTTCATGTCAGCTTATATTTGACAACAATTAGTTGAGAATGCTGTTCGAGACAGGGAGATGGCATTTTGTACTTGGCGTGGCGTAGTTTAAAGCATACGCGTTGCGCTTATGTTTTGTTTTCGAAGTCACAATCTCAGCCAATGAAGACAAACGTAGCAAACATTACTACTGCCAATCTTCACAAACGTATGTAAGGAATCGTCATAGTTAACGAACCGTCGATTTGATGTGATTGTCATTGACGATACGGCAAAAACTGACGAAGCGTTAATTTGACGTCTCTCAAACTAAATTTGCCGAAGGTTGGTGAAACCTGGGCTGTCTATTTCTTGCCAGGAGCGGGCAGTCAAAGAGGATATGCGAGGCAGTCTTCTCATCCTCTTTGCACATTCCACAGTGGGTTCATTCTTGTAGATGTTTCCTGAAATGACCATGTTCAAAAAGGTATGCAACCACTAACCTTCCTTATTCCTGTTCTATCCAATATCAGAAAATATGAGGAAAGAGTGTTGCAAGGATCTAAGTCAGTTTCCTGGCTTGTCCGTGTCCAGGATATGTTTGCCACCTGAGTTGGTGTGGTTCCATAATCCATGCTTTTATCGAGGTTTTGGCAGCACGTGTACTGATTTCAGCAACGGATTCAGGACCAACATATGGTATCTTGCCAGATGATCGGCTCTTTCATTTCCGTAGATGCCCTAATGCCCCGGCATCCACCGCATTTCAAGCCTGTTGCGAGATGATATAGCAGTCAAGGCATTTAAGCATTCACAAAGCTGGTCTGAATAGAGTGTTTTTAAAGCACTTGGACTGTCTGTGGGGATAAGAATTCGTATATCATAAACCTTCTCAAGTTTTGTTAGAGCACAGCTCAGGATAGCAAATACATGCCTGAAAAACTGCAATATTTCACAAGTCTTATGGCATTTTCCAAAAAATGCAACAATATTTAAGGGAATACTCCCACACCAATCTATCTTTTAATGAAAGCTGGACATTCTAAAAAATGCATCTAACGATTTTGATTAAAATACTATATGTTTAAGATATTTACATGACTAATAAAATGTATAGGTAGTACTCCCTGCGAAAGCCTGTGAATTTGACTTCATTCGGAATGAATTTTGTAAAGTACTGCATAATTGGTGAACAATAAGAGGTAGACAAAAACGTGTTACACAGAAAAATTAGATCTCCTTATAACCACAACCACATCGCAAATACATGTTCGTGGCATTAACAATTTTCGAGATACCTACTTGCTGTTATAGTTGATTTTTACTTTCTTTAATACGTGTAGTAGGTATGTAGGGGAACTATTGCATTCCACCCAAACATTCGATACCGAGATTTCATCGGACATACATGTTTTGAGGCCCCCTGAATTAAGAAAATTAAAAAAAGGTCGGTGTGTGTATGTGTGTGTGTGTGTGTGTGAATGTGTGTCTTTGTGCCTGTGAACAGCGTAACTCAAAAACGAAAAGTTGGCTAAATAGCAAACTTGATACTTGAATTTACTACCTTCCAAGGATATGACACGAAGATTTTCAAGAAAATCCCCCTACCACAGACTACCCTTTACATGGGACATTTTTTTGAAATTTTTGATTTTCCCAAATATGGCCCTTACGATTTAGATTAAACTATATTTAAGATATTTTTATGGTAAATGAAATGCATATCTTGAATTTTCTGGGAATGTCCCCAAAAGTCCTCTTCAATCTGAATGGCCTTTGCATAACTAGTAAACCGTAAGAGATAGACAAAAGCTTTCTACACAAAAAATGTAGATCTTGTTAAAACACACAATTTATGTTATACATATTTTTTTATGGAGCGAACCAATTCGAGATATTCCTTTTATTTGTTTGAATTTTACAATACTTATACTTTTCCTCAGATGGGAATTGCGGCGATCACCTCCTCATCCGTTGCTGTAGCTTACCTTGATGCTTCTCCCGTTGCTTCCAGAAGTTCTCAGCGTGTTGGTTCTTCAATTTATCCTCGGCTAGCTGCAGTAATTTTCCTTAAATTATATGGGAGCATGGACTTATCCTCGGTAAAGGAAAACGTAGATCTCGGGTGGTGATATAGGAAGACATAGACTTGCTTTGTTATGAAAAGATGACACTGCCGTTTCTTTTTATTTAATTAACACTCGTAGTATACAAAACTGGTATTGCCGCTGTAAAATACTGTCCACTGCTGTTAAACTATGGCGTGGATATGGCACGAAATATCTCCCTGACCACACATTACGAAAACTCTCGAGTAAAATGCAATACTAAGCTGACATGACGAATTTAACTTGATTCCCTTTTTGGCGCGATATCTCACACATCCTGCAGCATCTCTCCCTGACCACACATGACATAAACTGTCGAATAAAATGCAATACTAAGCTGACATGACAAATTTGACTTGATTCCCTTTTTGGCGCGATATCTCACACATCCTGCAGCATCTCTCCCTGACCACACATGACATAAACTGTCCCGAAATTTCCCCAAACAGATTCATTTATAGTCTCAGGCTTCTGAGGCTGCTTCCTTTCCTATTGGTCCATTTTTAGCGCGACTCGACGCGTCTAACTATTTCGAATAAACTTCCAGGGATTTCATTGGTCCAATTTTAATATAAATCGCGGCTTTTCCTACATTTACCGTTAAGGTTGTCTGTCTCACTCACTTGGTCACGGCGAATTATCAAATAATGGGACAAAGGCTCTACACCCTCGCTGTAGGAATAATAGCACGGCGACCGGAGAGAGGTAATAAAACTAGGTTTTCTGCCTTCGAAAGCACTATTCCTGTAGCTAAAACATTCCCTCGTGGACAGTATTTTAACATAGCGCTTAAATTATTTACATTAAACCATTTATAACTCTACTAATATTAGTAACCTAGATAGATACATAATGTTAAATCACCCTTCTTAAAATATACAAGCAGTATTGAGAAAAAGATATTTACATAGTACGATTTAACATCAATAAAAGTTAATTAATAAATTATCTAGAATTACTGTTCTCGGGCCCGGCCTAGAGTTGCCGTTTCAAATTGCCCTGTTCTGGAAAAGAATAAATTTTTTGAGCACTTGATACAATTTTCTTTTCCAGAATAATTCCTCTGATTATGGCCTTTGTTCGTTTGTTTTGTTGACATAGACCCTTCGCTATACCGGTTCCTTCACAAGGGTTCTGCCACACCAGTGGTGTTTATATTTGGGTCATTCACTCCACATTTGTTATGGTTGATCCCCTCTCACCATTTAAAAACAGGTTTCCGAGAGACATTCTTACACAATACATTTCGCGCACCCGAATAACTTGTGGTGGAGAGAAATACGCTAATACCTAAATCAAGTTCTAAAATTAAATCTATTTACATACATATTGATACATAATTATTATGCATTTATTTATTTCTTTACCTCCTTATTTATCGGGTGTATTACCTTTACTATTTGTTCATAGGGTTGCTACCTCATTTCGAGTAAACTAACCTGACTATTTTCATTACATTCTTCACCCTTCTCATTCTCTAAACATTTGTACGGTTTGAGCAACTGTTTATGGTATCTCCCTACGATCTTGGAATTCTTTATTTCTTGTAACTCAAATGTAAATCACCCTGTATGGACCTTTAAATAAATTTTCCATTCTATGATACCTTTTTTTTTATAATTAATAAAACTAATTTATATGTTTAAAGAAAACTGTCAGCATATTGCTAGCATACCAACCAATTAATAATTTACAAATATTGCTAAATATCAAAAAAAAATATATTAATATTCTGACAATAAAAGCTGTTTCAACCTTAAGACAAACTTATTCAAGCAGAAAGAAACTGAAACATATTAATGGCAAAGGTGTTTCTTGTTCTTCTTCACTATCACTAATGAGCATTTAATACTCAAGTCTCTTTAGTAATGCAAAAAAAAAAATGTTCTGCACAACTGCTTACGATAATTCATTAATTCACATGTGAAAGCTCTCCTTTCCAGGCACTGTAGAGTCAGGATTAATGATATTATGTCTTTCTTTTCTTTTTTTTTTTTTTTTTTTTAATTTGAATGCTGGATTTTTTTTTTTATACCCATACTAATTCTCCAAGTTCGATCAACCCTTTCTTTCGCTTCCTTGTTTTAAATTCCTGCTTTCTTTTCTGCGCCCTTTTTAACATTCTTTCAAAAGCTTTCTTTAACGTCTCTTCTCCCGTTAGTGTTTTCGGCTCTTTAGTTTCTAGTATCTGTAGTAATTTCCCTTCAAGTGTTTCTATTAGCTTCCCCTTCATCAGCTCAACTAATTTCCCCTCTACATTCTTATCTTGTTCACTTAAGTTTCTTTCTAAGTCCTTATTCTGCTTACTTAATTTCCCTTCGAAATCCTTTTTCTGTTCACTCAATTTTCTTTCTAAGTCCTTACTCTGCTCATTTACGATTCTTTCTAAGTCCTTACTCTGCTCGTTTGATTTCCCTTCTACATTCTTATCTTGTTCACTTACGATTCTTTCTAAGTCCATATTATGCTCATTTGATTTCCCTTCTACATTCTTATCTTGTTCACTTACGATTCTTTCTAAGTCTTTACTCTGCCCTTCTACATTCTTATCTTGTTCACTTACGATTCTTTCTAAGTCTTTACTCTGCTCATTTGCGATTCTTTCTAAGTCCTTATTATGCTCATTTGATTTCCCTTCTAGATTCTTATCTGGTTCACTTACGATTCTTTCTAAGTCATTACTCTGCTTACTTACGACTCTTTCTAAGTCCTTATTATGCTCATTTGATTCACCTTCTACATTCTTATCTTGTCCACTTACGATTCTTTCTAAGCCCTTACTCTGCTTACTTACGATTCTTTCTACGTCCTTATTATGCCCATTTGATTCCCCTTCTAAATTCTTATCTAGTTGACTTCCGATTCTTTCTACGTTCTTACTATATTCACTTAAGATCTTACCCCGTTCATCTATTATGCTTTCTAACTTTTTACTATGTTCATTGAAGATCTTACCCCGTTCATCTATTATTGCGCTCAACTGTTGAAGCAATATTAGCAGCTGGTTTTGACCTGCGTCAATGACCTGCTTATTCGGTGATTGCCTTTCTAGCCTAACTTCTACTTCTGCTGCGCCCATATTTTCTCCATCTGTTGTTATGCTGACAATAGCCTCCCCATTCAATTCTTTCAAATCTTCCCTTGACCTACTCATGGTTCCGTTAGCAAGTTCTACCTCCCTAGCAATGACTTTACCCCCTCTCAATAACATGTGTTCACAAAACTGAGTCACTACTCTGCATGCCTTTTTGTTTGTTTTTGAATAAAAGTTCTAACCTGTATTTTTTTTCAATGTTAACTGATGCGTTCCGGGTTCGAATCCTGGTGAAGTTCTAGAAGCGATGTTCTCAGCTGTTTTGTTGTCCCACGTAGGTAGATTAGAAGTTCGCGTTGTAATTTTGTTCTGCTGTGCCCCTTTCCTCTGAAGATTCTTCGTCTATTCGTTGTTTTCTAGTCCTCCGTTTATGTTGGTCTTCCCTTCGAGCTGGTCTTCCCTTCGAGCTGGTCCTCCCTTCGAGCTCCACGTTATGGCGCCAGTTTGCGGCGATCACCTCCTCATCCGTTGCTGTAGCTTACCTTGATGCTTCTCCCGTTGCTTCCAGAAGTTCTCAGCGTGTTGGTTCTTCAATTTATCCTCGGCTAGCTGCAGTAATTTTCCTTAAATTATATGGGAGCATGGACTTATCCTCGGTAAAGGAAAACGTAGATCTCGGGTGGTGATATAGGAAGACATAGACTTGCTTTGTTATGAAAAGATGACACTGCCGTTTCTTTTTATTTAATTAACACTCGTAGTATACAAAACTGGTATTGCCGCTGTAAAATACTGTCCACTGCTGTTAAACTATGGCGTGGATATGGCACGAAATATCTCCCTGACCACACATTACGAAAACTCTCGAGTAAAATGCAATACTAAGCTGACATGACGAATTTAACTTGATTCCCTTTTTGGCGCGATATCTCACACATCCTGCAGCATCTCTCCCTGACCACACATGACATAAACTGTCGAATAAAATGCAATACTAAGCTGACATGACAAATTTGACTTGATTCCCTTTTTGGCGCGATATCTCACACATCCTGCAGCATCTCTCCCTGACCACACATGACATAAACTGTCCCGAAATTTCCCCAAACAGATTCATTTATAGTCTCAGGCTTCTGAGGCTGCTTCCTTTCCTATTGGTCCATTTTTAGCGCGACTCGACGCGTCTAACTATTTCGAATAAACTTCCAGGGATTTCATTGGTCCAATTTTAATATAAATCGCGGCTTTTCCTACATTTACCGTTAAGGTTGTCTGTCTCACTCACTTGGTCACGGCGAATTATCAAATAATGGGACAAAGGCTCTACACCCTCGCTGTAGGAATAATAGCACGGCGACCGGAGAGAGGTAATAAAACTAGGTTTTCTGCCTTCGAAAGCACTATTCCTGTAGCTAAAACATTCCCTCGTGGACAGTATTTTAACATAGCGCTTAAATTATTTACATTAAACCATTTATAACTCTACTAATATTAGTAACCTAGATAGATACATAATGTTAAATCACCCTTCTTAAAATATACAAGCAGTATTGAGAAAAAGATATTTACATAGTACGATTTAACATCAATAAAAGTTAATTAATAAATTATCTAGAATTACTGTTCTCGGGCCCGGCCTAGAGTTGCCGTTTCAGAATTCGTTATTGCTTTTATTTTCTTTCTTTATTTTTTGGTCCTGGACATACAAAAAGAATGGAATGCTCCACATAGCAACCAGCTCTTAAAAGATATGACTATCGCTTAAAGCCTACCACATCCCCCTTGCACCTACCAGAAAATTAGCAATAAGATAGTTTCTGCCAATGTTTATCTCGATTAACATGAAGTAGATGGAGAATAAGTGTTTGTAAAAATAGTTTGTACAAGAGTTGAGAAAGTCATGTGAGTGTAACACATCAGACTTTTTCCAATAGATTTGCTAACGCACCATTGGTTTGTTTCTCATGATATCATGCAGATGGAGTTTCAAAGCCAGCATAGTGTTCCACTTTTTAAACGCTTCACTATAGTTGTCTTCTGCATTCCTCTTGCACTTACAACATGTGTAATGAAAACATATATCTCGATTAACAGGTAGAAAAATAAACTTCAGTAAGAGTATTAGCAGAACTAATATGAAAATAAAATAGTGGATGGATAAATTAGTGTGAATGCATAGTTTTTTAAAGGTGTGGTTGTCTATAATAATAATAACTCAGATCTTTAGAGATGGTGAGCAAAATAGTTGAACCAAGTACTGAATTGATCCAGAAGTCCATAAAGTTTAGAATTTTTCGAAATTTGCCTCAGAAGGAAATTCTTATCAAGATAATGCACTCCAACGAAATTTAGTCAACACCACAAGGTGGGCTTTACAATTATGCATATTTGTATTCTACCCTAAATCTGTAAAAATGTTGATGAAATTAGTAGATATAAATTCTGACAGTTCCGTATAAGTGTAGGTAACCGTTCTTTTGCATTCAAGTCTACAAAATACGTCCATAGAGAATACTGTTATTGCTTTCAGTAACAGCATTCCGCGTAAACAATTGATCACTAGTGGACCATTGCATTTTCCAGCCTTCCTGGCAAGAGGGCGTTTCCCCCCCCCCCTCGGGGAATGTTTGGTTAGGTCATCTTGGCATTTCAACAATAAACAGTGGCTCTCAGAAGCCAAGAAAACAAACAATCTTTGGTGAGCATTTGCTCGCTTAGGTTGGCAACGCTACTGGCGAGAGCACATAATCGCAAGGAGGGTCTTCTTCTTCCACTCCAGTCAGCCTGGAGAAGGAGACGGAGCAGAACAACAAAAAGAAAGGTTTGTTCCGGGCCCCCCTCCAGCAGCAGCTGTGTTGCCGAAACCTGCGCGCGCATGTCTGTACCTCTCTTTGTTGTGTGGGTGGAGCGGTGTTGTTTGCCAGTCGCGGTGCGGTGTGCTTGGTGTGCACGTGTGTGGTGATAAAGTGTACTTGGTGATAATAACAGTGTCATGACGAGCCAATAGTAGCACAACCCCGTGTTTCGACGTCGGCGACTGTATGGTGAGATTCCTTACATCATCATGTGCTGGTGGCGTAACGGCAAAGTTCATTTGTTTTGTATGTGTGTGTTTACTATCTTCCGCAAAGCCGATGCTCTTTTTTTATTCGCTACTGCCCTCTAATGTTTCTCTCCCCCCTTTCCTCCTGCATTTGTTTGCTCGTTAGACGGTGCAGAGGCCGCGTGAACAAAATAACCGGCTCTTTATAATATTCAGGAGGCGAGAGATGTAATAAAAATTGCCAAACGGAGGAAAAAAAAAACTGCAACTCTTCACTAGGCAAGTTAAAAGTCATAAATGCGGTGAGATGATCGTAAAGTGTTTTTATACCTTTCCCAATGAAAACCTTCAAAAGTAAAGACCACAAAAAATAGTTTTGAAATAAGAGAGAATGTTGCACCAGGATGCAAGGGCGTAACCTGGGAAAAATTTGAGGAGAGGCTTCCATTATGAAGAACTATAACTGATGGGATTGACGTCATTTAATAAAACAAAGACAAATATTAAATAAAAATAACTAAGAAAGATCTGTAAATGTTAATAATGTATATGATAAGTATTTCCATTTTGGGATACAGCATAGCAAAAAAATTAATAATAAAATAATAGAAAGAATTTAATTCCAGTTTTTATTTGGCAGTATAATAATTAATTTAAATGTTGCTGCCTCTATTCTTTAATACTCTTTTTCATCTACATTTGAAATTTTAATTATGTATTACATTAAATTATGGCAGGGTTTAATCAGGGTAAAATTGAATTCATTACATGCAGCTATACCCATTAATAAACAGGGGAAAATATACCAAATTACTCCTGGAGTAAAAACACACGGCACAAAAGCGGTTTAATTCACAATACATAGAGAACTGGTGCAATGGAGAGGGTTTTTATTTAAATTTTCATACCAGTACTTGTACAGAATTGCTCACGCCCTAAAATAATAATTATTAATAAATGAGGGGGTGCAACTAGTAAAATAGTGTTACTTCCAAAATACATTAAATAAATGCGAAAATAATAAAAAAATGAAAGGAAAATTGAGGGTACTGACGCTGAATGCAAGCCAAGATACTCAAATTTGAGTAAAAAATGAACTGGGTACGTCAAAGCAGTATGTTTCAAATAAGCAGTAGGTTTGCTTAAGGAAATTGCTCCATTAATAATAACATTTGAAAATAACATTTACCTTCCTCCCCTGTCACTTCAGCTTATGAGCGTAAATGTAGTCGAACCAAGTTCCTCTAAGTTAAAAGTGTTATTTGAAGAGCAAAACCCACTTTGGGCATTTAAATCGCAGCATTTCCGCAGTGAGTGTCGTATTGACATGTTAAAACGGCTCGAGGGCGTGTCGGCTTGCCAGCACAGCTGCTAGTAACTGCTGTCATAACCTCAAAGACAACACCCAAGATCCCCATCCTCAACAGCGAGACATATCAGTCCTGCAATCTATTCAGCTGGCTGCATAAAACAGATGAATATACGTTTGCTTCGATAAAACATCGATTGTAACGTTAAGTTTTGCCCCGAGAAGGATACACAGGAATACAAAACCACGTTTAAAAAGTACTGGTATGGTTTATTTGTATCATAAAAGAAATTCTTCAAAGTGAGCCTTGAAAAATGGAAAACTAGGGCACCCAGAAAATAGATCGTCTCCATCAGGTGTCGAATCGAAATTAACAAAATATCGGATACTCTTTCCTTCCATGATTTGATTTTATTAATAACATATGACCGAGGTCCATAGATTTTATCCTTCAGAGGCAACATTTTACAGATTATACAGATTGATATACCTAAAGGTATCTGCCAGAAAAGTTTTGAGCAAAAGGGTACGGGATAAATTCAATTGTTGGGTTATTTTTTGATTGTTCTAGGTCATTTGATGCTGAACATAATTTTATTTTATAAAGCAAACCTATTTGTCTGTTTTCTAATCTTGTTGCTAGTGGGAAAAAAATTAAATAAATAATTGTATACATACAGTTTCAATCTGGCATATTAGTCTAACAGTTATTGGAAAATTGTACTGATAACAGAAAAGTTCCACCTTTTGTACACATTGTTTCATGAATATTGTACATCAGTATTAGTTGTAAAAGCAAAAAGCATTAACATAATCCAGCTAGATTATTACATAATAAATGTACAATGACGATCAATCATTTTCCTCTTCAAAGAACTGGCAAGTGCTTTTGGTTAGAAGGTCATGAGGTCATTACATTGAACTATATTACATAATACCTTGCTGCTAAATTTATACCAAAATTGTTCATTTTTAAGAGGAATAGGACTTATATATGCAACATTCACACGACTTTCTCCATCGTGTATCATTTTACAGGTATTCCTATTATATATATTATTACCCTGATATAAAAATTAATTATTCTATTCAATTTACGTTAATACCTAAAATTTTTACTTAAAATCACATCATATTATTTAATACGAGCTTGGATACATGCAAATTCCGGAGAAGAAATGTTTTATTTCTATCACAAGTCAGTTTTTGTTTGTCATGCGCTCGTGAGGAAAATGAAGAGAAATTAATTTCCATTATGTTCATGGACAGCAACCAGATTGGAAAACTGAAAATATTCCGTATATTTAGGAAACGCCCAACGCTACGAAAAAGTAACTTGTGATATATTTTATATTTTATCTAATAAGTTACTGTTTACCTCTTATGATTTCTGAGTTACATAAAGTACGAAAATGAGGAAATTAGCACAGGCTATTCACGTTAGTTCAAGACATACATCTATTTTATTGTCACTTCAATCAAAATATTTAGAATAATTTTACGAAACTTAAAAATTACGAAATCTTTTCCATCTAAAGAGTAGTTTGGAGTGGAAGAATTTGTGAAAATCCTCACCTTGCACGTGAGCGCTATTTTGTGAGCAAAGGGTCTCAAATCGTCTATTTAGGAAATCTTAATATAGAATATTTGGGTTGGATAAAATAATTTCCCAATTTAAAGGTATTATGACCTTCAAATGACCTTGAAATTACTTTAAAGAAAGTACAAACCAGTCAATTTGCTTTCTCCCTTAATATTAATGTTCCTTAACTTCTATTCAACATATGTCCTGCTTTGTTTTAGTACTCTTCCTGGACATATCATTGAGCTGTTACAACTTAAAATAACGAAACCACGATTTGTCAAATCCCTTCTTAACTGTAATAATAATAATTATTTTACCGTTTGAAACCTGTTACTTTACATAACATGTTCACTGAAGTAGCATTTTCATAGTACGTCAAGTTTATATTACGTGACAAGCAAAAGAAAGTGTCACTTTTTTCTGTCTTAAGTTCTTTTATTGTTTCTTTTGTATAACCCTTTAACTTCATTGGTCATATAGGGGGCCTTGACTTTAGAAACAAATGATGGTGTTAGTAGCTCATTGACACATTTTTACTTTTGTACCACGTAAACACATAGTAATTAGGTGGAGAAGGTATTGCATTCCAAACAAAAACTCGAATTTTGAGGCCCCCTCAAAAAGTAGGAAAAGTACCAAACTCGGTATTTAAGTTCAGTATGTTTCAAAGGCGCGACACAAAGATTTTAAAGAAAATTCTCGCACCCACAATTACTCTTTACATGGAACATTTTTAGAAACTTTTTATTTTCTAAAAAATTGCTATAACGATTTTGATTAAAATATCACACATTAAAGATATTTATGTTACAAATAGAAGTTATATCTTAAATTTTCTGGGAACAGCCTATGAAACCTGTTCATTTGGAAGGAATTTTATATATAATCTTGTACAACTGGTACGCGTTAAGCGATAGTCGTCCTCCGTGGTGTAGTGGTTACCATGCTGTTCTAGGAGGGTGATGAATTTTTTCGGGCGTAAAAATTCTTGGCATGGCTTCCTTCGGAAGGAAAGTAAAGCCGGTGGTCTCATGTCGTAGATTTACGACACGTTAAAGAACCTCAAGCCTGATAAAGAGGCCTCTGAGCAAAATTACCGGTCTTTCACTTCCAATATAAAATGCGACGTTAAGGATCACAGCAATCATCTAAAGATCGTCCAGAAATAAAACCAAATTTATTTTGTTAAGCGATAGAAGAAACCCTACTACACGAAAAATGTAAATATGTGTAAAACACACAATTTATTTTAAATAACCTTTTTGTATCATAAACCATTTCGAGGTATCCATTATTAATGGTTCGAATTTTTCTGTCCTCTTGCCATGCTTCTAAGTTTTGTCGCCATTCACTGTTTCTCGCGATTGCATGGAAACGGTATGGAATTTTAAGACCAGCATATAGCATCCAGTTCTTAAACATATGACTATCGCTGTTCCCTTTGTGCCCTAACGTTCCTGTTTCTGCAAAGGTTTATCTGAATTAAAATAATGTAGATAAACAAATAAGCTTGTGTAAGAATACTTTGTATACCCACTAATAAACGATAGAGAGTTGGGAAATTCACGTGAATGTAATATATCAGATTTTTTAATACGAAAAACATAACACACCCACGTTCATGCTTGCATATTCCGTGTGAATGATTCCAATTAAAGAAAAATTCAGCCTGGAATAGCATCCGGGATATTTGGTTTGGGAAGCTAGATTACTGACTACTTAGCATAGAGACAGCGAATTGAGTTTTTCTAACGCTCTTTTCTTTAACAAAGGGGTTGGTTGGTAATATACCATGCAATTGCAACGATTACACATCTTTTTAAAATGAAATATCTGTAAATAATAGCTTCCTGTTTTACTTAAACAAACTTAATAAGGTATCAAATGACCTAAAAATGGAATTTTTGTCATAAGATTTGATCCTTATGTTTTACACAATGTTAACAAATATAACTAATTTTTAGGCTCCTGAGCTCGCCGTTACGCCACCAAATATAATTTTAATTACGATCTAGAAATAATTGAAGTGAAGTGTTTACAGCTGGTGACAGAAAAACAAACTCCCATTGTTCCGTTTAACCCCTGTAATGTAGTAAGTTGTTCTAATTGGCTGTAAAACTAACAAACTACACTAACATGTATGTGGTGTTGGATCCTTCTTCACTAACCTAACTATATTAGAAAAAAATAATAGAGACATACAATAGTAAAGTATATAAGACACAACTTTTCAGTTACTTTAGTCTCTCTTGCATTGTCTATTTGAATAACAGCAAAGACGTTAAAGCTGTTTGAACTTCTACAAATGATAGTTACAATAAGAGGTTATCCCTACCTTTGTTTTCATGAATTCTATTCACGTAACCTGATGCAAACGTACGAGTGTTTTCAGATTAAACTAGTAATACAAAAATATTACTCAAGCTAGAAGTTGTGAATTGTGAAACATACATATTTATTTAGAAATAAGGTCTTGATATACTGAAGATGTGGATTTCGAGACGTATCCAGAGAGTAAGTTGTAAGGGAAGTATTTAATAAAAGAGTAGTCATTACCATGCAGAGGGGTTTTAGTAAGTAAACAGAGCAATCGTGTTACCGCAAGGAATATAGGTGATGTCAGGTGCTGTGACGGACACTCTGATTCCCTTCCTTTCCCTTCACACTAGTAGTGAAGGAAATAATTTTATCAACTATGTTTTAGGATCGTTCATACTTTCAGAATCATTTCAGCAATATTGCAACTACAATAGCATGTTTATGTGCAAGTAAGGACACTAAAAAATACCAGAAGCTCTTGAGGCAATAGAACAGGTTTCAGAAATACCAAGTAAGGTACAAAGCTGGAACTTTAAAAAACGGGTGGCAAAGCAATTTAAAAGTATCCTAGAGAGAATTCAGGGTACGCAGAAATGTGTAAAAAGAGTTCTGATGCAGGGAATCTCAAGCTAGTCTGATATTTTGTATTTTATTTGCTCCTACTACTTTCTGTGATGTGGTTCAGAGTTTTTAAAAATATAAAAAGTGCCTACGTGCTAGTCACATGCGATTTATGTTCCATGTATTTCGAAAATATATTATTACTCACTACCAATAGCTAAACATATCCATAAGGTTTTCTTCCAATACTCAATAATCCTGATCTACCTGCTTTCGAAGCAGAGTGTAGTGCCTTCAACTGTTCATATTTGATTACGGAGATCACTGCATGGTCGCAGTCGCATCCACCATCCCTCGCCAACAATCTTTCAGTGCGTTCCTAACTTGATGGTTTACTTACTAAAACTCCTCTGCTGTCATTACAAACAAATACATTGTTTACTTTAGTAAAGCGAAAAAGCGTAAACTTTGTCCTTTTGATGATAAAAATTAAATTTAAATATTAATAAGGCTATTCCAATTATTATGACGTTAATATACAGGGTCAAATCAAAATACTGGACATAGGATTTAACATGGGAAATACGTTTTTCTGTAATTCTCCCTTCCTGTTATTTATAAAGAGAAATGTTACAAGTCTATTGTAATAATAGTTAAAAAATGAATCAGAATACAATATTAAAGTCTTTATTTACTAACCCTTTCTATCACAATGATACATTACACTGTTAACAGCTTTAGGTACTTTCAATGACAGACATGTGAGTAAACTAAGCTCCCATGATCTGTTTTACATATCATGATTCTCATTTTTTACAAATTTGTAGTGAGTCATGGCCTACGATAACGAAACGAAATTAATGATGTAAAGAATGGTTTAAAGTTGCCGTATTATTATTTTTTCTAAAATAAATAACTTCCTGCATTTGGAATCTATTCCTATTTTAAAAATTTAGTATCTGGGAAAAGCTGGGCATGTTAAATCCCTATGATCCAATGAGATGATTATCACTTTCTATAGTCCCTTGTAGTTTTATACAGTTTTTTTTATAATTAATGTGAAAGTCATAACAGAAGTATATTTCTGTAGGTGAAAATTAATAATTCTCCAAAGTTAACCGAAAAGAGTATACATTTACGTTTTCACTGTAGATATTAAACATAAATATACTGCCTGTGAATGCTTGTGAAATGCTGCGAAAATTATTTTCCCTCTCGTATAATTAATTTCCGTATATAGTGCTGTCTCGCTTATTACCCACTGAAGAGCATGTTAATGAAATCAGAAAACATGTTTATCTGAACTCTACCCTCTGCAAATAACACACAAAATCTACATTAAAATTTCATTTCAGTATACAGGCTGAGCCGCTTAAAATAGATCTATTGAATGAATACATAATTTTCCTCCAGCAGAACATACTTACAATTGAAACCAAATTCATATAATTAAGAAGCAAATCCATTTTAATCAGTTTCGACATAAACAATCCCAAGAATTGGAGTTAAAGCTAATGCAACTCCAGGACGATTATATCAAAATAATTTTTTATTGAAAATATATAATTATCCTACCAATATTATTACAATTTTAATTGCCTCCTACTTATTCTTAACTTTAATTGCAGTTGTTAAAAGTATTAGCATTTTTAAAGGAACCCTTACGACAAATAAGTTAATGTATAAACCCTTACGAAAAATTAGGAATTAAAAAGCAGGCATGAAGGCAGTAGATTATATAGGCCATTCAAAAACGTAAGCAAATATGATTTTGAACGTGATTTGTATGTTTGTTACTGTAATATTTAAAGATGAAGTGACTTGGGACATTTTACTCATAGTTGGGAAGTGGGAGAACAGCGTATTAGATAGCCAGTAAGCAGTATTAAAGCACGTGCTACGGTGTGGTATATTATGACAACAGGCTACCCCTCAAACTTCAGCTTGTAGGCAAAGGGAAACGAGGGTGAAAGAGTAATTGCGGAGGGGAGGCTGCCATGGAAACTACACGGAAGCATGCCCCTTCAGCAACTGTCGCAAGTTACTTCTTGTTTAAAAGAAGCTGTAGTGGAAAATCCTCGTATTATTTTTGACGCAGTTGATAACATGGAAAATAACATTAAGAATGGGTTTCTTACTTCGTAATAGATCAATTATATCCCGAGAAATTGCAACGCAAAGTTGCGGCTTGAGATACAATACTCTGTGTGTTAAAATACATTCACATCCTTTTCATTGATCTTAATTTAAGAAAAAATCATGCAGCGTTCAAAATGCTGTTAAATATGTCTTTTCCATGTTACGTGTTTATATTTTGTACAGGAACTCTTCTAATAATAATGTCTAAAAGTCTTGTGCTTATATTACTGATCATACACACATAATCCATTGGATATGTTAGTTGCTAGGATCTGGGGTTAGCATTTATTGTTGAGAAACAAAAGAAATCCTATAAAAATATCTTTGAATATTAAAACTTGTCCTGCATCAATCATAATTTTGTTTCAAATTATGTATGCAGTATTTAATATACCTACAGGGTGATTTATTTGGAATTATATAAAATATAAACACTCTTATTATTATTTACTTTACTATAATTTGTAAATCGTCAGAGTTACTGCGTTATACCTAGCAAAAAAAGCTGCTCATTAACAATAAAATTTGACATTACTTCTAAGTTATGAACTAATATGCGTTTGGTTTGCAAAATTTGAAAAAGTAACATCACATCGCTTCTGGCAGATAACAGTTATGAAAATAACTTTGCAACCTAATGCTTCATTACCTCAGGTCGCAAAAACATCATGATTATGAATTCCATATACTCCAAAATAAATGACGTCATGGCTCAGCTGCCTGTTTCAAAGGTCTCGAATTCGATTCCCAGCAGAGCTTGAGAAATTGTTATCTTATAAAGAAGTGTTCTTGATACAACCAGAATTAATGTGAGTGCATGTGCGTTCCAGTTATTTAAAAACCAATTAGCCTATATCAGGACTGTCGCTGGGCAGATGCCTGAAAACATGTTCCAGTCATTCTGTTTGACACAGTTATCATAACAATAACATAAATGCACACCAAAAAGTTAACTGAAAGTATTTTCCCAAGTGGGGAGATGCACCATCATGTTGCAAACCCATTTTCATGTTAGTTTTCTGTTGTAGAACTTATAGCTTCATATTAGCAAGCCGTAATGTACTTATAGTTCATTGCTTCCAAGCAAATGACAATTTGTTTATTTCTAATTGTAGATAAGCAACTTTTTATTTATTTTCAGTATACTTGTAAGACTGTATTTAAAAATTACAGGGCAAAAATTATTGTGATTCCATTCTTATAATGTAGTAAATTGTATAGAATTCGTTTTAGATACAGGAGAGATACAGAAAACCGAAGGGTAGTCAATGTTTGAAAAGCTTTACACTGTATTTGAAATTCCTTTCTTTGCATGACTACAGAAACAACTGAATGGCTACTTAGCACTTCATAAAGTTGAAATGTATGAAAATTCAAACTAATAAGAGTAAATACCTCGGAAATGGTTGTCTCAGATAAATTTGTGTTTAACAAGATCTGCATTTTTCATGAGAAAGTTTTTATCTATACTTTACGATATACGTTACACAAAATTACAAAATTCGTTAGAATGGAAGGGACTTCACTAGCTCTTTGCACAAAATTCAAATATATGCGTCATATTAATCATGTAAATTATTTAAACATATGGTATTTAATCAAAATCTTTACAGCCATTTTTATATCGAAAATAATAGTCATTTTCATGTAAAGTGTAGTTTGGAGTGTAAATATTCGGGTCACATGCTTGAAAGATCCTATGCCTATGTGCTAAGTTTGGTGTTTATCAAGTTATTTGTTCTTTAGCCATGCTATTCACAGGCAAAGACATACACAGAACCTCAAAACGTGTATTGTTGGTGAAATATATATCAAATTTTTGGTTGTGCTCTGCTTGATCTACTTGCTATAATTAGGCGCTAGAGAATGTGATATGCAGTAGAAACTATCGTTTTTATTACCTCACTCCAAATGGATCACCCTGTATAATAACGAGTTGTACTTACCAAACTTTACAGAAAAACAAGTGCATAATTACTGTCTACTGTTTAGAACGCTGAGTGTTCTTAACTCTTGAATTCCTTAATAGATGCCGAAGGTTGAGTTAATCGTTAGTAACACATATAAGGCATCACATTTGCGGCATTGCCTCTTTACGTTAGAAAGTGAGCGTTTTCTCTCCTCTCACCAAAAATTTCGACCAACTGCTAAAATAAAAGGCACAAACTGTCCTTTGTGAACTTAGTGCACGCGCTTTCTAACATGTTAACTTTCTAGTTTTATTCAATTTTGCCAGAAGGTTAAAATTATTACCTCGAAGAATGTGAAGCGTCATCCGCGTAATTTTGCTGTAAATTATGGGAATCTGCCAGAAGGGTACTTTCTATCAGGTGCTTAAAATAATATGCATTAGAAAGAAGAAAAGGAAAGAACCACCGCTGCTTGTTAACCTCTGTTAACTGCTGCATCATCGTAATCTAAGTGCATAAGTAACAGTACCTGACAAAAATCAAATTTCCGTTTGCTATTTTATTGAGAAATAATGACATTCCTAAGTCAATTAACTTAAAATAAATGTTATTTGACGGTTTTAATTTATGCACTGCAAGGAGAAGCTTCAATAGTGTTCTTCTTATTATTATTTTCTTCAACACTTAGCTATAGAAAAGGTAAAGGATGGATCAAGGGAGGGGGAAGGAGAGATGAGCGGAGAGAGCCGAAGGGCGACCAGATCCGGATGCAAACATGGACAGGGTTCCTAACATTTCCAGATCGAAAGCATCCTACGCCGCCCGGGTCCACCCACAAGCCCTAACCCCCCGAAGGCCTGCGCCTGAGAACACCCAGAGGCCGGTGAGCAGTTCCGAAACGACGCCATGGAAGAAACCTCTACAAAGTGAACATCCACCACCCAGTCGAAACCCACAGAAAACCGTTACCCAGTCCTACAACCCTGAAACACATGATAAGGAAGATAAAGGGCAGGAAACTTATGGTAGAAGATGAATCACACAGATTCACCTATCGACCCAGGGAAACCACGAAAAACCCAGAGTGGGCGATCGAAGGTGATCGAAACTAGAAGTTACCATGCTAGTCTCTAGTTCCCGAGGTCGCGGGTTCAAACCCAGCGGATAGCGATGGATTTTTTTCGGGCGTAAAAATCCTTAGCATGGCTTCCTTCGGAGGGGAAGTAAAGCCGGTAGTCCCGTGTCATAGATTTATGGCACGTAAAATAACCTCAAGCCTGATAAAGAGGCCTGTGAACAAAATTACCTGTCTTTCACGCCCAATGTGCACTATGTGATCAAAAGTATCCGGACACCCCCACAAACATACGTTTTTCATCTTAGGTACATTGTACTGCCACCTACTGCCTGGTACTCATTATCCGCGACCTCAGTAGTCATTAGACATCTTGAAACAGCAGAATAGGACGCTCCGTGGAGCTCACGGACTTCAAACGTGGTCGAGTGATTGGGTGTCACTTGTGTCAGAATCTGTACGCGAGATTTCCAAACTCCTAAACATCCCTAGGTGCACTGTTTCTGATGTGATTGTGAAGTGGAAACGTGAAGTGACATGTACAGCACAAAAGCGTACAGGCCGACCTCGTCTGTTGACTGACAGAGACCGCCGACATTTGAAGAGGGTCGTAAAGGGTAATAGGCAGACATCTATCCAGACCATCATACAGGAATTCCAAACTGCATCAGGATCCACTCCAAGTACTATGACAGGTAGGCGTGAGGTGAGAAACCTTGGTTTCCATGGTCGAGCGGCTGCTCATAAGCCACACATCACGCGGGAAAATGCCAAAAGACGCCTCACTTGGTGTAAGGAGCGTCAACATTACACGATTGAATAGTGGCAAAACGTTGTGTGGAGTGACGGATCACGGTACACAATGTGGCGATCCGATGGCAGGGTGTGGGTATGGCGAATGCCCGGTGAACGTTTTGTGCCAGCGTGTGTAGCGCCAACAGTGAAATTCAGAGGTGGTGGTGTTATGGTGTGGTCGTGTTTTTCGTAGAGGGGGCTTGCACCCCTTGTTGTTTTGCGTGGCACGATCACAACCCAGACCTACATTGATATTTTAAGCACCTTCTTGCTTTCCACTTTTGAAGAGCAATTCGGGGATGGTGATTGCATCTTTCAACACGATCGAACACCTGTTCATACTGCACGGGCTGTGGCGCAGTGGTTACACGACAATAACATCCCGGTAATGGACTGGCCTGCACAGAGTCCTGACTTGAATCCTACAGAACAGGATGTTTTGGAACGCCGAATTCGTGCCAGGCCTCACCGACCTACATCGATACCTCTCCTCAGTTCCGCACTCCGTGAAGAATGGGCTGCCATTCCCCAAGAAACCCCCCCAGCACCTGATTAAAAGTATGCTTGCGAGAGTGAACGCTGTCATCAAGGCTAAGGGTGGGCCAGCACCATATTGACTTCCAGCATTGCCGATGGAGGGAGCCACGAACTTGTACGTCATTTTCAGCCAGGTGTCCGTATACTTTTGATCACGTAGTGCAGAATAGAACGTTAAGGACCACAGCAGTTACAGAGCGTCCATATAAAAAAGATGATCGAATCCGGTATCTCCCGAATGCGAGTCACCACCTGTCGGCACCACCTCGCTCGGTACCTGTAATAAGTAGAGGATGTATTGTATTTCACACAAAAATTCGATACCGAAGATATCCTTCAAAACCATACTTATAACAGCTTATTTTTTTCTATTTACGTACCTGATATAAACGTTTACAGAAATGCCTTCATTACACATTTTGTTGTAGATATACAATAGGGACACAGGAAACTGAAGGGATAGTCAAATGTTTGAAAAGCGGGTCGCTAGCTGCTCAACTGGAAGTCTTTCCATGACATCACGAGAAACAAAATTATAGTAACCAGCACTTCAAAAAACGTTAAAACATTGGAAAATTCAAACCAATAACAATAAAAATCCGGAGAATAGGAAATGCCACAAAAAATCGTTTGACAAAAATTGTATCTCATAAAATGGTCTACGTATTTTGTGCAATAGTATGTCTCTTGTGGTTTACTAGTCATGCAGAATTCATTAAGAATGAAGGGGATTTCATAGGAGATTCACAGAAAATTGAAGATGTGCGTTTCATTACCTAATAATGCAAGTATCTTAAAAGCAGAGACTAAATGGTGAAAATTGTCAAAAATTTATAATTTTTTCTTTTTTGCAGTCCTAATAATTTGAATTTCCTCTTTAACTGTACCTATACACACATATCTAGATGTATATATTGTGGCGTATAGTAAGTGCATTGTCATTACCAGACACACTGCTGTTTGAAATTCGTCTGGTATGACGCCAAACCTGGCTGGCTGGCGTGGCTAGACACGGTTGGAGGGGGGATATGGATAGTGCAGTCGGTGTAGCAAGATGTGCGTGTGATCAGTCCACGGCTTCGGGGTATCTCCCTCTATCCTTTCTTCCTAGCTCATAATATAGAATCGCCAAACGCTTGTCCATAAATGCCAGGTAATGTGTGATGTGTAATATTTTTGTGCAATGTAAAATCCCACGCCTTCCTCTAAATGTTATACACCAAGGTCCGGTCTTCTTGCTGTAGCAAGTTGCGTTCCCCTATGTGCGTATTGGGGTGACCTAAATTTAATTATTTTCTGTAAACCTTTTGGCCCTCACCCCAGCATGTAACAATATTTATTTATGTGGTGTATCATTAGTGATTGCGCAAACTGAAACGTTTGAAAGTATAAGATAATAGAAGCAAAGGTTCCAGTAAACATAGGTCCGCAAACAAGCCGTGTGTGAGATTTATTACTGCGAATGTGTGGTTATGAGACGCCACTGACGCGAATTGCTTGTGGCCATTCCCTTTGAGTGACGTCGAGTATGTAATGCATGGTGGAACACCGGCACATTTTGCTACTACTGTAAGAAGATACCTAACGTGAAGGTATGATCCAAGATGGATAGGTCGAGGAGGGCGTGTACCTACCTCCACGATCACCCGATCTCAATCCTTTGGATTTTTCTGTATGGGGTAACCTCAAAAGCGTTGTGTACAGAATTCCGTGGATACCGCTGAAGTACTGTTGCAGAGAACTGCACGTGCTTATCAAGAATTCCGAGATGTTCAGGGATGTTAAAAGAATTCGAAACTCACTGCACAGACGAATGCAGTATTGCGTCCAAATGCAAGGACGACACTTTGAACACCTCCTTTAACAGGAGGAGCGTACAGTATTAATAGCATGTAACATACTAAAGTAGAATTGTATTCCGTGATAAGTTAAGCTACAAGTGAATTTAGAGACAAATTAGAACGGCAATTATTAAACGAAAAGTCTATTACTTTCTCTACTACGTATAGTAAGTAGGGGAAGTATTGTATTCCACCCAAAAATTCGATACCGAGATTTCACTGGAAATATATGTTTTGAGACACCCTGAATCCAGAAAAAGCATTTTTGGAAACATGTCCGTGTGTGTCTGTGTGTCTGTGTGTGTGTCTGTCTGTCTGTCTGTCTGTGTCCGTGTGTGTGTCTGTGTGTCTGTGAACAGCATAACTCAGAAACGAACAGTCGGATAAACACTAAACTTGGTATTTAGTTTCAGTATCTTCCAGAGATGCGACACGAAGGTTTTCAAGAAAATCCCCCACCCCAGATTACCCTTTGCATGGAACATTTTTGAAAACTTTAATTTTCTCAAAAATGGCTCTAACGATTTTGATTAAAATATCATATTTTTAAGATATTTTCATGACAAATAAAATGTATAATTTAAATGTTCTGGGAATGTCTCCAAAAGTATTCTTCATTGTGAACGACTTTTGCATAACTGGTAAACCATAAGAGATAGAAACAATTTTACTACACAAAAAATGTAGATCGCATTAAAATACATAATTTATGTCGTGTACTTTTTTTGTTGGGAGAACTATTTTTGAGATATTGCTTGTTTTTCCTTAAATTTCTCAATACTTATTTTCTCAAATGGGAATTCGTTATTCTTTTTTGTCTCGGATATGCAAAGAGTATTAATCTGTGGCAAAGAGAATGGTGCTGCACCTAGCAACCAGCTATTAAGAGATATGTCTATGCTTAAAGGCTACTGTATTTCTATATTGCGCTTGCAAATACAAAACAAGGGGAACATAGTACGCCTTAAGCGATAGTGAAATATTTTTAGAACTGGTCGCTATGTGTAAAATGTAATTCTCTTTGCATGTCACAAGATCGTTTCTGCAAATGTTTATCTCGATTAATATGTAATAGATGGAGAACAAGAGTTTGTAAAAATAGTTTGTACAAGAGTAGAGAAAGTCATGTGAGTGTAACATATCAGATTTTTTTTCAAATTCATTTGTACTAATTAGGACGATGTTGCTTAATGAAGTCAGTGGCAACTTGTGATCAAACATTTGCAATTATCTCGCACATGGCTCGTTTGCGGACCCATGTTTAATGAAACGTTTTTGCTTCTATTATCTTATACTTTCAACCGTTTCAGTTTGCGCTATTAATTATGATGCACTGTGTATATAAACTCATTGTAGACACAATGTTTATATTTAAATATATTTTTAAAAATAGTACTGCATCTGCCACTTTACAGTGTGAAGTTTCCACCACTTCAAAGGAAAAACAAAGAAGAAATAAAAAAGAAAGGAAAGAAAAAGAGAACATACACTCAATTCAGCGATGTTTTGCCTAATGGGTGGGGAGCCCTTTCAAGCAGGTAGGAGGTGGTGTTTACTTGATATAAGGCAAATGAGGGGTAAAGACGCACGCTAATGAAAGAGTGTTGGCTGTTTTCCATCGTATTTGTCAAGCGCAGCCGGAGTTCAGCATACTGTGTACCCCACCCACCAGCTAAAGCTTTGCCTAGATAGAAGCCACCACACTGCACTAGGTAAAACGTCACTGAACAGACAGTAACTTTACACACTTTAGAGTAGAGAATTCTTTTTTTTCTTAGGAGGGTTACGAGGAGTTGCACAAACAATTCCTTATGTAGTACGATTATCACTAATTTTATTGTAATTTGTTTTTTAATTAGAAGTCATTGTTTAGTAGGTTTTTTATTATCAAATATGATTTTTATTTTTATGCTTGCAAGTTCCACTTGCGGCTAGGTGTGGCGATCATCATCCCGTCCAGGTAAACCTGGGCTACCTGCTCTCGATTGCTGGAAACCATATTTAGGGTCTAGCTTTGCTATACAAATTTGTACTACTGTTAAGTATGGCAGTTTCTGTGTGCTGAAGCCATGTGGTTTGTTTCTTCCTATGAAAATATATACGAGTTTGTTTTCTCCATTTTTACTTTCTCTACTACGTATAGTAAGTAGGGGAAGTATTGTATTCCACCCAAAAATTCGATACCGAGATTTCACCGGAAATACATGTTTTGAGAATCACTGAATCCAAAAAAAGCATTTTTGGAAACATGTCCGTGTGTGTGTCTGTCTGTGTGTCTGTGTGTCTGTGTGTCTGTCTGTGTGTCTGTGTGTCTGTGAACAGCATAACTCAAAAACGAACAGTCGGATAAACACCAAACTTGGTATTTAGGTTCAGTATCTTCCAGAGATGCGACACGAAGGTTTTCAAGAAAATTCCCCCACCCCAGACTACCCTTTACATGGAACATTTTTCGAAAATTTTAATTTTCTCAAAAACGGCTCTAACGATTTTGATTAAAATATCATATGTTTAAGATATTGTCATGACAAATAAAATGTATATCTCGAATTTTCTGGGAATGTCTCCAAAAATATTCTTCATTGTGAACGACTTTTGCATAACTGGTAAACCATAAGAGATAGACAAAATTTTACTACACAAAAAATGTAGATCGCGTTAAAATACACAACTTATGTCATATACGTTTCTTTTGTTGAGTGAACCGTTTTCGAGATATTGCTTGTTATTTCCTTAAATTTTCCAATACTTATACTTTTTCTCAAATTCGTTATTCATTTTTTTATGTCCTGAACATGCAAAGAGAATGGATTTCGCCACATAGCAACCAGCGTTAAAATATTTGACTATCGCTTAAAAGCTACCATATTCCCCTTGCATCTACAAGAAAATTACCAATAAGATTGACATCTCGATATCTCGATTAACATGAAGCATATGGAGAATAGGCGTTTGTAAAATTAGATTGTACAAGAGTAGAGAAAGTTATGTGAGTGTAACACATCAGATTTTTTTTCTGTGAATGACTTTTTCTGTTATAAATGATCCCTTTTTCTCAGAAATTGTTGAAGATAGATAGATTAAGTTTTAAGATGATAAAACAAAATGCTGTTTTACATCTACACGGTTTAAGAAAATAATCCTACCTACCTTAATAAACAAGCTACTCAGCGGGATGGCTCAGGCGGTAACGCCTGTGGCTTGCTTTCAGGAGGTCTTGGGTTCGATTCCCGTGGCCGACCTTCCACATCTAGTTCTAGCCTATACTATCCAAATAAACAAGGTTATTGGATAACAGTAGATCAGTGAACTTAAAAGGCATGCATTTACATCCTATAAGAATTTTAGTCTTATATTTTCACCAGTTTATAAGATAATGGGTCATGAATTTAGCAGAATTAACATTGGCGGAATAAGAGTTTTACATATCTTATACATAATCAAAATCGTTGGAACAATTTGAGTAAACAAAAACTAACGAACAATTTTCTTTACACAGGGAGTTGAGGATGAGGAATTTCCTTGAAAATATTCGCCTGACATGCTTATTCAGCGTTTGAGTTAAATATGAAAGTTAGTATTACTATGATTTTTCATTTTATAGTTATGTTATTCAGTCAGTCAGACAGAAAGACAAAAATACACGAATCTGTTATTTAAAATTGCCCCCCCCCCAATGAATAGGTATTTAAACATTTCGCCCATTTCATCTATTAACAGCCACAATTCTTTAACCCCATTGAATGCAGGAAACCTTGGGTGTGCACTTAAGGTTTACCGCGTCATCTACTGCGGCGCAGACCGGCATTTCCTGTCACTAAAGCGTTCAATTAATTCGGGAGAAAGGATTTCATCGGCCTGCTCTCATATTTTCCTCTACCTGCATCAAACAGGTCTTTTGTTGGAGCTGAAGGCTAACTTAGAAAAAAAAACATATTTTTTCCCCAACACATAATTCTTTGTAAGGATCTCGACTGGAGAATTTCGACATTATTTTTAAGTACGTGATCAAAATTAGAGGTTTTAAAATAAAATTATTGTAATAATTCAATGAGGTTGGTAAAATTGCTACATTCTCAATATGTTATGACTACAATGTGTAGCTAGAAAAAATTTCGGTCATTCATAGTTTTCACTGCAAATCCAGCCTCCTCCATGCTTCCCTCTCTGCTGGCCTGCTCCTCATTTATCTTACTATTGGCTATCTTCTTCTTGTGTTCAGAATCTTTTCCACGATCACTAAATTTCCATTGCATCTCTTAGCCAATATGTTGTTCTCGTTCTATTTGACCTACCATTTTTTT
This sequence comes from Deroplatys truncata, assembly GCA_030765065.1. Lineage (NCBI taxonomy): Eukaryota > Metazoa > Arthropoda > Insecta > Mantodea > Mantidae > Deroplatys > Deroplatys truncata. The sequence continues at coordinate 71,227,854 of CM060978.1, read as the reverse complement.
ATCTGCCCCCTCTCTTCCTGTACAGCTTTAGCACTTCTTCCATCTTCCGCATTTTTAAAAACAACTTCGGCTGCCTATGTGGCAGGTCGCAGGTTCAATTCGATCCCGGGTGGAAATTTTTCTTCAATTAGGAATATTCCCCACTCTCCATAGAGTCTGAAAGTTGGATGTGAGAATGAATTTGCATGTGAAAACAGTTCAAAGAGTAAAAACACCACCAAATATTTCAGTCAAAGCCCCAGATATGACCATGGCAGTTAAAGGTGCTAGAAACAAACAAATAAACGAAACAGCTGTCTATTTAACATAATCCATTTCTGCTCATATCAATAATTAAACGTTCCAATCGATTTTTTCCTAGTTTAATCGCAAAGTCAAGTTTCCGCATATACCAGAATTGCTCAATTTGGCCTGCAAAGTATTTAAAGTTTAACTTTACCTACTAGTTGTTCAGATATACTTTAAAACACCAACAATGACATGGTTTGCTTTAATACTCGTGCATTCTTCAAAATGAATTTTTGAAGTATCGTGTATCAGAACATTTATTAAAATCTTCTTTTATGTTGCATTTAAAAAGTAATTTACAGGCCACTGGTTTTGTCAATCTCTGTCGTATTTAAGTCTGTCACAAACAATTTTAATAATTTGCAACTTCTTTTTTATTAGCTCATTGAAAGGGAAAAAAAGAAAAGTGACATATTTTCATTCTTCCATATAACATTTTATTTATACAGGTTTAAAATTGTCTTCTAGGAGATATTTTTGATCTTTGAAAACATCAAAACAATATCAATAATAATAAGTATATTGTCTAAAAATGTGTCACCATGAAACGTTAAAGTATTTACGCACCACTTTACACCATTTCACACCACTGATCATATTAACGAAAACAAGCTTAAATTATAGTAGTTGTCAGGATTAAGCCGCAAAAAGTTAGCTCTAGAGGCGCCGATTCCATTGCACTCTCCCGCAAACACTTTCCAGTCTGCTGAAGAAGTTTACAACCAGTTGAAGGCTCACTTGCCGCTCTGTCGTATAGTCTCTTATTGACTTTGTTTAGCATATTTTAAACAAAAGTGGCCCACAGGCAGATGTGATGGGTTTGGCGCCTTCTGATTGAACTGCTGCGGAAATAAAATGCCAACTATTACACTTTGTCTCCATTTGTTCCTAAAATACGACTAAGGAGAAGTAGTGTGCGAATTCGTGGATATTCACTATAACACGTCTTACGAACGCATCTTAAACATTTGCTTAACGAGTTTACGCGCCTGAAAGATCTTAAGGAATTCGTTCTCATCAACAAACCTGACTATACAATTTGCACAGTAAAGGCGAGGACAATGCCAACTTTAATTTCCTTGCAATCTTTTGTTAACCTCAGTAAACAGAGAAAAAAAAGTACTGCTTTCCCGGATCACAGATTAAGGTACTGACGAAGCGAATCTATTGTTTGACGCGAGTTTTTAACTCTGTTCATCCGTGCGATTCGCCAAGACTTGTCCGGCTGTCTGTTGACAGATTAGAGCTGCTAGCAGGGTGAACGGCCAATGACAGGCATCTTGCTGTTACAGCGGTACCAACAGCTTCGGAGATGCCTACAGCTATAAATGCTATATGTATTAGTCTGAAACGTTGTAACTCAGAATTTCTAGAAGTTATAAAAGTGAATTTCTAACATTTTAAGAAGCTTTTGGGTTCCGTTTAGTTCTATGAATCTCAACTCTCAAATGCGTCGGGTTAGTTACACTCAAGGCATAAAATACCTACATTGACTGAAGGCTCACAGGAAGGGTTTTACAACTGTATTCGTTTCTCAACTAGGTAATTGTCCCCCGTTAGGCAACCTAAATTAGGCGAGGGAGCAATAAAAGAAAACCAAACCGATCCTTCAAGAATCAGCGTTGTCAGATGGAAACAAGGTTTTCTACTGAAGAAACAAACAGCAAATGCTCACGGAGTCACCTATGTATAATATTGCCGATTACTTTTCGTTAGAGTCCCTACAATAGATGTCTACTTTTTACAAAAAATCCCTAAAGAAAACTTCAGTTTGAATATTGACAAATTTTCCGAGGGATAAAACTGACTATATTATCCACAAATTTATTTATGGAATGTCTAATATAAGCTGTTACACTACTCAGAAGTGATCATTTGAAACGTATACTAACGAATTTTTTAATTGCTTTGTTTTCCAATAAGCATTTTTATTTACTGAAAAAACAAACATTTCTTTGAATGTTGTAGAAAAGTTAGTATCATGTTAACTGAATTATATTTCACTTTAAATGCAATTGCAATATTGGTTTATTTATAATTTAGTAAAGAAGCGTTTTGGAAATAACTCTATGGAATTGCTATACTCCTACAAATTATGTTAGATTAAGGCAAAATAGGTATATATTTTTACTTACTCTGACCATTTAACTATAGTAAGTAGAAGTATTGTATTCCACTCAAAAATTAGTGAACATTTACATGGGCCTTCATAATGTTTCTGAAGTTTTGATTGAAATACCATATTTGATATTTCCCTGATTAATAAGGACGGAATCGGAAGATCCGTGGTTCAAATATCGGCTATGGCATTGAAGTTTTCGGACTAATTTTGCCTTTCCAACTTTCTCCTACGCATGACTTTTTTGAAAGAACAATTAATTACCTTTGTAATATTAGTTTGTAGAAGAGATTAATAAACAAACGACAGTGAATATAGAAAGTCGTATAAATCACATTTATACTTTGTATTCGACCCAAAAATTCGATACCGAGATTTCATCGGAAATACATGTTTTGAGACCCCCTGAATCCAAAAAAATCTGATGTGTTACACACACATAACTTTCTCTACTCTTGTACAAACTATTTTTCCAAACGGTTATTCTCCATATGCTTCATGTTAATCGAGGTATCGAGATGTCAATCTTATTGGTAATTTTCATGTAGATGCAAGGGGAATATGGTAGGTTTTAAGCGATAGTCAAATATTTTAACGCTGGTTGCTATGTGGCGCATTCCATTCTCTTTGCATGTCCAGGACATAAAAAAAATGAATAACGAATTTGAGAAAAAGTATAAGTATTGAAAAATTTAAGGGAATAACAAGCAATATCTCGAAAGCGGTTCACTCAACAAAAGAAATGTATATGACATAAATTGTGTATTTTAACGCGATCTACATTTCTTGTGTAGTAAAATTTTGTCTATCTCTTATGGTTTACCAGTTATGCAAAATCGTTCACAATGAAGAATACTTTTGGCGACATTCCCAGAAAATTCGAGATATACATTTTATTTCTCATGTCAATATCTTAAACGTATGATATTTTAATCAAAATCGTTAGAGCCATTTTTGAGAAAATTAAAATGTTTGAAAAATGTTCCATGTAAAGGGTAGTCTGGGGTGGGGGGATTTTCTTGAAAACCTTCGTGTCGCATCTCTGGAAGATACTGAACCTAAATACCAAGTTTGGTGTTTATCCGACTGTTCGTTTCTGAGTTATGCTGTTCACAGACACACACACACACAGACACACACACGGACATGTTTCCAAAAATGCTTTTTTTTGGATTCAAGGGGTCTCAAAACATGTATTTCCGGTGAAATCTCGGTATCGAATTTTTGGGTGGAATGCAATACTTCCCCTACTTACTATACGTAGTAGAGAAAGTAAAAAGCATTTTTGGAAACATGTCCGTGTGTGTGTCTGTCTGTGTCTGTGTGTGTGTCTGTGAACAGCATAACTCAGAAACGAACAGTCGGATAAACACCAAACTTGGTATTTAGGTTCAGTATCTTTCAGAGATGCGACACGAAGGTTTTCAAGAAAATCCCCCAACCCCAGATTACCTTTTACATGGAACATTTTCGAAAATTTTAATTTTCTCAAAAATGGCGTTAACGATTTTGATTAAAATATCATATGTTTAAGATATTTTCATGACAAATGAAATGTATATCTCGAATTTTCTGGGAATAAGAGATAGACAAAAAATGTAGATCGCGTTAAAATACACAATTTATGTCACATACATTTTTTTATTGAGTGAACCATTTTCGAGATATTGCTTGTTATTCCCTTAAGTTTTTCAATACTTATTTTCTCAAATGGGAATTCGTTATTCATTTTTGTCTTGGATATGCAAAGAGTATTAATCTGTGGCAAAGAGAATGGTGCTGCACATAGCAACCAGCTATTAAGAGATATGTCTGTGCTTATATTGCCCTTGAAAATACAAAACAAGGGGAACATAGTACGCCTTAAGCGATAGTCAAATATTTTTAGAACTGGTCGCTATGTGTAAAATGTAATTCTCTCTGCATGTCAAAAGATCGTTCCTTCAAATGTTTATCTCGATTAATATGAAATAGATGGAGAATAAGAGTTTGTAAAAATAGTTTGTATAAGAGTAGAGAAAGTCATGCGAGTGTAACACATCAGAGTTTTCTTAAACAATAACACTTTTGAAGGCAACCCTATGGTGAAGTTCTCGAAGTCCTAACTTCTCAACCAATGGCTCTGAAAATGTAACATGACATGAATGTTATCTTTTAAGTGTCCACAAAGTATCATGTAGCTAGTGCAATTAATCTACGAGGGGTGATCAGAAACTAAGTTTGAAAAGCCTGCAGTGAAACATGTATATATTATTTCATACAACCAATATAGCCAACTGATACATACATTAGGTTATTTTTCGACATGACTCCATATTGGTGTAGGCACTTGTCGCTTCGTTGGATGAGTTTGAATATTACCTCCTGGTAAAAATCCTGCCCTTGCATGTTTAGCCACGTTGTCGCCAAGTGTGTCACCTCCTCGTCTGAAGCGAATCGTCGGCCTCCTAGGTGCTCCTTCAAGTGAGGAAAAAGGTGAAAGTCGCTTGGAACGAGGTTCGGGCTGTAGGGGGAGTGGTCAATGATGTCCCAGCGAAATTGCTTCAACAGCGTGGTGGCCTTTTGGGATGTATGAGGTCGCGCGTTGTAGTGAAGGGAAATGAAGCCCTCGGTGAGAAGTCCTGGCTATTTCCTCCTGATTACTTCGCACAAATCTGTCAAGGGTTTGCAGTATCGGTCAGCGATCACTATGTGCCCTCTTTCCAAAAACTGTTCCCTTCCGTGGAGAACCATTGCAAAAGTTGCAGACTAGCCCCCCATGCGCTTCTCCTTGTGTCGGTTGTACAGATTTCGTGGAACTCGTCCGGAACAAGCTTTCGGTACTGCAGAATATTGTGAACAAGCGATATTCCCAATTCTACCATTATATGCCGTAACGTGATCCTCCAGTTGACCTGAATCAGCTCCTCCATGTGAGCTGTGTTGATGCCGTGCTGGGTCGACCACTGCGATCCTCGTCGGTGACGTTTTCTCTACCAGCCGCAAACTTTCGACACCATTCTGCGATATGCTGACGGGACATTATAGTCTCTCCGTAAACCTCTACCATCTGCCGGTGAATTTCGGCCGCGGATACGCCCACAGAAATCGAATAACGGAGCGGATTTCTTCGGGAGAACAGTTTTCCAACCGAGTAGCTATTTGTGTTTACTTACAACTAACGCTGTAGGTGGCGGGTGGCAGAAACTTTGTACAGTTCCAACCGCATGTGTTAGAATTAACGCATACTGCTTATTTCTCTATAACGTACGGAACATCAGGAATATTGACCTTGTAATCTTAGTTTCTGATCACTCCTCGTAGAGGAGATTATTATTATTATTAATGTAAATACTTGTAGTTATATCAAATGTCCCAGGTCCAAACTAATTAAACTTTACAATAAAACGTCTCCTGACATTAGCAGAACATTTTGCTAAAGCACTCAAATAGACCTTAACTCCAAATTTATTTAACTTTACATTTTGTTTTTATTTTCTGCTGAACAATTCACAGAATTTTCATGTATTCTATAATTTATAGAATATTATTTTTTAATCATTCACATATTTAAAATAAGCCTCTATCAGTCATTATCTGTACATTTTAACCGAACTTTGAAGTTTCAGTAAGATTGATAAAGAATTACACCGAGTGGAACATTTTATGAAGAAATGCATTGCTTAGAAAATCAGGTTGAAAGATGCACATACCATTATTTTGTGTTTCTGACTTCAATAAGGGGTCACAATTCTCTTGCATTATAGTTGTAAATGGCCAAAATAGCACGAAATATGATTCTATAGACTCTAATTATTAGAATATTGCAAAAACAAAATTTTAGAAATTTTGAGTGCTTTTAACCCAAAGCTCAGCATAGTATTGTTTTAAATATTCTTTATATACAGTATGGCCTAAAATTAGAACCTCTAACTTCATCACACAAGTGCGATAATCTATAGTGTCACCAACTTTGGTTTCAAGTCCAATCACGTAGCATCGTCATACTTCAATTTAACGCATTTCGTTGTAGAGTTAACCTATACGTCATACTGGCAGCTTTCTTTAATAGAAAACGCTATTCTTTTGCCTAACCTACATAAAGATTAAATGGCAAATTATGAATTCAGAAGAAACTGAAATGGAAGTGAAATTACAGAAGCAGCAGAAAGAATAACACTAGAAGCACTTTCTCAAAAAATCCAGTAAACCATATGATATACCATTTAGTCGCTTCATTGCCTGGTGTAAAGCAAAACATTGTGAATATAATTTCACCGAAAATGACTGCTAGGAAATCAACAAGACGTCCAAACATCTTACGTCTCGCTTTTTGCTTTCTCTACTGCGTATAGTAAGTAGAGGAAGTATTGTATTCCACCCAAAAATTCGATACCGAGATTTCACCGGAAATACGTGTTTTGAGACCCCTGAATCCAAAAAAAGTATTTTTGAAAACATGTCCCTTTGTGTGTGTGTCTGTGAACAGCATAACTCAGAAACGAACAGCTGGATAAACACCAAACTTGGTATTTAGGTTCAGCATCTTCCAGAGATGCGACACGAAGTTTTTCTAGAAAATCCCCCCACCCCAGATTACCCTTTACATAGAACATTTTTCGAAAATTTTAATTTTCTCAAAAATGGCTCTAACGACTTTGATTAAAATATCATATGTTTAAGATATTTTCATGACAAATAAAATGTATATCTTGAATTTTCTGGGAATGTCTCCAAAAGTATTCTTCGTTGTGAACAACTTTTGCATAACTGGTAAACCATAAGAGAGAGACAAAGTTTTACTACACAAAAATGTAGATCGCGTTAAAATACACAATTTATGTCATATACATTTTTGTTGTTGATTGAACCATTTTCGAGATATTGCTTGTTATTCCCTTAAATTTTCTAATACTTATACTTTTCTCAAATTCATTATTCATTTTTTTTGTCCTGGTAATGCAAAGAAAATGGAATACTACACATAGCAACCAGCTCTTAAAATATTTGACTATCGCTTAAAGCCTACCAATTCCCCTTGCATCTACAAGAAAATTAGCAATAAGATTAACATCTCGATTAACATGAAGCATATGCAGAATAAGCGTTTGTAAAAATAGTTTGTACAAGAGTAGTGAAAGTCATGTGAGTGTAACACATCAGATGATTTTTTATCGTCTTGTGTTTTAAAGCAGCACTCTTTAGTGGAAGAGGTCTCTTTTCCAATATCGCGGGTATATGTGAGAATCAAGGTGTTCCTGAAACACAGACAATAGTGAACCTTATGCTGTAACAAAGCAGGTAGAGGAGGAAGGGCCCGTCCTCTTTGTTACGTTACTCACTGCAGCACCAATGGAACAAAACCGCTATGAGGGTCGAAGGGAACACAACTTGAGTTTAACGTTTTCTGCATCAGTGGCGGTACCTTACAAGATATACTCGATATTCAGCTGTTTCCAATAATTAACCTTCGCTCGTTGGCCTTGCTAGCCTACGGCGACTCAAAGGTTAATCAGCGACAGTTTTCGACTGAAAGACACAGCTTTTCAAGCTAATAATTAAACAGTTTTCACACATTACAAACCTCCCAACTGAAGTGAATACAAGACTTAATTGACAACGTATAGTGCCTTTTAAGGGTTACTGCTGAAAAAAAAACCTAAAAAGGGAGTGCTGCGATAAATTTGAATGCAATGAAGACCGCCTGGTGCAGAGGGGAACGCCTCAGTAATGAATATTTCATATTTTGAACACGTTATACGAGATGCTTTGTATCGATTATTATCTGTACAAAATTTTAGCACCCAGTTATTCAAGAGGTCCTGAGATCGAATCCCGGTTATGGTGAGTTACCCAGATAGGAGTAGCTGATTAAAGGACTTAAATCTACCCTCAAAAATGTTCAGCTTAAATTGTGCATCAGAGAGGTTGGACCAACAACCTTGATAAATTGATTTCATTCGTAATAAGAGCACACAGATCATGCAATCTTTTGCATTTAAATAGACATTCACATAAATTGAGCTGAAGGGAATCGACACTGATCCAGGAATGAGGACTTTATACCGCCTCCGGGAGTGAGGGAGTGAGGAGGTAAAGGGAATCACCCGGCGGTCGGAACCAGGGTGACGGCAAGGCAATGACATGGTCCTAGAGTTTCCAGACTGTTACGCTCCAGCAGACCAGGGACCCCGCCCCACATATATAGTCCAACGCTTCCCCAAGGAGCGGTCCTTATACCCCGGCAAGTTTACAGAGAACATCCTTTTTTCCTTGCCACGCTGCACCGAAACACCATCGTCGACACTTCCAACCCTGAAGCACATCAAACGGGGTGAAGGATGACTGAAATGGTTGAGGGACAGGAAATCCGGTGGATGAAAGAAATCATTCAAACATTCGCCTGACCCGAGTAAACCCGAAAAAGCCCATTGGGGTCGAACCTAATACCTCCCGAATGCGGGCCACAGACGTTACCGCCTGAGCCTTCCCCTCGGTTGTCGAGCTGTCAGCCTTGTTTGATTGCACTTGTTTTTAGTATCTTGTCTTTTTGAAAAAATTAAATATCCTATAAAACGGGAAAATTTCTAAGATAATTATACATTAATAAAATACGTAAATGATAATATATTTTTATTAATATTGATGGATATGGAGTGCAAAACATCAAAGGAAAAAGGTTGACAACTTTGTTTTAAAAAATATGGCTTATAGAGCGTTTTATTTATAATAACAAAGTTTTATAATAAAAGACTGATATTCAAACAATGACTCAACCTAGAAATATGAAACTTAACATACATTTCTGTTACTGTGTGTAATTAATGGTCAAATTAACAGACCTACCATATATATTCCAGATTTTTCAAATTTAAAAGATGCGCCACCAGCATTTATACATAGGTATAGGTATCTATAGTGATTCAAGGGAAGGGGGGACATCTCGCGAGCTGCTATCTGCATAGATCTATTGCGGCTACCACCCCCGAAGAGGAAGGGATGACGTGAAGAAGGCTGTGGGCAGATAAGCTACAGAGACGCGCGGAAGTATCCAACAGTTTCAAGCTCACAGACACATCCCACTGGTGGGACCGCTGAAAGAGTGCGATGAACGACCCACCAATCAAGCAGCCCTCTGGTGTCCAGGGAATATTCTTTCCATTGAGCATGCATCCGCGCCATCTGTTCGGCACCACCATAATCCACGAAAACCTAGAGGCAACCTGAAAGATGAGAAAGAAATAGAATGAAAGAGAAATGATGGAAAGGAAAGCGTAGTAGAAAACAAACGCCCCAACATTGGCCTATCGACCCCAGAGATGGGTCAGAGTGGACGGTTGCCATAGATCGAAACCGTGACCTCCTGAATGCCAGTCACACACGTAACCGCGGTGCCACTTAGCTCGTTATATTTATCTTTTTTTTCACTATATATTCTATAGAATACGAAATTGTGTGCAAAACTTCGTAAAGGTTTAAACGCTATCTTATAAGAAATTAGGTAATAGTGGATTTTAAAACTTGTCTGATGTGATACATTCACATGACTTTCTCTACCCTCTATCAGTAAGTATACAAACTATTCTTACTAAAGCTTATTTTCCTATCTACTATATTTTAATCCAAATAAACCTTTGCAGAAATAGCTACATTACACTTTTCGTTATAGATACAAACAGAACAGAGAAAATCAAATGTTTAAGAACTGAACGCTTTATACTGGTCTTAAAATTCCATATTATTTCCATGACATCGCAAGAAATAACTGAGAATCATTTAAAAGAATGACAAGTATTGAACATTTCGAACCCTTAAGAATATCTCAGAAACAGCTTATGCCATAAAAAACTTACTTTAAGTAAACTGTAAGTTTTAAAGAGATCTACATTTTCTGTGCAGTACGTTTACCAGTTATAGAAGATTATACAAAATTCCTTCCTAATGAAGAGGACTTCTAGGCTTTTACCAGAAAATTCAAGATATACATTTTATTTGTCATGTAAATATCTTTCGATCTATGTATTTTAATCAACATCGTTAGAGCCATTTTATAGAAAATCCAAATTTTTAAAAATGTTCCATGTAAAGGGTAGTTGGTGTGGGCGATTTTGTTGAAAATCTTCATGTCGCATGCTTGGAAAGTAATAAACTCAAATATCAAATTTGGTATTTATCCGATTTTTTGTTTTTGAGTTATGCTTTTCACAGACAGACACACGGATACACACACTTAATGTTTCCAAAATTGCTTTATTTTGATTCCGAGCGACTCAAAACAAGTACTCCAGGTGTAATCTCGGTATCGAATTTTGGGTGGAATGCAATATTTCCCCCAATTACTATATATACTAGAGAAAGTAATAATACATTTCCAGTATATGGGAAATTTAGTGTAAGCAAATACGCGTGTTTATATTTTAATGACATTTTAAAGTAAATATCGGTTGTTAACTGACATCAGCAAAAACTTCAAAGAGAGTGAATACATATATAATATTTAATGAGTGTCGATTTTACGATTCACAAAAGGATATGCTGAGGTATTCTATACATCTAAAGAATGGTACTCTGGAAGAAATTCCCCGATCTAAACGAGGAACATCAGTGTTCTATCTTTTATTTCAGAATCCACTTCAGAAAGAAGTATTTGGAGTACCTACTTCCATTCTAGGCGAATAAATTTAATGGCATATCATCTAGTTTGAAATGGATTCCCTCATTGCATGGTATAAAAGCTTCAAATGGAGTGAAATTCCACGTAACATTAAAGAAAGTCAAGGGGATCAATAAGATCCATTGTGGTTATTACGATTTCTCATCTGAAAAACGCAATAAAAATAAAATCATTGGTTTAAACTGAAAATTATATTAATAATAAGTATAACATCCATTATTTAATCTAAGAAGTGACGTTAAAATTATTGAATTGTATTCGAAAGCTTTTAAAATACCTTGTCGTGGAGTGTTTCTTATTCTGCATACATTACTTGTAAGCTTGTAATCTTGAGAATAAAATTTTTTTGATGTGTTACACTCACATGACTTTCTCTACTCTTGTACAAACTATTTTTACAAACTCTCATTCTCCATCTATTTCATATTAATCGAGATAAACATTTGCAGAAACGATCTTTTGACATACAGAGAGAATTACATTTTACACATAGCGACCAGTTCTAAAAATATTTGACTATCGCTTAAGGCGTACTATGTTCCCCTTGTTTTGTATTTGCAAAGGCAACATAGAAATACAGCAACCTTTAAGAATAGACATATCTCTTAATAGCTGGTTGCTAAGTGCAGTACCATTTCCTTTGCCACATATTAATACTCTTTGCATATCCAAGTCAAAAAAATGAATAACGAATTCCCATTTGAGAAAATAAATATTGAAAATTTAAGGAAATAACAAGCAATATCTCGAAAATGGTTCACTCAACAAAAAATATGTATATGACATAAATTGTGTATTTTAACGCGATCTACATTTTTTGTGTCGTAAAATTTTGTCTATCTCTTATGGTTTACCAGTTATGCAAAAGTCGTTCACAAGAAGTATACATTCCCAGAAAATTCAAGATATACATTTTATTTGTCATGAAAATATCTTAAACATATGATATTTTAATCAAAATCGTTAGAGCCATTTTTGAGCCATCAGATTTTTTGTGTATAAACGCACTTAACCAATTTTGTGCTGTATGCTAATTCCGAAATTGTTCTTGTTTCACATTCTCCAAGTGATAGCTATTTTATCTTGATAATGCCACGGGTTATATATTTCCTATTATTAAGCAAGGTTAATAATAATAATAATAATAATATTAATAATAATAAAAAATTCCTTTGCTTCTCTTTTTACGTAACTATATTTAGTGGTGAAAAAGTTCTTTTAAAGAATTTTCTATCCATAGAAAAACAATACTAGCAATTCTTTTTAATTCTGCAGTCGATAGCATAAACTGATATACATATATTTTACATGAAACTCAACTAAAATAATGTGTGTTACACCATTCTCACAAATACCACGTAACATATGTATTCTTTCATCTGGTAATAAGTAATAAGCCATATAACACTCGGAAACAAGTAAGTTTGTGGATTAAGCCTCTCTATTACCCACCCTCATACATTAGCATATACATGTTTAATACAAAGGTTTGACTAGCCTAAACACAAACTAACAGGTGGAAGAAAAGAGCAATTATTTCAATGGGCTGTATTATTTCATGTCTTAAGTTCTGATTTGTTTCTGCTGAATCCACAGATTTTGGTCACCTGAAACTAGTGAGTCACCAAGCCAGGCTGTTGCAGAAACATAATTAATGTGTTAGCTAAATCAGCTTCACTCACAACTCAGTTAACGCTGCATGCTACTCCTTCCCCCTTTATTTTGTATGTTCTCGTCTTGGCACAAGAGTCTATGGAATCTTGCATTTATTCACCTACAGGAAACGCAGTCAAGTGTATCAAGAACTATAGTCCAGCAACTCTTTGGGACACGTGCAAGGCAATAACGTGAAGTCTCGACTCCTTTCATTCTTTATCAAGTTAAACGTAACAACTTTCAATGATGCAAAACTTAAAAATCTTATGTGTTCCACTCACATGGCTTTCTCTACTCTGTACAATCTATTTTTACAATCTACTTCTACTACATATTAATCGAGGTTTCTTGTAAGTGCAAGGGGAATATGGTAGGCTTTAAGCGATAGTTAAATCTTTTAAGAACTGGTTATGTAGAGCACTGCATTCTCTTTGTATGTCCAGGACATAAATAATAATAATAATAATAATAATAATAATAATAAAAATAACGAATTACCATTTGAGAATAAGTATAAGTATTGGAAAATTCAAAAAAAATGACAGACAATATTTCGGAAATGGTTCACTCGTCAAAAATATGTATATGACATAAATTGTTTGTTTTAACGCGATCTACATTTTTTGTGTGGTGAATTTTGTCTATCTCTTACAGTTTACCAGTTATGCGAAAGCCGTTCAGAATGAAGAGGTCTTTTGGGGACAGTTCAAGATATACATTTCACTTGTCATAAAATATCTTAAACATATGCTATTTTAATCAAAATCTTCGTGTCGCATCCTCGGAAGACACTAAACTGAAATACCAAGTTGGTATTTATCCGAAGTTTCGTTTTTGAGTTATGGTGGTCCAAGACAGACACATTGACAAAACACAAACACGGGCTTGGTTCCAAAAATGCTTTATTTGGATTCAGGAAAGCTCAAAACATGTATTTCCGGTGAAATCCGGTGTCAAATGTTTGAGTGGAATGTAATGCTTCCCCTATTTACTATACTAGTAGAGAAAGTAAGCATTTAAAAGTATTGAAAAAGCATCAAAGGTTTATCTCAAAGTGTTAAGACATACTTCGATACCACCGAGTGTCGTGAGTATCGAGATATCGACGATATCGACGTCCCATTCCATACTCTAACGAGTGAGGTATATAGTATACCCACGTATATATTCAGCCATGAACTGGTGAGCTGTCCGCCACTGGCTGGAGTGGGAGGATAAAACCTGAACAGACAGACAAAAGACTGTGAGCAGTTACCTGCAGCAAAACCTGCCTGTCGTGCATGTTATTGCCACATGTTGGCTGCGAATCTGGGCGCTTTTTCTGACGATCAGCATTTCCACAATCGTATGTAACATGAGTAGGAGAATTCGAGATAATCTTACTTTCCACTTCCGCCTCACATTCTTCCACCGAATGCATTTAAAGTTACGGGAAGACACTGTGAAGAATTGAAATAAATAACTGGAATTGAAGACCTCGCTGTAAATACTGGTAAGGAATGATGTGGCGTATTAATAATTTTTGGGCTTTATTGTCATTATTTTATGTCCTGTCGATATTCAGTTATTTCTCGCGATTGCATGCAAAGAGTATGCAGTTTTAAGGCCAGCATATAGCCTCCAGTTTAACTATCGCTATTCTCTTTATATCTATAACGAAATCTGTAATGTAGCTGTTTCCGGAAAGGTTTATCTGGATTAAAATGAAGTAGAGTGAAAATAAACTTCTGTAAGAATAATTTCTATGCCAACTAATAAACGATAGAGGGTAGAGAAAGTCATGTGAATGTAACACAAAAGTATATTCTTTATATAGAGAACTTGCTTTTCCTTGCTAATCCATGTTTTAGGTACATCTTGACAGTAGGTCTTGTTATTTAAAAGCACATCCATGATAGGTTGCTGATGCTGTCGCCTTGGTCCATTACCTCAACTGTCTAGCACAGATATCGCTAGTTGCAGCCACATTGGGATTAGTCATGTTTGGCACTTGGAGGTTTGGAAAGCGCGGCCGGTGATGATGCAACAGCTCCAAACCGCAGTCACGCACAATCTCGAACCAGAAACAAATTACTGTCGAGCACGCCCAAATACTCGGCTGCTAGCTTGTCTGCGATCTGCACAAGCTAATGTAATATTCAGGGCAGATGATGTTTCTCTTTTTGTAACGGATACCAACGAGGTGCGTGACGAAAGACCTTGGCCCAATTTCCACAAGGTGACACTCGGTTCCATTTAATTGTTACGCGGAACACATTTGGGGTGTCGTGTTTCTCGCGGAAGATGCTCCAAAGTTTCTACTGCAACGTATTCAGGTCCCATTTCTCTGTGAATGGCTGCAGTCCTTTGTCTGCTTATATACGAGACGTGTTTTTAAAATAAGTACCGATAATTTGTTAAAAAAAGCTGCTGTTTTAAACTCACATGACTTTCTTTACTCTTGTACAAACTATTTTTACAAACGCTTATTCTCCATCTACTTCATGTTAATCGAGATAAATATTTGCAGACTCTATCTTAATGCTAATTTTCTTGTAGATGTAAGGGGAATATATATTTACAAGTAGCCTTTAAGCACATACATATCTCTTAATAGCTTGTTGCTAGGTGCAGCACCATTCTCTTTGCCACAGATTAATACTCTTTGCATATTCAAGGCAAAAAATGAATAACGAATTCCCATTTGAGAAAATAAGTATTAAAACAATTAAGGGAATAACAAGCAATATCTCGAAAACGGCTCACTCAACAAAAAAAAAATGTTTATGACATTAATTGTGTATTTTAAGGCGATCTACATTTTTTGTGTAGTAAAATTTTGTCTATCTCTTGTGGTTTACCAGTTATGCAAAAGTCGTTCACAATGAAGAATACTTTTGGAGACATTCCCAGAAAATTCAAGATATGAATTTTATTTGTCATGAAAACCTTCGTGTCGCATCTCTGGAAGGTACTGAACCTGAATACCAAGTTTGGTGTTTATCCGACTTCGTTTCTGAGTTATGCTGTTCACAGACACACAGACGGACATGTTTCCAAAAATGCTTTTTTTAGATCCAGGGGGTCTCAAAACATGTATTTCCGGTGATATCTCGATATCGAATTTTTGGGTGGAATACAATACTTCTCCTACTTACTATACGTAGTAGAGAAAGTAAAAATAACAGTACATTATTTTCCAAATACTTCATTATCATTCATTCCTTAGACTACTTCTCCACACAGTCACCATCGTTATTCGGGCACTTGTAACGGAAACCAGATTTTGTATGCCTTCGCCAAAAAATGATGCCGGCTGTGATGAAAATCAAGTCTGCACTTCTTGTTTTACATTATCGTCGAAATGTTTTCCACCAAGGAATTTATTCAGACGAAGAAAACCACTTCGTGCCAAATCTGGACTGTAGGGAGGGTGGTCGAATTGTTTCCAACCAAATGATGCGATCAGATTTTGAGTTTGTGTGTGACCGGACATTGTCACTCATTATTATTTCCCCATAAACCTCACATAATTGGCGATAATGTTTGTTGATTAACATTTCTCGCATTCAAAAAACGAATCATTGATCTAACTTCACAGACGGCAGTAGTTCGATTGTTTTAAACATTTCGAAACGCTCTAAGAACAGGAAAACACAAAGTGACGATCCCTCACAGTTGCGTCTGGCTTCTTAATGAATGGAGGAAGTGATCGCGTATGCTCAAAATCGCGACTGCAGCGCTGCAGTCAACGGTACTTACTTTAAAAAAAAACACGCCTCATACCTAGTACACGCCGAGCGCTATAGCACCGCGGAAGTGTGCGAGATTCGCAATCGGGAGGTCCTGGTTTTGATTCCAAGGTCAGACCGCTCTGACCATGTGTTTTTCGTGGTTTTTCTTTTAACATGAATTTCCTTTCCCTCAGCTCCTATCATTTCGTTATCCTTTCATGTTTCAGGTAGGCTTAGGGCTGTGTAGTGTCTGTCGACGTCGGAAAGATGGCGCTGATACTTGCGCATCGGAAAGTTCTTCTCGACCATGCCAGATGGCAGTCTTCTCTGAGCCGCCTCAGGTGGGTCAAGTTCCTCCCATTTCCGCCAGAAGAAAGCCCTTTCTGAGCCTTTTCTAAGCTCTCCGCCGGAATGACATCGTTGGGGATCTCTGCGTTTCTCTGTCGACCGGTCTCCCTGCGGCCTAAAACCGTTCCGTTCCTCGTGGTAAACACAAAAGCTCCTCGCTGGGTCGAAGTGCGAGGTGTCCCCTCCGTTCCCTGGCCATACTCAAACCTAATAGATGCGTTGTTATGTGTCGTTTCATGTTTCATCAGTGTTCACCGTCAGTGGTGCCGTGTGTAGTAGGAATGGGCGTTAAACATTATCAACAAAAATAAATAAAACACTTGGGGCATACAATACTTACTTCGGATACGGCTAAGCTACGAAAAAACTGTGAATACAAGAGGTGATAATAATGAGTGCTGCCTTCTTTTTCTACGCTAAGTTGTAATCTATCACTTATGATTAACTAGGTATAGAAAATTATTCAATAAAAATCGTTAGAGCCGTTTTTGAAAAAATAAAAGTTGACAACAACGTTTCCGTGCAAGAGGTAATTTCTGTTGGGAAAGTGTGGTTAAAAGCTGCGTTGAAAGTTGCTGAACTAAAATGCAAAGTTTTATTTGCACCTGACTGATCCCGAACACAGTCCGCAGAACATCTGCATGATATACGAGAGGTCCTGGTTTCGATTTCCGGTTGTGATCAAGAGATTTTAGTTTAAATTACGTTTCTCAGTATGCGCCAGAGTCCGGTGTTTAAATGTGAGTGTTCTTGTTTATGTTATAGGTTATTTAATGACCAATTCACTGATTATAGCATTTCAGGATTGCCCCTGGGAAAAACCTTGAACACACCTGCCAAGTTTTATATATACCTATATGACAATCAATCTACAATCAGATTCCTATATGACACAAATAACTGTCGCAAAAGTTAACACGTTAAGAAAAAAGAAAGGAAAAAGAAGAAGAAAATCCGACCAATCACACACACGGGCGCGCGTCAACCTTTTTTAAAGCTTTTTTTGCGGGTCAGAATACAATAAAGTATTTCCGGTGAAATATTAACACTGCATTTTTTGATGGAACACTGTATTTCCTCTACCTACTATATTTAAGGGCAGAAAACGTTAAACCGATCTAGGTTCGAAATTCTACTTCCCAGGAGTTAAAAGATTGACTAAAGCTTTGTTTTTTAATGCAGTTTGAGAATCTAAGCCAGTGAAGGCCAACCTGTTCTCTTAAGAACTAAGGTTCAAAGCCCATATGTCACCCCACCTACTATATTTGAAGAGATTGACAAGCTAAACAAACAAGTTTTAGTCCTTGGCAGCACGAGTGGATGAGTGAGACTCCTCTCTCTGTAAGGTTGGGCATCCCTGATCTAAGCTCTACTGGCTATAATTAGAAATGAATAACTAAACCTCGACCAAGCGCTCTGCGAAAACGGAGGTTGGAGGTTCAGATCTTAGTTATTCCGAAAGTTACTATGATTTCTCCACCTTGCTGCAGTAGTTGATGACCTACTAGTGGCAGGTCACTGAGACGGAAAGTGATCGTGAATGAGGCTATGGGGCGACTTTCAACTTGTGTTTATCATTAGTCATCATGCTTTTGTACTTTTCAAACGTATTATGTCTAACCTTTTCAATTCTTAAAGTTTTAAAACTGCACACATGGACATTTAATTACATATCGATGTACTTCACAGAAATTGCTGTTCAGATTTTGAAAAACAGAGTTAAACATTAATACCAGAGTTATTAGGTAATATTTAACTATTTCTGGATATAATACCACTTTATTCTTAATTTTCTGACAATCCCGAAAGAAATGTGATAAACAAAAGTTCTGCTGAGCATTACCAGAAATGTCAGGGAAAATGATCCACATGTTAAAAAAATCTGATGTGTTACACTCAAATGACTTTCTCTACTCTTATACAAACTATTTTTACAAACGCTTATTCTCCATATGCTTCATGTTAATCGAGATGTTAATCTTATTGCTAATTTTCTTGTAGGGCAAGGTGAGTATGGTAGGCTTTAAGCGATAGTCAAATATTTTAAGAGCCGGTTGCTATGTGGAGTATTCCATACTCTTTGCATTACCAGGACAAAAAAAATGAATAATGAATTCCCATTTGAGAAAAAGTATAAGTTTTGGAAAATTTAAGCAATATCTCAAAAATGCTTCACTTAACAAAAAATATATATGACACAAATTGTGTATTTTAACGCGATCTACATTTTTTGTGTAGTAAAATTTTGTCTATCTCTTATGGTTTACCAGTTATGAAAAAGTCGTTCACAATGAAGAATACTTTTGGAGACATTCCCAGAAAATTCAAGATATACATTTTATTTGTCATGGCTATATCTTAAACATATGATATTTTAATCAAAATCGTTAGAGCCATTTTTGAGAAAATTAAAATTTTCGAAAAATGTTCCATGTAAAGGGTAGTCTGGGATGGGGGGATTTTCTTGAAAACCTTCGTGTCGCATCTCTGGAAGATACTGAAGCTAAATACCAAGTTTGGTGTTTATCCGACTGTTCGTTTCTGAGTTATGCTGTTCACAGACACACACACACACACACACACACACACACACACACACACACTTAGGCACACACCGGACATGTTTCCAAAAATGTTTTTTTTTTGGATTCAGGGGGTCTCAAAACATGTATTTGCGGTGAAATCTCGGTATCGAATTTTTGGGTGGAATACAATACTTCCCCTACTTACTATACGTAGTAGAGAAAGTAAAAATCGATACGGCTATTTCACCGGAAATACATCTTTTCAGTTCAGTTTGTCCTCAATGTCTGCAGAAAGCTACTGGCACATTGTTGTACGGCGTCTTAGACAAACTCCTGTGCTGCCTGAAACGATCCACCCATCCATGGCTAGGCTTAAACTCTTGTTTCGGAATACCAAGAACTTCAGCCTCCTCTTTAGCTTTCTTTCATATAGCGCCACTCGTCACAATTTGCCCGTTTTTCCTCCTTTCACGCACAAATTCCAACACTTGTTCTTCAACTTAAGGATGCCTTCTTCTCGAGGACCGTAAATTTCTTCCTATTAGCTTTAGTAGTAAATGACGCCAACTTCTGTTTTCGCCACAAGCTAACATTGTTCTCTGATATATTGAGCTTCGTTCCTGCCTTTCTATTACCATTTTTTTCAGCATAAAGGATTACTTTACGCTTTAAAGAAACATCATAAGACGTTCATCTCTTTTGCCCTTGCCCTCCATATCGTAACTAAAAACGCTCAATAATAATGGGCCAATGATAATTGAGCGGCTAGCTTGTCGCGAGTTTCCGGTTGTATGTTAACTGCAGCAATCCATTGTGACGTAACAAACAAAAATTTGAACGATGTTACTGGCGTTCTACGGAACGGATAAGCACTCGAATCTAATGCGCACCACGATTTGGTAAAAAAAAAAGGTGCGCATTAGATTCGCGTAAATACGGTTTATAGTGTTTAGGAGTATGTTGCAAAAAATTATGTGAGAAGTTTCCCTTTGGCTAGTCACATATATCCATTTCATTCCTGAAAATTAAATTATTCCTACACTTGCCGCCACTGAATACAAGACGAGTTCATTGGAAAACGCTTCAGAAGACGGACAGGAAACAGATATTGATAAAGCAGTGAGGGAAGCGTGACTATCGAAACGGAGGAGTTTCAGAAACAATAGACAACTTAGCCGGAAGTATCGATGTTCATCTTTCGTTAACGGTTGCCACGCCACATCAATTTGTCTATTTCCTTTTGTGATTGGAACAGACCCTGGCCTCTTTATTGGACAGTGAAAAGGAGGTAAAATCAAACGTGAGGGAGTGGAATGGACCCAAACTCGACAGTTGAAGCAGCGCGTTCCTACTTTAGATACACGAATGAATGTATATCCTTAGATAAAATACTTAAGCCTACTGCAGCTAATAAAATTATTCCAAGCTCGCCGTAGTTCATTGAAGTTTAATATTCAGAAATAATATCATAATTTTTTTGACGTTTATGTTGCAAAATAAGATTGGAAATGTATATATTATATAATTCTTTTCTAACTGTTCAACTAGAGTCTCCAAATTAAAAAACAAAACTACCTTTTCTTGTGCACTGATAAGAAACAACTATAAGAACTTCTTTAACACTATGTTTAATACTTATTGAACCAGTAGGACATCTATAATATGTTACAATCAAGCGACTTCCTCCAATCACTACAATTTATTTTTATATATTTTATAAAAATGATAATAAAACAGGTCTTATTCTACTTCCTGTTAAACATGATAAATGTTGGCGGAAATGGTTCCAATACTCGTTTTATTGTACTAGCAGCCCGCCGCTCCCGTGGCACTGCTGTATGAATCCGTTCTTGTAGTAGCAGCAGCGGCGGATTGGCATGCTAACGTATCGAAAACAGTACTAAGGAAGGTAATGCACCTGCGAAAATACAAATGTATACAGTTTTCTTCTTATTGCTTTGACTATTTTACAATATACCTACTCAGACATTGAGGCAGTATTTTTAACATTTAAATGATTTCAGTCTAATTATATAATATATAAATTCAATAACAGCCAGCCTTAAAGCACTATGTGTGTAACAATATATGAAAGTGCATATTACAGTCATTGTATATGTTTATATTATTGTATACATATGCAATAATGTTATGCGAATATATTACGTAATTTAATAATGTAGGAGCTGTGAGAATAATAGGTTTAAAGTTGCTAACTATGAGGTAACCTTGAGGCAATAATGAATTTGAAAGTTTAATAATGCTACTTGTGATTCTTGGAAGCAATAACGTAATTTTTGTGACAGTTTATAAAATAGCCAATCAACAACCAGATAAAGCTTTAGTTAAATGAAGGTATTCTATTGAACTAGGATTAGCCAATCAGAAACTAAAATGGAGCAAAATTTAAAAATTCAGAAGCCAGTTGCTAGTAGACAGTGTTCCTAACCGGACGCGAGATGCGTCCTCAAGAAATTTAATAGGTATTCGTGTGAGACAAAAATAGTTTTACTGTTAAAAAGTGCAAGTAATTAATAAAAAGAATCTCACAGCTCTCTATAAGTGAAGTGTTATTTAAATCGTATCAAGCATTAATAAAAGGAGTGAAATAAAATTATAATCTGTGTAAGCCTACATTCTTCAGTCGCACCACTCCCTGCTAAGATATTCATGTCTCTAAAAAAATATAAATACTGACGCAGCCGAGGTAAACATAAATATATAATACATAAAGAAACAGTCAAAAATTATATAGTTAATATTTTTTAAACATTTGGGGCGAAGGCTACCGGAAACTTTTTACCATACGTAGCAGCAACAAACCTTCTTCAAATTGGCTCCCAAAGCGTGGGTAAAATAACGTAAAGACAAAAACTTCAACATAAAACGATACCTAGTGCACACAACAATTTTTATCAAGCCGTTCTTAAGGTACAGTTTTTGATGTGGTAGTATGAAATGTACTTGCACTCTACAGTTAATCATATCGTTTCCAATTTTTTTAAATTTGAGCTTAGTATACTAAGTGTTGTTCAGCCTTTCTTAATTTTAAATATTAGGTTGTCTCATAGTAATGTCGGTTTTTAAGTTTGCTGATTTTATAAGGTAGAATCGGTTTTCTTTTGTTCGTCGACTGCTTCTAAAGCACTACTGGAAATAAGATTATGACGCTGCTGTCGCGGCTCGAAAAATATGTGAAGTGGAAGGAGGTGTCGTTAGTAAGCGCGTGGCACGACGATGACTCCAACGTTTCAACACTGCTAAAGAAAACACTAAAGATTTACCACGTTCTGGAAGACTTAAACTATGGGATATTGAGAAGATTTTGGAAGAAAATCCGCAAAATAGTACACGTAGGCTGTCAGAAGAATTTGGTCCATTTAAGAGATACCATATATCGCCAGATTAAGAAACTTGAAGCTGTAGATCTGTACCTCATGAATCCTGAACAGGCTCAACAAGAGTAGATATCTGTCGTCAGCTTTCGGTAATCCATGGATGTTAGATTTATCAGAAGAATTGTTACATGTGATGTAAAATGGGTCTATTACTGCAACCCTGACGCCTCGAAACATTGGCTCATCCCTCGTCAACTGCCAAAGTCACCGTTAAAGAAAACAGTTCGGACCAAAGTAATGTTGTGTGTGTGGTGGAATTTTGAAGGCGTGATTCACTGGGAGTTTGTTTCAAACGGGCGTGAAGTGAGTGCGGATCTTTATTCTCAATAACTGGAACGAGTTCATGAAATTTTGAGAGGAGGTACCCAGCATTAGTTAACCAAAATAGAGCTCTCTTGCAGCAGGACAATGCAGCACTCCTTACTGCACGAACAGCCATGACAAAAATTCAGAAATTGGAAGGAGTCGAAGTTCTACCACACCCAGTATACATCCCTGATCTTGCGCCTTCAGATTACCATCTATTTTGATCCATGGCCCATTTCTTGCGTGGAATAAATTTCGAAAACATTGAAGCTGTGAAGTGCGTCTCACGGTATTCTTCGTAAAACCAGAGACTGGTACCGTCGCGGGATACTAAACCTCGCTGAAAGATGGCTAAAGACCATAGAATCTGGTGGTCTCTACTTTGAATAGTGGTTTAATTTCTTGTCAGAAAACCTTCCAAATAAGGAGAGTTTTGCTTAAAAACCGATATTACTTATGAGATATCTATGATTTATGAGAAAAATAATTTTTGTATAGGGCGATACGATTTTTCGACTTTTTCAATGTGAGTTACGGAAAATAATTAATTTCAATTGAACCATTTAATACTTTTAATTAGTGCACAACAGTTTTCAAACCCGTAATTTCTGAACTTCTCCTGAAAATTTCGAGCTAATTTAGTATAAACTGTGGTACAAGGATCATTTTTAATAGTAAAACATGCTAAAAAATCTGATGTGTTACACTCACATGACTTTCTCCATTCTTGTACAAACTATTTTTACAAACGTTTATTCTCCATATGCTTCATATTAATCGAAATGTTAATCTTATTGCTAATTTTCTTGTAGATGCAAGGGGAATATGGTAGGCTTTAAGCTATAGTCAAAAATATTTTAAGAGCTGGTTGCTATGTGGAGTATTCCATTCTCTTTGTATGTCCAGAACATAAAAAAATGAATAACGAATTCCCATTTGAGAAAAAGTATAAGTATTGGAAAATTTAAGGGAATAACAAGCAATATCTCGAAAATGGTTCACTCAACAACAAAAATGTATGACATAAATTGTGTATTTGAACGCGATATACATTTTTTGTGTAGTAAAATTTTGTCTATCTCTTATGGTTTACCAGTTATGGAAAAGTCGTTCACAATGAAGAATACTTTTGGAGACATTCCCAGAAAATTCAAAATATACATTTTATTTGTCATGAAAGTGTCTTAAATATATGATATTTTAATCAAAATCGTTAGAGCCATTTTTGAGAAAATTAAAATGTTCGAAAAATGTACCATGTAAAGGGTAATCTGGGGTGGGCGGATTTTCTTGAAAACCTTCGTGTCACATCTCTGGAAGATACTGAACTTAAATACCAAGTTTGGTGTTTAACCGACTGTTCGTTTCTGAGTTATGCTGTTCAAGGTCACACACACACGGACGTGTTTCCAAAAATACTTATTTTGGATTCAGGGGGTGTCAAAACATATATTTCCGGTGAAATCTCGGTATCGAATTTTTGGGTGGCATACAATACTTCCCCTACTTACTATACGTAGTAGAGAAAGTAAAAATAGGAATTGAGAAAAATGGAGTTTAAAGTTCATCGTATTGCTTTACCACAATGATACAGAACAAATTAAATAGCCATTTGCAGCTTTAAAACTGTTGATATTAAAACATCTATTGTACACAAGTACAAGTTATAAATAGGCATAATGAAATGCAAAAAGCAAAACATCGACAGTTTAACCAAAGTTTGCTCCACTCTTAGAACCTAACTTGATGTAAACACATGACGTCATTAACTAGTCCGCGATACACGCGAAACCAAAGCACACCATAACATACAATAACGCATTAAATATGCGCGATTTTCTGTGGGGAAAAATATTTTAATTAAACTTAATTCGAAACTTTTGATTGAAATGGAATAGTAAATAGTATGAACTAACTGTGTGGTGTAGTTTATCTCCCTACTCCATTCATACTATATGACGAGCAGTCGGTAAGGGGGTAAGCATAGCTGCATCTCTTAGTGCTGAACACCAGGCTAATGCGGAGGGATACAATATGATTTGTTTACATCAAGTCCTGTTCTAAGGCTGGATGGATTATAGAATGTGTTGAATATGGTTAAGTACTCGACGAATTTCTGCAACGAAATATTGGAAAATGATCGCCGGATACTGTTTTCTAATTCCTCGAATAGGAATTTGTTGCATAAGCTTTATCTTTAAGCATTCCCCTCAGATAATAATCGCTTGTCTTTGTAAGAATAGTGTAACCCAGCGAGGTGGCACCGAGGTAACGCCCACTCTGGCCCTGGGTTTTCGGGTTCGGCAGGCAAATGCTGAGGTAGTTCATCTTCTACCACGACTCTGATGATGATGATTTTCTGTACCCATAATCTTTCTTGTCATCTGCTTCAGCGTTCTCAGATCGTTGCGGCTGGACGTAGCTGTGCGCTCTTGGAAGTTTTATCCGGGTCTTTCGGGCGTCGTTGGAGGCGTTCAGTCTGGAAATATTAGGAACCCCGTCTGTGCTTGCGCCCGTCGTCATTCGGATCTAGTCGCACTTCGGTCTTTCCCCTCATTCCTCTCTCCCGGGGTCAGGTAGAAGCACAAGGGGCCGGATGACCTTCGTGCAGTATTCTGCCCCGATTTCGGGGGCCCCCTCCGTTTGTCCGTAACTTTTTCTTTAAGAATAGTATGTAAAAGAGTGTGTAGTTAAGGCCACGAGGATGTAACACATCAGATTTTTAATCCACTGTTTTATTCACAATGCAACATAGCAATACTGTCTTCCACAGCAAAGAAAGTCCCCGGGGAATGAAGGGCAGAGGGGAAATTGCTGATTAGAATGGTCCAAACCCTGCCTACTTGCTTATGTTACCCTTATTTATGACACACACGACAGCTCAGTTGAATAGTTTTACTCCTTGCGTAGCATGCGTTCTCTGTCACACATTCACTGTCCTTGTCGCATTTTTATCAAACAGATAAGGTTAGCACATTCCTGTCTGGGACTTTCTTTCCGTTGGCGAACAGTTGTTTCTGCTGTATGGTCTTGAAACATCGTACTATGATTGTCTTCTGTTCCCCATGCGACTCGCATTTAACTAACTAGAAACATAGAAAAAGCTATAAAATGAATGATTTATTGCGTACAGAATGTATATCGAGAAAACAGAGAATTATGGGATATGAAAGCCATTATCTTGTGTCGTCACTTCCGTTCTACCTTCTTTTTTTTATGCTAGCTATAAAGTACATTATACGCATTTAACCTCGCCTTTCTTCTGTTTTATTACGACCGAGACAAGCGAGCATCGAAAGACAACAAAACTGTTCAAACGACCAAAAGAACAATAAAACATTCCTGCAATTATTTTACGGAGTAATCGCATTAAATTAGGAATTTAAATGAAATTCACGTTGTGTAATTACATGAGCCGAGATGTCGTGATTCCTCGCTATTAAACATGACTTCTCTACAGCAGTTGCTTTAACGACCCTGCTCAAATTCCGTTACTCGTTCAGGTTTACATCTTTTTCTTTGTGCCACCGAACGTTCTTCCTTTTCCGCGAGATGCCGCTAAAAGCCAAACAAAAATGGTACCATGTCACGCAGACGACAAAAGAACCTATTATGGGAAAAAGAAAATGCGGACCAAGCCACAAGGTCGCACCCACGACCTTGGTACAGAGCTGCCACCGGCTTACTAATGCTTCTAATGGAGCAACGCTCTTAGAGGCGTGACAGTTCAGCTTGACTTTTGTGCTAAAGCGGTTATAGGCAACGATATCGTTAATATTTCTACCAGTATGACGACACATATTCTTGAACTGTTCACTAGATATGACGTATTCGCAGCATTTCCTCTAACACTCTATCATTAATGAGCATTAAAGCTATTCTTATGAAGGATTATTGTAGTATCTACTTCATTTTAGTCGAGACAAATATTTATATAGGTAGCTATAAATGCAAAGGAAATAGTGATAATACAATGTTTAAAGCCCCTTGTGCACGATCAAACTTTTTTGACAATTCAAGAGTTTACAAGAAAAACTGTGAAAGGTTTTTCAATATGTGACAAGATTGGAAAAGACTTGGCAAGACCTGGCAAGATTTGACAAGACTTGACAATGTCAAAAATGTGTATTTAGACGTTGCCTCATTGCCGAAATGAAATCCTTCAGAACACAATGATAATTTATCACGCGCAAAGCAATTTAGTACGTCACAGTATAACAATTCGCAATCAAACATTGTCCTTTGCTAATATTATGTAGCACTTACCATATTATATCCAATTATATCACATTACGTGTGTGGAATACAATGAAAACAACACCAACCGATAGATTAACCACACTATATAACATTGCATTAATGTATACTTAGTTCGGAAAACTGTCTGGCAATTATTTCTTCATAATCGCTTTTATCTGCTCCATCTTGTGGGTAATCCACGGAGCGCTCGATGTACAGACATGGCCAGTTTATGTATAAGCTAATCAGTCGCATACGACACACCTTGGCTGGGTAGCCATTTTTGTTTACTTTTCGCTTTCAGCCATGTTGTAGATTTCGTGACGCACTGTGAATACTGGCATTTCATTGGACAAGGCCATCAAATCATTGTGAAATCTCTGACCGTTTATAACATGTCCTTATTTGCTTTCAAGGCTTTCAAAAGTCTTTAAAAATATTGGAAGAAATTTGACAAGAAAAGTTGTGAAGCTGTGGCAAGTCTCGAAAAGTCTTGTAAACTATTGAATTCGACAAAAACTTGATCGTGTACAAGCGGCTTAAGAACTGGACGCTATATGCTGGTTTTAAAATTCCATACTCTTTCCATGCAATCGGAGAAACAGCTGAAAATCGACATGATCTGAAAAGAAGACGAAAGAATTGAACAATTCGAACCAATTATAACGGACATCTAAGAAATGGCTTATGCCCCATAACAATTTATTTAAAGTAAACTGTGTGTTTTAAAGAGATCTGCGTTTTTTTGTGGTACGTTTTCGTATAGAAATAAATAAACAATTAAATAACATTAAACAACATTTCAAAAGACAGCAGAGACTTGATGAGGAAGATAAATTAAAGGATAAAGATTATAAGAATATTAAAGATACAGTTGATATACAAAAAATGCCAAGGAAGACTGCAGTACCTTATTTAGGATGGCAACTGGCCACGATTGCCTCGCAGAACATCTCTACAAGATAGGATGTCTACCTACACCCAAGTGCACTCTGTGAAGATGTCATCCTGAACAAACAACACCTCGCCAAATGCAAAGGCCTTAAAAGTGATAACTTACAGACTTTATCTTGGGAAGCCAGAGGGAAAATGATGCAGATCAATTAATGCCCAGTGCCATTGGTGAACAACAACAACGTTTTTGTCTATTACTTAACATTTACCAGATATACCAGATTATACAAAATACCTTCCGAATGAAAAGGACTTCTTAGGCTATTTTCAGAAAATTCAAGACATACCTACATTTTATTTGTCATGTAAATAACTTTCATATATGGTATTTTAATCAAAAACGATAGACCCATTTTTAGAGTCAAAACTTTAGAAAAATGTGCCGTGTAAAGGTTGCTGGGGATGGAGGGATTTTCTTAAAGTCTTCGTGTCGCATCCTTGAAAAATACTGAATTCAAATACCAAGTTTGGTACTTATCCAACTTTTGTTTTTGATTATGCTGTTTACAGACACACACACACCATGGGCATGCTTCCAAAAAATACTTTATTTGGATTCAGGGGGTCTCAAAACTGTATTTCCTGTGAAATCACAGTATCGAATTTTTGGTGGAATGCAATACCTTCTCTACATACTATAGGTGGTAGAGAAAGTAAAATCTGATGTGATACATTCACATGACTTTCTCTACCTTCTATCGTCTATTACGGGTATGCAAACTATTCTTACTAAAGCTTAATTTTCTAACTACGTATTTCATTGTAATCGAGATAAACCTTTGCATAAATAACGCCATTTTGTTATAGATACAAAGGGAATAGCGATAGTCAATGTTTTAGAACTGGACACTGTATGTCGGCCTTATAATTCCATCCTCCCGTGTAATGGCGAGAAACAACTGAAAATCGACAGGAGTTAAAAAGAATGAAAAGAATTGAACAATTCAGATCATTAATAACGGATATCTAGGAAATGGCTTATGCCACAAAAAAGTTACGTGAAATAAATTGTGTATTTTAAAGATTTTCGTCCATTGCTTAACGTTTATCAGTTATAGAAGATTCTACAAAATTCCTTCCGAATGAAGTGGACTTCACAAGCTATACCCAGAAAATTCAAGATATGCATTCTATTTGTCATCGAACTATATTTAATGTATGGTATTTTAGACAAATCGTTAGAGATATTTTTCAGATAATTAAAAAGTGTTCCATTTAGAGCGTAGTTGGGAAGTTTCTTGAAAACCTTCCTGTCACATTTTTAGATTGTACTGAACTTAAATGTTCGTTTCATATTTATCCGAGATTTCATTTTTGAGTTATGCTGTTCACAGACACACACAGGACATTTTTCTAAAAATGCTATTATTCAGGAAGCCTCAAAACATGTATTTCCGGTAAAATCACGGCATCAAATTTTTGTGTAGAATACAATACCTTCTCTACTACTATGCACGTGGTACAGAAAGATAAAAATAAGGGATCGATATTCTTTTGTCAAAGTATCCAATAAAACAAATGACAACAGATTGCTCTGAATACACACGCCCATACCACATTCTTGGACTTGATTGGTCACATACTTTGCCATTCAATGGCAAAAGCGTTCCCCTAGAAACGATTAGAAACGTCATTGGTATGCATATGATTTGTGCTCGTCTGTTAACGAGCTAGGTGCCATGTTACGGAAATAAGACCATGTGGTGAAACACCAAGTTTAGTATTGAAATTACCGGTACTATTTTGCAAGAGTTCGGCCATCGACACGAAGCAAGAAAAGTGGGCTGAAGATGAATGAACATGAGACACTAACCGCTACACCACTGTGTTATTCTATTTTTACGGTGCGAGCGAGCAAGCGAGATCCCACGCAGCTCGGGTTGCCCAAGTAAGCGGACCCCACACCTTGCTCAAGGTCTACCTCCTTCTTTCTCTTCTCCATGTCGCCTACCGCATTCAACAGCTGTTTACAACATCGTGTACCATCGCAAAACTGACTAAAATGGTTCAATACTTTCGTGTCGAGGCACAAAATCCTTTACATTATTTTAGAAGAGTATTTGGAACACTAAATTTGTGTGCTTTTAGTAAGTAACACTAGAGAACTTCGCTTGTTAAAACAAATGACGAGCACCTACGGGTTGCTGTTAAAAGTCTGTGTCACATTTGGCGATTTAATTGCAGCTATTAAATAGTGAAATTTCTCGCTGGTATCTATGTTGCACGGACTATAATATTAGTCGTCATTTTAGAAAAGTATTGAGAAAGTTGAATTTATTACGTTGTTTGCACCACGCTTTGGGCTTCAATTTGAAGTTGTTGAATTGTTTCGTTATTTGCCCCAAGTTTGACGCAAATTTGAGAAAGTTATTTTTTCATGTATGGAAAAGCCGATTTGAAGTAGGAGTTGTATTGTATTTCAACTGCTGGGGAGCCGAACTTGTAGTAGTTGCAACCGCACGTATAGGAAACAGTTTCCGGTAGCCTTCGCCCCAAATGTACTTTCAGGTGGCCTTTGCCCCAAGTTTAAAAAAGTATTACCATTGTAATTTAACTCTTTCTTTATATATTATATATTTATGTTTGCCTCGGCTGCGTCAGTATTATTGTTAGAGACACGTTTCTCTTAGCAGGGTTGTGGTGCGACTAAGAATGTAGGCTTACACAGATTATAATTTTACTTCACTCCTTTTATTAATACTCGATACAATTTATATAACACTTCACTGACAGAGAGCTGTGAGATTCTTTTATTAATTATTTGCACTTTTTAACACGTAAACTGTTTTTCGTCTCACACGAATACGTATTAAATCTCTTGAGGACACTTTTTGCGTCTGGTTAGTAACGCTGTCTGCAACCAACTGAATTGATTTCAACCACCTAAACTTGTAAATTTATATATTTCAAGTCTCTGATTGGCTATTCCTAATCCAATAGAATACCTTCATTTAACTAAAGATTTTTCTTGTTGTTGATTGGCTACTTTTATAAACTGTCACTAAAATTACATTTAAACTTTAAATTAATTATTGCCTCAAGGTTACCTCATTTTTACCTCATTGTTAGGAACTTGTAACCTATTATTCTCACAGCTCCTAAATTATTAAACTACGTAATATATTCACATAACATTATTACACATGGATACAATAATACAAACATTTACAATGACTGTAATATACATTTTTTATATATTGTTACATACACCTATTGCTTTAAGGCGGACTGTTATTGAATTTGCATATTATATAATTAGACTGACATTATTTAAGTGTTAAAAATACTGCCTCAGTATTTGAAACACTAAGGTGTATGTCATTACTAAGTAAAACTAAAGATCTTCGCTTGTTAAAACAAATGACGGGCACCTGCGGATTGTTGTTAGTAAACTTGTGTCACATTTGGGGATTTAATCGCTATTATTAAATATTTATTAGAATTTGTTGCTGATATATCTATTACTGCGATTAATTCATAGGCATTATTTTGAAAAAGTATTTGGAACGCTAAATTTTTATACCTTTAGTGAGTAAATCTAAAGATTTTCGCTTGTTAAAAGAAATGAGCATCTAGAGTTGGTGTTAGTAAGCCTGCCACATATGGCGATTTAATCGCAGCTATTAAAATAGCGATTGAAATTTCTGGCTGTCTCAATCGCTGCGATTATCACATTGGACAATTTATTGGCAGGCTGCATGCAAATTTATGTGTGGATGTGTACATAAGGAAGCTAGGAAACCACTCAATTGATTTCGATCTTTCTTTCCCGAAGCACTGTCCTTCCCGACTAACATAGGCTATAATATATATTCTAATTAATTAATGCACCTATTACCGATGAGGTGAATGCACGCAGCGGGCGGAGTCAGTTACCTCCGGTGATAGGGTGGTGATGAGGATGACGGTGGAATGAGAGGACCTACAGCTTTTACGGTGGAATGCGAACCATGTTGGACCTCAAGTGGATGACGCCGTAGATAGGAGCGACTTAAGATCGCCGCCACTCCAGAGCCGGTAATTGAACCCCGGTCCCTCAGTACGAGAGCTGGAAACAAAACCATTAGGCTACACCAAAGTCCTGAATATTAGATATGAACAAGTTGGAGTTGAACAAAAATTAATCATTAAATACAATGCATTCATTGTATAGATAATACATGTGACTAGGTTAATAGATTTTTGGGGGGAAGGGGGTTTCGCGAACGATATAAGTACCGTACAGAAAATGCTACCTTTTGCTGTTTAAGTTAATAATGTGCCCTGCTTTCCTTGGAGGTGATGTTCGACAAACATCATTTGTCACGTTGTTACGAAAACTAGTAGGCAATACTGCTTTATCAGCTTACCAAATACTGGTTGCTGTCTTGATCCTCAGACCTCAATCTTAACTGAAACTTAGCTACACACATTTCGCTGTGGTTTGATCTCTGCTTTTGTTTTTGGTAAATTCTAGGAGTTCAGTGAACTTAATAAAACATTCTGATGTGTTGCACTCACATGACTTTCTCTACTTTTGTACAAAATATTTATACAAACGCTTATTTTCCATATGCTTCATGTTAATCGAGATATAGAGATGTCAATCTTATTGGTAATTTTCTGGTAGATGCAAGGGGAATATGGTAGGTTTTAAGCGATAGTCAAATATTTTAACGCTGGTTGCTATGTGGCGCATTCCATTATCTTTGCATGTCCAGGACAAAAAAAATGAATAACGAATTTGAGAAAAAGTATAAGTATTGGAAAATTTAAGGGAATAACAAGCAATATTTCGAAAGTGGTTCACTCAACAAAAAAAATGTATATGACATAAATTGTGTATTTTAACGCGATCTACATTTTTTGTGCACTAAAATTTTGTCTATCTCTTATGATTTACCAGTTATGCAAAAGTCGTTCGCAATGAAGAATACTTTTGGAGATATTCCCAGAAAATTCCGAGATATACATTTCATTTGTCATGAAAATATCTTAAACATATGATATTTTAATCAAAATCGTTAGAGCCATTTTTTGAGAAAATTAAAATTTTCGAAAAATGTTCCATGTAAATGGTAATCTGGGGTGGGGGGATTTTCTTGAAATTTTCGTGTCGCATCTCTGGTAGATACTGAACCTTAATACTAAGTTTGGTGTTTATCCAACTGTTCGTTTCTGAGTTAGGATGTTCACAAACACACACACACGAACATGTTTCCAAAAATGCTTTTTTTGGATTCGGGGGGCCTCAAAACATATATTTCCGGTGAAATCGGTATCGAATTTTTGGAATACAATGCTTCCCCTACTTACTATACGTAGTAGACAAAGTAAAAAGGAGTAGTTGGGTTTTTCAATTACAATAAATTATGCAGGTTATTGTATAATAGACTGTTTGAGGTAATGTTTTGCAAAATATAGCCATAAACAGCACTAAATATGAAAAGTGATGTTTCATTTCATGTGTGCAAATGCATGTGTAATTGGCAAACATTGTCACGACTATCAATTAATTTAGCAACTTCCTGAACCGTTTTATACTTAAAGCCATGACAACTGGGCCGAAACTCGCTAAGCATACGAAACTAAGGATTGCAACAGTGGAATACCGGAATCTGTAAAGACTAACAAAAGATATTACCTTAAACTTATACATTGTTCACAAAGTAGTCATCGTCCAAAACTCATCCTTGCCACGAGGCAGGTGCAAAAACACCTAACGCTTCCTCACATTAAGAATACTTCTGCCTAAAAGAGGCCGAACAATGAATCCCAATAATTTTATATGCAATCATTCCTATCACAACTTCCTATCAAAAGCTATATGAAAGCCATCAGAACATTCTAGAATAATCTGGAACAAAATCGAACTGCCAACGTTTGAGCTGAGCTTTCCGGTATGAACAGGTCTACCAAACTCATTCTGGGAGAACCGACTCCATGTCAGGCATACCAATCCGTGCGGGATTCTAGTAACTAAGAGCAGTCTCCTATTGTACCTGTAACTATAAGTGTGTTCCTTATTCTCAGTTTGAGAATCTGACATCTCTAAATACAGCCTGGCCTGTCTTAAAGGCAACATATCTGAAACCATTGATGTTGTATTGTATTTCGACTGTTGGAGAGCCGAACTTGAAGTAGTTGCAACCGTACGTATGGTAAAATGTTTCCAGTAGCCTTCGCCCCAAATGTAGTTTCCGGTGGCCTTTGCCCCAAATGTTTAAAAAACATTAACTTTGAAATTTTGACTGTTTCTTTAAATATTATATATTTATGTTTGCCTCGACTGCGTCAGTATTTATATTTTTTTAGAGACATGAATGTCTTAGCAGGGAGTGGTGCGACTGAAGAATGTAGGCTTACACAGATTATAATTTTACTTCACGTGAGTTCCACGGAGCGTCCCATTTTGCTGTTTTTCACGATGTCTAATGATTACTGAGGTCACGGATGAGTACCAGGCTGTAGGTGGCAGCACAATGCACCTAAGATGAAAAACGTATGTTTGTGGGGTGTCCGGATACTTTCGATCACATAGTGTATGTCGTAGAGAAAGTAAAAATCAAGAGAAGAGACAAGAAAGGTAAACGCCAATAATTGGTTATGATGTAATCGCTGCTCGAAGCATCCCATAGAACTTCATATTTTCTCGTATTTTCGCAAAGGTTCTGATCGCATCAGATGCACACAGATTACATGCTGTTAACGTACGGAGTCTGCTTCTCTGGTACTGCCGTAATTGGCGAGCGCTAGCTGGAGTGCACATCGTTACGAGATAGCAGCGATGTAAGATAATCTTGTCCATCTCTGCTCGCATGGTTATTCGAGAGGAGCGGTTTCTTTAACCACGCAGGGTATTTAAACAGAGAATACTCGCTGCGATTATATCGTCATATTATACAGGAAGAAGCATTGGCTTAACTTTGCATAGACTCTCCACAGGGTCACAGTAACAGAATGCCTCGGGTAGGATGCATGTATGTAACTTGTTTATAATGAATAGAATTGCAAATAATTGTGGTGAATGCATTAATGGTAAACAATTATTAAATTCAGTGTTATTTATGGACGCTCTTTAACTGCCATGGTCCTTGCGTCCCATTCTATATTGGGCGGTAATTTTGCTCAGAGGCCTCGTTATCAGGCTTGAGGTTCTTTTACGTGCCGTAAATCGTAACCACTACACCACGGACAACGACGCATTAATGATAGATTATAATAGAAGTGTTAAAAGGAGGGTTTTATTTTGGGAGTATAAATACGAACAAAATAAACCCACTTTTAACACGTGTGTCGTGTACTGTTTTTTAGACAGCGCTCGAATTTGTAAAATATCAATAATATTAAACTGATTCCCGAAACTAAGAGACGTCAGTTTAAACCGTGGTTCAAGAAACAAGAGAAATGACATTAAAACAGCGATATGTAAGATGTTTTGTTGATTCTCTAGCAATCATTTTCAGTGAAATTATTTTCAACATGTTTTGCGTTACACCAGGCAATAAAGCCATTAAATGCTATATCTACCATACTGCTTTCTGGATTTTTTGGGTAAGCGCTTCTAGTGTTATTCTTTCTGATGCTTCTATAATTTCACCTCCATTTCAGTCTTTTCTGAATTTATAATCTTCACCATTGAATATTCATCGTTGTATATAAAAGAAAGCAGAAAGTTGCCAATATAACGTATAGGTTAACTCAACAACGAATTGCGATAAATTGAAGTATGGCGATTTGTATTATGAACAGATAATACGAGCGCCCTGAGAAATTAATCATGTGAAAAGACAATGAAAAGTAAAACCAAATCAATCAAGTCGAGTTATTAAACATGTTTAGATACAAAGGGTAATTGCTATGTGATTGGACTTGAAACTAAATAGGTCTCAGTGAAGATTATCGTATAGTGCGATGATCTATTAGCTTTTAGCTCGTGTGCACTGTGTTATAAGTTCTATTTTTAGGCCTTGCTGTCTAAAAAAATAATATTACATATTCCTGTAACTAACAGAAATCACGTTTAGAACCAGATCAACTCACGTGTATATTCATGAAACAAGAGAAATTACTTTAAGCGAGATCAACTCTCGTGTGCAGCGAAGCGTCATATGTTTTGATGCTTTGTTGATTCGCTAGCAGTCATCACCAGGCAACAACTCACGTGTTTAGCGAGATTTTTTTTTCTTTTACTTTCTCCACTACGTATAGTAAGTAGGGGAAGTATTATATTCCACCCAAAAATTTGATACCGAGATTTCACCGGAAATACATGTTTTGAGACCCCTGAATCCAAAAAACAGCATTTTTGGAAACATGTCTATATGTGTGTCTGAACAGCATAACTCAAAAACGAAACGAACAGTCGGATAAACACCAAACTTGGTATTTAGGTTCAGTATCTTCCAGAAATGCGACACGAAGGTTTCCAAGAAAATCCCTCCATCCCAGACTACCCTTTACATGGAACATTTTTCGAAAATTTTAGTTTTCTCAAAAATGCCTGTAACGATTTGGATTAAAATATCATATGTTTAAGGTATTTTCATGACAAATGAAATGTATATCTCGAATTTTCTGGGAATGTCTTCAAAAGTATTCTTCATTGTGAACGACTTTTGTATAACTGGTAAACCATAAGAGATAGACAAAATTTTACTACACAAAAAATGTAGGTCGCGTTAAAATACATAATTTATGTCATATACATTTTTTTGTTGAGTGAACCATTTTCGAGATATTGCTTGCTATTCCCTTAAATTTTTCAATAATTTTCTCAAATGGGAATTCATTATTCATTTTGTTTTGTCTTGGATATGCACAGAGTATTAATCTGTGGCAAAGAGAATGGTGCTGCACATAGCAACCAGCTATTAAGAGATATATCTGTGCTTATATTGCCCTTGCAAATACAAAACAAGGGGAACATAGTAGGCCTTAAGCGATAATCAAATGTTTTTAGAACTGTTCGCTATGTGTAAAATTCTCTTTGCATGTCAAAAGATCGTTTCTGCAAATGTTTATCTCGATTAATATGAAGTAGATGAAGAATAAGGGTTTGTAAAAACAGTTTGTACAAGAGTAGAAATAGTCATGTGAGTGTAACACATTAGAGTTTTTAAGTTTCCTTATTTTATCCAGTTTATGATACTGTGATTTTACTGTTTTCCTTACAACTTATCACTGCAATTACACAACACGCATACACACACCTATTCCCATGGCGGGACTCGAACCCGTGTCCTCAGCTTGGCTGAGCGCCGGAGGTGTACACTCCAGCGACCACGGCTACGAGGATCGGCTTCTTGAAAAAAGAGAGATGAAGACGTTAAAAATGAGATTAACTCTGTGTCTCCAGGGGATGTTTAAGCCCAAAGGGAGAAGGGGAACCGACTGCACACCCAACACCCGAGGAGTTCAAATCTGTAAATGGTAGGCACCCTGTCCTCTGCTTGTTGTGATTCCTGGCCCGGCCGCTCTCTGTCTCTTCTCACCTCATCCCTCCCTCCTGGGGGCGCCCGCCAGGGGCCTAAACTATATTCACTCTTAGGTTGATCCGCGGCAAAACAAACTCACGTGGTCAGTGTACCGTGGTGCAACACGGTAGCAATGCGCCCAGTAAAGTAGTCCCATGCTAATCTCTGAATTTTTGCATGAATTTATCCTTAAGTGGTATAATATTCTATACAAATACCTAAGATTTTATTTAACGCTGATTTATACCGTAAAACAGAGCTACAAGTCCCATGATGGAATTCGTATGAGTCACCTGACATCCGGGTAGGCGCAGAATATTGTTTACAGCCAGAAACGAGCAGTTGTGTTTAGTATCATGGAGGACGGTGAATTGGCTCTTGTGTTTTCGTCGAATTACGTAAAGCATTAGCATTGACTAGTGGTGAAAAAAACAATAGTGTTGAATCTTTATTATAAGTTATGTGAGAAATATCCAACACTTTCCGCGAAAGTTTCGGTGAAATTATCTTCTGAATTCACCAGTGTTTCGACTACAAGTATAAACAGTGCTTGTGCAGAAAAATCTGAAACGAGAAAAGTGGTTACACCCGGGAAAAAAAAATCATATGAAATACGCGATGCAAGAATGTAGTGATTTTGAGAAGAATGCAATTCGCGTAACAATGCACAATTTCTTTTTGAAAATGAGCCGCCAACAGTTAATAAAGTGCCGCTTCCAGAGAGCGAATGAATTAAGTTATCGCATACCTATTACTTTATTTTTCACTCATTTATTTTAGAATTAACTATTATTATACGTGGAAACTATCAATGTTATCATATTTAACACTTAAGAGAATATGCTAGTCACCGTTTCAGTTGTCGAAATAAGGACTCTGTTCTTTTTTGCACTACGTGCCACTTGTACTGGTCACATGGTCTGAAAGTGTGACAGTATTTCTAGTGCGAATGGCGGAAGGATACATTATAGCGGTGCACTGGTCACCTGGGGTTTGTTTTGACGCGGACCAATCTAAGAGTGAATACACACTAGGTATAAAACATCTGCATAGTTGAAGTGCTAAGTCCCTCTCGCTTCTAGTCCTATCCTATCCTATCTCTAAATGTGGCTAACAACCACACTTTGGAACCCGATTGTCTTATAGAAATATTAATGAATAAACAGCTAAATGCTGTTCCATATAACTTTACCCTTTATCCCTTGGCTGTCATGTACACTAGTCACCTCTCATTGACTGCTGTCGTGGAATAGGTTGTTATGCGATACAAAATCTTTCCTTGTTTAACATGATCATTTATTTTAGTATATTCGAAGAGAATTGTAAAAATTACCTACATTTTCATAGCCATATGAATAAACTATATTACGTAACAGAATACCTATAATGTTTGTAAATTATTATCACCAAATATTAGGAGGATCCTTCAGCTTAAACCTGCCTCTCAGGTTTAGAACGAGAGTACGTGCATTTATCATGTGATAAATGTGTGTCTTATTGCTTTTATCACTTGAGCTTGCATTGCATAGGGATTTTTTGTGTCATACTTTGCCATTCAAGGGTGTTTTCTCGGTCAAAATATTAGTGGCTGGTCTCTTGAGCAGTTCGTTCAAGTGTGTGCGCGGTTCACAACCATCAACTTTTGTGCGCCGCTTTTGCTAACTCTGTAACACAAGCCACAACTGATTTGGACTACCTCCACATTGTGCTTGACGTGGAGCAGTGATTAAGATACATAAATTCTATGCAAGCACTCGTAGTTGAAGAAGGTGTTTTGTTGTATTTTTATTTGCGGAGCCGATTTTAAAGAAGGTTTATTGTCTTTACGTTGTTTTATTGTTATTTCAACTGTTGGGGAGCCGAACTTGCAGTTGGTTACACCGCACGTATAGTACTCGCTTTCCGGTAGCCTTTGCCCCAAATGTACCTACTTTCCGGCGGCCTTTGCCCCAAATGTTTAAAAAAAATATTAACTTTGTAATTTTGACTGTTTGTTTAAATATTATATAGTTATGTTTGCCTCGGCTGCGTCAGTATTATTTTTTAGAGACATGCATTTCTTAACAGGGCATGATGCGACTGCAGAATGTAGGCTTACACAGATTATAATTTTACTTCACTCCTTTTATTAATGTTTGACACGATTTAAATAACACTTCACTGATATAGAGTGAGAGCTGTGAGATTTTTTTTATTAATTGCTTGCCTTTTTTAACACGTAAACGATTTTCGTCTCATACGAATTTCTTGAGGACGCATCTGACGTCAGGAACAATGTCTTCAAGCAACGCGTCCAGTTATGAGCACTGTCTACAAGCAACTGACTTCTAGATTTGTAAAGTTTGCTATATTTGAGTTTCTGATTGGCTATTCCTAATCCAATAGAATACTTTTATTTAACTAAAGCTTTTTCTGGTTGTTGATTGGCTATTTTATAAACTGTCACAAAAGTTACATTATTGTTACTCCAAAAATCGCAAGTGGTATTGTTAAACTTTCTTACTCATTATTGCCTCAAGGTTATCTCATTGTTAGCAACTTTTAATCTATTATTCTCACAGTCCCTACATTATTAAATTACGTAATACGTTCACATAACATTATTGAACATGTATGCAATAATATAAACTTATAGAATGACTGCAATATACACTTTTTATATATTGTTACATATACATATTGCTTTAAGGCGAGCTGTTATTATATTTTTTATTATATAATTGGACTATAATCATTTAAGTGTAAAAATACTACCTCATAGCGAATTGTTATCTTTTATTTTTTACAATATAAGAAATTTTTCTTCATTTTACAGTAATAAGTTAAATAATATTGCTTATGTTACTTCATTTTACTTATAAATATCATTACAAAATAATGATAAAATTTATGGTTATAAAATTAAATTGAATATAAACCTACTCTTGACAGATGAACTGATGTCATGGTTGCCTTCCAGCGATATGGGACTGCTAAATAAACGTCACATACACAAAAAATGAAGAAAACCTATTACTCACGTATTTAAAATAAAAGGGGAATAGAAAGGTTGAGCATCTCCACGGAGGTTTTTACAACTTCAGAAACAATAAGCTAAGTCTCTACCACTGAGCTAAGGGTGCTGCAGTAAGGGTGGCACTTAAGTCATATTCCACTTGAAAACGTGTGTTTTGGCTACAAATATTCAGTGTTGAAATACACTGGAATATCTGTCTGTTTGAAATCTTGTATATGAGTTGTTTTCTCCGATTAGAGTTGTATTCCCCATTATGACTACTACAGGAATATACGCAGTCTTGTGAACAAAGCCCGATTTGAGCTCCATCCCTCAGACGCCGTGAGTTTTAAATTGACCAAGTGTACATTAGCCAATCAGGGGAAAGATGTGCGGAAGAATATATGTCAGCGGGACAATGTTATAAGAAACAGGATTTAGGGAATTAATAATCCCAGAGCATCAAACAGCCATAGCTGATTAAAATTCAATAACCTTACGTATTATTGGTCAAATCTACAATGGCATGGTGAATCATCATTCAAATATAAAAAACCATTGAAACTAAAACCAAGTGGAAAAATATAAAGTTATACAATGCTTTCCTGGAATGTGGTGCCATTTCCAGTGAACCTTTCTGGTGTGGTGACTTAGAGACCGAAGAAGGCCCTAGCAACATCGACACATTTGTTGCAATTCACAACACAGAACAAGACTAGCAGAATGCCTACCATGTTGGGGCAACGGCTCTGCAGATAATGCACGTGGTCCGCGAAACCGGTCTTCGAGTGATGCAGTTTCCCGGAGGAGCAAGCGTTCAAGGTCAAAAGGCAATTATCGCCATCTACCACCCAAGTTGCATCGCTGTCTGTACAGTCCATTACTCTTTTCAATGTGTATACACAAGTAACGTTTTCAAATGTTTATTTTCGCAATACTGCTTGCAAATGACATAGCGGGAAGAATATAAGGAGCGCCGTAAACATGAAATTGACGTGCGTGTTTACAATGTATTTCATTTAGATACTGCAATCTTAAGCTGAATTCAAAAAAGTTCTTTTACAGTTTGTTTTGATGTTTATAATTTGTTCAAGCTGCTATTTTATATTTTATATCAACTTATGCACGCTATCCAAGCAGGCCAGCACAGTTTTCCGAACAGGCAGCTTCTATCATAATGGAAGAGAAACACTGCTGTGTAAACAGCCTAAGAGGAAAGAGGAAACGAAACTTTGTTAGAGAAATTGTTTCTTAACTGTAACGATTTTATTGTTCATTATTAACGTATTTTAATGTCTTAGGACACGTCTTAAGGATTAATGAAGGATTACGTTTCGAAGGTGTTGCGGTCTTACTCTTCAGGGACCTGTCGGCTGATCCATCTGTCCCTGAAGAAAAATTAAATTGAGTTGTATTTATGGACGCTCTTTAACTGCTGTGGTCCTTAGCGCCCATTCTATATTGGGCGTGAAAGACCAGTAATTTTTTCTCAGAGGCCTCTTTATCAGGCTTGAGGTTCTTTTACGTGCCGTAAATCTACGACACGGGACCACCAGCTTTACTTCCCTTCCATGCTAAGGATTTTTACGCCCGAAAAAAATCCATCGCCCTCCGCCGGGTTTGAACCCGCGACTTCGGGAACTAGAAGCTAGCATGGTAACCACTACACCACGGAGGACGACTGTCCCTGAAGAGGAGGGATGAAACAATGTGGTCATAATGTCCAATCTTTTCTTTCGTTAAATTGTATTCAATTTGATTTCAGTTTGGCTCCTAAAGTGAAATACATGTTTTTCTTGTCTAGTGGTTCGTTGGAAAATTCACTCAAGTTGTACTAAAATTTTAAATATTTTATTTGGAGAATTCACAAGCAACATAGTTACAAATATTTCCTTACTTTCACAACTTTCAGATTCATAATGCCTAATTCAAATGAATTATTCAACAGTAATCTCACTAGAGGTTTTAATTTTATCTAGAGAAAATCAAGACTCTCACGGAATTTAATTGTTTATTTCGCGATGCCTTAGAAGAACGCATGTGATAGATTA
Source organism: Deroplatys truncata (assembly GCA_030765065.1). NCBI lineage: Eukaryota > Metazoa > Arthropoda > Insecta > Mantodea > Mantidae > Deroplatys > Deroplatys truncata. The sequence continues at coordinate 71,185,154 of CM060978.1, read as the reverse complement.
GAAGAAATATATACAATAAAATATTAATTGACTTACTAAAATACTAACTCCATTTTCAGTTGACTTCTGACAAATGGCGATCATAGAGCGCGTTTTATAGCAGCGTATGGCAAATAGGAATAAATTCTGGGGACGTGATAAAACAAATGACGTGATAAAAAAAAAACGTTAGGGAGAAAATTGTGGAGATAGCGGCCATGATTGAAATACGTCATTCCGTACAGTTTTATTGGTCAAAGTAGTATGACATAGTAAGGGTGAATAGCTGTAAGTAAACAAAAAAAAATCAGTTCGATATTGTCGATAGTTGTCGAGCGCGTGGGCAGTTATCTGACTAATATCGAACTCACGAATGGTATTTACTAAGAGTATTTACTGAATGAAACGTTTAGCAAACAATATTAGATTATACATATCATTTAGCTGAGTTTATTGCATACCACTGTTATAACGTAACACGACCTTCTATGTTCTTTAAGAGATTTTGCTTGGAGTTTAACTTATAAGTCACAATCATTTGCGAATCAGGTGCGTTAAGCTCTTGTCGATAAGATGTCAGTGATAATTAAACACGAGCGCTTTTCAAATATTACGGTCTCATTAATGCCTTATTCACTTATTATAATCGAACTTAATCGATAGTTTTAAAGCATGGTGCTAAAAAAACAATAACTGATAGTTTTTTTCTCTTACATTCATTTTTTTATTCCTAACTTTCTGCTTCAATTCGACTACGGATTTGGGAAACCTATTCTGAGGCATTTTCTGTTCACTATTGTCTGTCGGTATAAACTGTAAAAATGGCGAGATTTGTTTACCTTCGAATTCAAAATATAAAAGAAGTAGTAAAGGGTAAACCACTTCAGCGATTATACTAAAGGTACAAAAAATAGTATCGTCCTCACATTGTAATTTATCTTACCAAATTCCCTCTTACCGAGCGGGATGGCTCGGGCAGTCAGGTCTATGGCCTGCATTCTGGAGGTTGTTGGATCGATTCCCGTGGACGACTTTCCTGACCCATTGGTTTATTCGGGGGTTTCCCCTGGTCGCCAGACGAATGCTGGGAAGGCTAATTGCATCCCTCAGATTTCCGGTCCCTCCATTTCATCTCATTCTCATTTCACTTCACCCTTCATCCGCTTGGTCTCTTTCAGGGTTACAAGTGTCGGCGGGAGGTCCGGCGTGGCAAAGGAAAAGAATGCTGTAAGGTAACCTTCATCCCCAGATTGAGAGCTGTCTCCGGGTCCCGGAATCCCTAGGGGATGTGTAAGCCTAAAGGGGGAGGGGGTGGTTGCATCAGCCAGAATCCGAGCAGTTCAGATCTGTAAATGGGTCCATGCCCTCTGCCTGTCATGCCTACTGGTCCGGCCGCTCTCTGTCTCCTCTCACCTCATCCATCCCTCCTGGGGCGTCTCTTCAGGGGCATAGGCACAATCTACGTAGGTCAACGTGCTAGTTCCCCTCCATAGCTAGGAATAAATTCTGGGGAGATATCAAATCCCACTCTCCATAAAAAAAATTTTAGGTAATTTAATTGAGCTTCAAATTCATGCTCTTTGGCGTTAGATAATTATTCGTTAACCTCAATTAAATTACCGAAAACTATCGCCACTCGTGGCATCACTGAAGGTACTTTACGTAATTAATTCAAACTTACTGTAGGCCTCTGACAAGAAAACGGTTTGCAGGGTGTTCCTCTCTCCGGAGGAGTGAAGGGGGACAGTAACACGTGGCAGCTCACGGTGTCATAAACAGATCTACTATCTACATTAAAAACATCGCGCAACGTTAGCATTCTAGCGTGTTTCACTTGGAGGAGTGTGTAAATATTTTCTGTGATTTATAAAGTTATTTACAATGCCCAGTAAGTAAGGAAGAACTCTACAGTCAACATTGTTAAAATCTGTGACGGGGAAGGCAAACAAAAGCATCTGGCCATTCAGCATTGGTAGCCCAAGACCATATGGGTTTCGAGAGGCCTTAAGTCTCGTTTATATGTTGAAAGTAGAGTAGTAATCTTTCTCAGCGAGCCCTAGAATTGTTGATGTCAACACATTCCTTACAAAAACATTCTCGTTAGAGGAACACAGTGCATGGGGTGTGAATTCGATTTGTCATTGCTGAATGCCTAATTCACTAAAACAATTTTTTGTCTCCTGAAGGCTTCAGTTATACTACTTATTGCATGAATACCTTCCATTTTGTTTTGTATCCCATTTGGATAAGTTTCTATTGCTTCTGGTCAGTAGAAGAAGAAGAGCTTAGCACTATTCGAGAAAATAGACCACAGTTTTGAGTTGTAAAAACATATGACGCATTATTTGTCCTGCATCCCCCCCTCAAACAACATAAAGACCTGGCTATGGGCGTGGGTGGCATGTATGCTGCTTAATCCCGAGAGCCAGGGAGTTGCCTGGTCAAGGCAACTGAAATCTTAAGAGGATAAATGTCGAATAACTTTCAAGTATCTGGACCCCGTCTAATCTGAGCGTGCATTTTATGCATTTCATTCATTGTCTTCGCGAACAGAGCAGTCAGGTCGGTTCCGCAAGCATGAGTGTAGATATGAACAGCAGGTTAAGGCATGCCTGGCGCGAATATGCGATAGCATTTACGCCTTCTGATTTGTTAACTCTTTACGGCTATAATACGAAAGCCGTTACACGTAGTACATAATGTCTAACATTTTGTCTATATTTGACTGTAGATTTCATCCTGGTGGGTTATAACACCTCAGGTGTTCAAATAGGATGTACATGTTATGGTGATTTATGCCTGCTCAACTAAATTCCTGTCCTAAGTGGTAAAGATATTGAATATCTCGGCATTTGTATTTTCAGAATAAGATAAAACTAATGTGGGAAACCTATACTAATCAAGACCCAACCTCAAGCCCTGTGGATTACTAGGCAAACACCGTTTATATCAAGAAGGTGAGCTTCCATGGCAGCTGAGCCATGAGAGTGTAGTTTGAAGAGGGAGACAGTTGCTGTGGTACATATTGTGAATATATTACCCTCTAAAATCCCTAATTTATTATGTATGAGTTGTTCTTAATGGTGATTTTGAAAGTCGCTAGATATATTAACATTTTTTTTTACTTTCTTCTAATTATTTCGTTTATATAGCTTGCTTTAACTGCTTTGGTTCATATCGGAGGCTCTGCCTCGAGAAACAGCAGAATTGTGGTGTTTCTTAACGTCAATTTTATAGTTTTTTAACCATTAGACACACACATACACTCCCAAATTCATACGTCCGACTCTGTTGGGGATAGAGAATGATTCGATTAAAGAAACATTCCTCACCCTAGCCGGGAGAGGAGCCCGAGACCTCTGCGTTGAGAAGATCACTCGACCGCAGAGGCAGTCTAAGAAATATTGTTAGTTTGATACCTCTTGATGAAAAACTTCTTTCTTTCCTATAAATAGTTGCTAAAATACAAATATTTACGAACTTCTCGACTTATACATTTTAAAAATAATGTCCGTTTTGCAATAAAGTACCAACTACTAAATACAGGGTTATTCAAAAAGAAGAAAAAGATTTTAAATATTCCTTTTTAATGAACGACAATAGATAGCGACAATGCAACACATCATAGAATAGAGGAAAGTTCAAAGTTTTAAGCCCTACCTATTAGTTCTATTCAGTGGCTACAGCGGCGCTGTATTTGTTTACGAGAAAATGGCGACGCCACAAAAAAGTCGTTTTTCGTTGTAAGTTCAACAACGAACCTCCTCGTCATAAAAAATTTACAATTCCTACAATAAATTCGTAAAGATGGTTGCATATGCAAACGGAAAAGCACTGGTCGTCCTCGGATAACAAACGATACTAATTTTGAACACATTAAACAAAATTCTGAACTTTCCTCTGTTCAGTGATGTATCGAATGTGTTGCCATCTATTGTCGTTCATTAGAAATAAATATTTAAAGTCTGATCCTTCTTTTTGAATAATCCTGTATTTTTCAATTGTTTTATACCTAAGCCTTCGAACCTTACACTCTTTGCATGTCCAGGACATAAAAAACAAATAACGAATTCCCAGTTGAGAAAAAATATAAGTATTGGCAAATTCAAACAAATTACAAGGAATATCTCGGAAATAGTTCACTCCACAAAAAAAATGTATGATATTGCATGTTTTAACGAGATCTTCTTTTTTTTTTGTGTAGTAAAACTTTGTCTATCACTTACGTTTTACCAGTTATGTAAAAGTAATTCAGAGTGAAGAGAACTTTTGGGATATTCCCAGAAAATTCAAGATATACATTTCATTTTCCATGAAAATATATTAAACATATGATATTTCAATCAAAGTCTTTAAGAGTCATTATTGAGAAAATAAAAATTTTCGAAAAAGTTGCATTTAAAGGGTACTCTGGGGTGGGTGGATCTTTGAAAGATACTGAATCAAAATACCAAGTTTGGTATTTATCATACTTTTCGTGTTTGAGTTATGCTGTTCACAGATACGACCTTTTTCTAAAAAAATGTTTTGAATTCAGGGTGCCTCAAAACATGTATTTCCGGTGAAATCTAGATATCGACTTTTTGCTTACTCTACGTATTAGAGAAAGTGAAGTAGGTGGTTTGTTACGTTATTTGCATCATGCTTTGGGCGTCAGTTTGATAATGTTGTATTGAAGGAGTTGTATTATATTTCAACTGTTGGGGAACTGAACTTGTAGTAGTTGCAACGGCACATAAATAAACAGTTTCCGGTAGCCTTTGCCCCAAATGTATTTTTACTGTTTCTTTAAATATTATATGTTTATGTTTGCCTGGGCTGCGTCAGTATTATTGTTAGAGACACGTTTCTCTTAGCAGGGCGTGTTGCGACAAGAATGTAGGCTTACAAAAATTATAATTTTACTTCACTCCTTTTATTAATACTTGACACATTTAAATAACAGTTCACTTTTTATTAATTAATTCACTTTTTAACACGTAAACTTATTTTTTGTCTCACACGAATACGTATTAAATCTCTCGAGGACGCATCTCACATACGGTTACAAACACTGTTTGCAGGCAACTGAATTGATTTCATGTCTCTGATTGGCTATTCCTAATCCAATAGAATACTTTCTTGTAACTAAAGTTTTTTCTGGTTGTTGATTGGCTATTTTTATAAACTGTCACTAAAATTACATTATTGTTGCTCCAATAATGACTAGTAGCATTATTACACTTTCTTACTCCTTATTGCCTCAAGGTTACCTCATTGTTACCTTAATGTTAGCATCTTTTAACCCATTTCTCACAGCTCCTACATTATTAAATTACGTAATATATTCATATAACATTATTACACATGGATACAATAATATAAACATATACAACTACTGTTACATGCATTTTTTATATATTGTTGCATATACATATTGCTTTAAGGCGGGCTGTTATTGAATTATATATATATATATATATATTATACAATTAGACCGAAATCATTTAAGTGTTAAGAATACTGCCTCAAAAGTATAAATTAGTTAATAAAATTATTCAGTAAGAGTTTTAATTCGAACTGATTTAGGGCAACCCGGATTTCTAATTGGAGATGAACAAATTTATAATGTCATTGTGAAAAGATAATAATTAGTAAACTTTTGTTTGAATAGAGAAAATAATTCAATTCAGGCTAATCTAGTAACATATATAAATAAAATTGATATTTTCTTATTTTACTGCATAACAGACCATAGTTTAAACACCCCTGTTTATATCTTTCATCCAAAATTTCACATATTTGTTTCTTTCTTTTTGGCTTAGTGTCCTTTTTGTTTCCTTTTCCGGTATTGTCATCTGTTTTCTAGACTTACAGTTCTCAAAGGATGATTCAGTCGCGACTGTTTATCTAGACAGCTGGAATCGAACTAAATAGGTGTGCCACTTTCGCCACAGTGGTGAATCTCGCTACAACGAAGGGATACTATGTTGCGTCACTTTTACATGCTACTAGGAACTGTTACGCATTTACATACTTCCTGCCATGGTCACACATGGTCACTCACCTTAATCTGCGCCTTAAAACTGAGTGCAATAAGGCACTATGTAAACGAGGCTGTGTAACGTAAATTATCCATTAACATACGAAAACTCGGCTCTCAGAAACATGACATAGTATCTCGACAAGCTTTCTCACGGCTTTACAGATGTCGCTGCTTGTAACCGCGACGTTGCTCGCTCTAAACTTCCTTCACCACGTGTTTAGTGGATTTACAGGGATGTCACCTGTAAATCAATGTCGAAAATGTGATCTTCTAGTTCCAGCCAATACAGTAAAATCTGTTAATCCGTTGTAATTGGGGCTGAGTGTTGTCCATATTGGCAAAAGTCCGTATTAGCAGAAATAAAAGAAAACAAGCGTAACACAAAACAATGATCAGATCCAAATTAGACTATGGCTCAATTATATACAATTCGGCCAGATCTACAGTACTAAAAAGCCTTGAGAAAGGTTTGTTTAAGAAGGAGTTTGCCCCACGTATGGAAAGTCAGTTTGAAGATGATGTTTATTGAAGGAGTTTTATTTTATTTCAACTGTTGGGGAGCCGAACACTTGAAGTAGTTGCAACCGCACGTATAGTAAACAGTTTCCGGTAGCCTTCGTCCCAAATGTACTTTCAGGTGGCCTTTGTCCCAAGTTTAAAAACAAATATATTAACTTTGTAATTAAACTGTTTCTTTAAGTATTATATATTTATGTTTGCCTCGGCTGCGTCAGTATTATTGTTAGAGACGCGTTTCTCTTAGGCAGGGTTGTGATACGACTAAGAATGTAGGCTTACACAGATTATAATTTTTACTTCACTCTTTTTATTAATGCTTGATACGATTTAAATAACACTTCACTGATAGAGAGCTGTGAGATTCTTTTTTTATTAATTAATTACACTTGTAACACGTAAACTTATTTTTCGTCTCACACGAATACATATTATATTTCTTGAGGACACTTTTTGCGTCTGGTTAGTACCGCTGACTGCAGGCAACTGAACTCTGAATTTGTAAAATTTTCTCCTTTTCAGTTTTTGATTGGTAATCCTACTCCAACAGAATACCTTCATTTAACTAAAGCTTTTTCTGTTTGTTGATTGGCTATTTTATAAACTGTCACTAAAATTACATTATTGCTTCCAAGAATCACAAGTAGTATTGTTAAACTCTCAAACTCATTATTGCCTCAAGGTTATCTCATTGTTACCTCATTGTTAGCAACTTTTAACTTATTATTCTCACAGCTTCTACTTATTAAATTACGTAATACATTCACATAGCATTATTACACATGGATATATATATGATATAAACATATACAAAGACTGTAATATACACTTTTATATATTGTTACATACACACATTGCTTCAAGGCGGGCTGTTATTGAATTTATATTATATAATTAGACTGAAAACACTTAAGTGTTAAAAATACTGCCCCAGACTTCAGGACCACAGGTTATATAGAAACTGCGTATAGTTATGGAAAAGCGTGAATTTACATAACATGTGCCTTCTAATTGAGCAAACCTTGTCATCCTATACCGACACGGGTAGCCGAGGACGTTAAAGTCGTAAATGGGAAGACTGCGGTTCCAATCCCGCCAGGATCGTCTTCCCCGACTCACTTACTTTCCAGGTTTTCCTCAGTCCTAACTTGAAACGGCCTGAGACGTTTCAATCCCTAATTTTCTTTCCCAATTATGATTCAATTTCATGTATTATCAATGTCCATCGCCTGTGGTGTCACATGCAGTGCGAACGGGCGCTAAACACTACTAAAAAGAAATTAAAACAGAAAAAGATACCATCTTAAGCAGGACTTAAAGTAGTAGCTTGCGATGGCATTAGGATTTTCGAGTTTTTTTTTTTTTTTGTGGTTTGATGCCTGTAAATTAATTTTTCTTCCAACACGTCATGTATAGGCTAACGGTAGAAAGATAGAATCAGAGTGAAAAATCCAATGCCATAGCACTTTGAATCACGGAACTTTAGATTTCCGTGCCACTGCTCTAACCATCTGAGCTATCATGGCAACATGCAGCAAGACATTAAATTCTCCAATTAACTCACATTTTCATCCGGTATACCACAAGGTGTTCTCAAATTCATTTTGAGATTACTTACCTCAATTACGACTTACGAGGGGCACTATTTATATTTTGAGCCTTGGCAACCCCGAATGTTGTAGGTGCCATCTGACGTTTCCAATGGAAATTTTGACATTTTTGACCATAATCTACTTCAAACATTTTGTCAATATAGCGTCATTTGTTTTGTTTACACTAACTTGAAAATTGTGTGTCAACAAAAACATGGAATTAAATCGTGAAAATGTTCGTGTAATGATTTATTACGACTTTCGACGTGGATTATCAAGACAAAAGTGCATCGATCAACTAACTTCCACATTTGGAAACGAAGCTCCATTCTTTGCCACTATGAGACGCTGGTATAACGTATTTAATTGTGGCCGCCGTTCGCTCAATGATGAAGTTTGTGAAGGTCGTCCAAAATCAGTTGTGCCAGAAAACATTGATGTTGTGCAAAAACTAATACTGAAAGATCGCCATGCGACATATTGTGAGATTGGGGTATCCCTAGGCATTAGTTCCACCAGCATATACATATAAAATATTGCATGATTATTTAGCCGTGAAAAAGGTTTGCTCTCGTTGGTTCCCACATAATTTGACGCAACCTCAAAAAGATGCTCGTGTCGATTGATGTACAAAAATGCTCAAGAAATACAATGGCTGTGCCTCAAAAGACGTACATAAGATTGTAACAGGTGACGAATCATGGATCTATGCGTATGAGCCGGAACGTAAACAGCAGTCGACTGGGTGTTTCAAGATGAAGCAAATCCAACAAAAGTTGTTCGCGCTCGAAGCACTTCGAAGCAAATGTTCGCCTACTTTTTCAGCAAAACTGGCCGCAGTGCCTTTAGAGGAACGTAAAACGGTCAATGCCGAATGATACCAACCATTTGTTTGCCGGAAGTCTTCGGTGAAGTAAGGAAAACCAACAAGAACCGTAGGATCGTTCTTCGTCAAGACAATGCGAGCGCACACACATCTCGTCTAACAAAAGAGTATTTGAAGGCTCAAAAAATCGGATTGATGGGTCATCCGCCATACAGTCCTGATTTGGCAGCCAATGACTTCTGTTTGTTCCCAAACATCAATAATAAATTGCGTGGACAATGATTTTCGTTGGCAGAAGAAGCCGTTGATGCCTTCAAAAACCATGTTTTGGAGATGTCTCAAGAAGACTGGAATAAATGCTTTGACAAATGGTTCAAAATGATGCAAAAGTGTATTGATCATAAAGTAGAATATTTTGAAAAACAATAAAGCAGTTTTCAATCAGAAATTACTTTGTTTTAATTATTAGGCTCAAAATATAAATAGTGCCCCTCGTATAAGTACATACTTTAAGTCGCATGCTTCAAGTTAGCTACTATTAGATCAATCAGTGATAAATAATGGAAAGGACTTATCAGACTGATAAATGAATCTAGCTGGGTTGTGAACCACGTATCCCGTTAATGGCATGTTTAATTATCGAGAAGTTGTGGTTGTAATTCAATTGATACTCGAGAGGTATGTAATTAGTCAACTTTTAAATCCTTCATTCATGTGTTCATTTATACCATCACTGTAGAGTTACTGTTGGAAATCAACAAATAGGTATACAGTTGGTAATGCATTTTCAATCTTTGACCCGCTGTTCAATGATACACCGAATAAAAGCACGCAATAAAGCTAATTGCTAACAATATTTATCAAAAAATGTTTGCAGCCTGCAAACACAGCAAAGTGTATGATGTACCAAATTTTAAAACGCTAGGAATTTTCCATAGTAAAAGCGTTTGCTTTCGGGAATAAATTAGATTCTTAGCGGCTGGTTCCACGGCCTGCTGTGTGTGAAAGCAACCGCCGCGGCTGACTACATAATGACCACGCAAGCGAGCTAGAGTCCAGAAAATGAGCCGTGATTTAAAGCCCCGAAAAGAAAAAAGTTAAGATATAATTTCAATAGTAATTGGAAAGACGTGAGAGCCAAGTAAATTAATTCGCGGTGGTGGGGGACACGTTACCATGCAAAGTAGCGGTGTTGAAATTAAGTTATGCGTTTTTAAAACCCTCCACGCACAGTAAAACAATCAGGGCAACGCCGATGATTACGGTATAGGGTTCCGCACCTGGGAAATAAATCGAAATGTACAACATGAAAAAAAGAGCGTTTTCGTCGTAGATTTTGTCGCACTTCCCAGAAACATTGCCGCAGCTGTTGAGTTTCCGAAGGCCCAGAGGCTAGCTTGACGACCTCCTCTGATGGGGGATCTGTGACGTCACTTCTTCAAGAGTTTTTCAAGTTATCTGCATAATTCGATGATGAAAGGGCGGGTGGTAATGTATTTTCCTGTATTATTTTTCTGTTCTCCTTCTATGCATGTGACGCGTACAGTGACCTCATGTTGCAGTCTAGTCATTAGGAAGGAAGCACAGATTATCACACTGGTTTCCTTTCTTTATAAAAAAATCTGATGTGTTACACTCACATGACTTTCTCTACTCTTATACAAACTATTTTTACAAACGCTTATTCTCCATATGCTTCATGTTAATCGAGATATCGAGATGTTAATCTTATTGTTAAGTTTCTTTTAGATGCAAGGGGAATTGGTAGGTTTTAAGCGATAGTCAAATATTTTAAGAGCTGGTTGCTATGTGGAGTATTCCATTCTCTTTGCATTACCAGGACAAAAAAAATGAATAACAAATTCCCATTTGAGAAAAAGTATAAGTATTGGAAAATTTAAGGGAATAACAAGCAATACCTCGAAAATGGTTCACTCAACAAAAAAATGTATATGACATAAATTGTGTATTTTAACGCGATCTACATTTTTATGTGGTAAAAGTTTGTCTATCTCTTATGGTTTACTAGTTATGCAAAACTCGTTCACAATGGAGAATTCTTTTGGAGACATTCCCAGAAAATTCGAGATACACATTTGATTTGTCATTAAAGTATTTTAATCAAAATCGTTAGTCATTTTTGAGAAAATTAAAATTTTCGAAAAAATGTTCCATGTAGGGGTAATCTAGGGTGGGGAGATTTCCTTGAAAACCTTCTTGTCGCATCTCTGGAAGATACTGAACCTAAATACCAAGTTTGGTGTTTATCCGACTGTTCGTTTCTGACTGTTTACAGACAGACACACACACGGACATGTTTCCAAAAATACTTTTTTTGGATTCAGGGTGTCTCAAAACATGTATTTCCGATGAAATCTCGGTATCGAATTTTTGAATGGAATGCAATACTTCCCCTACTTACTATACGTAGTAGAGAAAGTAAAAAAATCTGATGTGCGACATTCACATGGCGTTCTGTACCCTGCAGCGTTTATTAGTGGGTATACGAATTATTGTTATGAAAGTTATGAAAGTTTATTTTCGTACCTTCTTCGTGAAGCTTTCCAAAAATAGTTACATTACCTACATTCTTGTTATAGTTAAAAAGAGAACAGCGATAGTCAAACGTTTTAGAACTGGACGTTATTCGCCGGCCTTAAAATTCCATACTCTTTGCGGTCAGTCGCGAAAAGTAACTAAATATCGTAATGATGAAGTATTGAACAGTTTGAACCATTAATAACGAATAGCCCGGAAATAATTTATACTACAAAAAATTTATTTGAAACATATTGTGTATTTTAAAGAGATCTACATTTTTACTTTCTCTACTACGTATAGTAAGTAGCGGAAGTATTGTATTCCACCCAAGAAATCGATACCGAGATTTCACCGGAAATACATGTTTTGAGACCCCCTGAATCGAAAAAAAATCAGTTTTGGTAATATGTGTGTGTGTGTGTGTGTTTGTGAACAGCATAACTCAGAAACGAACAGTCGGATAAACACCAAACTCGGTATTTAGTTTCAGTATCTTCCAGAGATGCGACACGAAGGTTTTCAAGAAAATCCTCCACCCCAGATTACCCTTTACATGGAAGAGTTTTCGAAAATTTTAATTTTCTCAAAAATGGCTCTAACGATTTTGATTAAAATGTCATATGTTTAAGATATTTTTTATGACAAATAAAATGTATATCTTGAATTTTCTGGAAATGTCTCCAAAAGTATTCTTCATTGTGAACGACTTTTACAAAACTAGTAAACCATAAGAGATAGACAAAATGTTACTACACAAAAAATGTAGATCGCGTTAAAATACACAATTTATGTCATATACATTTTTTTGTTGAGTGAACCATTTTCGAGATATTGCTTGTTATTCCTTTAAATTTTTCAATACTTATTTTCTCAAATGGGAATTCGTTATTCATTTTTTGTCTTGTATATGCAAAGAGTATTAATCTGTGGCAAAGGGAATGGTGCTGCACCTAGCAACCAGCATTAACAGATATGTCTATGCGTAAAGGCTACTGTTTTTCTATATTGTTCTTGTCAATATATATTCCCCTTACATCTACAAAAAAATTAGCAATAAGATAGAGTCTGCAAATGTTTATCTCGATTAACATAAAGTAGATAGAGAATAAGCGTTTGTAAAAAATTTGTTGTACAAGAGTAGAGAAAGTCATGTGAGTGTAACACATCAGATTTTTTATGTAGTGCGTTTTCGTCTATCCTTTAGCGTTTACCAGTTATACGAGATTGTAAAAGATTTCTGCGAGAAGTGGACATTACAAGCTTTTCCCAGAAAAGCAAGATATACATCATATTTGTCATGAAAGTATCTTTAATATACGGTGCTTTAATCAATATCGTTAGAGCAATTTCTTAGAAAATCAAACATTCTGAAAAGTGTTCCATTAAAGGCTAGTTTGCGGTGGAGGATTTTCTTGGAAATCTTCGTGTCGCATCTTTGGAAGGTAGTTAACTCAAGTACGAAGTTTGGTATTTATCTTGCTTTTCGTTTTTGAGTTATGCTGTTCACAGACACAGACGCGGGATTGCTTTCTAAAAATGCTTTTTGGGGGGGGATACAGGGGTTCTCAAATATGTATTTCTGGTGAAATCTCGGTGTGAATATATGGGTGGAATGCAATACTTTCTCTGCCTACTATTATGTCATGTGAGTGTAAGACATTAGATTTTTTATTCACTGTCGCTTTAAGGTTTGAGGCTCAAATGTTTGACGTAAATCTCTGGAGAAGCACTACACAGGTACATTCAAACATGCTGTAAAGCACATTCATGAAAAGGTCTTCATCAGTCACCAAAGAGGAACTCACAACAGTGCGGAAGAATAATAGGACTCAATGTAACCCATATTTCCTTGCGAGCAAAAAGGCAGAGCCACAGCTGGTTCATTTCATTTCGCGTTGTCTGCATAACAAAGGATTATGGTTTTTCATTGTTTGGAAGGGTCCTCGTTACAGTCATGAATCTTTTGAGAAATACCCCTACCACGGTTCATTATTCTAAAGGGACGTGTAAAAAAGGGTGATAAAGGATGAATCATCGAGTATTTAAGTAATGCAACAGAAGGGTAGCGTCAGAATCCATTGTCCTAGTTGAGTCATACGTGAGGGTATCAACAAAGGAACTGGACACACATGGCACTATATCAACAGCTTCAGAACCACTGAAGATTCTCAGCATTCTTCAGCGTAGCCATCACCTGTTCCGGAAGACGAGCACGCTGAATGTGACTTCTTTAAGTGCCAATAATCAAGATGGGATGGGGAAACAGCAGAGGCATGTCAATTCACCTGCTGAACGAAGTCAAAACAAACAGTCGAACTTGAATGCAAGTAAAAATCTTGTATTTAGATAGTTTTTGTGAAAACGTTTCAGTGAACTTCAGAACGATTGATAATAGTAAAGACAACTATATGTAGCCTTCTTACATTGATATGGAATTATATCTGCTAGAGCTGTTGACACTTAAAGTCCATTGAAAGTGAAACGTTTATCTGCCTTCCTTGAATTTTGCTCGTAGATTATGTAATCCACTCCTTAGCTACCAGTGTGTGATATGGGTGATTGTGAACGTATGATCCTTTGTTTGGATGTTACTAAAAGCCTTTCGTTCCTTATATTTAAAAATCTGATGTGTTACACTCACATGACCTTCTCTACTCTTGTACAAACTATTTTTACAAACGCTTATTCTCCATATGCTTCATGTTAATCGAGATATCGAGATGTTAATCTTATTGCTAATTTTTTGTAGATGCAAGGGGAATTGGTAGGCTTTAAGCGATAGTCAAATATTTTAAGAACTGGTTGCTATGTGAAGTATTCCATGCTCTTTGCATTACCAGGACAAAAAAAAATGAATAACGAATTCCCATTTGAGAAAAAGTATAAGTATTGGAAAATTTAAGGGAATAACAAGCAATATCTTGAAAATGGTTCACTCAACAAAAAAAATGTATATGACATAAATTGTGTATTTTAACGCGATCTACATTTTTTGTGTAGTAACATTTTGTCTATCTCTTATGGTTTACCAGTTATGCAAATGTCGTTCACAGTGAAGAACACTTTTGGAGACATTCCCAGAAAATTCAAGGTATACATTTTATTTGTCATGAAAGTATCTTAAATATATGATATTTTAAACAAAATCGTTAGAGCCATTTTTGAGAAAATTTAAATTTTCGAAAAATGTTCCATGTAAAGGGTAATCTGGGGTGGGGGGATTTTCTTGAAAACCTTCAAGTAGCATCTCGGGAAGATATTGAACCTAAATACCAAGTTTGGTATTTATCCGACTGTTCGTTTCTGAGTTATGCTGTTCACAGACACACACACGGGCGCATTTGAAAAAATCTGATGTGTTACACTCACATGACTTTCTCTACTCTTGTACAATCTATTTTTACAAACGCCTATTCTCCATATGCTTCATGTTAATCGAGATATCGAGATGTCAATCTTATTGGTAATTTTCTTGTAGATGCAAGGGGGATATGGTAGCTTTTAAGCGATAGTCAAATATTTTAACGCTGGTTGCTATGTGGCGCATTCCATTCTCTTTGCATGTCCAGGACATAAAAAAATCTGATGTGTTACACTCACATGACTTTCTCTACTCTTGTACAATCTAATTTTACAAACGCCTATTCTCCATATGCTTCATGTTAATCGAGATATCGAGATGTCAATCTTATTGGTAATTTTCTTGTAGATGCAAGGGGAATATGGTAGCTTTTAAGCGATAGTGAAATATCTTAACGCTGGTTGCTATGTGGCGCATTTCATTCTCTTTGCATGTCCAGGACATAAAAAAAATGAATAACGAATTTGAGAAAAAGTATAAGTATTGAAAAATTTAAGAAAATTACAAGCAATATCTCGAAAACGGTTCACTCAACAAAAAAAATGTATATGACATAAGTTGTGTATTTTAACGTGATCTACATTTTTTGTGAAGTAAAATTCTGTCTATCTCTTACGGTTTACCAGTTATGCAAAAGTCGTTCACAATAAAGAATACTTTTGGAGACATTCCCAGAAAATTCGAGATATACATTTCATTTCTCATGACATTATCTTAAACATATGATATTTTCATCAAAATCGTTAGAGCCATTTTTGAGAAAATTAAAATTTTCGAAA
This sequence comes from Deroplatys truncata, assembly GCA_030765065.1. Lineage (NCBI taxonomy): Eukaryota > Metazoa > Arthropoda > Insecta > Mantodea > Mantidae > Deroplatys > Deroplatys truncata. The sequence goes on along the minus strand of CM060978.1, from coordinate 71,169,535 downwards.
AATATTCCATGTAAAGGGTAGTCTGGGGTGGGGGGATTTTCTTGAAAACCTTCGTGTCGCATCTCTGGAAGATACTGAACCTAAATACCAAGTTTGGTGTTTATCCGACTGTTCGTTTTTGAGTTATGCTGTTCACAGACACACAGACACACACACACACAGACACACACACACACACACAGACACACACACGGACATGTTTCCAAAAATGCTTTTTTGGATTCAGTGGGTCTCAAAACATGTATTTCCAGTGAAATCTCGGTATCGAATTTTTGGGTGGAATGCAATACTTCCCCTATTTACTATACGTAGTAGAGAAAGTAAAAATTACTGAAAATAGAACAATGCTTTGGGGTTCATAGTTTTCATGTTTATCGAACCACACGACCTAGTAAGTTTTATGTGGGCTTGTGTATAATATTGCTTTCGCTTCTGGAAGATAATCATCAGCTTAATTACAATTAATCTACAATGTGGTGGTACCCCTATGCCACAATTATAATTTATATTACCAGCATTAAAAGCCATGTACACTGTCGCTAAACCACAGACAGAAACCGGCTAGAACCACATAGGGCCAGTGCGAGTATTTGTTAGCAAGTCAGGTTGGGGTTCATCGGCCTTTACTTTTTTGTTGTAAATTAAACGAAGGTTAGATGGCTCCCAAACAGTAACCGTAGAGACGCCATTGTAAGGAATGACCTTGGCTGACATCAGAGTGGTGTGCTGTATTTCTGTTGGACTTCGAGCAAAGGTCAAGTTGCCAAGCAGCGGGCACAGAAAAAGAAGACAATCACTTTGCGCCACGCCCTGAAGAACAACAGAGCATCGCCAGATATGATGTTCCTTTTTGATACCAACTTTTGAAAACTGAGCTGCGTTTTTACAGAGAAGAAATAAACAATCATGACACAGTTATCTCTCAAAAGCTGTAAATATTTAAACAAAGTGTTTCTTTGTGTTTCTAGATAAACTAGTATTTCAACAGTTCTTCTGGTGGGGGAAAAAGCGTCAACAACAAAGGCTTTGGGGCAAAATTCAGCCAGAAATCAAGCGGTTTTCCGTATACAGCGAAAAAACCTTGAGCAGATGTATTTTCTGAGAATGAAGCATGTCCAAAAGAATGTAGTCTATGGACAAAATTGCATCCGTGGCAGTAGCGGCTCGTGAGTATACATTTTGGATGTCCACAACATTTTAGAGTCAGATAGCTCTGAAAATGTGAAACAGATTCTGCTGCATAATAAATAATAATAATAATAATAATAATAATAATAATAATAATAATAATAATAATAATAACGATAATGTATAAGCAGTTTAATGAAAGAAATGGTTAAGTACAGCGTTGCTAGGAAAAAACGAAGTAATGTATGAATTAAATTGTAGTTGAGAGTATGAGTGATCTGGAATAACTGGGAGAAGTTTCCGCGCTCGTGCAGGTGCTCGCATGAGTTACTCTAATACAAGCACTGCCTGCTGCAGTATGCTGCCATCTAGTGGCATCAACGGAAAATTGTACTGATAGTATGGAAACACAGCGCGAGAGAATCTTCGTGCTCTTCTTCAAATGTGCACGATCCATATGTATTTGACTTAAGGTAATTACGCCATACTAGTCGCGCATGTACAAAAGCTCCTTAAAACATGCACAACTCAAGATGTGCTAACGACCCTGCTGCCACATTTCATTGAATTTAGAGGATTAGCGCGGTAGATTTTAAATTACCGCATATACATATCATATAACAGTATTCAAAGAAAAAATAACCTATAAATCTGCAAGGTGTTAAAAGTTTGGTTGTTCGTGTTCTTGTGCTGATCTGGGGACACAATACTGCAACAAGGAGGATTAGGATTATTTGATGCCATTATTTGAATCTATGGACCCTTCCATAAAGGGATATTGAAGGGAAAACACTATAGACACTCTATATAACGCATGTATAAACAGCGCAAGCAAGTAGTTATGCATTAATTCTGCGGGACGATGAATTTTGCCATTACTTCAAGTGTTACGGCTAATGAGGCAAGTAGAATGAGTGTACACTTATTACTAGAATGTAACCATTTCTGTGAATGCCCCTCAGAATTACAAGAAACGGAAACCTATGTCCTGCGACTGCTACGAAAGCCCTCCCCTCCCCAAAAAGGGATAAAGAAACATTTCCGAGGTCTAAATTGCATTTAGTTACAGTATTCTTAAATCTTTTAGAGGCCTTTAATAATATTAAACAAACTATGAAGATCTTTTCTGGTCAATTAAACATAATATTATGTGATCTTACAAGAGAGAATCCTGATGCAATGGATCGAAAATAACGAATACTGCCCAAATTAGAGCACATCTATAGCTGTGAGGTAGTGTACGCTGTACATCCACAATCCTGTGGCGATCAGCTGAAACTTTCTCCCTGCACAGCACAAAGCAAAAACGAAATATCGGAAAAACAACAAACTTGATATTTTAGTTCAGTATCTTCCAAAAATGTGACACAAAGTTTCCAAGAATATCCCCCACAGCAAACTGCCGTTTACATAGAATTTTTTTCGAAATGTTTGATATCCTATAAAAAAGTGCTAAAATTTTTATTAAAATATGATTAAATATATTTACGTGACAAAATGTATATCTATACTTCTTTGGAACAGTCCTCTTCATTCAGGAGAAATATTGCATAATTTTGTATAACTGGTAAATTATAACGAATATACAAAATCTTACTTAGCCATTTCAGATATGTTCTGTTATTTGGTTTGAAGTTTCAATACTGTCATTTTTTGAAGTGTCGCCATTCAGCTGTTTCCTACGCCGTTATGGATATAGCGACTCGTATTTAAACATTTGAGTGTTACATCGGTTTCCTACATCCGATCTGTAAACCTAAATCGAAATGTGTAATGAAACCAATTCTGCAAATGTTTATCTCGATTAACTAGACAGAAAAATAAGGTTAAATCTGTCTGTTATATCACTATGAGACTTCCAGTAGTAATTGGTTATCAAGCCAACTGCACAACCCTCTATCAGAAGGTCCACAGTTTTCTTTCAAGGTAGCCTTACCTTAGGAAAGTTTCCTTACTATATCTAGATGTTTCTCCTACATCACCAGAGCCTCTGCACACGACGTCCCCACCGTTCCTCACCCTATCAAGCAATCCCTACTTCCTCTTGTCCATCCCTCTGGTTGTGGACCACAGAGTTTGTATTTTGAGTCGTATTCAGGCAATTCAGGTGCGATTTTTGAGACCCTCAAGGGTGTAACGACTAACTAAACCATGTTAACATAATGGATATAAACAGGCTACCAAGGAATGTGTTAAACTTTAAACCAGTAGGGAGAAGATCGGTAGAAAGACCTATGCTGAAATAGGAGTGAAACCGGAACAGGTCAAGGGCCTAAACCATGAAAGGAAGAAGAAGAAAAATAAGGTTTTGTTAGAGTAGCGGCTTGAAGCCACATACAAATAAACGATAGTACAGAAGGAAGTCATGTGAATATAGCACATCAGATTTGTTTTAATTGGTCTAATCTTATGTAAGCGCAATTTGGCAAAAAGAGACACAAGACAGTTTTACGAGTTTCCACAATGTTCATTACTGCTTTTGATCACTGCGTTGACAACGGCAATAATCATTGTTTTCTTCCCACATTCACATGAAGAGCCTTTGTGCTTACAGCAAGGTCTTTCCAGTATTTGAATAACAAGTCACATGCACGTCGCATGCCTGTTTCTTGATACTTCTTGCAAGAGAAATTGTGCGACATCTAGAAACGGACCTCAGGTTACGCAACAAGGTGGAAAGGAAGGGTCGACTTTTGTTGCCATTGTTACAGCAAGAGCGGCGCCGATCGTGCAAAGTGAGAGTGAGTGACGTCATTTGGCCCTGGAGGGCGGGCGGACAAGCTGGAGCTGGATGCAGCTGGAGTACAGAAAGATCTGAGCAGCTGCAGCCAGTCCTCACTCGCGCATCCAAGTCACTAGACTGAATTTCCTCGACTCCGCGATCTACCGTCAGTACCGCGAAACTAACACTACATCAAAATGAAGATTATATATAACTTAATGGGATGTGTGTATGTGGTATATATCTACTGTTGCTCACCTTTACTTCACAAATTTACTTGAATGAAAACAGCGACATCTGACAGCAGATTTATATCCAGTTCAAAGTTCATTCACTGGGTCTTTTTCTGAAACAGAGGAAATAAGCCTTCTTAATTAAAACGCTAACCCCAAATTAATTAAATATGAGTATTTAAAAGAAATAACAATTAACCTGGAAAGGTAACGACTGAAAAATTCAATGCCATATCCGGGATCTGAACACGGATCTTCGGCTTACAGTGTCCTGCTCTAACCAGCTGAGCTACCATGGCAACATGCCATCTACATTAAAATCTCCAACCGTCTCGTAAACCACAAGGCATTCTTAAAGTCATTTTGAGATAAACTCTGACGGCGACTGATATAAGCAGAAGATCCTTGATAAAATTCCGGCTATGGAAATGCAATGAAATGAAAACTACTATGGTTCTTAGCGTCCCATTATGTATTGGGCGTGAAAGACTAGTAATTTTGCTCAGAGGCCTCTTTATCGGGCTTGAGGTTCTTTTACGTGCCGTACATCTACGTTACGGGACCACCGTTTACTTCCCTTCCGAAGGAAGCCATGCTAAGAATTTTTACGCCCGAAAAAATCCATTGCCCTCCGCCGGGTTTAAACCCGCGACCTCGGGAACTACTACGCTTCCGGCTATAGCATTCCATTTTTCAGTCTGACTCTAGCTTCCCAACTTTAGTCTACATACGATATGTGTGAAAGAACAATTATTTAACGATAATTAACCTGCGTGGTCATCTAGTTTTAAAATATGCCCATGATAGCGTTTAAAAATATGTGTTGCAACAATTTAAAGTTACTCTCTCAACCTTTCATGTTTACTTGTCCGTTACGTGAAAGAGTTGAAGATTCCGCTATTGTTTATATATTTTTGTCAGAAAGAAAACTGCCACACTTCGTGGTTCCTTAGCTGATATAAAGCTGTCTGGATTTGCTTGCAACAATCCATTTTTACTTTACTAAAAATGTCAGTTTTGTTGACGATGAGCAATGAATAATATTTTACAGAAAGGGGCAGAAGAATAAACAATGAGAAAAGGGAGTAAATTCAATATCAGCTTCATAAATTGTAAGATGGATGATAAAGAAAAAAATAAACCTCAGATGGATCTCGGATCTGAATAGATTGGCGACCTAAAACTAAAGATTTAATTAAGGGAAGATAAAATCACAAAAGTCGAAGGAATATAATGAAATGACAGTGCGTTTGCATTACTTGAACTTCGAAAGGAAGGGGGGACAGAAGATATGCTCCACGTGATGGTTTCTTTTTTCGTTTGTTCTATATTATTAAGGGTGCAGAATAGAGCGTGATTTATGAAGAACTGACACATTCCTTTCTTTAATTATTCTGTTCGAAATTCACCCAATACCCTAATTTTAGCATCAAATTAAGCAGAATGTTCTGGAGTTTCGATTGCCTGTCACTAGATGCGCAGATGTTCATGTTTTCTTCTTAATTGTTAGTTTCATTGTCGGCAACTGTTTCTGAGATTTTGTTCTAGTCAAGATGAAAATGGAGTACACATTAAATGAACGACTCTTCTTTGTAAAGCAATACTGGATTGCAAATTCAATTACAGCTACTCAAATGGCATACCAGAGAGAATTTGGTATTCGGAATCCTCCCTAAAGAAACGCAATACTGAGACTGGTTAACAAATTGGAAACAACTGGATCTCTGATGAGTGAAAAAAGCAAAACTCGTTCTTCTAGGCTTCCCTCAGTTGTTGTCGACGTAAGAGCACGACTGGATCAGTCACCCAAAAAGTCATTAAGACGTTTGTCGCAGGAGACAGGGTATACCTATCCATAGCGCTAATTGCAAGTTTCTTTGACGACCGGATAATTTCCAAGAACCTGTGGCCTCCGAGATCTCCGGATTTGACATCCCAGACTTCTTCTATGGGGTTACTTAAAAGACTGGGTTTATGCCACACGTCCCCAGACATTTGGACAAGCTGAAGTACAACATTACACAGGAGATTCAAGCTATTGACAACAGAGTCCTCCAACGGGTGGCCAGTAACATGGAACGACGTGTTCAGTTGTGCCTTATGCAAGATGGAGGACATTTTCAACATTTGCTGTAGAGGTAAATAATCTCCCAAAGTTCATGTGCATTTCTGGTATAATAAGTTGTCGCTAGCATAACTCGTTTTGAAACAATTAAAGAAATAAATGTGTGAGTTTTTCATAAATCACCCTGTAGAATCACAATAGCTTCACCATCTCATGTCCTATCATGCAGAAATGAATTTATATTAAATATCATTCTTAAGAAAATAGTTTCTGTTAGGTTGCTTAGCGACACTGTAGCATGTCCTGAACTAGAAGCCCCTTCAAACATGTGTGTTCCGTGCTTAATTGGTTCTTGCAATACGCTTACACTTCGCTGCCTATGTCATTCTGATAATAAATGCTAGTAAAAGGAAATGTGTTCTCTGATCTTGAACTCCAGGCAGCCTGGTTGGCCTATCTGAACTATTCATATGTTAAGAATTGTATACCTGTATAGAGTGTAGGTTTACGAATAGCTCATCTTGTTTTCAGCTGCTTCTCCCGTCAACTCTAGTTTATTTTAATACTTATCTTGGATTGAATATTTTCTCTACTTGAAGTATCAGAGAGACTATCAGCCGTCTACATGTGTTATGCAAATAGAAGATGCTCTGCAGATAATTGGTGCTCCTGGGTGGTCTTCGCCAAGCTGATTCATAAATACGGCTCATTTTGTCCCCTCTTGTCCTTGATCAATACGATCGTGCTAATGTTATTCTCACGATATGCTTTCATAGTTGATCGTATTGTCTTCTTAAAGCAGTAAAAGTTTTGGTGCAAACATTATGGCCATTAATCGTTGTATTACAAAATAATTCTAAAATATATCAGCAGACCCGTATAAATGTAGAGAGAAACAATGTTGCAATTCTGAGGGCTTGTATTTTATATATAATGCACATACTCTATAGAAATCTCTGATGTAAGAGGTTTAAAAATAAATAAATCTAGCAAGAATGTCTAGAATTAAGTCCTTATAAAGCTTTTCTCAAGACCTCAAAAGAGTTCTTTGCGTTGATAACTTCTGCTTGCTTTTTATTTGAGCATTAAATGTCCAACACCAAACGTAGCCTTTTTTCTCTCCATTTATGTAGAAATCATATTTGAATAATGGAGGACATCTGATTCGTAGTATGTTTTGCGGAGTAAAAACTTCAAATGAGCAAAAATTATAAATTAGAGCTGGAGGAAAAGTTTATCGTGAGAGACAGGTCTTGTATAAATATAAATGCAGCACTTAACTTTGTTACCATAAGGGAGATTTTGTTAAATGAGATAGCATAGCTCATAGCGATAAATGAATTCCTCTCATCAGCTGAAACAGCATAAACCTTTCTAAGTAATCCTTGAAGGACCTCCCGCAACAGCAAATGAATGACATCTACGTGCTCTGTAAAAAAAGTACTGGCAACATACATGGTAAAAACTAGGTCTTCATTAAAATACAGTGTATATCTTCAGATTAATTACAAGTCATCCAGTATGCCATGTGACAAGACGGGGGATAAAGTATGTTGTTAGTTGAGTGTTTTCTGTGAAGTACAACTGTAGGCCACTATTAGAGTGCCCTTAAACTCAATGGCTACAGATGGAAGTATTTTCAACAGCGATATCGTAGTTAAGATTGTGCATTGGGGCTACATTGGGTTAATAAATAAGAATTAATCGCATTGGCAATACGATATAGCAATCGTAATACGATTGGCAATCTTCCTAACTCACTGGACAGAATATTTGTGATTTCGATTTGGTCATCCGGGATGAAGCAGGTTTCGAGATTGATAATATGAAATTTCCAAAACTTAGGATACACGGAAAATGCTTAGCTTGAGGCAGTATTTTTAACACTTATATGATTTCAGTATAATTATATAATATATAAATTCAATAACAGCCCGCCTTAAAGCAATATGTGTATGTAACAACATATAAAAAGTGTATATTACAGTCATTGTATATGTTTATATTATTGTATATATGTGTAATAATTTTATGTGAATGCATTACGTAATTTAATAATGTAGGAGCTGTGAGAATAATAAGTTAAAAGTTGCTAACAATGAGGTAACCTTGATGCAATAATGAATTAGAAAGTTTAAATGTTACTTGTGATTCTTGGAAGCAATAATGTAATTTTTGTGACAGTTTATAAAATAGCCAATCAACAACCAGAAAAAGCTTTAGTTAAATGAAGAAACTAAAATGGAGCAAAATTTACAAATTCAGAAGTCAGTTGCATATAGACATTGTTCCTAACTGGACGCGAGATGCGTCCTCGAGAAGTTTAATACGTATTCAATGTGAGACGAAAATAGTTTACGTGTTAAAAAGTGCAAGTAATTAATAAAATAATCTCACAGCTCTCTCTATATCAGTGAAGTGTTATTTAAATCGTGTCAAGCATTAATAAATTGGGTGAAGTAAAATTATAATCTGTGTAAGCCTACATTCTTCAGCCGCACCACACTCTATTAAGAAATTCATGTCTCTAAAAATAAATACTGACGCAGCCGAGGCAAACATAAATATATGTAATATTTAAAGAAACAGTCAAATTACAAAGTTAATATTTTTAAACCTGGGGCAAAGCCCACCGGAAAGTAAATTTGGGGCGAAGGCTACCGGAAACCGGGTACTATACGTGCGGTTGCAACTACTTCAAGTTCGGTTCCCCAACAGTCGAAATATAATACAACTCATCCTTCAATACAACCTACTTCAAATTTGGCTCCCAAAGCGTGGTACAAATAACGTAAATATAATACACCTTCTTCAAGCTCACCTAATCATGCTTTGAAAATGGTATATGGCATGGCAACAGATTACGTTGAAGACATGTTACTCTATTTACTAGATCAAGTTACTTGATCTTATTGCTTTGTGTGTATTGATTACTGATCAGTATTCAAAGACACTGAGGTAGGTTTTTCAATTAATTGTTGAAGAATTCCATCCCAGCTTCAAGATTGGGTATGTATGCTGACACTCATTTACTTGCTGCGGAAGGCAGTGGTAACCACTGGAGTATTAACTTGCCTAATATGCCCTTGGGCGAGTTGTGGTTTAGGGTCTAGCGTAAAAGATCTGCTTTCGTGCAGGATACCCATAACTGTTTATGTTGCTAATACTATTTCTAGCCCTTGTTATACCTGAGGAACGGTGAGAGTTGATATGTAGCAGAAGTGAAATTAAGTCATTTTGTAGCGAGGACGTTTCTCCCGCATCATTAAGGCTGGTACGCATATGCGAGCCGAACACTGTCGCGAACCTGTAGTGTAATCCGAGTCTTGACCTTTCCAGCTGATACAAGGCAGTGTACGGAGAGACATTCGCCCGATCGGTTTTCCCTGGCCACATCAAAGGCATGTTCGTGCTGTATTTTCCACGAGTCTGGACGTGAATAGAGTATGTTGTTTTCTGTGGTTACTTCCTGAACCAGTGGAACGCTTAAATGTTCGCACAATGGCTGATCGGATCGGAATGAAAACATCAGTTGTCCGGAAGTGTATCCTTTTGATTCTTAGAGGCAGTTCGCGACGAATTTCGCTTGCCTTTTTGCATCACCCTAAGGGAAACCGGAAGGGGTTTTAAGTTGAACAAATTGATTTTTAAAATATAAAGTTTTTAGTGCTTTGAAATCTCCTCTTTAATATGGTGTATCTATTGTAGATGTAAATACCTTATTTTGAAGTTTGGTTAATTTTATAGTGGTGTTGTATTGTATTTCGACTGTTGGGGAGCCGAACATAAAGTAGTTCCAACCGCACGTATGGTACCCGGTAGCCTTCGTTTCGTAGGTTTAAAAATATTAACTTTGTAATTTTGACTGCTTTTTTAAATATTATATATTTATGTTTGCCTCGGCTGCGTCAGTATTTTTGTTAGAGACATGAATGTCTTAGCAGGGCTGTGGTGCGACTGAAGAATGTAGGCTTACACGGATTATAATTTTTACTTCACTACATTTATTAATTCTTGACACAATTTAAATAACACTTCGCTGATATAGAGAGAGCTGTGAGATTTTTTAAATTAATTACTTGCACTTTTTAACACGTAAACTATTTTTATCTCACACTGAATAACTGTTAAATTTCTCGAGGACACATCTCGCGACCAGCTATGAGCACTGTCTACAAGCAACTGGCTTGATTTCTTGCGCCTAAATTTGTAAATTTCTGTATTTTAATTCTCTGATTGACTAATCCTCGTCCAATAGAATACCTTCATTTAACTAAAGCTTTTTCTGGTTGTTGATTGGTTATTTTATAAACTGTCACAAAAATTACCTTATTGCTTCCAAGAATTATAAGTAATATTGTTAAACTTTCAAATTCATTATTGCTTCAAGGTTACCTCATTGTTAGCAACTTTTAACCTATTATTCTCACAGCTCCTACATTATTAAATTACGTAATACATTCACATAACATTATTGAACATGTGTACAATAATATAAACATATACAATGACTGTAATATACACTTTTTATATCTCGTTACATACACATATTGCTTCAAGGCGGGCTGTTATTATAATTTTTTATTATAATTTGACTGAAATCATTTACGTGTTAAAAATACTGCCTCAATTTTTAATTTTCAATAAAATGCTATACATAGTTTCCTGCTGCCATGGTTCAACTACTATGGAACAGGTAAGCATTAACTTGTGTTGGTATAAAAGCTGATGCTATTATTTCCAGATTTTATTAAAATTAAGGACTGGCATAAAATCAAAAGATTGAAAAATAAGTAAAAATGTTGAATTAAATATAAATGTGTATATCTGTGAAATAAGATGCCCCTAAAACAAACTGATAGCACCATTATAAACATACATTGTCCTTACAAGTACTGTAAAAATTAATGTATATAACTTTAGTGGTTCTGAGAAAATGTACCTTATACCCATCTAGTATGGGTCCCTGGCTACACTTGGGTTATTGAAAATGAAAACGCTGACAGGCTGGCTAAAATGGGAGCTCAGATCCCATTTATAGGACCAGAACCTGTATTAGGTATTACCAGATTAATGGAAAGGACAAATTTCTTAGACTGGATTCAAAGACAGTACTGGAAATACATCCAGAAACAAAAGCATGGAAGGCCAATGATGCAATAACGATGTCTTAATATATGTACTGCAGTCCTTAAGTTAAGGCTCATGGTGAGTCTGATGACTGGTCTGGGAATTTTAAAAAACTACTATAGACAATAGGGCTCTAAAATGCAGGATGTTTGGTGTAGAGGAGACACTGGAAGCGAATATATACAGTCAATTTGGAACTATTGATCCAAATAAGACCTATTCTATGGACTCTTGAGATTTATTAGAGTTTAGAAAGGTGATGTTTAGAAGAAACAGAGAGGAAACGGTGCAATAGATCTAGGGTTTCGGTGTGGACAGATAGGGGTATGTTCGTCCCGTGTATCTCCCTGTCAGATATCTAATCTAAACTACAGTAGTTTTACATTATGAGAATAGGACAAGCCGTGTACTTAAAACGTCGTATGTAATAGTGGAGTAGAGGTAATTCTGTCTGTCGGTGTCCGGTCGAGGGCGAGCAGCTGTTAACTACGTTAATTAGATGGTTTTCCGTCTGCGTAGGGTCCCTCCCATGGGTCATGGGACCTTGCCAGGCCCAGGCGCCATTACGTTTCAGATGCATATCTCGGCACTAAATATGTACCTACTTAATTTGCCATTCAATCTGATTGCCCAACTGGAGGCGAAAACATTGAAAGCATTGGCTTCGGGGTATGCTGGAGGTTTTCGCTGCAGTCTTGAACGGAATGAGAGCATATTATCACGTCATCGGCATCTTCTTTGCTCCAGTAAGCCATTAGCACTCAAGTTAAAACAAAAAAGAAAGTGCAAGGCCACTCCAGTTCAAGTTCTCTTTAATGACCGCCGTAACTTTAATTAACATTATTACAGCCTTAGTAAAATATCTAAGTTCCATCCGCGTTATAAGAGACAAGGTTAATTAAAAAGCAAGCGTTCTAACTGCAAAATCTTGCAATTCCCGCCACTTTTTGCCTCGTAAAACGGAGGCCGCGTTTTCATTACTCCGCGCTCATAAACACGCATAGTTGCAAAATGTCTTTTGACTTTGTAGCACTAATAACAGGCAGCACCTAGGTGCTGAACATTAGAGAGAACGCTTTCGTAAGTAATGTGCATCAAAAGGTATGTATGTAGCAGAACCTAGATGACGCAAGTCTTTTTGCTCGCACTTGCAAACGCGACGAAACTTAATTAAGCTGAGCGTTTTGATGCGATGTTTTTAAAAGCGTTTTGTTCCGAGAGCAGGTAAATACTAATTTCAGCATCGAAAGGCAAAAGAAGTAAGCGTGTACTGCATGAACTCTTAAAATACTCAAATAGTTGAAGCCAAAAAGTACTTTAAGTTCGCTTCAAAGTGAAACTATCTACTAGTAAGGTAGTTTATTCTATTATACTCGTATATAAAAATTAAAGTGAATACAGTAACGATTGTAAAACGAAAATTTAAACCCACAATTTCATTTCACTCATTTCCTTTTGTCTCTTAATCATACGATGTGATCCATCCACATGACTTTTTTAATTATGAAAAACTCACATATTACATCCGTCATAAAATATTACTTACACTGTTCATAGAAAAAGCCATTTTTACTTTCTCTACTACTCATAGTAAGTATTGCATTCTACCCAAAAATTCGATACCGAGATTTCACCAGAAATACATGTTTTGAGGTGCCTTCAATCCAAATAAAGCATTTTTGGAAACATGTCCAGGTGTGTCTATATGTCTATCTGGGATAAATACCAAACTTGGTATTTGAGTTTAGTGTCTTCCAAGAATACGACACGAAGATTTTCAAGAAGATTCCCCCACCCCAGACTACTCTTTATATGGAACATTTTTCGAAAATTTTTATTTTCTCAAAAATACCTCTAACGATTTTTATTAAAATATCATACGTTTAAGATATTTTTATGGCAAAGGAAATGCATATCTTGAATTTTCTGGTAATGTACACAAAAGTCCTCTTCATTCTGGATGACTTTCGCATAACTGGTAAACCGTAGGAGATAGACAAAATTTTACTATACAAAAAATGTAGATCTGGTTAAAACACATAATTTATGTCATATACATTGTTTTTTGTCTAGTGAACCATTTCCGAGATGTTCCTTGTTATCTGTTTGCATTTTCCAATACTTATACTTTTTCTCAAATGGGATATGCAAATGTTCCACATAGCAACCAACTCTTAAAACATTTGACTATATTCCCCTTGTACCAACAATAAAATTAGCAATCAAATCGTTTCTGCAAATGTGCATCTCGATTAGCATGAAGTGGATGGAGAATAAGCTTTTGTAAAAATTGTACAAGAGTAGAGAAAATCATATGAGTGCAACACCTTAGATGTTTACTCTCTCCTTACCACCATACTGGCGTGCATAAGATATGGTTCATAATTGAGCGGAGCTGTTTATGTTGGTAGTGACAAAATCTAGCCCCATCGCCTATCAGCGTCACCATAGGTGGTTTTCGAGTATAATTTTAACCACTGGACTGCAGGGTACAAAGTATGGTCGAACTGCCGGAGGGTAACATTACAACTTAAAACTTATATTTTCATGCTACACTACCGTTTTCTTATTGCCGTTTAGTAGCAGCAATAACTTAACCTTCGTCTCCATGTCACTGTTGAAAGCTCTCATATATGTAAATATCGTAGCTGTCGTTCAGTTTGTCCACGCATGCAAATAATTCTTCACCCCTTCCTCTAGAAGGTCGAATTATATTGCAATTGGTTTAGGCTTTCTTTGTGTAGTCGTAGCGTAAGTTTTATACAGGCGGTATCCAAACCAGTCCTTCATTCCACATAGATTATTATCATCAACCATTGTTTTTCAGGCCAGTCACATAGAGAACTGATACCTCCTGAGCGATGTCAAAAGTTGACTGTCTGAAGGTGGAAAAAACAATATGGCAACCTAGGGAATGGGGCACATTTTATGCACGACAGTGTACATCGAAGGTATGGAATATTTCGAAAACGACAAAGCTACGAAAAAATTAACAAAAATGATACAAATACACTGTAGTTTCATTAGCTCTGTGAAGGGAACTTAATTCGGAGAAAATTAATGATATGAGTTTAATTTGTCGCATTAAGAACTGAAATATTTTACACTTTGATCAAATTGTTTTGTTTTCCATGTGAGCGTAGTTTATGCAGGGGAATTTTCTGGGAAAACATCGCCTTTCATGTTTAAAGACTGTGTGACTCGAAGTAGGAAATTCGGTATTTATCCCACTTTTCTGTTCTGCAGTAGACACACACAGACCTATTTCTGTGAGAAGGGAGTTCAGTGGACCTCAAAAATATGTTTTAGATGAAATTCAGATGTTGAGCTTTTAGGTGGAATACATTTCATCTACCAACTATAAGATGGTAGAAGGAGTAAAACAAACAACAGAATAAATAAACAAAATAAGTTCTAATAAATTTGAGGTAAACAAAGCGCATATAAAATTGTTGGTGAATTTTCTTCCACAAATTGCATAAATAGATTACTTTACTCCCAAAATACTGTTGGCTTTCAATAAAACCCATAAATCCTCACGACTTCCCTGGACAAACAGCATTTATTACCGTTTCTAGGGTACTTCATGACGCCATGGCTTCATTTTACTAGCTGGTGCTGTCACCTTGTAGTTGCTATCACGCCTTGTGCTGTGTATCGCACCAATAAGCATACCTGTGCTAGTTCTGTCAACTCATTGGCAAATTACGGATACGTATATGTGAGGAATGGCGACCGATTTTGTCGATCTTTTGCGAGGTTAATTAGAATATACAGCAAATATCTGTTTGGAAGTACACTTGAATATGAATCACTTCTGGAGATGTTAGTATCTTAGTCCTCAAACATTACTTAATATTTTTAAATAGGCAAGCTATAGCCCTCTCTCCTCCTTCAACGCACTAAGGGTGAAGGAGGTGCCCAGGGGATATCTTAAGACACACCCTATTAACGCCCTTACAGACGATCAGAAATCGGATGCAGGTTACTTCTTGTGGGATATGTACAAGGAGAATGCAATAGGTTGAAGCGATAGTCATATCTTTAATTCCACTCTTAGCATGGCCACGAGAAAAAAACAAATAGCGACATTGAAAAAAGTAATAAAATAACAGCCAAACTGGGCCAGAGCCTTCCATTCTTAACGCCAATCCGAACCGAGGACTCGCAGTCCCAGGATGTACGACAACACCCGGGGCAGACGTCTGATGGCCAGAGCGTGAGAGACCAGGGTGGGTGATGAAAGTGAGGAAGTGGTTGATAGATGCAGTTGAGAGATGAAGGATTGAAAATATGATGATGGAGCACCGGTGGAATAAAACATGGAGGAGAAAACCGGAGAACCCGGAGAAAACCCGCCCATACGTCGGTTCATCTATCTCAAATCCCACCTGCTGGTCCCTGGGATTTAACCCGGGCCACCTTGGTAAGAGGCAAGTGGTCTAATTGCTCGGCCACGGCGCCGCCCGAAAAAAGAAATAAGTATTTGGAAATTCAAACCAATTAGGAGGAATATATCGGAAACGTTTAATGCTAAGAATTTTTATTAGACATAATTAGTATGTTTTAACGAGACCTACAATTTGTGTGTTTCGGTGCCTCTTACTGTTTATCAGGAATACAAAATTCGAATGAATGAAAAGAACTTCACATGCTATTAGCATTATATTCAAGGTACGTATACGCTTTATTTGTCATGCAAACCTCCTAAACATACTATGCTTTAATCATAATCGTTATAGCCATTTTTGAGAAAATCAAAAATACAAAGTGTCCTTATAAGGGGTAATTTGGGGTGGGGGATTTTTTTATTAAAATCCTAGTATCGCATCCTTGGAAGGTACTGAACTAAAATACCAAGTTTGATAATTATTCGAAATTTGGTTTTTGAGTTATGCTATTCACAGACAGATAGATACTTTAGATTCAGGGACTTCAAAACATGTATTTTCCGTGAAATTTCATGTAAAATTTTTGGCTAGAATACAATACCTCCTATACTTACTGTAGAAATCAATAGACAAAATAGCAATTCAATAATGTTCCAAAATATTATTATTATTATTATTATTATTATTATTATTATTATTACTACTATTATTATTACATAGGTGAACAATACATACCCAGAAGTAAAAATAAAATAAAAACATATACAGACATCTACAGTGACATTAGAAAGCAAAGGTCAACATATTATGCACATATTAAACGAATGAACTCAAACGAATAGTAAAGGTAGGTTCTATGAAGTGGATTGGTGAAGTAAAAAAAAAAAACTACTTAAAATTGGCAGCAATTACGCAAGAAGATATCCTGAACAGAGCTATTTTTAGAATCAAAGCGCCTAAGTGGCAAGTTGACCAAGAGAACAAATAGAAGAAAAAACTGGGATTACATGAACAGATCAGAGAAAGAAAGTCCACAGTCAAGTAATGAGAGAGCTATGAATTCCAAGGAAAACAAAGAAACTTCTCTAAGTACTCTACGTTGTCCTACATGGGCTCTTTCGTAAATAAAAAATATAAGAAGAAGAATCTTATCAGTTAGCTTTGATACTAATGGTATTCCAAATACATTCAGAAATGATGTAGGTATAAACATCCGGGTCTGGTTGATTCACTGTAACTCACCTTGGGTGTAATCTGTTACTCCCAATATGAATGAAAATAATAAGGATCTGATAATCTCAACTGAAGGTGGATTATCCCACCATGTGGGTATTTCACTTCCACATTCTGATTCTATGGTAATAACAATGTTTAACTTGGGTAGGCTGTTTTAAAGACATTCATACGAAGAAATAAAGGCAGTGACTATGATGTTGTGACCGCGTGCGCGATGTCGGTAAGCACATCCCGGCCCAGCATCTGCATGGGACCCTCCGCCGGCCTTCAGAACATATGCCACGAATCCATTATGTGTCGCTTAACCGCAGTTTTTATTGCTTCAGAAGATTCATTTCAGTCGTTTCCAGTAGCTTCCCTTTCTAGAACATTCCGTTTTGTATGTGGGACTTATATAAGGAGCCTGCTCTTTCTCGGGAGTTAGTTAAGAAGCTGCGAAGTTAAGAACGGTCAAGTAGACGAAGAGTCTGGACAGTGCCGAGTGCACTTAAGTTGTGTGTTGTGGATCCTGCAGTTCAGTTGTTAGTTGTGAGTCAGCAGAGAATTTCAAAAAAACCTCCCAAGCCAAACTAACCTTCACATGGATACTTTTCAGTATTTTTTATTTTCTCTGATCTGTCTCTCCAAATATTTTCTATTTCACACAAAAATACCAAAGAATTGGTGTAGAATCAAGAAATGGTAGTCTATAGAAGTAAAACTATAGTAAAATGAGTTTTACCATTCCTTTACATTTCTCTTTTCTTCTCTTCAGCTTCTTTTAATTCCTTTTCGCCTTGTTCTGTTCAATAACTCTTGCTCATTTTCTCTTTTTAGCTAAAATAAACATTAAAAATATCTAAGTCTGAAGAACCGTCAACTGCCAGGTGACCACAGATGGACATAACAAAATACCAAAACGGTGGCCGAAGTCTTTAAGATACGGACTCGTGAACGGGAAGTCCGCGGTTCAAACCTCGCCAGGAACATCATCCTGACTGAGTTTTTTTCCATGCTTTCCTCAGACCTCGTGACCTTCAAATACCAGGACAGTACTCTAAACAGGCTAGGAACGTTTTGTTCCCAAAATTCCTTTCCCAGTTATCGTTTCTTTGCATCATTAGTGTTCACCGCCTGTAATGGCATATACAGGATGATTCACCTAAAACTTGCACCGCAAATATTTCAGAAATGGAAAGTGCTATTGATGTGCAGTTTTCATAGCATTGATTGGTCAGGGGCTCGTATATTTAGTCTATAAACGGATTTTAATAATACTGAGAAAGTGTATTTTTTGAGCAAATATACAATTTTTAAATGGAACAATGCCTAGTTACACCAACAGAATAAAGGTAGGGTAAATTAGAATGCCAGTGGCGTTTGTTGCAGATTCTAGTGCAAGTGGTTTACGAGAAATCTTATTTTGAAACTTTCACGCACCGACACCTCTACAACCTGTGGTAGCACAAACTAAAGAAAAACGAAAGGGAATTACAATACTTCTGTGGATTCTTACAAGTAAAGAGAACATAGCCCTTCAAAGGTTGTGTTTAAAATTACGACCGGCAGCTTCAAAACATGCTTCCAGTTGGCTATAGAATGACTGCTGCACGCGTTCTAGCATTTCAGCGGAACTTTCAGAGCAAGCAGCAGTAATACGTCGTTTTATATCGTCTGATGTAGTTGATACATCCTTGCAGACCTGTCTTTCAGCCTTCCCAATAGAAAAAGGTCTTAAGGGGTCAGATCCGGTGAAGGGCTGGCCAAGGTACAGGTCCTCCTCATCCAATCCAACGATTTGGAAACAATCCGTTAAGACAAACTGGAGTACTTCGTGCACTATGGGCTGCACATCCATCATGTTGGTACCACAAGTTCCTCCTAGTCTGTAAAGGAACGTCTTATAGCATCTACAGCAGATGGTCTGTTAGGAGGCTGCGATACTTGTGAGAGTTCATTGTTCCTTCTATGATCAAAGGGCCTATGAGCTGATGGTTCACTATCCCACAGCAAACGTTTCGTTTAAACTCCATGGATGCTGACGTTCCACCTGATAAGCCAACGGGGATTGTCAACAGACCAATAGTGCATGTTTCTGCGGTTTAACTGGCCATGATTAGTAAATGTTGCCTCATCACTAAACAAGATACGTGATGAATCTGGAGTACCATGTCTTAATGCCCATGTACAAAAGTAACACGATTCTCAAAATCGTTTCCATGAAGCTCTTGATGGAGAGAGATGTGGTAGGGATGGAACCTATGTCGATGAAGAATGTGCAGTACACTTGCCTGACTTATGTCACTTCCACGTGCGATTGTGCGGGAACTAATTTGCGGATCTACTGCAACGGCAGCCAAAACATTAATTTCTGCCTCTTCTCCAGCCACTAGTTTGTTTCTGTTACGTTTTCTAGGTGTTACAGTACCACTTTCACGTAATTGGTTGAAGAGGTTGATAAATAATTGCCGAGATGGTTGACATCTATTGGGATACGTTTCCGCATACACCGTACAGGAGCGAACTGCATTCTTCCTACACTCTCCATACACCATGAGCGTGTCCACTTTTTCTGCATTAGTAAACCCCATCTTCCACTCACGACTTACTGCTTGAACTGTCACAAACTAACTGACCAGAAAGTCGCAATGCAACCAATGAACAGTAAATATAATGCAAACAAACATAACAACATCGACCTAGCAACTAAGAAGGTTGAATGGGACAACAATTGTCGGTGTGGAAACTTTTCAAAATACGATTTATCGTAAACCGCTTCCACTAGAATCTGTTGATATAACTAGGCATTATTCCATTTAAAAAATTGTATGTTTGCTAAAAAAATACACTTTCTCAGCATTATTAAAATATGTTTATAGGCTAAATGTACGAGCCCCTGACTACCAATCAATGCTGTGAAAACTGCACATCAATAGCACTTTCCATTTCCGAAATGTTTGCGGTGCAAGTTTTAGGTGATTCACCCTGTATAGTAAGAGTGGGCGTAAAACACTACTAAAAAAGAAAGAAGAAAAACACCAGAGAACTTCTGAGCCCTAAGTTCCTGATATTCATATTTTCAGGATGACAGAAGCCCCCAAAATTAAATGCTCAAAAATATTGTACGCTGTTATTTAAGCAATATTTGCTCCATCTGAGCGATGGATCGAAAATCGACTCTAGACGTCAATGATGGCCGTAAGGTTGGCTACACTGGAGTAACCACTTTACTCTCCAGCGTTTTGTTGCATCAACGAATTCTATCGACCTCAGCTGGGATTGAACCTATGTCCTTGGATCCAAGGGCAAGCACTAGATCACGATCAAGAAGCGGCGGTGCAGTGTGGATGGCAACCTACGCGATACAAGTGATTTATAGTTCGTATGCAACGTTTTAAACTTAGTGGCATATCCTGTTTCTCTTTGAGCTACGCAGCCCAGTGTATGCTCACTTTTGGACAAAAGTAATGCTACTGGAACAGTCTTACAGTTGTTATTTTCTAAACACGATAAATGCTTGTCCTGTGTTTAATAGCAGAGTATGAAACCATACCATTTCTTTTCTGGTATGTTACATTTTCATGGCCTTCTCTAGCATGTATCATTTATTAATGGGTATAACAACTTATCTTAAAAAAGCTTATTTTCTGCCCACTTCATCTTAATCGAAGTAAACGTTTGCAGAAATAGCTACATTACACGTTTTGTTACAGACACAACGTGAATAGCGATAGTCAAATGTTTAAGAACTGGATGCTGTATGCTGGACTTATATACTCTTTACATGCAATATTAAACGGTTTTGTACAGGCTGGCTTCGTAGCGCATCCAGTAGAGCATCTGCCTACTGTGCGAGGGGTCCCGTGTTCGATTCCCAGCTAGGTAGTGTGAATTTTTCTCTAGCCAAGATTATTCCCTATACTTCCCAAACTATGGAAGTATGAATGAGAGTGTGAATGAATAAAACCCAGACGACAAGCGAATACGAGTTAACACCTATAGGCAATAATATGTTCCAAAGGTAAGACCATTGTACTTAAAGGTGGGGTATAAATGTAACTAAAAAAATCGAACCATTAATAACGGATATCTCGGAAATGGCTTATGCCACAAAAAAGTTATTTGAAATAAATTGTGTGTTTTAAAGGGATCTACAATTTCTTTGAATAATTACCTTAAGTCTATCACTCAAACTTTACCAGTTGTACAAGATTGTACAAAATGAATGAAAAGGACTACACAGGGTGTTCATAGGAAATTCAAATTATACATTTTATTTGTCATGTAAGTATCTTTAGTATATGATATTTTTATCAAAATCGTTAAAGCCAATTTTAAAAAATAAAAAATTTCGATAATGTACCATGTTAAAGGGGATTTTCTTGAAAACCTTCGTTTCGCACCCTTGGAAGGTAGTGAACCTAAACACCAGGAGGCATCAAAACATGTAATTCTGGTGAAATCTCGGAATCGAATTTTTGGGTGCAACATAATATCTTCTTCACATACTGGGTAGGTGGTAGAGAAACTAAACATTGTTGTGTTGCATTTGTGCCTTTTTTAATCACTCCTCTACAAAATATTTTACAAAAGTTGATTATTCTGCTTATATCTTGTTAATAGATAAACTTTCAATACATTTCTTTGTACACAGTAGGAAATCGGTAGTCAGATTTTTAAAGAGCGTGTCGTTATGTGATGGTTTTAAATTGCTCTATGCATGGTCACGAGAAGAAAACGCATAGCTACTTGTCACTTACAAAAGGAAAAATTTTTGAAAATTCAAGCTAATAACAATGTATATCTCGGAAATGACTAAACCACAAACAATTTATCCTACATAAGTCGTGCCCTTTAACGAGAGATACATGTTTGTGAACAACATAACTCAAAAACGAAAAGTCGGTTAAAGCTAAACTTGGTATTTAAGTTCATCTTCTAAGGCAGAGTGGCGAAAGCTTGACTCGCGAGTCATTTTGAATCGTAGGCGCTGTTCGCTCTCTGCTACTGTCCCTTTGTTTTTCACATGTTGCTGAGTGCGTGTTGTATATTTGGTGACTCGCGGAAGGAAGGCGTTTTCGCCACCCTTGCTCTAAGGAGACAACATGAATATTTCAAGAAAATACCACTTCCCAAACTACCCTTTATATGACAAAGTTTCGTTCATTTTGTTTTCTCAAAAATGGCTCTAAAGATTTTGGCTAAAACAACACATGTTTCAAACATTTGCATGACAAACAAATTATACATCTTGAATTTTCTGGGAAGAGCATATTATGAAGACCTCTTAATTCTGAGTTACTTTTGTATAATTGTTAAACCGTAAGAGATATCTTACTGCACAAAAAAAAAAAAACAAAACAAATGTAGTTCTCATTAAGGTAGAACTTATTCCAAATAAGTTTTTGTGGCATTAACTATTTCCAAAATATTCTTTGAAATTGGTTTGAATTTTCAAATACATTTTTCTCAAGTGGTAAGTAGCTACACGTTTTTGCGTTGTCATGAAAAGAGCATGGAATTTCGGAGTCATCATACAGCAGCCCTTTTTTTAAAAAATCCGTTACTACTTTAGCCTGCTGTATTCCCCTTATACTTACTGAAATGTGTAACTGTGGAATGAAAGTTTATCTCATTATTAGCAAGAAGTAGATCCAAGAAAACACTTAAGAATGGTTTGTAGAAGAGTAAATAGAGAAAGTAATGTGAATGCACCACATTCTATTTTTAAAGTGTTGACACTATTTTATTGTTTCTCGCGAACGAAATTTGTAACGAACAGGCAAAGGGGTTTTAGTAAGTAAACACAGCAATTCTGTTTCCGCATAGAGTACAGCTGACGTCAGGTACTGTGGCAGTCACACTCCTCCCCTTACTCAACAGTAATTTTCGTTGCAAGTTTTCCATTTATTCGCTGCATAATACATGGGGCATTATGCCTAAAGCAAAGAAGAGTTTATATATCAGAATTAGCATCAATTGTGGCGAATTAGACAGGGAACACTTCAGCACAAATGGCGAAAACATCAGATGTAACACACAGCTCAAAAGAAGTTTAAACAGCGTGATAAACAACAATGTAATTCAATGAAACACAAGGAAAATGTGACATTATTAGAAAGGAACAATAAGGAAAGTGGGCCTTCAACCTCCTCAGCCCTAAATCGCAGATCAGAAGTTTTATAGGATCTGTGCCATACACTAATAAGAGCGGGTATTCCTTTAAAAAATGTACAACTTTTTAAATGCTTGGTTCGCAGCTTTCATAAATTAATTGCACACTATCAATAGCTAAATATAATTGCTTTCATTCTTCTAATACTACTCCTTAATCCTGATTTACCTGCTTTCGAAGCAGAGTGTAGTGCCTTCAACTGATCATCATTTATTTACAGAGAGCACTTCCCTCGCCACCAATCCTCGATGCGTTCTTAACTTGATGGTTTACTTACTAACACCCCTCTCCCTGGTAATCAAACTGCTTACGCAAACGTTTATCTCATTACGTTGAAGTAGACAGAAGAATAAACTTTTGCAATAATAGTCAGTAAAATCTATATAAAAATTCTGTTATACATTCACATCAATCTCTCTACCTATAACGTTTATTAGTGACTATACAAACTATTCTTACTAAACCATATTACTTTCTCTACTACGTATAGTAAGTAGGGGAAGTATTTTATTCCACCCAAAAATTCGATACCGAGATTTCACCGCAAATATATGTTTTGAGGCCCCCTGAATCCAAAAAAAAAGCATTTTTGGAAACATGTCCGTATGTGTGTCTGTGAACAGCATAACTCAGAAACGAACAGTCGGATAAACACCAAACTTGGTATTTAGGTTCAGTATCTTCCAGAGATGCGACACGAAGGTTTTCAAGAAAATCCCCCACCCCAGATTCCCCTTTACATGGAACATTTTTCGAAAATTTTAATTTTCTCAAAAATGACTAACGATTTTGATTAAAATCTCATATATTTAAGATAATTTTATGACAAATAAGATGTATATCTTGAATTTTCTGGGAATGTCTCCAAAAGTATTCTTCATTGTGAACGACTTTTGCATAATTCGCAAACCATAAGAGATAGACAAAATTTTACTACACAAAAAATGTAGATCCCGTTAAAATACACAATTTATGTCATATGCATTTTTTTGTTGACTGAACCATTTTCGAGGTATTGCTTGTTTATTCCCATATATTTTTCATTACTTATTTTCTCAAATGGGAATTCGTTGTTCATTTTTTTTGTCTTGGATATGCAAAGAGTATTAATCTTTGGCAAAGAGAATGGTGCTGCGCATAGCGACCAGCTAATAAGAGATATGTCTATGCTTACAGGCTATTGTATTTTTATATTGCCGTTGCAAATACAAAACAAGGGGAACATAGTATGCCTTAGCGATAGTCTAATATTTTTAGAACTGGTCGCTATGTGTAAAATGTAATTCTCTTTGTATGTCAAAAGATCGTTTCTGCAAATGTTTATCCCGATTAATAGAAATAGATTGAGAATAAGATTTTGCAAAAATAATTTGTACAAGAGTAGAGAAAGTCATGTGAGTGTAACACATCAGATTTTTTTATGTCTACTGCGTATTAATCCAGATAAACCTATACAGAAATAGCTACATTACGCAATTCGTTATAGATACAAAGAGAACAGGATAGCTAAATGTAGAAAAACTGGACGCTATACACTGCCCTTAAAATTCCATACTCTTTCCATGCAATCGCGAGAAACATCTGAAGGTTGAAAGAACTTTAAAGAACGACCAAGAAATGAACAATGCGAACTCTTACTAACAGATATATCAGAAATGGCTTATACCACAAAAAAGCTTATTTGAAATAAATTGTGTGTTTTAAAGAGATCTACATTTAATATGCAATACGTTTTCGTCTATCGCTTAACGTTTACCAGTTATACAAGATTATAGAACATTCCTTCCGAATGGAGAGGACTTCAAAGGCTATTCCCAGAAAATTCCAGATATACACTTTATTTCTATCGTAAATATCTTTAATATATGGTATTTTAATCAAAATGCTTACAGCCATTCTTTAGAAAAATACAAATTTTCTAAAAATTGTTCCATGTAAAGTGTAGTTGGGAGTGCTTTTTGGGATGCAAGGGGCCTCAAAACATATATTTCCGGTGAAATCTCGGCATTGAATATTTGATTGGAATACAACACTTCCCTTATTTACTGTATGCAGTAGAGAAATTACGTAATAAATGAGAGTGGTTAGAGAAATATATGTGCAGAACATTAGGAGATAATGTTTTCAGTGCAGGATTGCCTTTAAAGAAGAGAATGGATTTTATCGGTGTGCGGGCATTAAAGGTGGCTGCGTGCTTTGAAATGGTGCCCAGGCGGCCCATCTTCAAAGTGATCACAATGTAAATTAGATTTCTTCAAGGTTAAATGGCATCTATCTATATGATTAAACATTCCATAAACGTCATAAAAGTATTTAATGATGTAAAGCAGAATTTGTGGCTCTCCGCAAACGAGAAAGAAAACAGTTAATGACAAAAAGTGTGTTGGAAACATTAATTGGCCATCAGAAGCAATGAACTGGTCCTGTTAACGAATATTTGCTATACCGAAGCACATTTACGCAGCTATGGAAAATCTTGTGTGGCCCGAAGCACGTTTCTAATTGGAGCGTGCCCGCTCGTAGCGACCAGCCTTCTTGGTAGGTAGCTACCTCTGCGAAATTACCACTTGACACTCTGAAATGAAAAGGCGAAGACATAAGACAGGCTAGCAGGGGCGTGATTTAGCCGCGAGCGACCAATCTGTTGGCAAACTAGCCTGCTCTTCTCAACGGGAATCCCGCCTCACGTACAATTCGGCTAATTCCGAGATCTGCTGTCAAGAACTCTGTAGGGAGGTTTACATGCTTGACGCTTTAGTTAGACAAATGATTTGATACCAGCTGTTTTACTCGAAGGTTCACGGGCGAACTTTGAGAGCGGAATATAAATATTTCTCTCGGAATGACAGTGTTTCTCGTGAACGGTGCAACCCGCAGTCTACAATCCCCACAGCACTACTATACGAATCCTTTCGTGCGGAAGCGGGGAATCAGCCGCTCCCCTAGATAATGCTAACGATGTCAAATCATAAGAATTTATTGCGCCGACTCCTTGTTAGACCCTCTACATGTATACAAGTCTGACGCCTATTGAACACCTTATTGAACGTCCGGCAAATTTTGCTTTCTCTACCAATACGTAGTAGGTAGAGAAGGTATTGCATTTCAGCCAAAAATGCAACATCAAGATTTCCCCGGAAATACAAGTTTTGAGATCCCTGAATAAAAAAGCATGTTTAAAAAAGGTCCATGTGAGTCCTTGCGTCTGTGTGTGTGCATGTGTGTGTGTGTGTGTGTGTGTGTGTGTGTGTGTGTGTGTGTGTGTGTGAACATCACAAATTGCCAAACTTGGTATTTAATTTCAGTATCTTCCAAACACGCGACACGAAGAAGATTTCCAATGTTAGTCTTCCAAACTACTCTTTACATGGAAATTTTTGGAAAGTTTTGATTTTTTAAAAAATGGCTGTTTACATGAAAAATAAAATATATATCTTGCATTTTTGGGGAATAGCCTATAAAGGTTTCTTCGTTCGAAAGGAATTTGTATAATCTTGTGTAGGTAATTGGTAAACGTTATGCGGTAGACGAAAATGTACAGACAATTTATTTCGAATAACTTTTCTTGTGGCATTAGCCATTTCCGAGATATCCTTTATTAATGGTTCGAATTGTTGAATACTTAGCCACTCTTTTAAGGTCCTGTCGATTTTCAGTTATTTTTAACGCTATCATGGAAAGGTATGGAAATTAAGACAGCGTATAGCGTTCAATTCTAGAACATTTGAATATCGCTCTGCCCTTTGCATAACGAAATGTGTAATATAGATATTTCAAGAAAGGTTTATTGCAACGAAAATGAATTAGATAGGAGAATAAACCTTCACAAGAATAATTTGTATACCCATTAATAAGCGATAGAGGGTAGAGAAAGTGTTATAAACGTAAGACATTAGACTTTTTTTCAATTGTTTCATTTGTATAGCCCTTTAACATATATTGCCTTATGGGAACTTTGACTTGAGAATCTAACTCATTCTAAATTGGTTCCGTTACCTTCGTGAGCAAAATGTCAACAATCTAATTCTGTCCCGTAGCATACACTTTCAGCAAGCCAATTCAATCCCGTGGCAGACAGTCAGCAAGCCAATTCAGTCCCTTAGCATACAGTGTCAGCAATTCAATTCAGTTCCGTAGCATACACTGTCAAGAACCTAACTCAGCATACAGTGTCAGCAAGCCAATTCAGTCCCGTAGCATATAATTCGAAATCCGTACTTCTAAAATTTAGAAGTTGAGTACTCGACTACAGAGGCAGTTCTCAAGGAATTCCTGCAGCCTA
Source organism: Deroplatys truncata (assembly GCA_030765065.1). Classification (NCBI taxonomy): domain Eukaryota; kingdom Metazoa; phylum Arthropoda; class Insecta; order Mantodea; family Mantidae; genus Deroplatys; species Deroplatys truncata. Next base: position 71,142,194 of record CM060978.1, on the reverse strand, counting down.
AATATTGGAAAACGCACGCCAGATACTGTCTACTAATTTATCGGACATATGGGGATTTGTTTAGATAAACCTTATATTTAAGCATTCCCCACAATTAATAATCACATGGACTTAGATCTGGAGAGTGAGCAGGCCTGTCAATTATTCTGTCATCAAAATCAGTTGTTACGCGAGGCAGTAGTTTTCTTGGTCTTCCTTCCACGACAGCCCCTATCTCGTCTTAAGTTTTTTTCTCGGTCAACATTGTTTTTCCAACAATCTAAATTGTGGAGCTATTAAAAACAGTTACACCAGGAGATTTGTGTATAAGTTCAAGCCGACATTCTACAGTGATTCCTTCCGAGCAAAACTTAACACAATAAATACACGTTGTTATTTAGTAGGATATACCATAATAACTAGACACAGTAAACGAAATCACGTTATCCGAATATACAGCATGACAAGCAACGTTAGTCTGAACTGCACATACCCATATACTCCAGTGAGTTAGGCTAACACAAGGCGAGGTTCATTTATCACGACAGTTGCAAGTCAGGCCCAGCGTCTACCAGTCGTATCATGCAATATAAACCTGGTGCGTTGTAAATGAGAATGTCCATGTATAGGCTGTTCGTCTGTATTCATTGGAAGCGAGAAATTGTGCATATTAGAGGAGAATTGCAACAACGTTGTCAACGTTGCTTCTTTTTCTTCTTTCTCTTCCTTTTAAATTACTGAGAAAGTAACTACAGACTTAATAGTAAAGATCGCTGCAAGGCTGCTGTATCCTTGGTTTTCTTCCATCTAGCATGACGTAGATTATGTTCAACAGTGTAGTCGATATGTCACCTAACCTGGCAACTTATGCGCTGCGCTTCATATTTTAGAAACCCTTATTTTTACGTAAAGTAGTTCGCGATAGATTCCAAGTTCCTCATGAGGCTGTGTGCATCCCGTACCAGACTTCACGCCAGGGAAAATCCCCAAAAGGGATATCGGGGTTGCTCCGTACTGCAGAAAACCCATTAAGTTACATAAAACACACAATTTATATAAGTTTTTCTGACAACAATCATTTCCGGAACATCAGTTATTATTTTAAAGTCCTGTCGACATTTAGTTGTTCCTCGCTGTTGGATGAAAGAGTATGGAATTTTATACATTTGACTATCGCTATTTCCTTCGAATATATAATGAAATGTGCAAATAGCTATTTTTGCAAATGTTTGTCGGATTTAAATGAAGCAGATAGAAAAATCTGATGTGTTACATTCACATGACTTTCTCTACTCTTGTACAAATTATGTTTACAAACTGTTATTCTCTATCTATTTCATATTAATCGAGATAAAAATTGGCAGAAACGACTTTTGACATGCAAAGAGAATTACATTTTACACATAGCGACCAGTTCTAAAAATATTTAACTATCGCTTAAGGCGTACTATGTTCCCCTTGTTTTGTATTTGCAAGGCAACATAGAAATACAGTAGCCTTTAAGCACACACATATCTCTTAATAGCTGGTTGCTAGGTGCAGCAGGATTCTCTTTGCCACAGATTAATACTCTTTGCATATCCAAGACAAAAAATGAATAACAAATTCCCATTTGAGAAAATAAGTATTGGAAAATTTAAGGGAATAGCAAGCAATATCTCGAAAATGGTTCACTCAACAAAAATAAATGTATATGACATAAATTGTGTATTTTAACGCGATCCACATTTTTTGTGTATTAAAAGTTTGTCTATCTCTTATGGTTTACCAGTTATGCAAAAGTCGTTCACAATGAAGAATACTTTTGGAGACATTCCCAGAAAATTCTAGATATACATTTCATTTGTCATGAAAATATCTTAAATATATGATATTTTAATCAAAATCGTTAGAGCCATTTTTGAGAAAATTAAAATTTTCCATAAAATGTTCCATGTAAAGGGTGATGTGGGGTGGGGGGAGTTTCTTGAAAACCTTCGTGTCGCATCTCTGGAAGATACTGAACCTAAATACCAAGTTTGTTGTTTATCCAACTGTTAGTTTCTGAGTTATGCTGTTTACCCACAGACACACGGACATGTATCCAAAAATGTTTTTTTTTGGATTCAGGGGGTCTCAAAACATGTATTTCCGGTGAAATCTCGGCATCGAATTTTTGGGTGGAATGCAATACTTCCCCTACATACTATATGTAGTAGAGAAAGTTAAAATAACTTTTGTAAGAATAGTTTGTATACCGATTAATAAACGATAAAGGATAGAGAAAGTCCTGCGAATGCAACGCATCAGATTATTCCTGTTCGCAGAACCTTAAATGTAGGAGGTTACATGAATACCATTAGCGCTGTCGTCATTGAAAAGAAGCGCTAGGTGGCGAGAGTAAAACATGGCCTAGATTTGATGTTACAGCAACGCCACCTCCTCCACATTAAGAAATGACAGTCGCTGAGCAGCGCGAAGTAAAGAAATGAATCATATGAAGCTATCTTCGGTTCATATCTCGGCTGGCTTTCTCTCGGTGGACAAGATAAATTGGGAACAAGTTCGCAGCAGACGTTGATTGGTAACTGTATCCCAAACCCAACGGGGTAAATTTATGGCTTAGGTTGGTAGGTGACGCCTTAACAGAAGGTTTTAAATGTCACGTGCTAGCAGGGCTGCGTTCCAATTATGCAAATCGAGATCAGGCCCCGAAATGAAGCATTGGATTCCCATGTTTGTTTCCTTTCATCCATTTGGAACTGCATTTCCGTGAACCACACATTTCCAAAAACCGGTTGTATGGCAGAGGAACCCCGCTCAACGAAACTCCCCTTTTTATTTCATAAAAGGAGGCGTATATAAAATTTAGGAGCCAAAATAGTAGTGTTGAGTCACTCAGGTGTCCTGCGCAGCTTATGGTGCGTGTAAAGTTTAGGATTCATTTCTTTCATTTCTTAACCGAGCGGAAGGCTCAAGCGGTAACGATTGTAACCCGCATTCGGGAGGTCCTGGGCTCGATTTCCGGCTGCAGTGGTTTCCTTCAACCCCCCGCCCCCGAATTTTCCGTCCCTCCATTTCCTTCCAGCAATCATTTCATTCCTCCTTCAAACAAACGGGTTGGAAGTATCGGCGATGGTATTTCGGTGCTGCGTGGTAGAGAAAAGAATGCTCTCTGTGAACTTTCTCCGTCTCTTGGCCTTCGGCCTTGGATGGGGGGAGTTTGACCCTATGTGGGGCGCGGCCCCCAATCTGCTGTCCGACTGCCGGGGCAACTATATTTGGAAACTGTCTCCCTTCAACTCATTCCTTCCTCCCGGGGGTGGGGCATTGGTACAGTATCATCATTCCTGGATCGGTGCCGTATCCCCTATGCTTCATAATCTAATCTTTCATTTCTTTGTTACTTTCTCTATTCTTTATCTGTGGTATTGTATTCCATTCAAAACTTACCGAGAGTGATGACCCCTCGTTCGGGAAGTCCATGGTTCGATTTTCGTACGTCTGACCACTTTAGCATGTGTTTTTTCGTGGTTTTCCCGGTCGGTAGGCGAATGCTGGGATGCTTCATCTTCTTTGTGGAATTTCCTGTTCATCACTTCCTTTCATCTGCTTCAGGGTTGTAAGAACAGGCATTGGTGAGTTGCGCAAGACGGTAGAATTTTCACTTTGGAAAGATGATTGGTTTGATGTTGGAATCGTTGGGGATCCCGCCCTTCCTAGTGCACATCGTCCTCCGGATTTGGTCGCCTTTCGGGTCTCCCCTTCATCCCTCCCACCCATGGGTCACCTTGGAACACAAAGGGCTCTCTATGGCCTACGTACGGTGCTGTGCTTCAGGTATTAGAGGCCCTCCGTCTGACTACAACTCTTAATACCGAGATCTTACCGGAAATACACTATATAAGATCCGTTAAATCCCAAAAGATCATATAACAAAGAAATCTTGTGTATGTGCTGTGGGTGGCGGTAAATAATAATTCGAGAGAGGACTGAGATAAGTATCAAAATTGGTATTTACCAAGCGGGATGGCTCAGACGGTAACGTTTGTAGCTCGCATTAGCGAAGCTTCAGGGCTCAAATCCCGTGGGACAATCAATCTGACTAAGGTTTTTTCGTTGTTTTCCTCAGTAGCCAAGGTAAACACCGGTTTGGATATTTAATACCACGACCCAAAGGTCCACCTTAACTCGAAAACAATAAGCAAACGATGGCAATAGCGGATGCTCTTCCATCTCTCCACAGATAATGAGAGCAGGAAACTGGATGGCATCCTAATGCCATCTGCCCGGCACGTATAGAAGCAGAGCTGCAGTGGCCTAGCACTAAGACCTCTGTTGACACGTGACGAACAAGATGTTATGATACGGAGTGAAACCTAGCAAGCTAACTGTCCGCCACACACTGAACCACGAGGTATCCCGTAACAGTTCCCCCGCGATATGACCATGTACTTAAAGCAACGTAAAATAAATAGAGGGGGAAAAATGGCATTTAAGTAACATACTTTCAAAGATGCAGCACGAATATCCTTACGATATTCGTCAATATATCATTATATGGAAAAAGTGTCTATTTATATTTTCTTAAAAATTGCTCTAATAGGTTTTATTAAAATACTATATGTCTAAGACATAAAACGTGTATCTTGAATTTTGGGGGAACATTCTGAATAGAGGGAGTGTGTGTATAGAGATGTGAATTTTTCCATCTTCCTCCTGTATTCCCTTGTGCCTACAGCCAAATGCGTACTGAAATCGTTTCTGCAAAATTTTATCTCAATTAACACGAAGTGAATATAAAGAAAAATCTGATGTGTTACACTCACATGACTTTCTCTACTCTTGTGCAAACTATTTTTACAAACGCTTATTCTCCATATGCTTCATGTTAATCGAGATGTTAATCTTATTGCTAATTTTCTTGTAGATGCAAGGGGAATATGGCAGGTTTTAAGCGATAGTCAAATATTTTAACGCTGGTTGCTATGTGGCGCATTCCATTTTATTTACATTCCAGGACATAGAAAAATGAATAATGAATTTGAGAAAAAGTATAAGTATTGGAAAATTTAAGGGAATAACAAGCAATATCTCGAAAACGGTTCACTCAACAAAAGAAATGTATATGACATAAACTATGTATTTTAACGCGATCTACATTTTTTGTGTAGTAAAATTTTGTCTATCTCTTATGGTTTACCAGTTATGCAAAAGTCATTCATAATGAAGAATACGTTTAGAGACGTTTCCAGAAAATTCGAGATATACATTTCATTTCTCATTACAATATCTTAAACATATGATATTTTAATCAAAATCATTAGAGCCATTTTTGAGAAAATTAAAATTTTCGAAAAATGTTCCATGTAAAGGGTAGTCTGGGTTGGGGGGATTTTCTTGAAAACCTTCGTGTCGCATCTCTGGAAGATACTGAACCTAAATACCAAGTTTGGTGTTTATCCGACTGTTAGTTTCTGAGTTATGCTGTTCACAGACAGACACACAGACACACACATCGGACATGTTTCCAAAAATGCTTTTTTTGGATTCAGGGGATCTCAAAACATGTATTGCCGGTGAAATCTCGGTATCGAATTTTTGAGTGGAATACAATACTTCCCCTACTTACTATACGTAGTAGAGAAAGTAATAAACGACAGTCAGTGTAAGATATCAGAACCTTTTTTCACTTTTTCTACCACGTGCATTGTAGGTAGAAAAGCTATTGTATTCCACCCAAAAATTCGATAACAAGATTTCTCCGAAACATGTTTTGAGGCTTCCAGCACACAAAAAAAAAAGAAAAAAAGAAAAAGCATTTTTAGCAAAAGGTTCGTGGGTGTGTGCCTGTGAACAGCATAACTCAAAAAAGAAAAGTCGGATAAACACCAAACTTGGTATTTAGGTTCAGTATCTTCCAAAGATGCAACACAAAGATTTTCAGAAAATTCTTTCCATATCAAACCACCCTTTACATGGAAGATTTTTCGAAAATTTGATGTTCTAAAAAATGACTGACGATTTTGATTAAAATACCACATATTAACGATATTTACATGACAAATAAAATGTATATTTTGAATTTTCTGGGAATAACCTTTCGTTCGTAAGTAATTTTGTATAATCTTGTAAAACTGCTAAACATTAAGCGATAGGCGAAAACATACTACACAAAAAATGTAGATATCTTTAAGACACACAAGTTATCTCAAATAAGTTTTGTTTGTGGCATCAGCCATTTCCGAGATATCGTTATTAATGGTTCGAATTGTTCAATACTTAGCCATTCTTTTCAAGTCCTGTCTATTTTCAGGTGTTTCTTGCGATATTATGGAAGTAGATTTAAGACCAGCGTGTAGCGTCCAGTTCTAAAACATTTTACTATCATTATTCCCTTTGTATCTGTAATGTGTAATACAGCTATTTCCGGAAACGTTTAACTGGATTAAAATGAATTAGATAGGTAGCTAATTTGTATACCCACTAATAAGGTATAGAGGGTGGAGAATGGTATATAAATGTAGCACATCAGATTTTAAGCAAATAATTAATTGTATAGCTTGACTATTTCCCAAAGCTGTCATTTTGTTTTGAGTCTCCCGCGATTGGAAACAAATGACGGATATATTCACCGCACACAGATGTGTTTAAATGTAGAGAAGCCAAAATTATCGATGATTATCTTTCCTCGAATGCGATAATTACACTGTAATCAAACCGCGATTGGTCAATATCCAAGGCGTTCTTAAACGCTATTCCTCCGTAAAGTGTTTGCTCATATATCACACCCAATTGAAACTTTGCATATTAATGAAGCCCGCATACAAATTTCAACTTCAAATGTGAGGGTATAACAGCTGACAATTCAGAGCGATAGTCTATGATGTGTTTGGACAGAAATAGACTATCTTTAGTGATACCATGAGTGCTGATAGTTTTTTAGTAATTTAGGGCAGGTTAATGAATGCTTGGTGTCAGTAATTATTTCGAAACTGAAATAATTATGTAATGACAACAAACGTGTGTTTGAAAGCTCAATAAAATGACCTTAAAATTTATAAACAAGGAGTTTCGTTAAGCTAATTCCAATTCGAAAAAGAGGTCATATTTACTTTCTCTACTACGTATAGTAAGTAGGGCAAGTATTGTATTCCACCGAAAAATTCGATATCGGGATTTCACCGGAAATATATGTTTTGTTACCCCCTGAATCCAAAAAAAGCATTTTTGGAAACATGTCTGTGTGTGTGTTCTTGTGTGTGTCTGTCTGTGAACAGCATAACTCAGAAACGAACAGTCGGATAAACACCAAACTTGGTATTTAGGTTCAGTATCTTCCAGAGATGCGACTCGAAGGTTTTCAAGAAAATCCCCCCACCCCAGATTACCCTTTACATGGAACATTTTTGGAAAATTTTAATTTTCTCAAAAATGGTTCTAACGATTTTGATTACAATATCATATGTTTAAGATATTTTTGGGACAAATGAAATGTATGTCCCAAATTTTCTGGGAATGTCTCCAAAAGTATTCTTCATTGTGAACAACTTTTGCATAACTGGTAAACCATAAGAATAGACAAAATTTTACTACACAAAAAATGTAGATCGCGTTAAAATACACAATTTATGTCATATACATTTTGTTGTTGAATGAACCATTTTCGAGATATTGCTTGTTATTCCCTTAAATTTTTCAATACTTATTTTCTCAAATGGGAATTCGTTATTCATTGTTTTGTCTTGTATATGCAAAGAGTATTAATCTGTGGCAAAGAGAATGGTGCTGTACCTAGCAACCAGCTATTAAGATATATGTCTATGCTTAAAGGACTGTAAATATATATTCCCCTTACATCTACAAGAAACTTAGCAATAAGATAGAGTCTGCAAATGTTTACCTCGATTAACATGAAGCATATGGAGAATAAGCGTTTGTAAAAATAGTTTGTACAAGAGTAGAGAAAGTCATGTGAGTGTAACACATCAGATTTTTTGTACTTTCAATACAATCACTGAAATGGCTTACCTGTTATAATTCATATTTTGATTTCACCGATCACCAAATCTCGCTGTAGATTGTAGAGATTGAAGGCATAAAAAACAAACAGAGGAAAAAAATATCTGATTGTTTACATTCACACAAACTTCTCTTCCCATTATCGTTTACGTTTTCATTGTTTTTACAAACTTTCTTAGGAAAGCTTATTGTTTTATCTACTTATTTTATTCGATGTAAACCTTTGCACAAATAGTTAAAGATACAAAGGGAACAGCAATAGCCAAATGTTTAAGAACTGGACGCTATAATTTTGCCTTAAAATGCCTTACTGTTTCCATGCAATCGCGAAGCAACTGAAAGAACTTTAAAAGAATGAAAAGAATATTGAAGAATTCATACCCGTAATAACGGATCGGAATTGGTTTATACCACAAAATGATTTATTTCAAATAAACCGTCTTTTTTTTAAGAAATTACATTTTTTGTTGAATTTATTTATTTACTCCTTTTCAACAGACTTAAGTCCCTTCTTTCTCTGTTTAACCTCCTCATATGTAGGACTTACACCTCCCAGGACTTACAGGCTGGTGCCTGGGGTCAGAGGCCCGTCAAGGAGCAAGACACTCATGGATCACACAGAACATCCAGGATGGGTGATCAGCCCGATGCCTGGTATGGGAGGAAGGAAGTAGTTGAAACGATATGGTGAAAGGAAAGGCGATAATGGAGCAGTTGGTGGAATGAATGGCGGGGGAAACCGGAGAACCCGGAGAAAACTCGCCCAGTCCGCCACAAATCCCACATGCGGGTCCCTGGGATTGAACCCGGGCCGCCTTGGTGAGAGGCGAGCGGTCTAACTACTCGGCCATGGCGTCGCCAAGTCCCAATCACGATAAATACAGAAACAGTACACAGAAATAAATACATAACACGCACTCGCACAGACTAAAACTATGAACAGTTAAACGAGAGCTTTATAAAGCTGCCTTTTAAATACACATTGCTGGCCCTCTAGCCGTGGTAGCTGGAGCATATATTCGGCGCTCCGCCAAACTGACGGTCGCGGGTTCGCTGCCGCCAAGGGTCATGCCTATGTCTGTATATGTGTAAGAGTGCGATACAAAGAAACTCAGGAAACTTAAAAAAATCGGATGTGTTGCACTCGCATGACTTTCTCTACTCTTGTTCAAAACTATTTTTACAAACGCTTATTGTCTTACTTCATATTAATCGAGATACACATTTGCAGAATCTTATTGCTAATTTTCTTGTAGGTGCAAGGGGAATATGGTAGATTATAAGCGATAGTCAAATCTTTTAAGAGCTGGTTGCTATGTGGCGCATTTCATTCTCTTTGCATGTCCAGGACATAAAAAACAAGTAACGAATTCCCATTTGAGAAAAAATATAAGTATTCGAAAATTCAAACAATAACAAGGAAGATCTCGGAAATGGTTACTCCATATAAAATATATATAACATACATTTTGTGTTTTAAGGAGACCTACATTTTTTGTATACCAAAATTTTGTCTATCTCCTAGAGTTTACTAGTTGTGCGAAAATCATTCAGAGAGAAGAGGTCTTTTGGTGACATTCCCAAAAACTCAAGACATATATTTCATTTGCCATGAAAATATCTTAAACAAGTGATATTTTAATCAAAATCGTTAGAGACTTTTTGAGAAAAGGGTAGTCTGGGGTGGGGAGATTTTCTTGAAAATCTTCGTGTTGCATTCCTAGAAGATACTAAACTCGAATACCAAGTGTTGAACAAATGTTGGACTATCCACTACACTATTTATTAATTTATATAACAAAGTCTGTTGTGCTAAGTTTCCTCTGGTACCCAGCTTAATTAATTTAAATTCGGTCAGTAAATCCTAATAATGAATGACCAGGTAGAATGTTGGCATATTGTTATTCTTAAAATAGAAATATCTAAGAAAAGTTTCGTATATCGCTTAACGTTTACAGTTACACAAGATTATACAAAATTCCTTCAGAATGAAGAGGGCTTCACAGGCTTTATCCACAAAATTCAAGATATAAATTTTATTTTTAGTTTCTCTACCACGTACATAGTAAGTAATGATGGTATTGCATTCCACTAAAAAATTCGATACCGAGATTTCACCGGAAACGCATGTTTTGAGGTCCCCGCATAAAACAAGGCTCTTTTAGAAAAACTCCATTTGTGTATCTGTGTGTGTCCGCGCGCGCGCATGTGTGTGTGTGAGAGAGTGAGAGAGCAGCATAACTCAAAAGCAAAATGTCGGATAAATACCAAACTTGATACTTAGATTCAGTGCCTCCTAAAGATGCGACACGAAGATTTTAAAGAAAATCCCCCACTCTATACTGCCCTTTACATGGAACAATTTTCGTAATTTTTTGTTTTTATAAAAAATGACTTACGATTTAGTAAAAAATACCGTATATTAATGATATTTACATGAAAAATAATGTATACATCTCGAATTTTCTGGAAATAGCCTGTGAATACCTCCTCATTCGGAAGGAATTTTGTATAATCTTGTAAACTGGCAAACGAAAACATAGTATACAAGAAACAAAACACACAATTTGTTTCAAATAACTTTTTTGTGGCATAAGTCATTTCCCTTATTAATGGTCCGATTTTTTTTAGTTACATCTGTGTCCCGCCTTTAACTACATTGGTCTTATCGACGGCCTTTGGAACTTATTGCCTATTGGAAATGGTGTTAACTCTTGTAATTCTTGTCGTTAGGTTTCTTGCACTTTCGGTTTTTTAATCATCAGATCATACACACATTCACACTCTCATTTATACTTCCAGACTCTGTAGAGAAAATTCCTACCCCAGCCGGGAGTCGAACCCGGGACCCCTCGCAGGCAGTTGCTCTACCGACTGAGCTACGGGGCCAACCCAATTGTTCGAATTGTTCATTACTTTGTCATTCTTTAAAGTCCTTTCAACGTTCACTTGTTTCACGCGATGTCGTGGAAACAGAATCGGATTTTAAGGCTAGCACATAGCGTCCAGTTCTTAAACATTTGACTGTCGCTGCTCTCTTTTTATATGTGTATAACGAAATGTGTAATGTAGCTATTTCTGCAATGTTTATTTGGATTAACATGTAGTACGTAGAGAAATAAGCTTTAGTGAGAATAGTTTGTATACCTACTAACAAACGATAGAGGGTAGAGAAAGTCATGCAAATGTAACAGATCAGATTTTTATTAAGTATTTTAAATATATGTGAGTATTAAAGATATTTAGTCATATTTTGAAAATATAACATTTCGGAAAATCCTCTATGTCAAATGTAGTTTGGGATGGAGAATTTACTTGAAAATCGTGTGGCACACACGGAACCTTTTCTAAACTTTTTGGTTGGTTTCAATGTGCCTCAAAGTATGTATTTCCGGGAAAATATCGATATCTCGATCGTGCAATCCGTTCTTTTCCTACTAGTTCGTTTTTGAACGCCATAGTTTAAAACTATCGATTAACTTCAATGAGAACGTACAATGGCTGATAGGCGTTCACATGTAATTAATTATCTAAGATGTGTGATGCGTGACAAAACGGCACTCTGATCCCAGTGAGTTATCTCTAGGTTTCGGGAAGTGGCCGGATGTTGGTTCGACACTTGTGATGCGCGATGTTTCCTCTTCTAGGAACTGGTGGTGTTGCACTGCATATTAAAGAGTGCTAGAAGATTGGACAAATGAAGGAACAGCTCGCGGTGAATGTGTGTGATATAGCAGCCAGTCAGTCAGTTCGGGCCTGGCTCCAGGTTTCACGACCTGATCTCGGTCCATGAACCAACCAAACCAGCTTCAATAGCAGCCGCCAAGCAACGGCCTTGATGCAGACTCTCTTCCTTAGCCTACCTCCCATCTGCCCAGAGAACATTTGGTTGTACAAGAGGACCAAACTGTAAAATTCGGAAAGTCTGTATTTCTTAAGCAATTAGTGTGATGTTTTATTCTACAACAAACTTTCAAAATTTCAGATCAGTTCCTTCAGTAAATCCCACGGGAAAGAAATATGCTCTGCAGTAGGCATACAGTAGGCATGCCATTTTGTGACACTCCTACTACTCTCCCTAACTTTGTGTGTTGGGAGTAGTCGGACTTTACGGCGACACACTGCTAAGAGAGTATAAACTCCTTGAACAATAGACCAAACGAAGAACAAAACAGGGGATGGGTTAAGGCTCATTTCCCCTCCAGTGGCAATTTTATCTACAGGAAGCTCTGTCGTCCTCCGTGGTGTAGTTGTTACCATGCTGGCCTCTAGTTCCCGAGGTCACGGGTTCAAACCCGGAGGAGGGCGATGGATTTTTTCGGGCGTAAAAATCCTTAGCATGGTTTCCTTCGGAAGGGAAGTAAAGCCGGTGGTGCCGTGTCGTAGATTTACGGCACGTAAAAGAACCTCAAGCCTGAGCAAAATTACGGGTCTTTCACGAACAATAGAATGAGACGCTAAGGACCATAGCAGTTAAAGAGCGTCCATAAATAAAACTCAATTTAATTTTAATTTAAACAGAAGGATCTCCTGGCACATTAGTTTTCAAAATTAGTGAACCATATTTCAATATTTTGTTTCTATACATATTTGTCTTAGACACTTTGGAGGTTTGCTATTAAAGTGTGAATTACTTTAGATAAAACAAATTCAAAAGTAGGTATATTCTTTCTTTTTATGCCTTTTAATTAATGAAAATGGCGGCGCCGTGTTCGAGTGGTTAGACCGCTCGCCTCTCACCGAGGCGGCCCGGGTTCAATCCCAGGGACCTGCATGTGGGATTTGTGGTGGACGAAGCGGCGTCTGGGTGGGTTTTCTTCGGGTTCTCCGGTTTCACCCGCCATTCATTCTACCAACTGCTCCATCATCACCTTTCCTTTCATCCATTTCGCCATCATTTCGTTTCATCTACTTCCTTCATCCCATACCAGGCATCGGGCTGATCACCCATCCTGGACATTCTGTCTGCTCCTCACAGGGCCTCTGACCCCAGGCACCTGCCTGTAAGTCCTGGGGGGTGTAAGTCCTACATAATTTAGGATAAACAGTGAATGAATAATTAATGAAAATGGTTTCTAAAGTCACGTGCTTCGTCGTTTTCACTATCTTTAAAATTTTCAGCAACAACATTTACTTATCATTATCTTGTTAATATCCAAAGTATTTTGCAGAACTTTGCACTCCAAGAAGCAATTTATAGGGTAATGAGCGCTTAAAAAATAACGAAAAAAGGAAATGACTTTTTAAGGTAAAGAGGTGATGTTAAAAGTATTCAGAACTGCTTTGCTGTGTTTGATAATACTCTAATGATTTTAGTGACCGTAACAGGTAGCCGAGGTCGATAAAGCATGTTCTCGTGAACGGGAGATACGCGGTACAAATCACGCCAGGACGGTCCTCCCTGACTTGACTTTTAACTTTCTCTGCCATCTATATGGGTAGAAAATGTATTGCATCCCACCCAAAATTCGATACCGAAGTTTCAGCGGAAATACATATTTTGAGACTCCCTGAATCCAAAAAAGTATTTTTAGAAAAATGCCCGTGTGTCTGTGAACAGCATAACTCAAAAACAAAAAGTCTGATAAATACCAAACTTAATATTTAAGTTCGGTATCTTCCAGGGATGAACCACCCTTTACATGGAACATTTTTCGAAAATTTTAATTTTCCCAAAAATGGCTCTAACGACTTTGATTAGAATATCATATGTTTAAGATATTTTCATGACAAAATGTATATCTTGAATTTTCTGGGAATGTCTCCAAAAGTATTCTTCATTGTGAACGACTTTTGCATAACTGGTAAACCATAAAAGATAAACAAAATTTTATGGTAGATCTCGTTAAAATACACAATTTATGTCATATACATTTGTTTTGTTGAGTGAACCATTTTCGAGATATTGCTTGTTATACCCTTAAATTTTCCAATACTTATACTTTTTCTCAAATTCGTTATTCATTTGTTTTATGTCCTGGACATACAAAGAGAATGGAATGCGCCACATAGCAACCAGCTCTTAAAACATTTTACTATCGCTTAAAGCCTACCATATTCCCCTTGCATCTACAAGAAAATTAGCAATAAGATTAACATCTCGATATCTCGATTAACATGAAGCATATGGAGAATGAGCGTTTGTAAAAATAGATTGTATAAGAGTAGAGAAGGTCATGTGAGTGTATCACATCAGATTTTTTATATTTATATCAGTCATTATACCCACAATTACTAGTAGTTACACAAATGTTCGTAGCATACTTATAGTAGTTATTATATTTTTGAATTAATTATTTTAAAAATGTAGAAAATGTATAACGATGAACATTTTAAACCTTATCTTTATGAAGGCAAATATTAGAGAAAAGCAATTTCTATTCTTTTAGCCTTTTAGAATAACACAGCTTAAAAAAACTATTTTACAAGGTTTATCACACAAGAATTAATATATTGTGGATAGCACTAAAAGAAAATAATTCCCAAAGCTAATTTTTATTTGTTTATTTTATACCTTCCAGGCTTCTGAAAATTTTTAGGAAGAAATTGAATAAAATTTGCATCGTATGAAGTGTTCTGAACATAAAAATACGTATAAACCTAAAGGCTACTTCTCCTCGTGCACAGGGACATTTAAAAAGTCACGAGACACTAAGAACAAAGATCGGCTGGCCCTGTAGCTCAGTCGGAGAGCACCTGCCTGCTGTGCGAGGGGTCGGATTCGGTGGGAAGTTTCCTCTAGCTAAGATTATTCCCTATACTCTCCAGAGTCTGGAAGTATGAATGAGAGTGTGAATAATTTAATGATGAAAACCTAAAGTGCAAGAAATCCAACGAAATCAAGTTAACACCATTGCCTTATGCAATAAGTTCCAAAGGAGAGGCCGCGGTAAGACCATTGTAGTTAAAGGCAGGGTATTAATGGAACTTAATATATAGGGTCTTTCAACAAGAGTGTCCTATCTTTAACGTGTGATAGCTGTCGTTGTTGTTGACAAATAGCCATGGAACGTTACAGCATTCAGCAACGCGTAGAAATTGTGAAAATTTATTATCAAAATGGATTATCTGTTCACTAAACCTTCCGTGTATTGCGTGAAGTTTACGGTGTGCATAATCATGCCTGCGACAGAACGATTCGGCGTTTGATCGATAAACTTGAAAGAAGTGGTTCTGTCAGCGATCAAAGAACGTAACCGACGTAAGCGCTCCAACGAAAACAGGCGCCGTTCGTGAGAGTGTACGCGAGAACGGAAACAAATCAATTTTTCGTCGAGCGCAAGAACTGCCGGCTTTCGCCGACCACAGCTTGGCGAATTCTGCATCTGGACTTGAAGTTTCACGCTTGCAAAATGGTGTTAACTCAAGAACTAAAGCCCAACGACCATAGGTTGCGCCGTGCATTCGCTGACTGGGCTATGGAACAATTGGAAGCTGACCAGGATTTTTGTCGAAAAATCATCTTCAGCAACGAAACCCATTTTTGGATGGATGGTTGTGTTAACAAACAAAATCGCTGCTATTGGAGCAATCACAATTCAATGCAGATTCAAGGACGACCACTTTATCCCCAAAAGGTTACTTTGTGGTGTGGATTTTGGTATGGTGGAATCATTGGTCTATATTTTTTCCAAGATGAAGATGGAGAAGCTCTAACTGTTAATGGAGAAAGATACCGGACTCTTATAAGGGATATTTTGGCCTCAATTGGATGGTATGGATCTCAAAAACATCTGGTTCCAGCAAGATGGTGTCACATGTCTTACTGCTCTCGAAACAATCGATCTTTTGAAGGAGAAGTTCAGAGGTTTCATCATTTCCCGTGGTGGTGATCTTATCTGGCCCCCGAAGCCATGTGATTTAACGCCGTTGGATTATTTCTTGTGGGGTTATGTTAAATATCGAGTTTATGTCAACAGTAAATGATCTTATGAATAACATCACGCGTGTTATTCGTGAAGTTGGACCTTGTGTCATTGAAAATTGTGTTAACTGTATACGCGCAAGCCAACGAAGTCGCGGCGGTCACTTAACTGATGTTCGCTTCCACACGTAATGACATTAATTATGTTTCAAAATAAAAAAGAAATAAACCTCTATCATTTATAGAACGTGTTTTATTTAAGTTCAAACATATGTCACTCTTGTTGAAAGACCCTATATATATATATATATATATATATATATGAAATCGGAAGTTTCATACTTGGTTATAAGATTCTAAAGCGATGTTGTTTTTGAAGGATTTTTGTCACCCTTAAACAACACTTGAGATCAAACTTTTTGACCCATGTAAAAACTGTGTTAGTTTCAGTTGAAATATGACATAGCCCTCCGTCTCCAGTCTCTTCCTGTCATTCCTTGCACCAACACTGCCTTGTTGATTAACAATTTATCTGACATAATACCGAGCGGGAAGGCTCAGGCGGTTACGTCTGTGGGTCACATTTGGGAAGTCCCGTGATAGGTCTCCGGCGACCGCCCACTCTGGCCAATGTATTTTTCGTGGTTTTCCCGGGTCGGCAGGCGAATACTGGGGTGGTTCATCTTCTACACGACTCTCCTTCCTCTCATTTCCTGGACCAATCATCTTCCTTGTCATATATTTCAGAGTTGTAGGACCAGGAGAGTTGCGGCTGGGCGGTGGCTTGCGCTCTGTAAAGGTTTCTTCTCTGACGTCGCTGCGGTACCCCTCAGTTAGGTCTCTCCTCAACGTGGGGCTCCGCTCCGTGGGACCCTGGAGGTTGGTGGCTTGTGGGCAGAGACCGTGCGGAGCCGGATGCGTTATATCTGGAAACATTAGGGACCCCGTCCATGCTTGCGCCCGTCGACATACAGATCTGGTCGCCCTTCGGGTCTCCCCCTCATCCTTCCCTTCCAGGGGTCACGTTGGAAGCAAAAAGGGCCTGTGTGTGGTGCTCTGCCTCAGTTCCGGGAGCGTCACATAATGGCATCAACACTAGCTAGTTAATGGTTAATGCTCTAGCTCGCTAGTGAGTTTTATCTTTATGTTCTCACTGAATGAACTCAAACCGAAGTTCTGTTTTATATTTAAGAACTCATATCAACAATAGAACATGGTTTATTACGAGAAAAGTTCATACTCATTAAATAACGGGCTGTTAATCGAGTAACACAAATGGTTTTAAGAGCGTGGAGAAATACAATTATTATATTATCAAGATACTTCATTTTATCACGAATTTAACAGCCACTATAGGCACCTTGTGATTGTTCTGGACTGCATAAAAATTTTGAAATGCGAGTCAAATTGTATCGTTGAAGGCAAACCATTTAACAGATTAAATCGTTCTATGCAAAAATACAGTCATTCCAAAATTTAAAAAAAAACATGTTTTTAATTCTGTTATGTTTCTTAAAAAGTTTAAAGATTAAAAACCCTAAGCTGAAAAAAATAAGAAATAAAATAAGCACGTGCATTAAGTAGCCTCTATTTTGTGTTAGGATGAGGAGAAGCGTTTAATTACCTCATAAAATATGGATTAAATAGACGTATTTGTAAAAAATGAAGAAAAAATCTTATGGTTACATCCAAGCGACTAATATTTGCTTCAACGATTTATTCTTACAAAAGCTATTTTTCTATCTACTTCATGTTAATCGACAAAATGTCTGTGGAAATTATATATTTCGTTGTACTAGTCGGCCATGATATGAACTCGCTTGTTTGAGGGCGCCACCGATATGCCTCTTTGGTTGTCAAGGTCTAGGAGTCAGAAGGGACGGAGGTGCAGGGCGATAGGGGAATGTACAGATGCACAATGAAAACTTTAGGCCTAACCACGCTAGTACATGCAACTCGGAACTGCGGATGTTTTCTTTACCTGACTGTCCTCGCAATGCCCCGCACACTTGTTCTTAACTGTTAACTTCCTCTTCCCACCGAACGCACTCATATTGGGGCCGACTAGAAAGTGCAAATCAGAACTGCGGATGTTTTCTTTACTTGACTGTCCTTCCGATGCCCCGCCCACTTGTTCCATAACTATTAAATTTCTCATCCCACCGAGCGCACTCAGATCGTAGCCAACTAGTAAGTACAACTCAAAACTGCGGATGTTTTCTTTACCTGACTGTTCTCCCGATGCACAACCCACTTGTTTCGTAACTGTTAACTTCCTCATCCTACCGAACGCATTCATATCGTAGCAACTATTAAGTGCAACTCAAAACTGCAGATGTTTTCTTTACCTGACTGTTCTTCCAATGCACAACCCACTTGTTTCGTAACTGTTAAGTTCCTCATCCTACCGAACGCATTCATATCGTAGCAACTATTAAGTGCAACTCAAAACTGCGGATGTTTTCTTTACCTGACTGTTCTTCCAATGCACAACCCACTTGTTTCGTAACTGTTAAGTTCCTCATTCCACCGAACGCACTCATATCGTGGCCGACTAGTATGTATAAGGAGGATACAAGAGTCAGAAGCGATAGTCAAAATTTTAAAAAGTGGGTCACAATTGCACTCTTTTACTGATATCACAAGGAACAAAAGAATGATGACCTAGCACTTATAAAAATATATTAAGTATTGGAAAATTTAAACATAAACTTCTAAAAGCAAAAACCTATCACCGAACGACATGCACACGCAATAACGTCTGTGGCTGGCCTATATGGCAATGTATCTGTTAAATTAGGCCAAAAAAATGAAAAAGTTTAGATTTCTTTGATTTCTGCATTTTTATTATACCTATAAATGCTATTTACATGCTACAGAACTGGGTTTTTAATACCAACAATTTTAAAGCCACAATTTGTTTTATTAATTAGTTCGGTAAACCACCGCCTTGAACTTTAAATTCCAGAAATTGTTCAAAATGCTCTTTGTACCGCAGTTTCTAACTTATCAGCCTGAAATTTTCAGGAGAGTTTCAAAATTAGGGATTTAAAAACTGTGCACTGGTTAAAAATGTTAAACAGTACAGTTGGAATTATTTTCCTTAACTCACATTGAAAAAGTTGAAAAATTCAATAACATGTATACAAATTTTGTTCTCAAATTTAGAAACGATAGGAATAAATCGTAGAGTCCAAGGATCATTCATTATTACCATATTGGTTAATTATAAATAAAACTATTAATATCTTAATACCAAGCGAGTTGGCTCCGCGTTGACGTGTAAAGCTCGCATTCGGCAGATCTTGGATCCGTTTCCCGGTGACCGCCCGGTTTTTCGTGGTTTTCCCGGGGCGGTAGGCGAATACATTTTCCCCTCATTCCGTTTCCTTCTCGTCTTTCGGGTGCGCTTCTAGGTTTCGTGGCGTATGGTGGTGCCGAACAGATGGCTCGGATGCTTGCTCAAAGGAAAAAGTACTCCCCGTAGACACTAAAGGGCTGCTTGGTTGACTGGTCCTTTAATCGTCCTCTCAGGGCAGTGTCAGTCTGAGGGCTCAGTTGGACCTTCTGACCCCAAAGTCCAGACCGATGGTTTTTAAGTGTCTTAAAAGCGACAGTTCCATGTCAATTGATGTACTGGCATGTAAATGAACTCCTGTAGGATGAAATTCCGGCGCACCGACGGCACTGATATGATCCTAGCAATTGACAATATAAACCAAACATTTATTTTTATTTCTCTAGGCCATTGCAGGAGTAGGAAGAGTCTTCGAGCCTGGAATTGTTAAGGACTTCCGCATGTCTCTGTGCTCCTTCTGCCTGCGACCTGTGTATCCCTCACTTTATCCCTTCACACCACCTGAGGGGTGACAACTACAATACATCTATGTACTCTGTATTCACTCTTAGGTTGATCCGCACCAAAACAAAACCCAGGGGACCAGTGCACCGTTGTGATGTATCCTTCCGCCATTCGCGGCAGAAATACTGTCATATTTTCACGAACATGTGGCAGAGTACAGGCAAAGAGAACATGGTCAGAAAACTTAAACGATGACTAGCATACTCTGTAAGGGTTGAAGGTGATAAGATTGATAGTTGCAACAAAATAAATGTTTGCACATATAATTATAGTTAATTCTAAAAGATACGAGCGAAAAAGAAAGTAACAGGTATGCGATATATTAATTTGTTCGCTCTCTGGAAGCGGCACTTTTATCAACTGTCAGCGGCTCATTTTTAAAAAAGAAATTGTATATTGTTACGTGAATAACGTTCTTGCATCGCGTATTTCTAAAGCTTTCTGTTTTCCCGCTTGTAACCACTTTCCCGTTTCGTATTTTTCTTTACGAGCACTGTTTATACTGTACTCGAAACACTGGTGAACTCAGAAGTTAATTTCACCACTTCTTTCACGGGAAGTATTAGATATTTCTTACATAGCTTACAATAAACTTTCAACCCTATTGTTTTTTCACCACTGTCCACTTATCACCGTCCACCTGATACAAACAGAAACTCCTGGTTTCTGGCTACAAACAATATTCTGAGCATACCCGAATGTCAGGTACATATATGACTGAATTGCATGTTGGGACTTGTAGCTCTGTTTAAAGGTACAAATTAGCGTTAATTAGACTTTTAGGAATTTGTATAGAATGTTTTACCATTTAAGGCTACATTCATTCTAAAATTTAGATTATTAACATGGGACTATTTTCCTACACGCATTGCGTGTTGTACCACGGTGCATTGGTCACGTGCGTTTGTTTTGGCGCGGATCAACGTAAGATTGAATGCTGTTTAGGTTTAATGGCGACGTGTGCCCCTCCGTTGTATAACCCTAAGGCCCGGTTTCACAGTATAAGCTTAAACTTGGAATCGGGTCGGAGAGTTAAGCTACAGCTGAGTTTTACAGTGCGTAGTTCAAGCGTTAAGCCGAGATTACACGGGACTCGACTTAAACCGTACTGAACTGCGGTTTAAGTTAAGGAGTCGCCATGTTTATCTGAGAACGACGATTTTAGTGACGAGGAAATGCAAATTATTTTAAACTATATCCGCAACAGAAGACAGCCTAAAGTGTTTAGAATGCATCCAAATCATTTCCACATATGGAATGACCGAGAATTCTACGAGAGGTTTCGGTTAAGTAAACAGTCTGCGATGATGGTACTAGAGATTATTGATGATGCAATTAAACATAAAACAGACTGGTAAGTAAAACTTAATATTAAATTTATTCTTACACCTTTATAATATACTTTATCGCTCATAAGGTATTATTACTTTATATTTCAGGAACAAAGCCGTCTCGTCAGAAGCGATGCTTCTTTTGACGTTGAGGTTATATGCAAGTGGAAGTATGCTAATTGCAGATGGAGATTTTTCCGGCGTCTCAAAATCTACAGCATGCAGGGTTGTGAAAATTGTTTCACGTCCATCAATTTGGACACCAATTAATTCCTTTATTTCCTCGACGATTGGCATAATTAACGATGGCACAGCCGGACCTCCACCTGTACCCCGAATAGCACGGCGTATTTCTTTTTTGTAACCTTCTTCAGATTGTCATATTTCTTCTTCAACACGGTAGCATCTCTGTATATTATTTCGCTCTTTGTATTGAATAACTCTGCAATTTTCCCCCACGTTTGGTTCTTCCTGCTCCACAGTACCTTAACAGATTGCTTGCACTCTATTATGTGTTTATACTGCTTTACAATTTCTAACAGAATGCTAACTTCTTAAGAAGTGAAGTTAGCAGTACGTTTTGGCTCTGATTTTTCGGTCATTCTAATGTGTGTATCTTAATAACCTATAAAACCTTACTTTCGGGAACAGCGCCGCCATAAACAAATGATGGGAATTCGCTCGATGCGCATGCGCAAGCGTTATCAACTTTAAAGTTCCGAGGAGTTGCTCAGCTCAGTAAAGCCAAACGTGGTTGCCCTACTGTGAAACTCGCAAAGCTTTAACCAGAGCTTAAGCTGCGTCCGTAGCTTAGTAAAGGTTCGACTTAAGCCTGAACTGTGAAACCGGCCCTAACTCTAATATCTTAACAGCAACTTGATGTAGCTTTTATGTGTGACTCATATGTTTTATGTTTCAAATATATGCTAAACATTCAAAGCAATCACAAGAAAACTGTCAAATGTTTATTATATTTTTTGTTGAGCTACCAGATTTACCTCTCAAAGTGTTCCTCGGGAAGGCAGGCTCGGACAAACGTAGTGTTTTCCCACCCTCTTACTTTTTTGTGGTCCTTCTCATATCAAGTAGGTACTGCCTACCGAGATATGTTTGAGTGTCGGCTCCACAGGAAACCCGTTCTCCCGGTGCAGCTCTCATAGGTTCGATTTATTTTTCCTGCAGGCACCTCGTTATCCAGGGTCTAACAATGGGAGGGAACCTTCAAAGATGAGAAAAGATAGCAAGAAAAAATCCCCTCATCATCCTACACCTTTACGATTTATACCATGCGTTGCGGCATTTTATCTAGCAGATCTATACAAAAAACATTTGATGTGTAACAGTCACAAAGTTTTCTCAGCCCATTACCAAACAAGTATCCTTTATACACTAAACTTTTCATATAAAAAGTTTAATCATTATAAGTTCCTAAAATTCTACATGCACATTCGTTCGGAAATACACGTTTTGAGGCTCCTAAATAAAAAAAGCATTTTTAGGAAAAGTGCTTGTGTGTAGCTGCGAACAGCTTAATTCAAAAACGCAAAGTTAGATAAACACCAACCTTGATATTTAAATTCAGTATCTTCCAAAATGCGATACAAAGGCTTTCAAGAAAATCCCCCAACCTTTCCCAAACTACCCTTTAAATGGAACATTTTTCCAAATCTTTTATTTTCTCAAAAATGGCTCTAACGATTTTGATTAAAATATCACATGTTTAAGATATTTTCATGACAAATAAAATGTATATCTTGAATTTTCTGGGAATGTCTCCAAAAGTATTCCTCATTGTGAACGACTTTTGCAGAACTGGTAAACCATAAGAGATAGACAAAATTTTACTATAAAAATGTAGATCGCGTTAAAATACACAATTTATGTAATATACATTTATTTTGTTGAGTGAACCATTTTCGAGATATTGCTTGTTATTCCCTTAAATTTTTCAATACTTATTTTCTCAAATGGGAATTCGTTATTCATTTTTTTTTGTCTTGGATATGCAAAGATTATTAATCTGTGGCAAAGAGAATGGTGCTGCACCTAGCAACCAGCTATTAAGAGATATGTCTATACTTAAAGGCTGCTGTATTTCTATATTGCCCTTGCAAATACAAAACAAGGGGAACATCGTACGCCTTAAGCGATAGTCAAATATTTTTAGAACTGGTCGCTATGTGTAAAATGTAATTCTCTTTGCATGTCAAAAGATCGTTTCTGCAAATGTTTATCTCGATTAATATGAAATAGATGAAGAATAAGAGTTTGTAAAAATAGTTTGTACAAGAGTAGAGAAAGTCATGTGAGTGTAACACATCAGATTTTTTTTGAACTGTTTCTCGTTCTCCAGTGATGCCAGTGTTACCACGCTTGTTTCGAAATATACTATTTTCTATCTACTTCATGTTAAGCAAGATACTTTTTTTTACACAAATGGTCATATTACACCTCTCACTGTAATAACAAAGAGGTTACATCGAGTTGAAGCGATAGTTATGTCTTTAAAAAGCGAAGCGCTAAGGCTTTGAAATACCACCCTTGTGGATGACCAGGAGGTAAAGGTGGCTTAAGCACTATTTAAGGCCATAACATTTACAAAACGTGTGTTTTAACGACATCCATTTTTGTGAAGTAAACTTTATCTATATCTTGTGGTATAAACCGATTTTATTAAAGTAAATTTTAAAGTCATATACTTAAAGTTTAAGTATATGACGAAGTGGTCGCTGGAATTTACCAGACCTAGGACTCATTAAGCGAAGACTTTGCGAAGGCGACAACGACTCAGCTAGTCAGCTTCTTAGTCCGTCAGCTATCGAACTCCAAATGTCATAAATACCCCTAGGCAGGTCTCTCCATTTCATCTTTAGGAACTGTCTTCGGGTTCCGTTGTGCTGCTAGTGTCGGGCAGATGGCATGTTTGCTGCACTTTGTTAAACATTTCTCCCCGTAAAAACGCTAAGATGCGTTGGCCCGCTTGCTAGGATCGCCCTCTCGCGGGATTCTTCGCGTCTGCTGGCGCCGGCGGGTGTTTCAACTTGGAAATATCGTATCCTACATCCTGCACCCTCCTTCACTTCATCCCTCATCCCTGCCTATTGTGTCTGGGGGAGTTGTAGTTACAATAGATAATAGAAAATTAATATTAAGATTAAATAAAATGTTATAAGGCAAATAAATAAAAACAAATACATAAATAAACATATAAATGAATTAAATAAAATATTTAACTACTATAAATTAAATAATTACTATGAGAACAATGGAACATTATAAATAGATAACTTTAATTTTATAAAAGAAATTTTAATTAAATATAAATATAAATAAACTTATTAAAATGATTAGTAGTTTAGTAGAAGGTTTTGTGCTGGCGACTAGTACATTTTCGCTGGTTTCCAGTGATTATAGTAAATAGGACTGGAAACAGCTGGTTACCAGTTGCTAAATTTGCTGGTTTTCAGCAAGCTAGATAAATATAAAATTAGAATTATAATTAAGTTTTTTCTTCTTTTTTTTACGCCTTTACTCTAATTTAATGATTTCTATTTTTCTTTATTTCTTTTATTTTTACTTATTATTATATAATTATTTTGTAGACATTATGCAGTTATTCTATCTGAAAAAATTTGATGTAATCTAAAAAGTAACTGTGTTTGTGAGAAAAAATGTAAAGTTTGAATGTACGTCCTGGTGTAGTAACCAAGGTACCGGGATAGTATGTTCAGATTTTATTTATTTTTTAGTCACAATAGATCAAGTTGGTTGCAGTGGCGAGATGTCCCCTAGCGGTAAATACCTCATACCCGTAGTTAGGGGTTTAATCTATCAAAGGTTGTTTTGTCCGTGAAAAGTTCTAGAAAGTACACTGACACACAACATGGTCGTTTATTTTTACATGCCATCATTCTGAAATAGTATATTATGATACAAGTGCTGTAAGTGCATCATTGGAAAACGAGGAACAGTTTGAAAATACGAGACGAATGTGGAGTATGAAATTTCAACGAACAGTTCTTAAACATTCGACTATCGCTATTCCCTTTGGATCTATAACGAAAGGTGGAATGAAGCTATTTGTGCAAAAGTTTATCTCGATTAAAATAAAGTAAATAAAAAACGTGTTTTCGTAATAATAGTTTGTAGAAGTCATATAAAAATAGACGATAGTAAGTAGAAATGTCATGTGAATGTAACACAGATTATTAAAGCAAGGAGCTCAATTTGACAGGCAATATTACGCTTGACTTTGATGCGAGAGTTAAAAAGATGACAAAACGAATGCCAGAGAATACCGGAGCGTCGGTATTTAGTTATGTACGAATTCACACTTCAAATTTTTTAGTAATCATCATAATGATACATCTATAGTGATCATTTTACATTAAACGTCCTCCAGTCAGCATTCAGACGCTTCTATTATAAAATGCACACACCTACTTGCTGGTGTAATGTGAGAACCATTATACAATTTTGTGCTGTTCATTCTAAACGCACACTACACGCACGGAACGGCGAAGTTCCTCGAGGTGGGCCCTTATCTGTCAATTTTATGTGGGTACTAACGCGAAAATAAACCTCTGCTACACTTTAATTTGCGTATCTGTGGCGCTAAGCATTGCAATTTGCATTTTAATTCGGCGGTTACCGAAGAGAGATGGGCCGGCCTTCATGTTCAAGGTCGATCGGTCTCCCTCACACACCTGATAGCTTCATTTCTTTTCCATGAGACCCCATACACCATTTTTAGGCTTATATGCAATTAATTTTTTCTCAAGGCAAGTCATTCTATAGTTCCAGGTAGCTAATAAAAATTAATGTTATTAATTTTGCTAGATGATTGGGTATATCGTAAACAACATTTCGGAGGTTCAAGTCGTGGACTGATAGACGTGAACCTACTATGTGGCCTCCTTTATGTATTTATACCAGGTAGAGTGGAACTCGGTACCATGATTAAACCTTACAATAGAGAGTAAAAAGAGAAACGAAACTCTTATTCGTTTAACATTTCTTTATGGCAAAAGCAGCATTGCATATTAAGATTTAACTGATACGTAGCTTTTTATACTCGCTGAGTTAAAGAAAAATAAATATTCTTGCAAACAGATTCGCTCGTAACTCAAAAACCCAAAGCGGAACTCTCTATTATCTTAAAAATAGCGGCAACGATTTTGATTAAAAGAAGATATTTTTGAAATATTAACACGAGGAATAAATGTATTCTTGAATTTTCTGTAAGCACCCAGTGAATTCTTAATTTTTACTGAATTTTCTACAACTGAGAAACCCTAAAATGTATACAAAAAATCACTGGAGTTGATAAAAATATACATCTTATGTCAACTTTTTCGTGGTATTAACCATTCCCTAAATATTCGTTGTTCGTTTAAATTTTTCATACTGTAAACTATATACCTTGAAATGTTAAGTGGTCGTTTTATTGCTCATACAATAAGTGTGTAATCTCAAGACCAGTGTTCATCGGCTTGTGTGTCGTGTCAATTTGTTATTTGCTTTGATACCTTAAAAAAATAAAGGTATTAAAATCCTAATCATTCTCTAGCTAACATTTATCATATTTAACAAGAAGTACATATAAATAATAAGCTTTAAAATGAACAATTTGTAGGATGGCTAAGAAAATAAATAAGTAGAGAACACTCGTATGTAGAATGCTTGATATACTTTTGTTTAACTTTTAGTTTTCGAGAAAATAAGTCTCGAAGCGTGTAGCCGCAATGGGAAAACAACCTTATGTGTTACATTCACATGACTTTCTCTACCTTGTACCGCATATTAGTGGATATACAAATTATTCTTATGAAAGCTTATTTTCCTATCTACTGATAAACCTTTCCAGAAGTAGCTGCATTACACATTTCATTATAGATATAAAGGGAATAGCGATAGTCAAATGTTTAAGAACAGGACATTATATGCTGGGCTTTGAAATTCCGTACTCTTTCTATGACATCGCGAGAAACAGCTGAAAATCGAGAGTACTTTATGGTTAAGCATTGTACAATTCGAACCATTAATAATCGATATCTCGGAAATGGCTGAAGCCACAAAAGGTTTTTTTTTTCAAATCAATTGTGTGTTTTAAAGAGATCTACATTTTTTGTGTAGTGCGTTTTCGTCTATCGCTTACCAGTTATGCAAGATTATATCAATGTCTTTCCGAATAAAGAGCACTTCACAAGCTATTCCCAAAAAATTTAAGATATACATTTTCTTTGTCAAGTAAATATATTTAATATATGGTATTTTAATCAAAATTGTTAAGAGCCAATTTTCTGAAAATCAAATATTTCGAAAAATGTTACATGTAAAGGAAAATTTGGGATGGGGGATTTTCTTGAATATTTTCGTTTGGCATCTTTGGCTGGTACTGAAGGTACTGAAGTTTGGTATTTATCTACTTATTGCTGTTCACAGATACATGTATTATCCGGTGAAATGTCGAATAGAATTTTGGTATGCAATACCTTGAAGTTGAATTACTTTTGTTGTAGTGTTGTTTTTACGTTGTTATTTGCCCCACGCTTTGGGATCCAATTTGAAGTTGGTTGTTGCTTCACGTATGGAAAGCCAATTTGAAGTAGGAGTTGTATTGCAGTTCAACTGTTGGGGAGCCGAACTTGAAGTAGTTGCAAACGCACGTATGGTAAAAAGTTTCCGGTAGCCTTCGCCCCAAAGAAATGTTCAAAAAGTATTAACTTTGTATTTTTACTGATTCTTTAAATATTATATACTTATGTTCGCCTCGGCTGCGTAAGTATTATTGTTAGAGACATGGATTTCTTTGCAGGGAGTAGTGCGGCTAAGAATGTGGCTCACACAGATTATAATTTTTACTTCACTACATTTATTAATCCTTGACACAATTTAAATAACACTTCACTGATATAGAGAGCTGTGAGATTCTTTTATTAATTACTTGCAATTTTTAACACGTAAACTATTTTCTTCTCACACGAATACGTATTAAATTTCTCGAGGACGCATCTCGCGTCCGGTTAGGAACACTGTCTACAACCAACTGAACTCTGAATTTGTAAACTTTGCTACATTTCAATTTCTGATTGGCTAATCCTACTCCAATAGAATACCTTCATTTAACTAAAGCTTTTTCTGGTTGTTGATTGGCTATTTTATAAACTGTCTCAAAATTTACATTATTGTTGCTCCAATAATGACTAGTAGCATTATTAAAGTTTCTTACTCATTATCGCCTCAAGGTTACCTCATTGTTAGCAACTTTTAACGTATTATTCTCACAGCTCCTACATTATTAAATTACGTAATACATTCAGATAACATTATTACATGTACACAATAATATAAACATACACAATGACGTAATATACACTTTTATATATTGTTACTACACATATTGCTTTAAGGCGGGCTGTTATTATATTTTATATTATATAATTTGACTGAAAACATTTAAGTGTTAAAAATACTACCTCAACCTTCTCTACCTGGTAGTATGTAGTAGAGAAGGTAATAAAGGAGCCCTATGGTTATGCCCTTATGGTTATACGAACCAAATTATATGCGGTACATTTAATACATTAGTACGATTAAGTGAATATGGGTTTAACCATATCAAAAGATAATACTTGCATAATCAACAGTGCTGGTGGAAAACCTACGGGTATGCCCCTAAAATATGTCACATATATTCCAATCACATCATTATTAAATCACGTCATAAGATCATTTGATTTCTGTTGAAATAAATGCATACTGACTTTTGTTACACCTGTAAAAAAAAATCTGATGTGAACATTCACACGACTTTCTCTATCCATGACAAAATTCCCTTACGTCCGTTATTTATAGTGTTCGATAAAAATGGATTTTCTATTTATATTACCTTATTTGCGATATACATGTCCTAGGACGATTTGAAATAAAGCAATAAGACTTACTTATATAGGGTCATATGAATAAAAAGTAAGTACTTACTCAAAGTTTGTACTCATGAGTATGAACACTTTCTGTGATTATATACTCAGCTGAATGAGAACATACTCGTGTTCATAAGAATAAAAGCCTACTATCTCATACGAGTGGATACTCATCCCTACAGCCGTCTTGTTCACGCAAATGTGAGTATATACTCGTGTTATATACACTCTTTGACCATATACTAGCTTTGTTGAGTATGGGTGTTATATTTTTTGACATTCTGAATTAGAGGAGTACATTTTGTTGTATTTGGTTTTGTCCCATAAAAACTGCCCAGGAATTATCCTGTGTTTTATAACAAGTTTCAACAGAAATGTTAGAGAAATATTAGGTCCTTCAAGAAATGAAAAATTAATTGAAGCAACACATACAAAAGTATAGCTGTAAATTAAATTAGCATAACAAGGCAAAAGTCTATTATCAATAAATCAGGCAAAAAGAAAATATTTATGGATTCTAAACTCAAAATTATAAGGTGCCGGATGCAGATTCAAATCAGACTCTTTCTAGAATCCTAAGATGTTTACACTATTTTTCTACGAAGCAGTTTTGTTATAAGTAGCCTAACTTCTTAAGCAACTGAATTTTTGGATTAAGATTTTACTTCATGGCAAAGTTAGAAAACCAATAAATAAAATGGTTATAAGCAAAAACAAAGGATTAATTGTGAATTGGAAAGTTATAACTCATGAGGTGCTGGATGAACTCATCCGACTGTTTTAGAATCTTAGGATATTTACACTATTTAGGTATATTATGAAACAGTTTTCTTTAAAGTTATGAGTATGTATCTGAATTTTGAAGTTAACACTTACCTCTTTAATATCTATGGCTATGTTTGTAACTTTTCTACGAGTGCTATACAGCTCATAAATTGTTCCATTCTCTTCATATAAAGCTTTAAGCAAAAAAAAAAGCAATATATACTTAGAAGTGAGTATGCATCTAACCATACTCAGCATGAGAAGAGAATGAACTCATAAGACTGAGAATATACTCGCTTTTATTTACACCAAATAAGAGTACACACTCTTGTAAGATGGATGCCTGAGTATGTTCTACTCTGCTTCCATTATTTGAGTATGTTCTCAAAATGAAGTAGATGCTCAGAAGGTTTTATTTACTTGAAAAAGTGAAGCATATACTATATACTCATTTTTACTTTCTCTACTACGTATAGTAAGTAGGGGAAGTATTGTATTCAACCCAAAAATTCGATACCGAGATTTCACCGGAAAATACATATTTTGAGAACCCCTGAATCCAAAAAAAAGCATTTTTGGAAACATGTCCGTGTGTGTGTGTCTGTCTGTGTGTGTATGTGTGTATGTGTGTGTGTGTGTGTGTGTGTGTGTGTGTGTGTCTGTCTGTGAACAGCATAACTCAGAAACGAACAGTCGGATAAACATCAAACTTGGTATTTAGGTTCAGTATCTTTCAAGGATGCGACACGAAGGTTTTCAAGAAAATCCCCCCACCCCAGATTACCCTTTACATGGAAGATTTTTCGAAAATTTTAATTTTCTCAAAAATGGTTCTAACGATTTTGATTAAAATATCATATGTTTAAGATATTTTTATGACAAATAAAATGTATATCTTGAATTTCCTGGGAATGTCTCGAAAAGTATTCTTCATTGTGAACGACTTTTGCATAACTGGTAAACCATAGGAGATAGACAAAAGTTTACTACACAAAGATGTAGATTGCGTTAAAATACACAATTTATGTCATATACATTTTGTTGTTGAGTGAACCATTTTCGAGATATTGCTTGTTATTCCCTTAAATTTTTCAATACTTATTTTCTCAAATGGGAATTCGTTATTCATTTTTTTGTCTTGGATATGCAAAGAGTATTAATCTGTGGCAAAGGGAATGGTGCTGCACCTAGCAATCAGCTATTAAGCGATATGTATGTGCTTAAAGGCTACTGTTTTTCCAAATTGCCCTTGTAAATATATATTGCCCTTACATCTACAAGAAAATTAGCAATAAGATAGAGTCTGCAAATGTTTATCTCGATTAACATGAAGTAGATGGAGAATAAGCGTTTGTATAAATAGTTTGTACAAGAGTAGAGAAAGTCATGTGAGTGTAACACATCAGATTTTTATTCATATAACCCATAGTAAACATTCGAAAACAACATGCAGATGTTTAGCCGTGACGATGAGCGGTTGCGATGGAAACAAAAAAGAAAGAATCGCAAACTTTCAAGCATGTCCATCGAATGACGTACATACTTGAAAACGTGCACCTGACGCTACGGAAAAGTTAACTTGACAAATTTTGTATACCTCAATGAGCTCTACATTTTTTTCTAGAGTAAGGTTTGTCTATCTCCAAATATTTTCAAGATACATATGTAAAATTGTACCAAATTTCAATCAGTACGAAGGCTATTCAAGATATAGATATAGATTATTATATTAATATCTGAATTATATTTAAATAATCAACATTATTAGAGCCATTATTGAGAAAATTATCAATAACTAACGTATTATTTTAAAGCCAATTCATCATAGCTGCACTCCTTACCAAGGAATACAGTCTCATAACAAACATGTTTTCAAATTCTTCTAGCTTTAAAACAATTTCCCAAATGCATAGAATGTGCTTGGCTGTTTCAGTTTCTTTCTTGCACAATCTGCAATCTAAATTACTGAAATCTCCCATCGTGTTAAGATGTTTTTTTCACAGGAGAAATGTAATAATTGTTCTTAGCTGAAGTATGTTTCATTTAAGTAAGTTTTCAGTTCTTTTCTTACATAGTAATGCAAAAGAGGAATTTGGGGTCTTCGCTTGGCTTGTTTAAAGTGTCCAGCACAAGTATGGAATTTGGTGTTTATTCAACTTTTCGTTTTAATTTACTGTCACATACATATACCCTTACATAAACATGGATATTTTTGTAGAAATCCTTTCTTTGAATTCAATGGATCTCAAATTATGTAAAAATTTGATGTGTTATACTCACATGACTTTCTCTACTGTAGTACAAACTATTTTTACAAATGCTAATTCTCCATATGCTTCATGCTAATCGAGATATCGAGATGTTAATCTCATTGCTAATTTTCTTGTAGACGCAAGGCGATTTGCTAGGCTTTAAGCTATAGTCAAATATTTTAAGAGCTGGTTGCTATGTGGAGTATTCCATTCTCTTTGCATTACCAGGAAAAAAAATGAATAACGAATTTGAGAAAAAGTATAAGTATTGGAAAATATAAGGGAATAACAAGCAATATCTGAAAATGGTTCACTCAACAATAAAAATGTATATGACAAAAATTGTGTATTTTAACCTCGATCTACATTTTTTGTGTAGTAAAATTTTGTCTATATCTTATGGTTTACCAGTTATGCAAAAGTCGTTCACAATGAAGAATACTTTTGGAGACATTCCCAGAAAATTCGAGATATACATTTCATTTGTCATGAATATATCTTAAACATATGATATTTTAATCAAAATCGTTAGAGCCATTTTTGAGAAAATTAAAATTTTTGAAAAATGTTCCATGTAAAGGGTAATCTGGAGTGGAGGGGGATTTTCTTGAAAACCTTCGTGTCGCATCTCTGGTAGATACTGCTAAATACTAAATTTGGTGTATCCGACTGTTTGTTTCTGAATTGTACTGTTCATAGACACACAGACACACACACGGACATGTTTCGAAAAATGGTTTTTTTTTTTTTTTTTTTTTTTTTTTTTTTTGCATTCAGGGAGTCTCAAAACATATATTCCCGGTGAAATCTCGGTATCGAATTTTTGGGTGGAATACAATACTTCCCCTACTTACTATACGTAATAGAGAAAGTATTAAACATACTGCTGTAGTTTGTAGGGCTGCATAAAAGTTTATAATGGTAGCTTTGTGCAATTTCTGTGAACTGGTATGAAACGAGCCTCGGTATTTTAGTAACACTTTCAAGTATCAGTCATATACTATCACTAATTCCTGCTACTTTCCAAAACAAACGAAAGTGTTATTATTGTTCGCTCACAATAGAGTGGTATTTGATACAAAGGAATACTACAATGTGTTTAAACATAGTACATACATCCTCCAATGTTTCATTCACAAAGTCACGCATGTTAGCGACACCGTTACGTGACATTTTCAACTGTTTCTTTATTGTTAGGCAATTGTTAATCCTCACAGCACCTACGTAAGCAGATCGCACAATACGTTGAGATAACCTTGGGAATAAGGTTTCATTTTCATCGACGTAACGCACGCGTGAATTCCTTTGTATTGATACTTCGATCGAAAAGAAGGCGGTTTTATGGCAGGCATGCGGAAATAAAGTTGTTAACATTTCGTCAGGTAGAAACATCTGTGTATCTTGCGAATGGAAAAATAATATTAAACCTGAAATTTTTTGCGAATGTGCTTTATTTTTATTTTCTCCAAGACCACTTAACTTCTCTGATATGAAAGAATGAGAAGTACAGTTTTGTACAAAAAGTTTTGTCAGTAGCTAATATGGCTATATCGAGCAAAATGGCTTCGCAATAACGTGTGAAGCTGGCATTTGCGAAGTCTTGGGCTTCGATTGCGTGACCTCCCACTCTGACCTTGTTTTTTTCGTGGTTTTTCCTGGTCGGTAGGCGAATAATGGGTTTGTTTCTCATCTACCACGATTTCCTTCCATACCTTTCTCTTTCATTTCGTTTATTTCCCATCTTTCAGATATGCTTCTAGGTTTCGTGCCGGAGAGATAGCGCTGATGCTTGCTCCAAGGAAAGAGTATCCCCGTGGATTACTAGAGGGCAGCCTGGTTGAACGGGTCATTCATTACCCTGGGAAGCTGTAGTAGTTAGACGGATCTTCGAGCCAGCAAGTATTAGGGACCTTCGCGCGTCTCTGTGGTCTGTCTACCTGCGACCTGTAGCCTCCTGCGTGGTTTCCTCACTTCATTCTTTCCTCCTGGAGGGGTAGTATGAGCAATAGGCTCACGTAAGTTGCAGTGCACGAGTTGTCCTATAAGATGGTTTTAATATACCAAACAGTACTTTCCTCTTTCAATGCCAACCTTGCTGCGTATGTTTGCTTCCTGCAATCTCCCACAGTCATATACTTTCAGGTAAAACTATAATATATGGATTGCATAGGTACAGAAAACTAGGGGTATCTTTTTCATCCTATATAATATCTGTGATATAAAACAACTAAAATATTAATTATATAGATTTATTTGAATACGTTAGTAAACACGACTACTTGCATTAGTAGGTAAGAAATACAGGAAGAGCCAAAAAACTACGAACCGCCTGCGCGGTGTTTTTCCTGTCTGCGTCCTCGGCGCTCGTTGCGCCTGCCACTATCATAGAAAGGCGCGGATGAAACCGTACATTTTCAAAACTACTTTTAAAGGCTTTACTTACCAACTTCACGAAAGGAGATGCTGAAACTGGCCACCGTCGTTGTCCATACATTTTTGGCACCTCTTTAGGAAACTATCCATCACTCGCCAACATTTGAAGCCCGTACATAGGTGAATACGATTTTGCCCCCCCCCATTTTTTAGAGAATTATTAGTAGAGATTTGTGACCCCCTCGGTCCCCCGACCTAACCCCCCCGCGATTTCTAAATCTGGGGTAACTTAAAGCAAAGTATACAAGACAACCCCACACACCCTAGAAGAATTAAAACAAAACATCCGCCAGGAAATTGCCAGCATTTCTCAACGTGAACTACGGCGTTTCCTAAAGTTTCCTAAAGAGGTTTTAGACATTACTGCCTCTTTCAACTGCTTATAATATGTAGAAGAAGCAGTGCATTCCACCCAAAAACTTGATATCAAGATTCCCCCTGAATCCCAACAATCACAGTGCGTGCGTGCGTGCGTGCGTGCGTGCGTGCGCGTGTGCGTGAGGATAAATACTAGACTTGGCATTTAAGTTTAATATCTTCATGGATGCAACACGAAGCTTTTCAGTAAAACCAATCTACCCTAATCTACCCATTATATGGAACATTTTCCATTATTTACAATTTTTCAAAAAATACTAACGATTTTGATTCAAATACCATAGGTTTAAGATATTCACAAGATTAAAAACATTTATAGTTTAAATTTGCTACGAATACGCTGAGAAGTTCTCTTTATTCTGAATGAATTTTTTGCAATTTTTTATGACTGAGCAACCAAAGACATTGAGAAAGCTTAATTCAAGAAAAATTTGGATGTCTTTAAAACACACACTTTATTTCAAATAATTTTTTGTGGCATTCTAAAATATTATTTGGTTTAGATTTGAATTTTACAGTACTTTGTTATTTAAGGGCTAAATCATCATTTTTTGTTTCATGTGTAGTCATGCAAAGAATGGAATTTCAAAGCCAGCATATACCTTCAGCCTCCTGCACATATTCGTACAACGAAATGTGTAATGAAACATTGCTTCAAATATTTATGCAAATTAACATAGAAAAAGAAGATTTTGTAAGAATGCTTTGAAGAGAAAACATGAAAATCAAATATAGAGGGTAAAGAAAGCAAGATTAGCATATGGGATTTTCTTTTTGCTACATTACGTAGCTATATGTTCTGTGCTTTACGACTTATATCTGTTAAATTAATGCCCAATGAGCAGTAAATGTACACATCAATCACTGCTACTCCATTTGCAGGCTAAAAGTAAATTACAACTGCTCTAGGCAAGTGTCCTTTCCAAGCACTTTCACTCTGCATGTTGAGCAGAGCAAGTTTCGCCAGTTCCAGAGATGCTGTGGAGGGAGACATCCCCCCACTTGTATTTACTCCGCACTACACGGGCTTTGAGCACGTGGCCGGAAGATGTCAACCTCGGTGCTGCCAACTTCAACTTCCCCATCATCGTGCACACGCATTTATGTTGCACTCGAGAGATCTTGAAAATTGCTCTCAGGAGCCCGGAAGGTATATTTGATAACTGCAGTAACAAGCAGACTTTATTTGTGAAACCCTTCTGATCGTTTCTAGGGGTTTCTCCCCATAGTTCCGCTGAATGGTTCAAGCCATTTCGTTGTTAAACCACACTTGAGGGGTTAATGTGCCATGTGCCATATTACACTCGTGGAACACGCATGCACTACCAAACATTGGACCACTCCTGATTCTGTTCCTTGTATCGCCGCAGCTCTAGAGCCAAATTTCATGGTTTGGCCCGGAGGTGTATTTTATGGGTTAGCGAGAACATCGGCGGCAACACGAAGTAATTACAGAAAACTAGCACCAAGACAATGTAGGGTAACCGCTATTTTGGCCCTGGCCATTATATAGCCATCTACCCTCATTATATTAATGAGATCAATATTACAACAATTTAATGGCTACATACACTAGACTTTCTCTACCCTCTACTCCCTTTCTTACGAAAGTTTGCGGCAGTATTTTTAACACTTAAATAATTTCAGTCTAATTATATAATATGTAAATTCAACAACAGCCCACCTTGAAGTAATATGTGTATGTAATAATTTGTAAAATGTACGTAACAGTCATTGCATATGCTTATATTATTGTATCCATGTGTAATAATGTTATGTAAATGTATTACGTAATTTAACAATGTAGGAGCTGTGAGAATAATAAGCTAAAAGTTGGTAACAATGAGGTAACCTTGAGTCAATAATGAGTAAGAAAGTTTAACAGTACTGCTTGTGATTCTTGGAGTAACAATAATGTAATTTTAGTGACAGTTTATAAAATAGCCAATCAACAACCAGAAAAAGCTTTAGTTAAATGAATGTATTCTATTGGACTAGGATTAGCCAATCAGAAACTGAAATATAGCAAAATTTACAAATCTAGAAGTCTGTTGCCTGCAAACAGTGTTACTAATCAGACGCGAGACACATCCTCGAGAGATTTAATACGTATTTTCGTGTGAGACGAAAAATAAGTTTACATGTTAAAAAGTGTAATTAGTTAATAAAAATAATCTCACAGCTCTCTTTATCAGTGAAGTGTTATTTTAATCATATCAAGTATTAATAAAAGGAGTGAAGTAAAATTATAATCTGTGTAAGCCTACATTCTTGTCACACCACAATCCTGCTAAGAGAAACGTGTCCCTAAAATAAATACTGACGCAGCCGAGGCAAACATAAAATATAATATTTAAAGAAACAGTTTAAATTACAAAGTTAATTATTTTATAATTTGGGGCAAAGGCCACCTGAAAGTTCATTTGGGGCGAAGGCTACCGGAAGCCGGGTACCATACGTGCGGTTAAAAACAAACTTTAAGTTCAGCTCCCCAACAGTTGAAATATAATACAACTCCTTCAATACAACCTACTTTAAATTGACGCCCAAAGCGTGGTGCAAACTCCGACAACAAACCAACTTCAAGTTTATTTTCCTATCTACTTCATTCTAATCGAGATAAATCTTTCCGGAAATAGTTACATTATAATTTCGTTATAGATACACATATTTTAGAACTGCTCGCTACACGCTGGGCTTAAAATTCCATACTCTTTCCATTGCATTACGAAAAAGAGCTGAAATTCGATAGGATTTTGAAACAATTAAGTATTCAGCAAATCGAACAATTAATAACGGATATCTCCGAAATGACTGATGGCACAGAAAAAGTGATTTGAAATAAATTGTGTGTCTTAAAGAGATCTACATTTTTTGTGTAGTAAGTTTACGTTATCGCTCAAATTATCAGTTATACAAGAGTTTATAAAATTCGAATTAAGTGGACTTCACAAGCTATTCCCAGAAAATTCAAGTATTACATTTTATTTGTCATATAAATACATTTAATATACGGTATTTTAATAAAAATCGTTAGTCATTTTTTAGAAAATAAAAACACTTCGAAAAATGTCCCAAGTCAAGGGTAGTTGGAGATGGTAGGATTTTCTTTAAAATCGTCGTGTCGCACCTTTAGAAGGTACTGAACCTAAATACCAAGTTTGGTATCTATGTGACTTTTCATTTTGTGTTATGCTGTTCACAGACACACACACGAATCTTTGTTTAAAATATTTTTATTCAGAGGGCCTCAAAACATGTACTACTTGTAAAATCTCGATATCGAATTTTTGGGTGAAATGTAATACCTTCTACCATATATGTGGTACGAAAGTAAAAATATCTTACTACATTTTTATCCTAATATTGAAAATTCCAGGTATATGCATTCGTTCTAG
The DNA here is from genome assembly GCA_030765065.1 of Deroplatys truncata. NCBI lineage: Eukaryota > Metazoa > Arthropoda > Insecta > Mantodea > Mantidae > Deroplatys > Deroplatys truncata. Next base: position 71,104,006 of record CM060978.1, on the reverse strand, counting down.
CGATTTCCTTGACTTTTATTTTCAACTGACAGAAAGAATTTCTTTTCAACTTTGTACAGAAACTCTCCTAATATTGTTATCAGTTTCTTTACCACAATGCTATAACATTTCTAACTCTGCTTCATTTTCCCAAAATAAATTCTTTTTTCCAATTATGTTTTTGGCATTCAAATAAGGTATTTTTTGCACCTTCTCTTAGCTCACACATGGGGCAGATTCCCTGCTGAACTGCCTTCCTTAAACCTTTTATCCCCCAAACTCTACTATTAATCAAGCTATTCCTTGTCTCTTCAAATTATTAAAACATCTATGTACATTTCTATCCGGTAGTCTGTCTTTAGTTATTTGAAATCTCGTATTATTAAGTAATGAATTGAGTTCTATTTGCCTATTCTATAACTTTTATAAACCTAAGGTTTCAAGTTATATACACATATTTTGTTCTTGGAAGCCAAAAACCTAGTTTTATAGTTTCTTTAATTACCTTTAGCATGCTTGTTTTTGTGTATCACAGCCTTTTAAAACGATGTCCTCCAATGGCTGGTGTCTACCCAGCATCGTGATATATTTGAGGAGCTACAATAGGTAGCGTCACGGAAGCCAAAGCATGATACTGACCACATCATCTTCCGTACGTCACTCCTGGCTTAGCCAGGTTGGTAGACCAAGGCTTTGAGCTGTAGTGCTACAGATTTAACTTAGTGCTTAATAGTACATTTTGATACAAGTGTTAAAAGAAGGCTTTTATTTTGCGAGTAGGAATACCCGAGCTTCACAATCGTACTAGCAAAATAAAACCACGTCTAACACGTGAGGCATACACTATTTTAATACAGTTCTCGGATTTGTATAATATCAATAAAATAATATTATATTGATTCCTGAAAGTATGAGAAATCACGCTTAGAACGAGATCAATTCTCGTGTGCAGCCAGATGTCAGACGTTTTGTTTTGTTGATTCGCTAGCAGCCATTTTCAGTGAAATTATTTTCACCGTGTTTTGGCTTACATCAGACAACGAAGCAATTAAACGCTATATCATATTGCTGTCTAGATTTTTGGGGTAGGTACTTCTAGTGTTATTCTTTCTGCTGCTTCTGCAATTTCACCTGGCTCTTCCATTTTAGTTTCTTCTGAAGTCATAATTGCCGCCATTTAATATTTACGTAGCTTATACTAGACCAAAGTTGGTCTTAATAGAGTGATATAAAAATGTTATCGCACTAGTGCGATGATGTAAAGCTTTTAGTTCGTGTGCACTATGTTAAAAATTTTACTTTTAGGTCATGATGTCTAAAAAAAAGAATTTATTTTTCTTCATTATGTTTTTCAGTGCTCGTTATCACTTAAATTGGATCTTGCAATGCAACTTGGGCCAATTACTTTGAAAAGTTCGCCAAGTAGTCTTAGTAAAGATGGCAATATATAAAAATACCCCTTGAAACTTTAAAGTAAAAATAATGCATGGCTTTAGAAATCGTCTAATATGTTTCTACACAAGATGTTTGTAACACAAAATTGAAATTTGGTACCAAAGTGTTGAAAATTGCATCTGCAGAGAATTAAAACTCTGATGTGTTACACTCACATGGCTTTCTCTACTCTTGTACAAACTATTTTTACAAACGCTTATTCTCCATATGCTTCATATTAATCGAGATATCGAGATGTTAATTTTATTGCTAATTTTCTTGTAGATGCAAGGGAAATTGGTAGGCTTTAAGCGATAGTCAAATATTTTAAGAGCTGGTTGCTATGTCGAGTATTCCATTCCCTTTACATTAACAGGACAAAAAAAAAAAGAAGAATAACGAATTCCCACTTGAGAAAAAGTAAAAGTATTGGAAAATTTAAGGGAATAACAAGCAATATCTCGAAAATGGTTCACTCAACAAAAAAATGTATATGACATAAATTGTGTATTTTAACGCAGTCTACATTTTTTGTGTAGTAAAAGTTTGTCTATCTCTTATGGTTTACCAGTTGTGCAAAAGTCGTTCACAATGAAGAATACTTTTGGAGACATTCCTAGAAAATTCAAGATATACATTTCATTTATCATGAAAGCATCTTAAATACATGATATTTAATCAAAATCAGTAGAGCCATTTTTGAGAAAATTAAAATGTTCGAAAAATGTTCCATGTAAAGGGTAATCTGGGGTGGGGGGATTTTCTTGAAAACCTTTGTGTCGCATCTCTAGAAGATACTGAACCTAAATATCAAGTTTGGTGTTTATCCGGCTGTTCGTTTCTGAGTTAAACTGTTCACAGACAGAAACACACACGGACATGTTTCAAAAAATACATTTTTTTGGATTCAGGAGGCCTCAAAACATGTATTTCGGGTGAAATCTCGGTATCGAATTTTTGGGTGGAATGCAATACTTCCCCTACTTACTATACGTAGTAGAGAAAGTAAAAAAGCACTTTTTCCTCAGGGAATTAGTTTGGAAATGTTGAAGTTTCTTTACAGAATGTTTTACAAATGTATGAAACTAATTACTTCGAAAATACAAATTTGACAGATAATCTGGGGTGGGCACAGTACCTTTACGCTGCAAATAGCCAGTATGTTTCTACGTGCAGACGGCGAGTGTTGACCGCGAGGAATGTACAGTGTTCTGTGGAGTGTTGAGATAAAAGCAACGTCACGCACGGAACGGGCCATTTCCTGCCCCGTTTCCCCATCCTTGTCTTTACAGATGGACCAAAACAGTATGCTTCTTCTTCCCACACGATGCGAGTCTGTTGACCCGTTTCAAGAACAAAGGAGACGTTGTCCTCATTTTAGCACCAGAGAAGGTGCATCCCCCAACATTTCACACACTGGGAGTGCTAACCACAAACACACAGCCGTACCAGTGTAGGGGTGTGTTAAAATGTGTGACTCATCCTTTGCCGATCTGTGTTTGTCGTGTGAGAAAATTACTGGAGTTAAAGCTCCAGCCGAGGTATAGGCTGTCTTGGATAGATACTTAACAACAGAGTTGGTGACTTAAGCTATAGGGGCTTCATTTCCGATAAACTAAAAACTGAAATAACTTTCTCACTATAAGTTTACTTCTACTATGTTGACAATTCATTACACTAGTCTGCATTTTCAAACTTTTTGTCAGATGTTCTTGAATCAAGTTTTTATGCTGTTTCCAGAAATAACTTCGTTTTTTTTTCACGTCCGCTTTTTACACAAAATAAGTAATGTTTTGACAATTTTATGAGTGTAGAAAAGTATTCAAATGCCATTTCACACAAGGTTAGTTGTTATTCAAGAAACATTTTAAGAATACTCTCAAGCACTTCCCTAATATATTTCATGACTACATTTTAACAAAAGAAGAAGCCAAAGTGTTTCATTTAATTTTTTTCAAACTTTCTCTTCTTTGACTTCCTTGCAGATCCTTGAAGATGACTGTCCCTCCTCAACATCCAACAGTAGTCGGCCATCATAGTTTCATTCCATCTCCCGTCGTACCTCCTCTCCATTTCCTTAATATCTTGGTGAAAACGTTCACCCTGCTCTTCACTATAATGTTCCAGATTTTCTGGAAAATAGTCCATATGTGAATGCAGAAAATGCACTTTACACTCATGTTACAACCCATCTTCTTGAAATTTTCCAACATTGTTTCGACAATGGCCCTGTAATTAGGATCTTTGTTATTGCCTAAGAAGTTTTCAGTAACTGATCGGAAGGTGGTCCATGCTTCTATTTCTCTCTCATTCTTTGTTTTTCAAAATCGTCATCCTTCATCAATTTCTTTATTTGAGGACCAACAAAAATTCCAGCCTTTAATTTGTATTGTGTAAAGAAGGGAAATTTCTTGGAAAGGTACTTGAAGCAGGGTCCATCCCGTAGTAGAGCCCTTAAAAATTGCTTCATCAAGCACAATTTTATGTGTAGTGGCGGAAGCAATGTCTTTATAGCTCTATATTTTTGAATTGAAATTGTGAAAAAACTGTACGTGATAGAAAAAAACTAAAAGCAGTTCTGAAATCAGCATAAAATGTGAGTCAGAATCACTTGTTAGTTTTCAGTCATCAGATGTCATGCAGACTAGTGTTATCATTAGTTCTTTCCACAATCTTGCTGCTTGAATTCTGTTTGAACTCATCTATCAGAAAGTAATAAATCGTAATTCTATGCAACTCGATAAAAAATTGGGTTATACTTACTGTCGAGGGAATGCACTATTATTTTTTCGTCCTCCTTGGTCTAAGGGTACATGCTAGCCTCTAGTTCTGAGGTCACGGGATCAAACACGGCGGAAGGCGATAGATTTTTTTCGGGTGTAAAATTCCTTAGCATGGCTTCCTTCGGAAGGGAAGTAAAGCCAAGGTCTCTGAACAAAACTTCCGGTCTTTCACGCCCAATATAGAATGGGACGCTAAGAACCATAGTAGTTAATGAATGTTCATAAATAAAACTCAATTTTTTTCACTTTCTCTACTAGTATAGTAAATAGGGGAAGTATTGTACTCCACCGAAAAATTCGATACCGAGATTTCACCGAAAATACATGTTTTGAGGCCCCTGAATCCAAAAAAATCATTTTTAGAGAAAGGTTCGTGTGTGTGTGACTTGAACAATAACTCAAAAACAAAAAGTCGGATAAACACCAAACTTGGTAAAGTTCAGTATCTTCCAAAGATGCGACACGAGGATTTTCAAGAAAATTCCCCACCCCATACTATACTTTACATGAAACATTTTTCCAAAATTTTGATTTTCTAAAAAATAGCTCTAATGATTTTGATTAAAATACCGTATACTAAACATATTTACACGAGAAATAAAATTTATATCTTGAATTTTCTGGGAATAGCCTGTGAAGCCCTCTTCATTTGGAAGACATTTTATATAACTGATAAACGTTAAGCGATAGATGAAAACGTACTAAAAAACACGCACAACTCTTTAAAACACATAATTTATTTCGAATAAGTTTTTTAGCGCCTTAAGCGGCCGTTTCTGAGATATCCGTTATTTAAGGTTCGAATTGTTCATTTCCTGGCCATTCTCTTTAAAGTCCTTCCAACACTCAGTTGTTTCTCGCGATTGCATGGAAACAGTATGGAATTTTAAGGTTAGCATATAGCGTCCAGTTCCTAAACATTTGACTGTCGCTGTTCTCCTTGTATCTATAACGAAATGTATAATGTAGCTATTTGTGCAAAGGTTTATTTGAATTAAAACGTAGTAGATAAAAAAAATCTGATGTGTTACACTCACATGACTTTCTCTACTCTTGTACAAACTATTTATACAAACTCTTATTCTCCATCTACTTCATGTTAATCGAGATAAACATTTAGAGACTCTATCTTATTGCTAGTTTTCTTGTAGATGTAAGGGGAATATATATTTACAAGGGCAATATAGAAATACAGTAGCCTTTAAGCACATACATATCTCTTAATAGCTGGTTGCTAGGTGCAGCACTATTCCCTTTGCCACAGATTAATACTCTTTGCATATCCAAGACAAAAAAAAATGAATTAACGAATTCCCATTTGAGAAAATAAGTATTGAAAAATTTAAGGGAATAACAAGCAATATCTCGAAAATGGTTCACTCAACAACAAAAATGTATGACATAAATTGTGTAGTTTAACGCGATCTACATTTTGTGTGTAGTAAAACTTTGTCTATCTCTTATGGTTTACCAGTTTACCAAAAGTCGTTCACAATGAGGAATACTTTTGGAGACATTCCCAGAAAATTCAAGATATACATTTTATTTGTCATGAAAATATCGTAAACATATGATATTTTAATCAAAATCGTTAGAGCCATTTTTGAGAAAATTAAAATTTTCGAAAACTGTTCCATGTAAAGGGTACTCTGTGGTGGGGGGATTTTCTTGATAACCTCCGTGTCGCATCTCTGGAAGATACTGAACCTAAATACCAACTTTGGTGTTTATCCGACAGTTCGTTTCTGAGTTATGCTGTTCACAGACAGACAGACACTCAGACAGACAGACAGACAGACATACAGACAGACAGACACACAGACACACACACACGGACATGTTTCCAAAAATGCTTTTTTGGATTCAGGGGATCTCAAAACATGTATTTCCGGTGAAATCTCGGTATCGAATTTTTGGGTGGAATACAATACTTCCCCTACTTACTATAGATACGTAGTAGAGAAAGTAAAAAGCTCGAGTAAGAACAATTTGAATACCTACTAATAAAAGATAGAGGGTAGAGAAAGTCATGTGAGTGTATTACATTGGATTTGTTTTGCTATTACTTTTTTGTGTATTTCTCTTCAGTACTGGCAAGAAAGAAAGAAAGAAAAGGAAATTCAAACTTTATACTCTCAAAGGACAGGGAGATATTGATGATTATTTAAATATCAGTTGCAATGTGGTCGTCGTTTCTAACGCCCCTCATATGGCCAGTGACCTTCGAGAGATACCTCATTCTACCAGGCGATAACTGGACCCTTTTCTGAGATCGAGTCATCCAGTGGGCGAAATCCGTTGTCTCCAATGGTAGGGTGAGATAAGGATGGCGGTGAAATGAAAGGACCTACAGCTTTTACCGTGAACTCCGATTCATGTAGGGCCTTAGGATACTTTACATGAAGTAAGGAGGCAAAGGCGTGGATAGGGCCGACTTAAAATCGTCGTCCTAGAGCCGGGAATCGAACCCTGGACGCTCAGCACGAAAGCTGGAAACGAAACCGCGACGCTGCCCCATCGACCACCAGTTTTGTATTGTTGGTGTAAAACAAATTAATCACCGTATTATCAGTAACTAGTTTTAAGTCTTTATATTACATTTTTTTTCAATAAATATTATTTGTACTCTTCCGGTTTAGTATATTTTAAATCTGCCATACGTAAACAAATTTAAACGATAGCACTTGCATAATTGAAAGTGCATAACACCTAAGCAAGAACAATAGAATATGCTCACACCATTTTCATTTATCGGACTTAAGAAACCTAGTTTGAAAAGTCAGAGGGAGGTAAAAATAGGGTTAATATTCTAAGTTCGTATTTCAGAACGTGAGCGACGGGAGCTCAATGATGTATAGCATTTCGCGTTTGAAGAGAACAATAGTAGGTATCTTAATGAAGCTTAACGGATCCTGCTCCCGAAAATCCATGGTTAAAACTATTATCTGCGTAAAATACACAGCCCCTGCAGTGTTCGTGTATAGGGCATTTTACCACACAGTATGTATAGAAATCGCGCTCAATCCATCCCCAAGCGGCAGCCTTTGCAGAGTAACCACACACTTGTTCCTTACCTCACCTAAACTCTATCCGAAACCTAACTATTTCAGAGTACCAACATTATAACGCAAATTAACATACTGCGTATTTGAAACTAGTATTTGTAACAATAAGTACTTTAAAATGAACATGTTGTTTAAAACTTCACACTGCATTTGACTAGTGTGCAGTTATTCAGTATGACAATTTCATAGTCCAGCTTTATAATATGTCATCTATTTGAAATCTTCTTAATTCATTAAAAAATTATTTAAATGCTTGTTCAGAGATTACAAAACATCAGCTTTCCAAAGTTAAAAAGCATCTTGACGGATTAAAATTCCTGCAATCAGTTGAGATTTGTTACCCGAGATGTTTAATTGCATAGTGAGAGACAAGCTACTAGAATTTTGTAGATATGGCTCTTGCATGCTGGAACTGACGTGTATCACAAACGGCCCATGCAAACACCAGCTCAGCTATGTCAAAGGTGCCTTCTGGTGGCAGTAGCACGGGCTGCAAAATATTTGCTTCTCTGCTGGAGGGTCTAAGTAGTAATTGGTTCAAAATTGTACTGTCATTTATGTTCGTGATTTGCCCCATGCTATCACAGGATTTTTGTGACATTGCCCTTGCAACCTCTGTACCAGGTTATCATCCCAGAGAGAGTCAAAGATCTTTATTGAATGGCAGTTGAAACTTCTCAACCCCAGAGGTCGGTCCTTTACCACATAAAATGTAGGAACTGTTTTTTCGGCTCGCAACGAACATTGGTGCGTCATACGATGAGATTAGAATTTATAGCATTTGCATAGTTTCGCTATATTTTGAATTAAATTGTCAACTTGTGGTTATTTTTCGTGTGTTTTGATTAATTTGTGTGATTTTACCGAAAGAATACGCTTTGAGGTCCCAGAATAAAAAATCTGATGTGTTACACTCACATGACTTTTTCTACTCTCGTACAAACTATTTTTACAAACGCTTATTCTCCATCTACTTCGTGTTAATCGAGATAAACATTTGCAGACTCTATCTTATTGCTAATTTTCTTGTAGATGTAAGGGGAATATATATTTACAAGGGCAATATAGAAATACAGTAGCCTTTAAGCACATACATATCTCTTAATAGCTGGTTGCTAGGTGCAGCACCATTCCCTTTGCCACAGATTAATACTCTTTGCATATCCAAGACAAAAAAAATGAATAACGAATTCCCATTTGAGAAAATAAGTATTGAAAAAGTTAAGGGAATAACAAGCAATATCTCGAAAATGGTTCACTCAACCAAACAAATGTATATGACATAAATTGTGTATTTTAACGCGATCTACATTTTGTGTGTAGTAAAATTTTGTCTATCTCTTATGGTTTACCAGTTATGCAAAAGTCGTTCACAATGAAGAACACTTTTGGAGACATTCCCAGAAACTTCAAGATATATATTTTATTTGTCATGAAAATATCTTAAACATATGATATTTTAATCAAAATCGTTAGAGCCATTTTTGAGAAAATTAAAATTTTCGAAAAATGTTCCATGTAAAGGGTAGTCTGGGGTGAGGGGATTTTCTTGAAAACCTTCGTGTCGCATCTCTGGAAGATACTGAACGTAAATACCAAGTTTGGTGTTTATCCGACTGTTCGTTTCTGAGTTATGCTGTTCACAGACAGACACAGACACACACACACACACACACACACACACACATACACACACACAGACACACACGGACATGTTTCAAAAATACTTTTTTTGGATTCAGGGGGTCTCAAAACATGTTTTTCCGGTTAAATCTCGGTATCGAATTTTTGGGTGGAATACAAAACTTCCCCTACTTACTATACGTAGTAGAGAAAGTAAAAGCACTAGAATTAGTTTCCAGAAATTCAAAGAAAGCGGAAAGTCAGCAGGTAATAAAGTTGACGAGCATCGTTTTCACCTCAATTATTGTGGTATTTGACATTGTGCAGTGGGCACATTATAAACCACACATGAGAAAGTGTCTTCAACGACAGAACCCATGTATGTGAGCAGACACACGGGAAGATTCCACGACAGATGGCCCCCATCAAACAATCGCCGTCCTCAAGTCTTGCACGACTGTACATCCCCACTTGGCACAATTTGCTCCCACCAGGCCTCTCAATTATCAATGAAGGATGTAAGGACATCGACCATAAGTGGCTTCAAAGAGCAGCGATACAAGACATCTCTTGACAGATGTATAAACTCCTGAATGACATTCCTCACACACAACAAACTCTTTCATTTATTCCCAGCGATGATGTTTTTGCTTCGAGTAATAAAGTTATTTCCTTGGAGACGTAGCTTAAGAACAAGGCAACTGTCTGTTATGTAAGTTATATCTGTATCGGAGAGACCGCCCAGGAAAAGGTTCAACACGTTTGTTGATCTCTACAGCAGTGGCGTAGCTTATACTATGTTCTGGGTATACTAGATTTTAAAAATCAGATGTGTTACACTCACATGACTTTCTCTACTCTTGTACAAACTATTTTTACAAACGCTTATTCTCCATCTACTTCATGTTAATCGAGATATCGAGATGTTGTTAATCTTATTGCTAATTTTCTTGTAGATGCAAGGGGAATTGGTAGGCTTTAAGCGATAGTCAAATATTTTAAGAGCTGGTTGCTATGTGGAGTATTCCATTCTCTTTGCATTACCAGGACAAAAAAATGAATAACGAATTCCCATTTGAGAAAAAGTATAAGTATTGGAAAATTTAAGGGAATAACAAGCAATATCTCGGAAATGGTTCACTCAACAACAAAAAATGTATATGACATAAAATGTGTATTTTAACGCGATCTAAATTTTTGTGTAGTAAAACCTTGTTGGTCTCTTATGGTTTACCAGTTATGCAAAAGTCGTTCACAATGAAGAATACTTTTGGAGACATTCCCAGAAAATTCAAGATATACAATTCATTTGCCATAAAAATGTCTTAAACTTATGGTATTTTATTCAAAATCGTTAGAGCCATTTTTGAGAAAATTAAAATTTTCGAAAAATGTTCCATGTAAAGGGTAATCTGGGGTGGGGGATTTTTTTGAAAACCTTCGTGTCGCATCTCTGGAAGATATTGAACCTAAATACCAAGTTTGGTGTTTATCCGACTGTTCATTTCTGAGTTATGCTGTTCACAGACACACACACAGACGCACGGACATGTTTCCAAAACTGCTTTTTTTTTTTTTGGATTCAGGGGGTCTCAAAACATATATTTCCGGTGAAATCTCGGTATCGTACTTTTGGGTGGAATACAATACTTCCCCTACTTACTATACGTAGTAGAGAAAGTAAAAAACGATAAAATAATTCGAACCATTAATAAGATATCTCGGCAACGGCTTATGCCACAGAACTGTTGTTTGAATAAATTATGTATTTTAAAGAGATCTACATTCTGTGTAGGGCCTCAAACAGTGAAATCTCGGTGTCGAGTATTTGGGTGAAATGCCTTCTAGGTTTTACGTGATAGAGAAAGTAAAAATACAGTTTTGTGTGGTTTATGTTGGTGATTTCCTTTAGGTTAATGGGCATTGGAGCTTCTAAGCCAAGAATGAACATTGCGTTGTAGAGTAGCCTTTAGGAGGGCCATAAAAGTGGTACTGCGCGAGGGGTGAAGGGTGTAGCAGCGGACCACCTTCACACACACACACACACACACACACACACACACACACACACACACATGTATAGCCGCCGGTAGCCACTAATGACCTTGTTGCTGAAAGGTTTATTATAGCAACATACACACTTGAGGACGTTGGCCGTTCAACTTTGGTCTTGGCTGCTGTCTAGGGATTTTGGGACTTAAGCCTACATTCTTCACTGAATAAAACGAATACTAGGTGGTTTTCTGACTAACAAAATAGTAGATAAATCCTAGTTAATTTTCATTATAACCAAAATAAGAATGGTGCACAATTTTGCAAATTAAAATTAGAAACTTCTACAAATATGACTGGTTTTTAGATTCCCTAAAAAAAGTAATTTCTGTTTTTAATTTTTTGTTGTTGCTAGTTTTGGACTCTTAAATATATTTTGGCATAAGGAAGGATTATTTCAATGCAAATATTTTGAATACTTCACCAAGCACATTTTTGGGTTTATTCATGTCCTCAGCTCAAATAATTATTTCGAGCAGGATGAATAATTAACACTTAAGCACATAATGGGTGTGACAGTATTAATGTATATGTGTTTACTTGTGTTTTGCCCCACGTTTGGGAGCCAAATATGCGACAGTATTCTTTGTTTAGTTTCCACGTTGTGGTAGCCAATTTGCGATGGTATTAGTGTTTGTTTGAAATAATGCTACTGTTTATTTGCCGCACGTATAAAAGACAATTTGTCGCGGTCACTTCGTGTTATCTTTTACTGAGCGCATATTATGTATTTAATTTTTGGGTTCACTGTCCTCCGGCTAGCTATGATCTCTCGGTCAAGCAAATCTCTTAATCAAGGTGTGTAAACGGAAAGGAGTTTTTATCCAAAGATAACACTGATGAAAGGATTTGTTTTACACTTTTTATTTACTTAACACATTATTCACTTTCACCTATTAATCGTGACACTCGCCAAACTGAAACTGTTATAATAACTTATTTACTGCACATTATTAATTCGCGAACTTCAACTTTTTGTGTAATTAACTTTACGACACTTGATATTTTTCAGAACTTTGCTACGCGTAACCTGCGAATCGATAAACTATGCTCTGTATTCACCATGACTGTTTTTGTTGAACTCAGCGACGTGTAATGCGCAAATGTTTCCGATGGACTGGAGCCGACGTGTAATGTACAAATGTTTCCGATGGACTGGGAAGAATCTACCTCTGACTTAGCTCTTTTTATACTCCTACACCCCGATATGCCTAAAGATTATAACTGAGCTGCTATTGGTTAATAAAACGCGCCAACATTAGCGTCTATATTTATATCCAATGAAAATTATGAACACATATGCTCTAGGAAAAATTTTCCCGCAAATTCCTAAGAAAAACGCGCCAATATTACATTATTTGCTCGTCTCTAATAATGATAAACAGCTCACCCCCTCGCTACATTATTGCACGCTATTATTGTCAGTGTCAGTAAGGCCGTATAAGCTTACTTCTCGACAATAATTACAATCAACAAACATCTCAAATCAATGTCACACAACAATGCATATTCACACTACAATCACTCTAACATTTACATAATTTGTGATACAAATTACTGCGTCATGGGCCAACCTGAATGATGTGTGTGTGTGAATACCATAACTCTGAAAGGAAAAACTACCCAAACTACCCTTTAGATGAAAAATTTTTCGATATATTTTATTTTCCCGAAAATGGCTTATCGATGTTGATTAAAATGTCTTGCATTTAAGATGTCTATATGAAAAAAAAAATGTGATGTGTTACACTCACATGACTTTCTCTACTCTTGTACAAACTATTTTTACAAACGCTTATTCTCCATATGCTTCATGTTAATCGAGATGTTAATCTTATTGCTAATTTTCTTATAGATGCAAGGGGAATTGGTAGGCTTTAAGCGATAGTCAAATCTTTTAAGAGCTGGTTGCTATGTGGGGCATTCTATTCTCTTTGTATATACAGGACATAAAAAAATGAATAACGAATTAGAGCAAAAGTATAAGTATTGGAAAATTTAAGGGAATAACAAGCAATATCTCGAAAACGGTTCACTCAACAAAAGAAATGTATATGACATAAGATGTGTATTTTAACGCGATCTACATTTTTTGTGTAATAAAATTTTGTCTATCTCTTATGGTTTACCAGTTATGCAAAAGTCATTCATAATGAAGAATACTTTTAGAGACGTTTCCAGAAAATTCGAGATATACATTTCATTTCTCATGACAATATCTTAAACATTTGATATTTTAATCAAAATCGTTAGTGCCATTTTTGAGAAAAAAATTTCCACGTAAAGGGTAGTCCAGGGTGGGGGGATTTTCTTGAAAACCTTCGTGTTGCATCTCTGGAAGATACTGAACCTAAATACCAAGTTTGGTGTTTATCCGACTGTTCGTTTCTGAGTTATGCTGTTCACAGACACACACACACACACGGACATGTTTCCAAAAATGCTTTTTTTTTTTAATTCAGGGGGTCTCAAAACATGTATTTCCGGTGAAATCACGGTATCGAGTTTTGGGTGGAATACAATATTTCCCCTACTTACTATGCGTAGTAGAGAAAGTAAAAGGACTATTTTAAATAATTCTATGATATATACTTTCGAGATATCCGTTATTATTAGTTATTTCAATATCCTCGTCATATGGTTACAGCAGTTACACTATTCAGTTTTTCTTGCAATGTCATGTAAAAATTACGGAATTTTAAGGCCAGCATATAGCGTCCTGTTTTAAAGCATCCGACTCGATTCGATTTTCCTCTCTCCAACCTGTAGCATAAACGAAATGTTTCATTAAACTATTTCTGCAAAGCTTTATCTCATTTAACATGAAATAGATCGAAAAACAAATTTTTGCAAGTATAGTTTGTAGGAACTGTTTCAGAAATAAACGATAATGGGTAGAGGAAGTAATGTGAATGTGATTCATCTATTTATAGCTTTTCTCTAAATTACTTACGTATTCAGTAACAAACTATGGAATTTATTTCAAAAATTGTCAAGATTACACCCTAGGCCAAGCCCGTCCTCCTCAAGGCTTATACCTTTGTAGATAAATGACCATAATATTTTAATCTTAATTAACATCCCTCAAAAAAAATAGCTTCAATGCCGTTCTTCAAAGCAACGTTGCACAGTCCGTTGCAAAGTGAGGAAAGAGAGGTTTGAGAGGGATGGCAGTGGAGAGTAAGTGGGAGAGGGAGAAGTAGAGGAAGGAGAGATATGTAGAAAGAAGGCAGAGAGATAAGCATAAAATTTCGGATACCCGTAAATGAAATTTCCAAATCGTGAAGTTTTTATCTAGAAATGTTTTCAAAATTTTGTTTTAAATTTAATGCGCAACACAGATTATTTTGTTTTTATTTACTAATTAATAAGCGGTTGTATACACTGCAGAAGTCGTAAATTTGGAAAAATAACAATACTACCACATTCTTTAAAAATATTAATACACAAAACTGTAATATAAAATTTTTTTCAGTCTTGTGGTTCTTCCAGAAAAAAAATTGACACTTTAAATATAATTACTTTCTCTACCACGTATAAATAGTAAGTAGGGAAGGTATTGCATTCCAACTAAAAAATTCTTAACGAGATTTCACCGGAAATACATGTTTTGAGTTCCTAAAATCAAAAAGTTAGATAAACATTAAACTTGTATTTAGGTTTAGTACTTTATGAACGACACGAAGATTTTCAAGAAATTCCCGCACCACAAACTACCCTATACGGAACATTTTTCGAAATTTATTATTTCCTAAAAAATTGCTACACGATTTTGATTAAAATACCATACATTAAAGATATTTACATGACAAATAAAATTTATATCTTGAATTTTCTGAGAATAGCCTGTAAAGTCCTCTTCATTGGAAAGGAATTGTGTGTAAACTTTTATAATAGTCAACGTTAAGCGATAGACAAAAACATACTTCACAATAAATGTTCATCTCTTTAAAACACACAATTTATTTTAAATAACATTTCATGTAGCGTCAGCCATTTCCGAGATATTCGTTATCAATGATCCGAAATGTTCATTACTTGGTCATTCTTTAAGGTCGCTTCAACATTCAGTGTTTCTCGTGATTGCATGGAAACAGTATGGAATTTTAAGGCAGCGTATAACGTCCATTTCTTAAAAATTTGACTGTCGTTGTTTGCTTTGCATCTATAACGAAATGTGCAATGTAACTATTTCTGCAAAGGTTTATTTGGATTAAAATGAAGTAGATAGTAAAATAAGCTTTAGTAAGGAGGGTTTGTATAGAGGGTGGGAAAAGGTCATGTGAATGTATCACAGCAGCTTTTTTATAACAATTTATCCTAAGTGGTGGAATTAATTATGTCATATCTTGAGCAATTTGTAAGTGTAGCAAAAGCCTTATTCCAGTTCATCTCCTGTTAGTTTGTGCTGAAAATTTGAACAATATTGGTTACAAAGTACATCATATGGAACAGTTTTAATGCATAAAGGTGAAAGAAAAAAATCCAGACTCGAGTAAAAGGCATTGGAAGTAAATACAGGGCATTAGGTCGTGTGCTCATGGGCATTTAAATGGTCACGTGTTGAAGCTTTAAGAGGCTCTCAGAGCAAAAGTCTAGTAATAATTGAAGCTAAAGGTTCAAAGTATTTTTGGACATAAAATCTAACTTGAACAAATTTCAGCTATGGGTATTCTTAATGAAATAACTCGAGCAGAGCTGCGTGGTGTGCTAGCAAGACAGCAACTCTTTAAACTGTTTTGCAGAAAACAAAAGATTTGGTGTGTTCCAACTCTACAGGCTTGATGCAGCCTTTTCCTTGTTGAACTCGTCATAATGAAATTTCAACGCAGCAGACAAGAAACTGCCTAATGATGTAAGAACCGTTATGTGCAAGGCCCTAGGGAGGTGGGGTTACATCGTTCAGTTCGTGATCTTTACCTTGCAGATCACAACAGGTTCTATCCACGCTCTTCTGCTTTACGGCAGTCAATAATACGATCTTCAGAATTGCTTTGATTGTCCTCAAGCGTAATATTATCATGTTAAGCACCAATCAGAACGGCATAATCCTTCATTTCCTTGCCAATTTTCTTCTACAAAGTTTTGCAGAAGCTTCAGTAAGTCATTTCGCTTCTCTTGAGAGACTCTCCAATTTCCTGGTGATAGTATCTTCTATAATGCAGATCGATAATCACTTCGACTTAGAGGTATGAACCGTGATCTGCAGTTTGGAAGATTCAGAATAAATGGGGTGCAACGTGCCGAGGTGTGTTCACACGGTTGTATTCTAAACACTCTAGTCTGTTATTGCACCTCGTCGTTTGGAGAAAAGAAATGTGCTGCACTCACATGACTTTCTCTACACTTGTACAAACTATTTTTACAAACTCTTATTCTCCAGTATTCTGCAGTACCATTCTCTTTGCCACAGATTAATACTCTTTGCATATCCAAGACAAAAAATTAATAACGAATTCTTATTTGAGAAAAAGTATAAGTATTGGAAAATTTAAGGGAATAACAAGCAAATGGTTCTGGAAAATGGTTCACTGAACAAAAAAAATGTATATGACATAAATTGTGTATTTTAACGCGGTCTACATTTTTTGTGCAGTAAAATTTTGTCTATCTCTTATGGTTTACCAGTTATGCAAAAGTCGTTCACAATGAAGAATACTTTTGGAAACATTCCCAGAAAATTCAAGATATACATTTTATTTGTCATTAAAAGTATCTTAAATATATGATATTTTAATCAAAATCGTTAGAGCCATTTTTGAGAAAATTAAAATTTTCGAAAAATGTTTCATGTAAAGAGTAATCTGGGGTGGGGGGATTTTCTTGAAAACATTTGTGTCGCATCTCTGAAAGATACTGAACCTAAATACCAAGTTTGGTGTTTATCCGACTGTTCGTTTCTGAGTTATGCTGTTCACAGACACACACACACACACACGAACATGTTTTCAAAAATGCTTTTTCTGGATTCAGGGGGTTTCAAAACATATATTTCCGGTGAAATCTCGGTATCGAGTTTTCGGGTGGAATGCAATACTTCTCCTACTTACTATACGTAGTAGAGAAAGTAAAAATGGAAAATTTGTTGAAAAGAAAAGAATAAAAGCGAAGTTCAGATGTTGGATTGTCAGTAAAATGTTCATGGCGGCAAAAATGCGTTGCTATGGTGAATAAATATTGATTAGGGAGAAGAGAAGACAAAATAGCCTGTTTTAGCTTCGTCTTTTACAAGTGGCATTGTACTACATGGAGCTATCAATTATACATGTGTTGTAAAGTTTTAATAAATAAAACTCACAGTAAAAGTTATATTTTCGGAGTTATATTATTAATATTTAACCCGAGACTACACCCGAGATAGGAAGAGATCTCATTGCTCGCGACTGCAGCAGACCGAGCCTGCCAATTAAACGTCAACACCTTTAAACTAATACACTAGAATGTACAAATCAGGAGACTGACCAGACAGTATTACTTGAGGACCACGGGTATGATATTCAGCTGATGTAAATCATAACTGCGCATAAATTACAACAAAGTAAGCGATATTTACATGAGGAGGTCAATGCCGATAGATTTGAAATGGTCCGCACTGTATTTAGAAACACATTTCAGTCCTGTTACAAACTTAAAGCATTACAAACTTGTTGCATAACAGTCAAATAAAACATTATTTACTTTAGAAAACAAATTCAAAAGTATATAATTCTTAATTCTTACGCTTGTTAATCCATAAGAATAAATTCTAAAGGCATGAAATCTTTACGTACATGTCAAACATGTAGTTTGTTATGCTTGTAGCACAAGTAGCAATTTGAGTGATAACGAGCACTAAAAAAATAAATAAAAGAAATTACTTTTAATGACAGACAAGGGATTTCAGATTGGCACTTTAATGGTTTTGGTATCTGTACCGTTACACAATCTCCGTTTCTCTTAAATGCAATACAACTTATTGCTGCACAGAATCTGTGTCATTTAGATGTCCTGCGCCCTAGCGCAGTGGGCTAAAGCGTAGAGGTTCCCGGCCACGGAATGCGCCCAGGTTCAATCTCATCAATGGGGGTGCAGATTTTAAATCCCGGATAAAGCAGCGGTGCCCACTCATTTTTAGTAAATTGAGTAGCTGCAATTGGCAGCGATCCCGGCCACGAAAACTAACCTTCCGGCTGGGGGACGTGTGATGCTGGCCACGTTTCCTCGTATGTCGAAGATGTTTGCTTCACTTATGGAAAGAGTTTGAAGATGATGTATTATAGTTCAACTGCTGGGGAATCGAACTTGAAATTCGTTGCAACCACACGTATAGTACCCGCTCTCCGGTAGCCTTCGCCCTAAGTTTAAAAATATTAACTTTGTAATTTAACTGTTTCTTTAAATATTATATTTAAGTTTGCCTCGGCTGCGTCAGTATTATTGTTAGAGACACGTTTCTCTTAGCAGGGTTGTGGTGCGACTTAAGAATGTAGGCTTACACGGATTATAATTTTACTTCACTCCTTTTATTAATACTTGATATGATGTAAATAACACTTCAATGATATACGTGGAACTGTGAGAATCTTTTATTAATTACTTGTACTTTTTAACTCGTAAACTTACTTTTCGTCTCACTCGAATACGTATTAAATCTCTTGAGGACACTCTGCGTCTGGTTAGTAACGCTGTCTGCAACCAACTGAACTGAATTGATTTCAACCGTCTAAACTTGTAAATTTCTTTATTTCAAGTCTCTGATTGGCTATTTCTAATCCAATAGATACCTTCATTTAACTAAAGCTTTTTCTGGTTGCTGATTGGCTATTTTTATAAACTGTCAATAAAATTACATTATTGCTTCCAAGAATCACAAGTAGTATTGTTAAGCTTTCAGATTCATTATTGTCTCAAGGTTACCTCATGTTATCTCATTGTTAGCAACTTTTAACCTATTATTCTCACAGCTCCTACATTATTAAATTACGTAATATATTCATATAACATTATTACACATGGATACAATAATATAAACGTATACAATGATTGTAATATACACTTTTTATATATTGTTACATACACATATTGATTTAAGGCGGGCTGTTATTGAATTTATATATTATATAATTAGATTGAAATTATTTAAGTGTTAAAAATACTGCCTCAATGTACCTCTGTGGTGCGTAAGTGTGCGTGAGGTCGACAGTTGGGTTGTTTGACCGAGGCCCTATTTAGGCTTTAGCGCTGTGGGATTATCGATTATTACTATTATTGTTATTCATTAATTATTATTGTCCTCTTAAATTCTTACAACAAACTCTGGGTCTGTGATGGTTGCAAATTTTTTTTGAAGCCGTACACTGTGCTTCATTATCTGCTGTTGATTCTGCTGGCTATTTTTATAAATTGTCAATAAAATTACATTATTGCTTCCAAGAATCACAAGTAGTATTGTTAAGCTTTCAGATTCATTATTGTCTCAAGGTTACCTCATGTTATCTCATTGTTAGCTGCTACAGTGGTTGGCTATGAGATCTTTCTCTCAGGGTATGCGTGGGACAAGTTTAAATTGACTGAGACATTTAATGGCTGTTGAAGCGAGTTGCCAACCGTTTGATAATAAAGAATGAAACTGATTACAAACCTAGCACTCGAAACTCTAACAACTGACTTATTGTACCTGCGAACTTCTGCAGTATCAATTACACGATTTGAAACAACTGTTTCTGCAATAAATAGTCCAGAAGCGTAACTTGCTGTGAGTCACTAAAATGCTTACCGACAAAACCCCTCGCGGCTACCGCTAAGTAAATGATAACCAACGCGGTCTTAGGCGCTATGAACTGCTGATCATTACAAGCCCCTAAGGCTGTGCACGAAGAAAAGAACGGACGGCAAGACGCTAATTTTAGTAATACGCGCTCTTTTGTTACTTAAGCTCCGCCCACCTTAGAACTATCCCACCAACGTTACTTCATATGCGCTCGATTCTCAAAACTCTAAGTATGCGCATGTGACAGTGTTATTAGGCAGTGCTCCCCGACTCTCAGAATTTCATTCCTTTCTCTTTTACAGAATTTCTGTCTACGTGACTCCGCAAACGTACTGAGCTTATAACCTTAACTGCATTCCAGGAATCTTTATGCCTAACGCGTTCGCTACTTCGGCTGTTATTAATGGGTTTACTCACTAATTGCCTTTTACTCCGGAGAACCTTTTCAACTCAAGCTTATTGCATAATACATTGATTTAATATTCGGAAACTATTTATTGCAATTAGGGGAAGTATTGTATTCTATCCAAAAATTCGATACCGAGATTTCACCGGAATAGATGTTTTGGGACCCCCTGAATCCAAAAACAGCATTTTTGGAAACATGTCCGTGTGTGTGTCTGTCTGTGAACAGCATAACTC
Source organism: Deroplatys truncata (assembly GCA_030765065.1). Lineage (NCBI taxonomy): Eukaryota > Metazoa > Arthropoda > Insecta > Mantodea > Mantidae > Deroplatys > Deroplatys truncata. The sequence goes on along the minus strand of CM060978.1, from coordinate 71,083,679 downwards.
AGAAACGAACAGTCGGATAAACACCAAACTTGGTATTTATGTTCAGTATCTTCCAGAGATGTGACACGAAGGTTTTCAAGAAAATCCCTTCACCCCAGATTACGCTTTACATGGAAAAGTTTTCGAAAATTTTAATTTTCTCAAAAATGGCCGTAACGATTTTGATTAAAATATCATATGTAAGATATTTTTATGATAAATAAAATGTATATCTCGAATTTTCTGGGAATGTCTCCAAAAGTATTCTTCATTGTGAACGACTTTTGCATAACTGGTAAACCATAAGAGATAAACAAAATTTTACTACACAAAACATGTAGATCGCGTTAAAATACACAATTTGTCATATAATTTTTTTTTGCGTGAACCATTTTAGAGATATTGCTTGTTATTCCCTTAAATTATCCAATACTTATACTTTTTCTCAAATTCGTTATTCTTATTTTTTTTTGTCCTGGTATTGCAAAGAGAATGGAATGCTTACATAGCAACCAGCTCTTAAAATATTTGACTATAGCTTAAAACCTACCATATTCACCTTGCACCTACAAGAAAATTAGCAATAAGATTAACATCTCGATATCTCGATTGACATGAAGCATTTGGAGAATAAGCGTTTGTAAAAATAGTTTGTATAAGAGTAGAGAAAGTCATGTGAGTGTAACACATCAGATTTTTTTGTTCCTAGATGCAAGAAGTGTTTTGCAGACCACCCTGTTGCTACACATCTGTACAACATTGCCTATGAAGGAATAAGTTGCTAATGACCTTTACAGTGTGGAAATGTTCCTCGGAAAGGAAGTACTGAAGCGTTCACAGCCTGTTCCGTTAAATCCCTTCATTTCCTGACTAATGCGAGACATTGTGAGGGAGTCGCCACGTGCGTGCCAAACTTTATGAGCTGCAGACAGCAGCACGAACATCCTCCAGATGTTGAACAAGACTAGGCACTGTGTTACACTCCCTTAAAAATATTAGATCGTCGTATTCAACTTGCTCGTTAAATCATAAACCCTTCGCAATGGAATGTTTGTGCCAGGCGAGCTCTTCTCTATAGGCCATTCTTCCGAGGTTTTATTGCACTGAAGAGTTTTTCCTGAGAAGTTTCTGACATAGATGCTGAAGAGTGTACGTACAGCTTGTACACGAGTAGAGGAACTGAAATATTTTGTGTACTTACCACTTTATAAAACTCAAATAAGGTATGACATAGTAAAGATTAAGTGTTTTTCTCAATGAACCTTACACATACATAACGTTGTTCCATTTAACTTTGCCACCTATCTCTTAGCTGTCACGTGCACTAGCCATCTCTCATCGGTGCTGTCGTGAAATAGGTTGTTGTGTGATACAAAATAGTTCCTTGTTATGTTAGATAATTTATCTTGATATACTCAAAGATAATTATCGAATATGTTTTCGTAACTTAATATTCTTATTAGCAAAAAGTGAGAAATAAATACAAAAGATTATATTTAAATCATACATTTTAGTAAAACAATAAAATATGGAGAACTCATCTACGAAATCGAAATATTTGCCTTTAATGGTAATAATCTAGTTCGGGCACGCACCCGTTGTTTACATCTGGAGTCACCCTCTCTCCTATAATATAAATAGACTACAGTACAAGGTGAGTTAATCTCAAAAACAGTCAAAAAAAGTCCGTCCCTTAGTCATAAATGTTTTTACACGTTGTCCTTTTGCCAAACTGAACCTCTTCAGAAATATGATAATGTATCACTTGTAAAGTAATTTACTATTAGCGTCACAGTGAGGAGGTATTTTTAACACTTAAATGATTTCAGTCAAATTATGTAATATATAAATTCAATAACACCCCGCCTTGAAGCAATATGTGTATGTAATAATTTGTAAAATGTATGTAACAGTCATTGTATATGTTTATATTATTGTATCCATGTGTAATAATGTTATGTGAATATATTACGTAATTTAATAATGTAGGAGCTGTGAGAATAATAACAATGAGGTGACCTTGAGGCAATGATGAGTTTGAGAGTTTAAATGCTATTTGTGATTCTTGGAAGCATTAATGTAATTTTAGTGACAGTTTATACAAAATAGCCAATCAACAACCAGAAAAAGCTTTAGTTAAATACAGGTATTCTATTGGAGTAAAAAAGCCAATCACAGACTTGAAATACAGAAATTTACAAGTTTAGACGGTTGAAATCTAGTCAGTTGCCTGCGGACAGTGTTTGTAACTGGATGCGTGATGCGTCTTCGAGAAATTAATTACGTATTCGTGTGAGACGAAAAATAGTATACTTGTTAAAAAGTGCAAGTATTAAACAAAAGAATCTCACAGCTCTCGATATCAGTGAAGTGCTGTTTAATTTGTGTCAAGGATTAATAAAAAGGAGTGGATTAAAACTTAAAATCTGTGTAAGCCTACATTCTTGTCGCATCACGCCCTGCCAAGACTTCCATGTTTCTAACAATAATACTGACGCAGCCGAGGCAAACATAAATATTTAATACTTAAAGAAACAGTCAAATTACAAAGTTAATATTTTTTAAGCTTGGGGCAAAGGCCACCTAAAAATACTTTTGGGGCGAAGGCTACCGGAAACTGTTTACTATACGTGCTGTTGCAACTACTACAAGTTCGGCTCCCCAACAGTTGAAATACGATACAACTCCTTAAATAAAGCTACTTAAAAGTGACGCCCAAAGCGTGGAGCTAATAAACACCTTCTTCAACAGTAAAACAATTAGTAATGAAATTTGTTCTTTAAGTAAACACTAGCATTTTCGCGTATTATAGCCCATGAAATCAGATTGTGATTAAGGAATACAATGAAATAACACGAAATTAACAGTTAGCTGCTCTATATAACATTGCACTAATGAATTAGTGTATACCTCGGAAATCTACCTGGCAACTTCTTCATATCCTCTGGTTTTCTTCAGCTTGTTATCCACTGAGCCAACAACGTATAGACATGGCCAGCTTTCACATCCAGACGACAATGCGCGCAAGCAAGGACAGGGCCGCTAATGATTCCAGAATGACGCCAATCCTGACGCCTGCCTGCGCCATCATGAGCCCTGGGGTCTCGGAAACAAGCCCTCCAAGAAGGTGTACCAACCAGCCATCCAAACGCCAGGAAGAAATTTTTACACAGTGCAAACCATCCCGTCACCACGCACCAATCGCCGTCGTCTGGTCCTATACTTCTCGCAAAATTTAGAAAAGGTGCAAACGATACACCGCCTGAGAAAAGTTAATAAATCTTCTCTAATAACCTAACAGCTTGAGGAGGGCTACAGTTGGATAGTGTCAATGACTTGTATTTTGGGTAGAGTCCTAGGTCACATGTCTACGTTGCCGAATTTTTTTGTTCAACCAGCCCTACAGAACAAGAACACATTTTTGTGCATTTACTGTGGTTTCTCAGTTTAGACGCACATGCCACACTGGCCTACTGGAAAGTGGATAAATGACAACACAGCAATGTTTATTAAAGAAGCAAGGAAAGAAAAGAGACAGAGAAAGATTTTGCGGAAATATATGGCCACAATACTCTCAGTTCCACCTGCACAACAAAGACACGTGGCTTGATAAAATAATGCGCAGAGTGGTCACTTTGGATCAACGTTTATATCACGTTTATAAGCAGGAGCGTTTAAGGCACTGTAGTTTTATCCCTTCCTCCTAGGGGGTGGTAGGCGCAATAGTTCTCTCATAAGTCGCAGCACGCGAGGTGTCCCTCTTTGTTATACATCCTATATCCTATAATAAAATTTATTATTATTTAAACATGCAGTCGACCGTCAAGTGTGTTTTCATTTTATTTATGTTTTTAATCTTTTAATCTCCCGATGAAGCGGAAAACTCGAAATATTGAACATTTTTAGTGACTTTCCTATCTTTATCTTTCGCTCAGGAACAACTTTGTTCTTTCACCACATACGAGATGTGATCAAAAAGTAAAGGGAATTTTTGTTTTTCTTAAAGAATTTTTATTTAATCAACATCAACTTTGTCCCCTTCAAAGTAATCCCCCTCAGATGTAATACACTTCTGCTAGCACTTTTTACAATCTTGGAAGCATATATCGAACTCACTTTTCGTTATGGTGTTCAGCTCCTTCAGCGATTGTGTTTTTATTTCATAAATGATGGCAAAACGTTGTCATTTCATGGTTCTCTTCAGCCTCGGGAATAGAAAGAAGTCTCAGGGAAGCTGTCCGGCGAATACGGTGGCTGAGCCAGCATAACGGTTTTGTTTTTGTCAAAAAGTCAGGAACAAGGATTGAGCTGTGAGCGGGTGCATTATCGTGATGCAATTTCCACGAGTAGTTTTGCCACCATTCTTGTCGTTTTCCTCGGATTGCTTCCGCAAACGGCGTAGTATTCCTTATTGAACGTACGACCATAAGACAGGAGTAGTATTAGTCCCGGATGAGCCAATTGTTTTAACGATAATCCTGCCGCTAGGGGCGCTGGTGTCGCTAGTGTCGGTGCGTGCGACGGCGGCGGCGGTGTGTTTGAAAAGCGCCCTGAGCGGTAGGATTATCGTTAAATCGGTTGGCTCATCCGGGACGAGTTGAAAGAATTGAGGAAGTGACGTGGAGTGTTTTTGATTGGTTCGTTAATTTGGGGTGGGAGATGGAGGAAGGGAGATGGAGGAGTATGGAGGTCGCGTGATGGAGAGGAGCTGGGTGGCGAGGTGTTGTCTGTGCGGAGGTCGGTACTGAAAGAGGGGTAAAGATGGGTAGCGAGGGATAAAAAGTGTAACAGAAAGTGACGTGTGAAGTTGTGATTGGTGGGAATAAGAAGTGATTTTATTGGTGGAAAGGAGCAAATGAAGGTTGTTGATTGGTAAGAATAAGAGGGATTATGATTGGTGGAAAAGAAAAAGTTGTGGGAGTGGGGTATGTTGGAGGTGATGGGAAAGGTGAGTTTTGCTAGCAGCAAGATTTGCAAAAGCCTGTCTTGAACTGATCAGCAATTTTTGAACGTCGGATGGTAGTTTTCTTGAGTGGATAGAGAGATGGGGGCGATATGAGATGCGGTGGCGAAAATGGGAACTAGACAAGGTTGTTGAGACAAGAGGTTTAAGGACGAGGAAATTTGGAGGTTAGTGGTGAACACGGCGGTCGCAAGAGGTGGGGGTAAGGAGACGCAGTGGTGAGAATGGGAACTAAAAGAAGATGGGGGTAGCAAGAGTTTTAGAAGAGTAGATTTTGAGGTTAAAATAGTGGGAACTAAAAATGGCGGAGGGTCTGCGACAAGGAGATGCGGTGAGAACTAAACAAGATGGCGGTCGCAAGAGGAGGGTAAGGAGATTTGAGGTTACAGTACGAAAACACGAAAGGATATATTCCTACGCCAAGCAGGTGCGAAAAATAATTATGCGTGTGGTACTTACCTGTTACCGGTGTGGATGCGTCACCAAAAGCGCGGCACGCGAGGCGGAAAAATAAAAGCAAACTGTTTTTGAAAATGCTTAACCAGCTTTAAGATCAACCAACATCACTACGCACTGATATACCTAGGTTTTTAAAGCGGTACAGACACCCTTTGCAGAGGCGTAATTTAACTATACCAAAAACCTGGTACTGGACCATCGTGATGGTCGCTAGCGTACGTAGGAGCAGGGTTCTCATAGCCGGTCGAAAGCGGTCAAAAACGTGTACGACGTAGGTGTTGACAGTAGCTGCTGTCGAGTCAACGGTCGAGGTGTGAATAAACAAGATCTGTTCTCGCCGGCAATTTGGTTCGGAGATGTGAGCAGCGGCGAGGTGTTGTCTGTGCGGAGGTCGGGACTGAAAGAGGGAAAAGATGGGGAGCGAGGGATAAAAAGTGTAACAGAAAGTGACGTGTGAAGTTGTGATTGGTGGGAATAAGAAGTGATTTTATTGGTGGAAAGGAGCAAATGAAAGTTGTTGATTGGTAAGAATAAGAGAGGTTATGATTGGTGGAAAGAAAAAGGAGTGGGGTATGTTGGAGGTGATGGGAAAGGTAAGTTTTGCTAGCAACAAGATTTGCAAAAGCCTGTCGTGAACTGATCAGCAATTTTTTGAACGTTGGATGGTAGTTTTCTTGAGTGGATAGAGAGATGGGGCGATATGAGATGCGGTGGCGAAAATGGGAACTAAACAAGGTGGTTGAGACAAGAGGTTTAAGGACGAGGAAATTTGGAGGTTAGTGGTGAACATGGCGGTCGCAAGAGGTGGGGGTAAGGAGACGCGGTGGTGAGAATGGGAACTAAAAGAAGATGGCGGTAGCAAGAGGTTAGAAGAGTAGATTTTGAGGTTAAAATAGCGGGAACTAAAAATGGCGGAGGGTCTGCGACAAGGAGATGCGGTGAGAACTAAACAAGATGGCGGACGCAAGAGGTGGGTAAGGAGGTTTGAGGTTACAGTACCAAAACACGAAAGGATATATTCCTACGCCAAGCAGGTCCGAAAAATAATTATGCGTGTGTTACTTACCTGTTACCGGTGTGGATGCGTCACCAAAAGCGCGGCACGCGAGACGGAAAAATAAAAGCAAACTGTTTTTGAAAATGCTTAACCAGCTTTAAGATCAACCAACATCACTACGCACTGATATACCTAGGTTTTTAAAGCGGTACAGACACCCTTTGCAGAGGCGTAATTTAACTATACCAAAAACCTGGTACTGGACCATCGTGATGGTCGCTAGCGTACGTAGGAGCAGGGTTCTCATAGCCGGTCGAAAGCGGTCAAAAACGTGTACGACGTAGGTGTTGGCAGTAGCTGCTGCCGAGGCAACCGTCGAGGTGCGAATGAACGAGATCTGTTCTTGCAGGCAATCTGGTTGAGAGATGAGAGGCGCGGTGGTAAAAATGTGAACTAAATAAGATGGCGGAGGCACGAAGTTGAGGTTAAGGAGCGGCGAGGTGTTGACTGTGCGGCGGTTGGGGTCTGAAAGAGGGGGAAAGATGGCGAACGAGGGATAAAAAGTATAACAGAAAGTGACGTGTGAAGTTGTCATTGGTGGGAATAAGAAGTGATGTTATTGGTGGAAAGGAACAAATGAAAGTTGCTGATTGGCGAGAATAAGAGAGATTATGATTGGTGGAAAGAAAAAAAGGTGTGGGAGTGGGGTATGTTGGAGGTGATGGAAAAGGCAAGTTTTGCTACCAACAACATTTGCAAAAGCCTATCCAGAACTCATCAGCAATTTTAAATAACTAGTGTTTCGGGGGTTTTCTCTGGTTGGTAGACGAATGCAAGCTGTTTCTACCATACTTATATTATTCGTCTTTTTCCTTTTTTTTTTTTAAAATGACTAGTTTTTTTTTTTTTTTTTTTTTTTTTTTGGGAGTTTTCTGCGGATGGGAAACGAATGCGAGCTCTTTCTGCTTTTTCATAGGTTTTCCCTGGTCGGTAGGCGTTTTCTGCACTGGTTGACGAAGGCGTTTCTAATTTTCGAGGTTTTCTCAGGTTTTTTAGCGGTTGTCCCTGCCCGGTAGGCAAATGATGAAGTTTTACCTTGTCGGCGCACGGATACTAGGCACGTACTGGCGCGCACACACACACACACACACACAGAGAGACAGACAGACACACAGACAGGCACACACACACACGGACATGTTTCCAAAAATGCTTTTTTTTTTTTTTTTTTTTTTTTTTTTTGATTCAGGAGGTCTCAAAACGTGTATTTCCGGTGAAATCTCGGTATCGATTTTTTGGGCGGAATGCAATACTTCCCCTACTTACTATACGTAGTAGAGAAAGTAAAAAAGTATTGAAAAATTTAAGGAAATAACAAGCAATATCTCAAAAGTGTACTATCTTGTTTTCAAGGGTTTTCCAGATCGGTAAGCGTTAGAATACTCTTAGAGCTTTTTTCAGGTTTTTTAGCGGTTGTCCCTGGCCGGTAGGCAAATGATAAAGTTTTTCTATAACGTCGTCGTTTTGGCTTGTGGCGCACGGATCCTAGGCACGTACTCGCGCGCGCGCGCACACACACACACACACACACACACACACACACACTAAAATAGTAGCGTATAAAAAAAACTGATGTGTTACACTCACATGACTTTCTCTACTCTTGTACAATCTAATTGGTAGCTTTTAAGCGATAGTCAAATATTTTAACGCTGGTTGCTATGTGGCGAATTCCATTCTGTTTGCATGTTCAGGACATAAAAAAAATGAATAAACGAATTTGAGAAAAAGTATAAGTATTGGAAAATTTAAGGAAATAACAAGCAATATCTCGAAAACGGTTCACTCAACAAAAGAAACGTATATGACATAAGTTGTGTATTTTAACGCGATCTACATTTTTTGTGTAGTAAAATTTTGTCTATCTCTTATGGTTTACCAGTTATGCAAAAAAGTCGTTCACAATGAAGAATATTTTTGGAGACATTCCCAGAAAATTCGAGATATACATTTTATTTGACATGACAATATCTTAAACATATGATGTTTTAATCAAAATCGTTAGAGCCGTTTTTGAGAAAATTAAAATTTTCGAAAAATGTTCCATGTAAAGGGTAGTCTGGGGTGGGGGGATTTTCTTGAAAACCTTCGTGTCGCATCTCTGGAAGATACTGAACCTAAATACCAAGTTTGGTGTTTATCCGACTGTTCGTTTTTGAGTTATGCTGTTCACAGACACACAGACACACAGACACACAGACAGACACACACACGGACATGTTTCCAAAAATGCTTTTTTTTTTTGGATTCAGAGATTCTCAAAACATGTATTTCCAGTGAAATCTCGGTAACGAATTTTTGGGTGGAATGCAATACTTCCCCTACTTACTATACGTAGTAGAGAAAGTAAAAATGAATAACGCATTTGAGAAAAAGTATAAGTATTGGAAAATTTAAGGAAATAACAAGCAATATGTCGAAAATGGTTCACTCAACTAAAAAAAAATGTATATGACATAAATTGTGTATTTTAACGCGATCTACATTTTTTGTGTAGTAAAATTTTGGCTATCTCTTATGGTTTACCAGTTATGCATACTGAACCTAAATACCAAGTTTGGTGTTTATCCGACTGTTCGTTTTTGAGTTATGCTGTTCACAGACACACAGACGCACAGACAGACAGACACACAGACACACAGACACACAGACAGACACACACACGGACATGTTTCCAAAAATGCTTTTTTTTTTTCTGGATTCAGTGATTCTCAAAACATGTATTTCCAGTGAAATCTCGGTATCGAATTTTTGGGTGGAATGCAATACTTCCCCTACTTACTATACGTAGTAGAGAAAGTAAAAATGAATAACGCATTTGAGAAAAAGTATAAGTATTGGAAAATTTAAAGGAAATAACAAGCAATATCTCGAAAAACGGTTCACTCAACAAAATAAATGTATATGGCATAAGTTGTGTATTTTAACGCGATCTACATTTTTTGTGTAGCAAACTTTTGTCTATCTCTTACGGTTTATCAGTTATGAAAAAGTCGTTCACAATGAAGAATTCTTTTGGAGACATTCCCAGAAAATTCGAGATATACATTTCATTTCTCTCGACATTATCTTAAATATATGATATTTTCATCAAAATCGTTAGAGCCATTTTTTAATACAAAGAGAACGGGATTTCACAAGTGAAACAGTACTGTGATAACGATACCACTGAAACAAAAAAAAAATCTGATGTGTAACACTCACATGACTTTCTCAACTCTTGTACAAAGTATTTTTACAAACGCTTATTCCCCATCTAGTTCATGTTAATCGAGATAAACATTTGCAAAATCTATTTTATTGCTAATTTTCTTGTATAAAAAAAAAAATCTGATGTGTAACACTCACATGACGTTCTCTACTCTTGTACAAAGTATTTTTACAAACGCTTATGCTCCATCTAGTTCATGTTAATCGAGATAAACATTTGCAAACTCTATTTTATTGCTAATTTTCTTGTAGATGTAGGGGAAAATATATTTACAAGGGGAATATAGAAAAACAGTAGCCTTTAAGCACATACATATCTCTTAATAGCTGGTTGCTATGTGCAACACCATTCTTTTTGCCACAGATTAATACTGTTTGCATATCAAAGACAAAAAAAAAAATGAATAACGAAGTCCCATTTGAGAAAATAAATATTGGAAAATTAACAAACAATATCTCGAAAACGGTTCACTCAACAACAAAAATGTATATTACATAAGATGTGTATTTTAACGCGATCTACATTTTTTGTGTAGTAAAATTTTGTCTATCTCTTACGGTTTTTCAGTTATGAAAAAGACGTTCACAATGAAGAATACTTTTGGAGACATTCCCAGAAAATTCGAGATATACATTTCATTTCTCACGACATTATATTAAACATACGATATTTTTCATCAAAATCGTTAGAGCCATTTTTTTTAATACAAAGAGAACGGGATTTCACAAGTGAAACAGTACTGTGATAACGATACCAACAAAACTAATTATTATTCACCCACTGAAACACATAAAAAAAATCTGATGTGTAACACTCACATGACTTTTCTCATCTCTTGTACAAAGTATTTTTACAAACGCTTATTCCCCATCTAGTTCATGTTAATCGAGATATTCATTTGCAAACTCTGTTTTATTGCTAATTTTGTTGTAGATGTAGGGAAAATATATTTACAAGGGGAATATAGAAAAACAGTAGCCTTTAAGCACATACATATCTCTTAATAGCTGGTTGCTATGTGCAGTACCATTCTTTTTGCCACAGATTAATACTCTTTGCATATCAAAGACAAAAAAAAAATGAATAACGAATTCCCATTTGAGAAAATAACTATTGGAAAATTTAAGTAAATAACAAGCAATATCTCGAAAACGGTACACTCAACAATAAAGATGTATATGACATAAGTTGTGTATTTTAACGCGATCTACATACTTTCGTACTCACCTATAAGATATAGAGGGTAGAGGTCGTACGAACGTAGCACTTTGAGAATCTATATTCAACAGTTGGTGTTACTCCTTAGAAAGGAAGTATCTGCTGATTTTTATTTAATTCTTTACATTTTACATAACACGTATGCACTGGCACAACACAAAAGCACTACACACGATACTCAGTTTTAATATTTGCACTAATAACATCAGGAATAACTGAAGTCTGCAAACAGTCATTTCCCATGTGCAGCCTTACGTACAGAGAACGTGTGTGGCTGATCTATGTGTAAAAAGAGCCTGAGAGCGGATGTACGTCAGCGGTAAAATCTTTTAAATGCATTTTTATTGGCGATGGTAGAAATCGTGCAGTGGTGGATCGTGAAAATTCATATAAATGGATGTATCACCTCATAATAAGCCTCTATATACCAAGAATATTGAGTTTTTAAAAAGTCAGCAACTGTACCTGTGTTTCTATACGTGAACGTCAGATGGCAGCTTCGATACGTGTCCACGGAGACCTTAGTGCTAGGCAACTGTACCTCTGTTTCTATACGTGAACGGCAGATTGCAGCTTCGATACGTGTCCACGGAGACCTTAGTGCTAGGCAACTGTACCTCTGTTTCTATACGTGAACGGCAGATTGCAGCTTCGATACGTGTCCACGGAGACCTTAGTGCTAGGCAACTGCACCTCTGTTTCTATACGTGAACGGCAGATTGCAGCTTCGATACGTGTCCACGGAGACCTTAGCGCTAGGCAACTGCACCTCTGTTTCTATACGTGAACGGCAGATTGCAGCTTCGATACGTGTCCACGGAGACCTTAGTGCTAGGCAACTGTACCTCTGTTTCTATACGTGAACGGCAGATTGCAGCTTCGATACGTGTCCACGGAGACCTTAGTGCTAGGCAACTGTACCTCTGTTTCTATACGTGAACGGCAGATTGCAGCTTCGATACGTGTCCACGGAGACCTTAGTGCTAGGCAACTGCACCTCTGTTTCTATACGTGAACGGCAGATTGCAGCTTCGATACGTATCCACGGAGACCTTAGTGCTAGGCAACTGCACCTCTGTTTCTATACGTGAACGGCAGATTGCAGCTTCAATACGTGTCCACGGAGACCTTAGTGCTAGGCAACTGTACCTCTGTTTCTATACGTGAACGGGAGATTGCAGCTTCGATACGTGTCCACGGAGACCTTAGTGCTAGGCAACTGCACCTCTGTTTCTATACGTGAACGTCAGATTGCAGCTTCGATACGTGTCCACGGAGACCTTAGTGCTAGGCAACTGCACCTCTGTTTCTATACGTGAACGGCAGATTGCAGCTTCGATACGTATCCACGGGGACCTTAGTGCTAGGGAACTGCACCTCTGTTTCTATACGTGAACGGCAGATTGCAGCTTCAATACGTGTCCACGGAGACCTTAGTGCTAGGCAGCTGTACCTCTGTTTCTATACGTGAACGGCAGATTGCAGCTTCGATACGTGTCCACGGAGATCTTAGTGCTAGGCAGCTATACCTGTTTCTATACGTCAACGGCAGATTGCAGCTTCGATACGTGTTCACGGAGACCTTAGTGCTAGGCAACTGTACCTGTGTTTCTATACGTGTCCACGGAGACCTTAGTGCTAGACAACTGTACCTCTGTTTCTATACGTGAACGGCAGATTGCAGCTTCAATACGTGTCCACGGAGACCTTAGTGCTAGTGCTAGGCAACTATACCTCTGTTTCTATACGTGAACGGCAGATTGCAGGTTCGATACGTGTCCACGGAGATCTTAGTGCTAGGCAACTATACCTGTTTCTATACGTGAACGGCAGATTGCAGCTTCGATACGTGTCCACGGAGACCTTAGTGCTAGGCAACTGTACCTGTGTTTCTATACGTGAACGTCAGATGGCAGCTTCGATACGTGTCCACGGAGACCTTAGTGTTAGGCAACTGTACCTCTGTTTCTATACGTGAACGGCAGATTGCAGCTTCGATACGTGTCCACGGAGACCTTTCGCTTCAGGTGACAAAATAACACTAGGCACTTGTGTGCCGTGGTGTAAGCCGCAATCACGGTATTGGTAGCGTGGATCTCCTTGGGGCTCTCCTCGGAGTTACCTCAACACCACGTACATGACCTGGTTCGTCACTGGTACGCAGGTCTGCACTACCACTTCCTCGGCGTTGAGCAGGCCCAGGAGGCGATCGTACCGGTACACCAGCTAGCACGTGGACATGTTATCGCGCTGTGGTGTTGCGTGTGCGAGGTATGGAAACTCAAGGACGCAAAACATGCACGACCGAGGGTTAAAAAGCAGAACAAGTAGTGACGTGGAGCGTTGTGATTGGTGTAAATAAGACGATCTCTGATAGGTGGACAAATTGAAATAACGTGATGTGATAGGCGAAAATAAAATCAAAGGTGATTGGATGAAAAATGACGAGAAGGAATTAGCGGTGAATTTGTGAACTAAGATGGCGAAGATTTTTTTTTTTTAAAAAAAAGGATAATATAAGTACGGCAACTGTAACGGTTTACGGCAAACGCGCGCCGCGCAATGCGTCACGCCCGGGCAATAAAACAAAAATCATATTGAGCAAGATAACATGTCCACGTGCTAGCTGGTGTACCGGTACGATCGCCTCCTGGGCCTGCTCAACGCCGAGGAAGTGGTAGTGCAGACCTGCGTACCCGTGACGAACCAGGTCATGTACGTGGTGTTGAGGTAACTCCGAGGAGAGCCCCAAGGAGATCCACGCTACCAATACCGTGATTGCGGCTTACACCACGGCACACAAGTGCCTAGTGTTATTTTGTCACCTGAAGCGAAAGGTCTCCGTGGACACGTATCGAAGCTGCAATCTGCCGTTCACGTATAGAAACAGAGGTACAGTTGCCTAACACTAAGGTCTCCGTGGACACGTATCGAAGCTGCCATCTGACGTTCACGTATAGAAACACAGGTACAGTTGCCTAGCACTAAGGTCTCCGTGGACACGTATCGAAGCTGCAATCTGCCGTTCACGTATAGAAACAGGTATAGTTGCCTAGCACTAAGATCTCCGTGGACACGTATCGAACCTGCAATCTGCCGTTCACGTATAGAAACAGAGGTATAGTTGCCTAGCACTAGCACTAAGGTCTCCGTGGACACGTATTGAAGCTGCAATCTGCCGTTCACGTATAGAAACAGAGGTACAGTTGTCTAGCACTAAGGTCTCCGTGGACACGTATAGAAACACAGGTACAGTTGCCTAGCACTAAGGTCTCCGTGAACACGTATCGAAGCTGCAATCTGCCGTTGACGTATAGAAACAGGTATAGCTGCCTAGCACTAAGATCTCCGTGGACACGTATCGAAGCTGCAATCTGCCGTTCACGTATAGAAACAGAGGTACAGCTGCCTAGCACTAAGGTCTCCGTGGACACGTATTGAAGCTGCAATCTGCCGTTCACGTATAGAAACAGAGGTGCAGTTCCCTAGCACTAAGGTCCCCGTGGATACGTATCGAAGCTGCAATCTGCCGTTCACGTATAGAAACAGAGGTGCAGTTGCCTAGCACTAAGGTCTCCGTGGACACGTATCGAAGCTGCAATCTGACGTTCACGTATAGAAACAGAGGTGCAGTTGCCTAGCACTAAGGTCTCCGTGGACACGTATCGAAGCTGCAATCTCCCGTTCACGTATAGAAACAGAGGTACAGTTGCCTAGCACTAAGGTCTCCGTGGACACGTATTGAAGCTGCAATCTGCCGTTCACGTATAGAAACAGAGGTGCAGTTGCCTAGCACTAAGGTCTCCGTGGATACGTATCGAAGCTGCAATCTGCCGTTCACGTATAGAAACAGAGGTGCAGTTGCCTAGCACTAAGGTCTCCGTGGACACGTATCGAAGCTGCAATCTGCCGTTCACGTATAGAAACAGAGGTACAGTTGCCTAGCACTAAGGTCTCCGTGGACACGTATCGAAGCTGCAATCTGCCGTTCACGTATAGAAACAGAGGTACAGTTGCCTAGCACTAAGGTCTCCGTGGACACGTATCGAAGCTGCAATCTGCCGTTCACGTATAGAAACAGAGGTGCAGTTGCCTAGCGCTAAGGTCTCCGTGGACACGTATCGAAGCTGCAATCTGCCGTTCACGTATAGAAACAGAGGTGCAGTTGCCTAGCACTAAGGTCTCCGTGGACACGTATCGAAGCTGCAATCTGCCGTTCACGTATAGAAACAGAGGTACAGTTGCCTAGCACTAAGGTCTCCGTGGACACGTATCGAAGCTGCAATCTGCCGTTCACGTATAGAAACAGAGGTACAGTTGCCTAGCACTAAGGTCTCCGTGGACACGTATCGAAGCTGCCATCTGACGTTCACGTATAGAAACACAGGTACAGTTGCTGACTTTTTAAAAACTCAATATTCTTGGTATATAGAGGCTTATTATGAGGTGATACATCCATTTATATGAATTTTCACGATCCACCACTGCACGATTTCTACCATCGCCAATAAAAATGCATTTAAAAGATTTTACCGCTGACGTACATCCGCTCTCAGGCTCTTTTTACACATAGATCAGCCACACACGTTCTCTGTACGTAAGGCTGCACATGGGAAATGACTGTTTGCAGACTTCAGTTATTCCTGATGTTATTAGTGCAAATATTAAAACTGAGTATCGTGTGTAGTGCTTTTGTGTTGTGCCAGTGCATACGTGTTATGTAAAATGTAAAGAATTAAATAAAAATCAGCAGATACTTCCTTTCTAAGGAGTAACACCAACTGTTGAATATAGATTCTCAAAGTGCTACGTTCGTACGACCTCTACCCTCTATATCTTATAGGTGAGTACGAAAGTATGTAGATCGCGTTAAAATACACAACTTATGTCATATACATCTTTATTGTATTGTATTTTCGAGATATTGCTTGTTATTTACTTAAATTTTCCAATAGTTATTTTCTCAAATGGGAATTCGTTATTCATTTTTTTTTTGTCTTTGATATGCAAAGAGTATTAATCTGTGGCAAAAAGAATGGTACTGCACATAGCAACCAGCTATTAAGAGATATGTATGTGCTTAAAGGCTACTGTTTTTCTATATTCCCCTTGTAAATATATTTTCCCTACATCTACAACAAAATTAGCAATAAAACAGAGTTTGCAAATGTTTATCTCGATTAACATGAACTAGATGGGGAATAAGCGTTTGTAAAAATACTTTGTACAAGAGATGAGAAAAGTCATGTGAGTGTTACACATCAGATTTTTTTTATGTGTTTCAGTGGGTGAATAATAATTAGTTTTGTTGGTATCGTTATCACAGTACTGTTTCACTTGTGAAATCCCGTTCTCTTTGTATTAAAAAAAATGGCTCTAACGATTTTGATGAAAAATATCGTATGTTTAATATAATGTCGTGAGAAATGAAATGTATATCTCGAATTTTCTGGGAATGTCTCCAAAAGTATTCTTCATTGTGAACGTCTTTTTCATAACTGAAAAACCGTAAGAGATAGACAAACTTTTACTACACAAAAAATGTAGATCGCGTTAAAATACACATCTTATGTAATATACATTTTTGTTGTTGAGTGAACCGTTTTCGAGATATTGTTTGTTAATTTTCCAATATTTATTTTCTCAAATGGGACTTCGTTATTCATTTTTTTTTTGTCTTTGATATGCAAACAGTATTAATCTGTGGCAAAAAGAATGGTGTTGCACATAGCAACCAGCTATTAAGAGATATGTATGTGCTTAAAGGCTACTGTTTTTCTATATTCCCCTTGTAAATATATTTTCCCCTACATCTACAAGAAAATTAGCAATAAAATAGAGTTTGCAAATGTTTATCTCGATTAACATGAACTAGATGGAGCATAAGCGTTTGTAAAAATACTTTGTACAAGAGTAGAGAACGTCATGTGAGTGTTACACATCAGATTTTTTTTTTATACAAGAAAATTAGCAATAAAATAGATTTTGCAAATGTTTATCTCGATTAACATGAACTAGATGGGGAATAAGCGTTTGTAAAAATACTTTGTACAAGAGTTGAGAAAGTCATGTGAGTGTTACACATCAGATTTTTTTTTTGTTTCAGTGGTATCGTTATCACAGTACTGTTTCACTTGTGAAATCCCGTTCTCTTTGTATTAAAAAATGGCTCTAACGATTTTGATGAAAATATCATATATTTAAGATAATGTCGAGAGAAATGAAATGTATATCTCGAATTTTCTAGGAATGTCTCCAAAAGAATTCTTCATTGTGAACGACTTTTTCATAACTGATAAACCGTAAGAGATAGACAAAAGTTTGCTACACAAAAAATGTAGATCGCGTTAAAATACACAACTTATGCCATATACATTTATTTTGTTGAGTGAACCGTTTTTCGAGATATTGCTTGTTATTTCCTTTAAATTTTCCAATACTTATACTTTTTCTCAAATGCGTTATTCATTTTTACTTTCTCTACTACGTATAGTAAGTAGGGGAAGTATTGCATTCCACCCAAAAATTCGATACCGAGATTTCACTGGAAATACATGTTTTGAGAATCACTGAATCCAGAAAAAAAAAAGCATTTTTGGAAACATGTCCGTGTGTGTGTCTGTCTGTGTGTCTGTGTGTCTGTGTGTCTGTCTGTCTGTGCGTCTGTGTGTCTGTGAACAGCATAACTCAAAAACGAACAGTCGGATAAACACCAAACTTGGTATTTAGGTTCAGTATGCATAACTGGTAAACCATAAGAGATAGCCAAAATTTTACTACACAAAAAATGTAGATCGCGTTAAAATACACAATTTATGTCATATACATTTTTTTTTAGTTGAGTGAACCATTTTCGACATATTGCTTGTTATTTCCTTAAATTTTCCAATACTTATACTTTTTCTCAAATGCGTTATTCATTTTTACTTTCTCTACTACGTATAGTAAGTAGGGGAAGTATTGCATTCCACCCAAAAATTCGTTACCGAGATTTCACTGGAAATACATGTTTTGAGAATCTCTGAATCCAAAAAAAAAAAGCATTTTTGGAAACATGTCCGTGTGTGTGTCTGTCTGTGTGTCTGTGTGTCTGTGTGTCTGTGAACAGCATAACTCAAAAACGAACAGTCGGATAAACACCAAACTTGGTATTTAGGTTCAGTATCTTCCAGAGATGCGACACGAAGGTTTTCAAGAAAATCCCCCCACCCCAGACTACCCTTTACATGGAACATTTTTCGAAAATTTTAATTTTCTCAAAAACGGCTCTAACGATTTTGATTAAAACATCATATGTTTAAGATATTGTCATGTCAAATAAAATGTATATCTCGAATTTTCTGGGAATGTCTCCAAAAATATTCTTCATTGTGAACGACTTTTTTGCATAACTGGTAAACCATAAGAGATAGACAAAATTTTACTACACAAAAAATGTAGATCGCGTTAAAATACACAACTTATGTCATATACGTTTCTTTTGTTGAGTGAACCGTTTTCGAGATATTGCTTGTTATTTCCTTAAATTTTCCAATACTTATACTTTTTCTCAAATTCGTTTATTCATTTTTTTTATGTCCTGAACATGCAAACAGAATGGAATTCGCCACATAGCAACCAGCGTTAAAATATTTGACTATCGCTTAAAAGCTACCAATTAGATTGTACAAGAGTAGAGAAAGTCATGTGAGTGTAACACATCAGTTTTTTTTATACGCTACTATTTTAGTGTGTGTGTGTGTGTGTGTGTGTGTGTGCGCGCGCGCGCGAGTACGTGCCTAGGATCCGTGCGCCACAAGCCAAAACGACGACGTTATAGAAAAACTTTATCATTTGCCTACCGGCCAGGGACAACCGCTAAAAAACCTGAAAAAAGCTCTAAGAGTATTCTAACGCTTACCGATCTGGAAAACCCTTGAAAACAAGATAGTACACTTTTGAGATATTGCTTGTTATTTCCTTAAATTTTTCAATACTTTTTTACTTTCTCTACTACGTATAGTAAGTAGGGGAAGTATTGCATTCCGCCCAAAAATTCGATACCGAGATTTCACCGGAAATACACGTTTTGAGACCTCCTGAATCAAAAAAAAAAAAAAAAAGCATTTTTGGAAACATGTCCGTGTGTGTGTGTGCCTGTCTGTGTGTCTGTCTGTCTCTCTGTGTGTGTGTGTGTGTGTGTGCGCGCCAGTACGTGCCTAGTATCCGTGCGCCGACAAGGTAAAACTTCATCATTTGCCTACCGGGCAGGGACAACCGCTAAAAAACCTGAGAAAACCTCGAAAATTAGAAACGCCTTCGTCAACCAGTGCAGAAAACGCCTACCGACCAGGGAAAACCTATGAAAAAGCAGAAAGAGCTCGCTTTCGTTTCCCATCCGCAGAAAACTCCCAAAAAAAAAACAAAAAAAAAAACTAGTCATTTTAAAAAAAAAAAAGGAAAAAGACGAATAATATAAGTATGGTAGAAACAGCTTGCATTCGTCTACCAACCAGAGAAAACCCCCGAAACACTAGTTATTTAAAATTGCTGATGAGTTCTGGATAGGCTTTTGCAAATGTTGTTGGTAGCAAAACTTGCCTTTTCCATCACCTCCAACATACCCCACTCCCACACCTTTTTTTCTTTCCACCAATCATAATCTCTCTTATTCTCGCCAATCAGCAACTTTCATTTGTTCCTTTCCACCAATAACATCACTTCTTATTCCCACCAATGACAACTTCACACGTCACTTTCTGTTATACTTTTTATCCCTCGTTCGCCATCTTTCCCCCTCTTTCAGACCCCAACCGCCGCACAGTCAACACCTCGCCGCTCCTTAACCTCAACTTCGTGCCTCCGCCATCTTATTTAGTTCACATTTTTACCACCGCGCCTCTCATCTCTCAACCAGATTGCCTGCAAGAACAGATCTCGTTCATTCGCACCTCGACGGTTGCCTCGGCAGCAGCTACTGCCAACACCTACGTCGTACACGTTTTTGACCGCTTTCGACCGGCTATGAGAACCCTGCTCCTACGTACGCTAGCGACCATCACGATGGTCCAGTACCAGGTTTTTGGTATAGTTAAATTACGCCTCTGCAAAGGGTGTCTGTACCGCTTTAAAAACCTAGGTATATCAGTGCGTAGTGATGTTGGTTGATCTTAAAGCTGGTTAAGCATTTTCAAAAACAGTTTGCTTTTATTTTTCCGTCTCGCGTGCCGCGCTTTTGGTGACGCATCCACACCGGTAACAGGTAAGTAACACACGCATAATTATTTTTCGGACCTGCTTGGCGTAGGAATATATCCTTTCGTGTTTTGGTACTGTAACCTCAAACCTCCTTACCCACCTCTTGCGTCCGCCATCTTGTTTAGTTCTCACCGCATCTCCTTGTCGCAGACCCTCCGCCATTTTTAGTTCCCGCTATTTTAACCTCAAAATCTACTCTTCTAACCTCTTGCTACCGCCATCTTCTTTTAGTTCCCATTCTCACCACCGCGTCTCCTTACCCCCACCTCTTGCGACCGCCATGTTCACCACTAACCTCCAAATTTCCTCGTCCTTAAACCTCTTGTCTCAACCACCTTGTTTAGTTCCCATTTTCGCCACCGCATCTCATATCGCCCCATCTCTCTATCCACTCAAGAAAACTACCATCCAACGTTCAAAAAATTGCTGATCAGTTCACGACAGGCTTTTGCAAATCTTGTTGCTAGCAAAACTTACCTTTCCCATCACCTCCAACATACCCCACTCCTTTTTCTTTCCACCAATCATAACCTCTCTTATTCTTACCAATCAACAACTTTCATTTGCTCCTTTCCACCAATAAAATCACTTCTTATTCCCACCAATCACAACTTCACACGTCACTTTCTGTTACACTTTTTATCCCTCGCTCCCCATCTTTTCCCTCTTTCAGTCCCGACCTCCGCACAGACAACACCTCGCCGCTGCTCACATCTCCGAACCAAATTGCCGGCGAGAACAGATCTTGTTTATTCAC
This sequence comes from Deroplatys truncata, assembly GCA_030765065.1. Lineage (NCBI taxonomy): Eukaryota > Metazoa > Arthropoda > Insecta > Mantodea > Mantidae > Deroplatys > Deroplatys truncata. Next base: position 71,062,798 of record CM060978.1, on the reverse strand, counting down.
ACCTCGACCGTTGACTCGACAGCAGCTACTGTCAACACCTACGTCGTACACGTTTTTGACCGCTTTCGACCGGCTATGAGAACCCTGCTCCTACGTACGCTAGCGACCATCACGATGGTCCAGTACCAGGTTTTTGGTATAGTTAAATTACGCCTCTGCAAAGGGTGTCTGTACCGCTTTAAAAACCTAGGTATATCAGTGCGTAGTGATGTTGGTTGATCTTAAAGCTGGTTAAGCATTTTCAAAAACAGTTTGCTTTTATTTTTCCGCCTCGCGTGCCGCGCTTTTGGTGACGCATCCACACCGGTAACAGGTAAGTACCACACGCATAATTATTTTTCGCACCTGCTTGGCGTAGGAATATATCCTTTCGTGTTTTGGTACTGTAACCTCAAACCTCCTTACCCACCTCTTGCGACCGCCATCTTGTTTAGTTCTCACCGCATCTCCTTGTCGCAGACCCTCCGCCATTTTTAGTTCCCACTATTTTAACCTCAAAATCTACTCTTCTAAAACTCTTGCTACCCCCATCTTCTTTTAGTTCCCATTCTCACCACTGCGTCTCCTTACCCCCACCTCTTGCGACCGCCGTGTTCACCACTAACCTCCAAATTTCCTCGTCCTTAAACCTCTTGTCTCAACAACCTTGTCTAGTTCCCATTTTCGCCACCGCATCTCATATCGCCCCCATCTCTCTATCCACTCAAGAAAACTACCATCCGACGTTCAAAAATTGCTGATCAGTTCAAGACAGGCTTTTGCAAATCTTGCTGCTAGCAAAACTCACCTTTCCCATCACCTCCAACATACCCCACTCCCACAACTTTTTCTTTTCCACCAATCATAATCCCTCTTATTCTTACCAATCAACAACCTTCATTTGCTCCTTTCCACCAATAAAATCACTTCTTATTCCCACCAATCACAACTTCACACGTCACTTTCTGTTACACTTTTTATCCCTCGCTACCCATCTTTACCCCTCTTTCAGTACCGACCTCCGCACAGACAACACCTCGCCACCCAGCTCCTCTCCATCACGCGACCTCCATACTCCTCCATCTCCCTTCCTCCATCTCCCACCCCAAATTAACGAACCAATCAAAAACACTCCACGTCACTTCCTCAATTCTTTCAACTCGTCCCGGATGAGCCAACCGATTTAACGATAATCCTACCGCTCAGGGCGCTTTTCAAACACACCGCCGCCGCCGTCGCACGCACCGACACTAGCGACACCAGCGCCCCTAGCGGCAGGATTATCGTTAAAACAATTGGCTCATCCGGGACTAATACTACTGACAGGAACTCCTGATGCACTATCCCATTGTAATCGAAGAAAACAGTGAGAAGAACCTTCACATGCGTTCGAACTTGTCGAATTTTTTTCGGTCTTGGCTCTTCAGGCAGTTTCCATTGGGACGATTGGGCCTCAGTTTCGACGTCATATCCATATACCCATGGTTCGTCACCTGTTATAACCTTCTTTAGAAGTTCTGGATCGTTTTCGACTTCATTCACAAATTCCTGATTGATGTCTACGCGACGTCGTTTTTGGTCGAAAAAACTTTGCTGCTACACGTTTCATGCCCGAGACATTCATCAGCAACGTCTTTGATGGTGATTTAGTGATTTTCCAGAACCATTTTCTTTACTTCTCGATCATCTTTGAAACGTTTATACCACTCGTAAAATCTTGTCCTATTTATAGTAAGTTTGCCAAAAGTCACAGTCAACTTTTCGAATACGGTGCTGCACTTTATTCCGTTTTTCAAGCAAAGTTTCTTTTATCCATTTTTTCGAAAGTAAATATTCGCCGAGCACTCGAAAACACGTATAACTTTTTCGACTGTCACCGTAAACTAAATATTCAAAACAGCTGAAAAGCAAACAAACATCAGGAACATGTATACCAACAAGATAAAACAAAAGTTTTGAACATCGGATGTATAAAGCTCGCGAAATTAAAACAATCCCGTTATTTTTTTATCATACCTCGTACTTTTGGACTTTGATTTACGTTTTATATATAACGGGTCTTCAGATTTTTTGGGTAGGATTTATTTATATTTATAGTTATGTATTTATTATTCTTCAGATTTATTTATACCGCCAGTTAAATGAATGGCTTCATTATTAGTTCAGCAAGCCTCTTGTCTCAAAGGGGAGGTGCGAAATTGAACCTCGGACTCCACGTGTTTCGGACTTCGTAAACAGGTTGAGGTACTCCGGCGGTGCAGAACTGTTTTTCATTAGGACATTTTGTGACTTCTTTGCACGCAAGATGGAAGTGACCAATCTCAGAATTTTCATGGTTGAGTGTTAAGCCGAGACACACTAGTTACAAAAACCGTCAATTGTTTGAGTTACTTAATATCAGCATACATGCTGCAATTGCGAGTTTGCAAGACGGAAGCGAAAGACATTCAAAATGTAAATACTGGAAAGTCCTATTTCACTAAGGTAACCTCGAAACTGTTGACATCCCTTCTATTCATCTTTCGCTAGTTCCCTGCCAGAGGCACTGATGATAGTTGATTCAAAGTACTGACGTCATGCGCAGACAACCGTCTGGCGGCATCGGCCTAATAGGTCTGAAGATTCCGTATATACGTTATGTGAGAATTCAAGGAGGCCTGACATTGCAGATAAAAACTAATTATATCTGAAAGCCCGAGGGAGCCATTATGGCACGGGGCGGCAAAACTCCTGGAGCGCCCCAGAACCCGAGACCATCCTATTGCGAGATTCAGGCGCTTCCACGAAGCCACGACTCTTGGGCACTTTCTCGTACAACAAGGAATTATTTCCTGAAGATTGTCCGCCAGATTTTGGTGTTGTACTCGTGAATGGAAGTAATTATATCATGCACCTATAAAAAGTCAAATCTAGATCAGGAACATAATTGGGGAGCCAGGGAAAGCAGACCATGGTCCGTAACGCCGGCGTTACAGAGTGTAAACGATATGATATTACTACATGCTGACGTGAAAGTGTGTGTGGACTCAATACAAAGGAATGGCATAGCGGAAGTTGTGTGCCCGTGATGGGAAGTGATAACGGGACATTACTCCAGTTTACTGCAACCTGCGCAATTGGTGTTCCTCTCTTGGATCGCGATAACACCTCGCATATACAAGAAATAACGACCTGCACTTCCAACTTTCTGTTTTGACATTCACTTGTCACGAGTTCTGCGCTGCTGAAGAGTTATTTCCAAAGCGTTTAGATTTTGTTTCATGCGTATGTTAAAAGCTTCATGTACTACAGTTACATTGCATCTTCTTCTTCTACTTCATCTTCTTCTTCTTCTTTAACTAATTACCCACCCTCCAAGGACTTACAAACCTATGTCTTGAGTCAGTAGCCTGTCGAGAAGCAGCAAACTCTGGATCATAGCATATCGAGGATGGGTGATCAGCCCCTTGTATGGCGGTGAACAAAAAGGAAATGAAAGGGATGATAGGAAAATTATCCAGCCTAACGACCTAGGTAAACCGCGAAAAAAAAACCTTCGGTATACTGCGTTTCTTATCTGAGAGTATTCCATATCGATTCTATAGGCAATTCCTTTAATGTATTATTTTCCTACCCTTATCATGTACATCAGATGCCTATTGTATAGAAATAGTTACGTAATGTATTTTTTATATTCTTTACCAGCAGCTATGGTAAATGTAAGGAAGTATTCTATTCCAACAAAAAATTCCACATCGAGATTTCACCGAAAATACATGTTTTGAAGCAGTCTAATTAAAAAAAGATATTCTTGCTTCCTCTACCACGTACCAAAGTAGAGGAAGTGTTTTACTCCAGTTAAGAAAATCGATATCGAGATATACATGTTTCGATGTCCGCTGAATCAAAAAGAAAACATTTTTAGAAAAAAATAATTCAAAAACGGAAACTCGGATAAATACCAAGCATGTATTTACGTTCACACGAAGATTTACGAGAAAAAACTTCCACCCCAAAATTTCTATTTTTTAAAAAATGGTTCTAACAATTTTGATTAAAATATCATATATTTCCGATATTTACATGAAAAATAAAATAAATAATTCTCTTGAATTTTCTGGGAATAGCCAAAGAAGTCATCTTCATTCGCAAGGAATTTTGTATAAAACATTAAGAGATAAACAAAAATGTGGATCTCTTTAAAATAAACAATTTATTTCAAATAAAGCATCCGCCATTTCCAAGATATCATCTATTTTCAGTTTCAATTTTTCAGCAGCATTTTCTAAAGTGCTGTCGCTTTTCAGTTCTTTCTTACATGTTTCTGTCATGGAAATAGCATGAGGTTTCCAGCGACCTATTTAAACATTTGACCATCTATTCGGTTTCTTGCATTCCCCTTGTAACTACAACGAAATGTGTAATGTTAGTATTTCTGTAAAGATTTATGACAGAAAAATAAGCTTTCATAAGAATAAGAAGCTATACAGAAATAAACTATAGGGGTAGAGAAAGTCATGTAAATGCAACACATCAGACTTTTAGAAAACGATCTATGTACGTGTCTGTCCGCCCGTGTGTCTGTGAACAGCTTAACTAAAAAACGAAGAGTCGGTTAAATACTAAACTTGATCTTCTAAGGTTATGACACCTAAAATGTTCAAGAAAACCTCCCCCCTTTCCATACTACCCTTTACATGGAGAAATGTTTCTTATTTTCTATGTTCTCAAAACCGGCTCTAAAGACTGTTCTGAGCATGTTAAATGTTTAACATATTGACATGAGAAATAGAGTGAAAATATATTTAATATGTATATTTTCTATATATGAAAATATCTTAATAAATATTAGAAATTCTTTAAGCATACGTTAACGCACTTATATGTGAAAACGTACCTCCCTTTACATCTGAAGTTCGATACAAATATTTTAAGTCCACAAAATCAAAGAGAAGGATGTACTTCGGAAAAATAAGCGTAATACGAAATTTTCTAAATAAATAATGTCCTACCCCAGTCGAGAGACGAATTCTGGATCTCTCGTAGAAAACCTCTTATCCTGTAGCTTATCATTAGATTTTATTTATTTTGTATTGAAACACATTCACATTCACACTTGCAAACTGCAGAAGGTAGGAAACGTACACATCCCACAAGAAGTTGTCTACATCCGATTTTTGATCCTCTTTAAGGTCGTTAATAGGACGTGACTTTAAGATATCCGCTGGACCTCCTTCACCCTTAGCGCATCGAAGGAAGAAAGGTGTATATCTCGCCTTTTTAAGAAAATTTAAAAAACTAGGAAACGTTAATTTATATCAGGACCTATGATTGTTGCTTGAGGAGTAAAATGCTACGTTCTCGATAAGTTATTCAAGAGCATTTCGAAACAAACATTTTCTGTATATTTGCAATTAACCTCGTGAAAGGTCGACAAAATCGGTCGCCATTCCTCACCTATACTTATTCGCAATTGCCAGTGAGTTGATAAAACTACCATAGGTATGCTTATTGGTGTGATACACAGCATAAGGTGTAATAGCACCTAAAAGATGACAGCACCAGCCAATAAAATGAAGTCACGACGTCATAAGTACGGTGACAAATGCGGTTTGTCCAGGGCAGCCATGTTGATTTCTTCCTCTTCGTTTCTGTTCCTATTCAATGAAAATTTTGTATACTGCAGCCTGGAATCAAACCGAGGTTCAGAAGATGAGCTGAATGTTAGACTTGGGAACTTGTTGCTGGTCCGATCAGAGATAGACAGAAGCTGTAGTTGCAATTTCTCGTTCTGTCTCGACTCGCGTGTGGCAAGGCTGAAGAGTTGATTTCGTACAAGTAGCATAGAGTTTCAAAGCCGCCTTTATATTATTATTGAAGTGGGAGTCTCCCTAGAAACAAAAGCGTGTGTGAGGAAGGAGGCCTTGCATCGAGTTCAGTTGCTGTTATGTAAAGTAGAAACCTGCCTGTAATCACAGCGCGGCGTTTACATTATGCAGAACGCGAACGTTAACACCTCGCATTTCCGGCAAGATGTCGCCCCCTGAGGCTGCTCGTGCCGACACATTCTCCATTCATGTGTATCCGATGTTACGCTGCCTGATCTTTGTGAAAACTGCGAGGATGTACGCATGTAGGTTTAGCGTCGGATCAGCAACGTGCTGCGATATAATTATGTAATCATACCATACTTCTAGGAACCTAAATGAACCCTCTGTTTATCTATATTCAATAACAAGTTTTAAAAAATTTAATCTGTTACATTTACATGACTTTTTCTACACTCTATCGCTTATCAGTGGGCATAAAAGTTATTCTTACGAAAGTTTATTTTCCTCTCTACTTCATTTTAATCGAAATAAACTATCCCAAAAATAGCTGCATTACACATTTCGTTATAGACACAAAGGCAATGGCGATAGTCAAATGTTCCCGAACTGAACGAATACTGTTTCCATGCAAGTATACAACAAACCCAACCATCAATAACGGATATCTCTGAAATGTATTTGAAATAAAATGTGTGTTTTAAGGAGGTCTACATTTCGTGTAGTACGTTTTCGTCTATCGCTTAACGTTTACCAGTTATATAAAATTATAGTAATTTCTTCCAAATGAAGTGGACTTCACGGTATTCCCAGAAAATTCAAGATGTACATTTTATTTGTAACGCAAATATCTTTAATTTATGGTATTTTAATCAAAATCTTTGGAGCTATTTTCTAGAAAATCGAAAATTTCGAAAACTCTTCCATCTGAAGTGTAGTCTGGGGTGGAGGAATTTTCTTAAAAATCTTCGTAACGCATCTTTGGAGGGTATTGAACCCAAACACCACATTTGGTATTTATCCGACTTTTCGTTTTTGAGCTATGCTATTCACAAACACACAGACAGACACACAAAGACCTTTTTCTAAAAAACGTGATACATTCACATGATTTTCCCTACTCTCTATCTTTATTAGTGAATATACAAACCATTCATACTAAAACTTATTTTTCTATCTGCTACATTTAATCCAAGTAAAGCCGCTTATACACGATCAAATTTTTGTCAAATTCAGTACTTTACAAGACATTTCAGGAGTTGTTACAACTTCACAACTTTTCTTGTCAAATGGCTTCCAATACTATTACGTAAATCAATAATATAGGTGCTGTGCGAATAATAGTTTAAAGTTGCTAACAATGAGGTAACAATGAGGTAACCTTGAGGCAATAATGAATTTGAAAGTTTAAATGCCCATAATCATTACTGGAATAACAATAATGTAAATTTTGTGAGAGTTTGTCAAATAGCCAATCAACAACCAGAAAAAGCTTTAGTTAAATGAAGATATTTTATTGGAGTAGGATTAGCCAATCAGAAACTGAAAAGGAGAAACATTTACAAATTCAGAAGTCAGTTCCCTGCAGAAAACAGTACTAACCAGACGCAAACAGTGTCCTCAAGAAATATAATATGTATTCGTGTGAGACGAAAAATAAGTTTACGTGTTAAAAAGTGTAATTAATTAATAAAAACAATCTCACAGCTCTCTATATCAGTGAAGTGTTATTTAAATCGTATCAAGCATTAATAAAAGAAGTGAAGTAAAATTATAATCTGTGTAAGCCTACATTCTTGTCGCATCACAACCCTGCTAAGAGAAACATGTCCCTAACAATAATACTGACGCAGCCGAGGCAAACATAAATATATAATATTTAAAGAAACAGTAAAATTACAAAATATATTTTTTTAAACTTGGGGCAAAGGCCACCTGAAAGTACATTTGGGGCGAAGGCTACCGGAAACTGTTTACTATACTGCGGTTGCAGCTATTTCAAGTTCGGTTCCCCAACAGTTGAAATATAATACAACTCCTTCAATACAAACTACTTCAAATTCACGCCCAAAGCGTGGTAAAAATAACGTAACAAACCATTTTCTCAAATTGGCGTCCATACTTGGAGCTGATAACCATCTTTCTCAAATTGGCGCCAAAACGTGGGGCAAATAATAGCAATACAACGTAATAATAAATTATCTTCTCATATTTTAATCAAAATCGTTATCAATTTTTAGAAAATTAAATTTTTCGAAAAATGTTCCATGTAAAGGGCAGTTGGGGTGGGGAGATTTTCTTGAAAACCTTTGTATCGCATCTTTGGAAGGTATTGAACCTAATTATCAAGCTTGGTATTTACCCGACTTTTCGTTTTTGAGTTATGCTGTTCACAGACAGACACATGCATGGACATGTTTCCAAAAATGGTTTATTTGGATTCAGGGATTTGGGTGGAATACTTCCCCTACTTTACATAGTAGGGAAAGTTATTAGCCAAAATATTCAGTAGTTCTTCTTGTATTGTATAACGGAGTCTGCATATATTTTACAAAATCATCTGAACAATACAGATTGCTATCTTACCATTTTTATCAAATTAAAATCAAGCATTTCACCAAGTGTCCATAAGGAGTGGCGTCACGAGGCTACACGCTGGCCTGGAACTACTATGATCACGAAATCACTAAGTCTAAACTCTGCTGTGTGATGCAATTCAAACTGTTTCCTTAAAAATAAACTAAAGTACATGGGCAGCAAAGCATCGCCTTCTAGACTGCAGCATATAATGCCAGTCAGTCCATAACAGTGGGGTTCAGAGATCTGATAAAAGTTTGGTAGCTGATGCGTGTTTACTTAATGCCTGCAGGGTGCGTTCCGATCGATGAAGCACCACTATTGATGTTTTCAGATGTATTACACATACATGAGGATGTTAGGTCACTCACCCACATCTTGGGTGCACTGCCCCACCCCTTTTTAATTACTTCCTCTGCGATTACAGTCCCGGAACAGCAGTAAAGTGCTGAAGAAGCAGTTCTTCCCGAGCATTGACACCATATGTAATAAGTTCTCGGTGTTTCACCAGCTGGAACAGGTTAAAACATCGTATTAGCTTTTTACTGAACTTAGCAACCAAAGAGAACAGGTTCATCAACATCATCATCATCATTCATCATCAGTAGTTGAACAAGTTTTACTTTAAGTGCTCGAATTGCTGTTTGATCAGCATCCGAGAATCCCAGATATGGTTACATCACTAGCTTCTATTTGGAATGGAAGCCATTAAATTGTCAAGATATTGTTTAGTGTAAAAAAATCTGTTGTGTTACATTCACATGACATTCTGTTCCCTCTATCGTTTATTAGGGACCATAAAAATTACTCTTACAAAAGTTTATTACTTTCTCTACTACGTAGAGTAAGTAGGAGAAGTTTTGTCTGTGTGTGTGTCTTTGAACAGCATTAACTCAGAAACGAACAGTCTCTTCCAGAGATGCGACACGAAAGTTTTCAAGAAAATCCCCCCACCCCAGATTACCCTTCACATGGTAAATTTTTCGAAAATTTTAATTTTCTCAAAAATGGCTCTAACGATTTTGATTAAAATATCATATGTTTAAGATATTTTCATGACAAATGAAATGTATATCTCGAATTTTCTGGGAATGTCTCCAAAAGTATTCTTCATTGTGAACGATTTTTGTATAACTGGTAAACCGTAAGAGATAGACAAAAGTTTACTACAAAAAATGTAGATCCCGTTAAAATACACAATTTATATGATATATTTTTGTTGTTGAGTGAACCATTTTCGAAATATTGCTTTGCAATACTTATACTTTTTCTCAAATAGAAATTCTTTATTCATTTTTTTGTCCTGGTAATGCAAAGAGAATGGAATACTCCACATAGCAACCAGCTCTTAAAATATTTGACTATAGCTTAAGGCCTACCAATTCTCCTTGCATCTACAAGAAAATTAGCAATAAGATTAACATCTCGATTAACATGAAGCATATGGAAAATAAGCGTTTGTAAAAATAGTTTGTACAAGAGTAGCGAAAGTCATGTGAGTGTAACACATCAGATTTTTAAATTACGTATTACTAGTTTATAGAATGCTATACTACAGCAAATATGGAGTAACATTTAAAAAAACTAGACAAAAACGTTGCACTATTTCCAATTTGCTGTATAAGTACTCTGATGATTTTTTTATTAAAATCACAGTTTGAGAAAATTTAGGTGCAAATAAAATGAATATATTGTATTTTCTGTGAAATATCTGCGCATCTCCTCTTTACGCCTGTGAAGTTTGTTTTCGCTTGAAAACATTAGAGGCAGACATACGTATAATGGTTATAGAAATGCGTTGCATTGTCGACAATACATAAATTCAAACCAGTATCCTCAAAACAAAGTTCGGAAAGCGAATCAAAGTCTAAATTGTTAATTTTGTATGCCTTGCTTGCTATTCATAATGTAATAGCTGCGTAGAGTATGCAAACAAAAATGAAAAAAGGGATTCTTTATGTGCAATCTTCTGCAAATAAGGGCGTAATGGTTTTAAATTTTGTTCACTTAAGGTCAATTTTTAACTTGTATGTGACGAGTGTTGCCTAGGTTTGAATACAAAGATAATGCATATCAGACAAATAACTTCAAATTCGTAGTCATTTTCTGAACCATCTGCTTTAGTAACTGTCTTGTTAATAGACAGTCTTAGTTGTATACTGTCTTCCTGAATCGCATGCTGGAGTAATTTTTTTTAAAAACGGCCTTAATTTGACATACGTCTTCCTGACTCTTAAGTAGCTTGGTTAAAGCCTCCAGTTGCATAGTAATCTTTCTGAATCATATCTTGAATAGGTTGTTGATAAATGACCTTAGTTATATTAGATTACATACTTGACAGGGAGATAAACGGGAGGGACAAACCCCTACCTGCCCGCACTGAAACCTTAGGCTTATTGTACGGTTTTCCTGTTTTTTCAAATCATCACTTCCCTAACTCTAACAAGTTTCAGGTGGTCCATTGATTAGGTTTTTATTAGATACTATCTCATTTGGATCAACAGTTCCAAATTGATTGTATCTTATTCATTTCTAGTGCTTCACATTGGAAAATTAAGTGCAGCCCTATTATCTACAGGCTTTCTTTTCTTTTTTTAATTTCCATCACCAGTCATCAAATCCACCAGGAATCTCATCCACTTCCTAATACTGCAGTACTCTTTCTAAGAAATTGTTGACCATCGTTGCATAGTCGACTTCCTGAACTGTCTGCTTGAGTAAATTATATTTAAAGGATCCTTGGTTACATACTCATCTTTCTGAGTCACCTGCTTGAGTAACTCATTGATAGATGGCCTTATTTGCACAGTCGGTACCTGTGCAACTGTCGGTTCCTGAAGAATCCCTTGAGTAACATATTGGTAGATGACCTCAGTCATCTTCCTGCATTATCTACCTTAGTAACCTTTTGACAGATGGCTTTAGTTTCATAATTATCTTGACAGATTATTCCCTTCCTCTATCCGTTATTTATCTTAATCTGTGAGTGGGTTTTGACTAGTGGACAGAGTGTTGAAGAACAATATGCTCAAAACTACAGAGTAGAAAGGCATGGGGTTGCAAAGGTAGTATAATCACAGAAACGTTACATGAACATAACTGAAATCTACTTTATGAAACATCTTCATTTGCCAGTCAAAATGAAATGTAACTCGCCCGACAAGCTAATGAGACCAATGACAAACTAGCCATTAAATGCACGTACTGTACTGAGCAAAGCGGTATTACCGTACCATCCAGTAGACTTCGCATCAGACACACCTAGGGACAGTAACTAGTACTGTACAAGAGTGCATTTTGTTTACATCTGACACGCCACAAACAAGTTTCAAAATGGGATACTCTAACATGTCGGATTTCATGTAGTAAAAACGCTTCTGTGACACCTTGTTCTGAGAAAGGAGTGTTTTAGGAGTTGTATCGTATTTCAACTGTTGGGGAGCCGAACTTGTAGTAGTTGCAACCGCACGTATGGTAAACAGTTTCCGGTAGCCTTCGCCCCAAATCTACTTTCAGGTGGCCTTTGCCCCAAGTTTAAAAAAAAATTATTAACTTTGTAATTTGACTCTTTCTTTAAATATTATATATTTATGTTTGCCTCGGCTGCGTCAGTATTATTGTTAGAGACATGGAAATCTTAGCAGGGTTGTGGAGCGACTAAGAATGTAGGCTTACAAAGATTATAATTTTACTTCACTGCTTTTATTAATGCTTGATACGATTTAAATAACACTTCACTGATATAGAGAGCTGTGAGATTCTTTAATTAACTACTTGCATTTTTTAACACGTAAAACTATTTTCGTCGCACACGAATACGTATTAAATTTCTTGAGGACACTTCTTGCGTCTGGTTAGTAACGCTGTCTGCAACCAACTGAACTGATTTCAACCGCCTAAACTTGTAAATTTCTTTATTTCAAGTCTCTGTTTGGCTATTCCTAATCCAATGGAATACCTTCAATTAACTAAAGCTTTTTGTGGTTGTTGATTGGCTATTTTTATAAACTGTCACTAAAATTAAATTATTGCTTCCAAGAATCACAAGTAACATTTAAACTTTCTAATTCATTATTGCCTCAAGGTTACCTCATTGTTACTCATTGTTAGCAACGTTTAACCTATTAATCTCACAGCTCCTACATTATTAAATTACGTAATATATTCACATAGCATTATTACACATGGATACAATACTATAAACATATACAATGACCGCAATATACACTTTTTATATATTGTTACAAACACGCATTGCTTTAAGGCGGGCTGTTATTGAATTTACATATTATATAATTAGACTGAAATTATTTAAGTGTTAAAAATACTGCCTTAGTTCCTATCCTAAAAAATCATATGTTGCTACTGCCTTTCTACTCAACAGTTTTATGCATATTGTTTCTTTTTTCACACTCAATATATCATCCGATATTTAACTGGCAACTTAGAGTGTCTACCAAGAAGCACAATCAGATTAACCGGTACTCAGCATTTGAACTCGGGACGTTCTGAATGCAGGCTAATATAATTTTTCAGTAACTGAAGGGTTTAGCCAAAACAAAGCTTTTTCCTTCTTCTCCCCCATAAAAATGACAAATATGTTTTTTTTCTCGATGATAGTGTATTATGATCCACTTCTCGTTCATGCTGTCATGCATAAAGTTAAATGTCCTGCATCAGTGCTCGTAACCTAATCTGCCTGCGTGTTTCGTCTATTTTACTTCACGTACTTGTACGTACATGAACTATATTAAATCCTTTAACTTGTTATATAATTATTACTACACGTGGAATATAATGATATTGGTTAGTTTAATTTTACCATTTAAATCTTATTTGGGTCTTTGTTAATATTTATTTACGATTTAATCCATGCAGTAGCTGAGTATCAGCTGCAAGTTATCGATTCTTTCAAGTTCAACAACTAAGCGTGGATTTATCGATCGCCACTTTTCCACCAAGGTTGCTGTTGGTGACCTTACCACTGGAACCATCATGTTCAACAGCTGTTAATAATTAATTTTCTTTTCGCTTAAGTACTATGTTTATTACTCACAAACGTCGAAGAAATAGTGTGACGAGTTTAGTTTTATTTTATAAGAATGTGATAAACATAATTTTATAAAGTTAGAGATAATCAGGACAAAATTTGCTTAAGTAAAACCATGGAATTAGGTTTAGAATTCTTGCGAGTTATTTTCCGGAAGCTTATGTAAGCATGGGTTTGGTGGTATGATTCTTAAAGAATGATCATTTCATGTTCGACACGTGGGTGGATTATACAATTCATACTGGCACCCGCATTAGCCAGTGCTGCCTAAAGTACTAGTCAGCACATTCCTTGGGTATTTAAACTTAGGGTTTTAACTTTCACTTGTCTAGCAGGACTCTGTGGAGTTCAGCTCTTTAAATTTAGTTGTGCTAGCGTAAAACTTCACGTAGGCCCTAGTTACGACGTAGATGGAACGTCGGACTTCTTCCGTCTAGTAGGTAAATCCTAAAGCTGCCTAAATCTCTCCCTCTTGCAATGTAGTTTAGATTGGTTATTAGAACGATTAAAATCTCACTTGGAATCACAATTACACGTCTAATAGTGTCACCCTTTGACTACCTTTCCAGCTACCAGAAACGTACATAATTTTCTCGATGACATGCTTGAACTATTTCCCCATCCGTCACCTCTGCTATAGACGCTGGTTTTGGCGAAGTGACCATACGTCACATCTGGTGGAGCCGCTAAGGTGTTCCGTGACATTAGTATGCAATACACGTGCGTTATGTAATTGCATCATTGGAGAATCTCGGAAGTAGAAAATACTCAACTTCGTCCCGTGTTTGCAAACTTTTCCTCGTTCTCAAATTCACTTACCACATTTGTATCGCAATATGCTACTTAATGAGCGGAACTGATAAAATCTCACCCAGGTTCTACGGAGCATGTTTTGCAGGCTTACATTGTATTCCAAGACCAGCTACATGTTTGGCTTAGGAACACGAGCAAATGGAACGAGGGGCAGAATCCAATTTCAGTAGATGATGAAGAGGTGGGAAGGGGGTGCTACTCCAGACGCCCCGGTTCATTAGTGGGAGCCCGGTTAATTTACACCTCCTGACCGAATGTGTAACGGGCCACTTCCGGTCGAGATGAGGGTGCAGCAAGTGGGGCTGCCAGTACCCACATGGCTGCAATTTCACTTCTCACACACGATATCTGTTCCACGAGGTGAGTCAGTAGAGACAATTGCAGTAGTGAATGTGATCATACAAAATAAAGCTTTCTCACTTCTTCATTACTAGATGGTCCATTTCCATGGTTCAGAGATAGAATACATCCATACCTCATAACAGACAACGCGAATTCGAATCTTTGTAGGAGCGTGTAGGCTGCGGTTTATTTTAAAAATGTTCTCGAATGCAATGCTTCTTTGAAATTTTATACACTTTACAGTGACACGTTTGAGAACATGCTGAGAAGGTGAGATATGTGAAACGTACAGCCAAATATTATTGATTACCCTCCCACCCAAAGTCAAATTGAGTAGCTTGTACAAATGAATATATGTGTTTTTTTATCCTCTTCCCCCGTTAATGCTGTTATTCTGAAAAGTTGAATTTTCCTGAATTTTAAAGTTGAATTTTAACTATTTTACTTCAGTTACATTAAATTATATAAGTTTTTGTATACTTATTACTACAAACATGGAATATAATTATATTCATAGTTGAATTTTACCATTTAAATCTTACCTGAGTTCTTTACTTCCTTTTTATTTCTTAATATTTACTACCACTTCTTTTATAACCGATTACCTGCTCTTTATCGGACTTACACCCCCAAGGACTTACAAGACAATACCTTGGGTCAGTAGTCTGTTGAGGAGAAGCAAATCTGGATCATAGCATATCCAGGATGGGCGATCAGCCCAATACCTGGTTTGGCAGTGAAGAAGAAGGAAGTGAAAAGTAATGATGAAAGGGATGATAGGAAAATTTGCGGATAAAATTATCCAATCCAGCATTCGCCTAACGACCGATGAAAACTTTAGGTCAGATTGGCCGGCCCCAGGATTTTGAAACCCATACCTTCCGAATGCGGGCCATTCATGTAGCAGTTGACTATGAGCTGCAAGTTATTACTTTTTACTTTCTCTACTACGTATAGTAAGTAGGGGAAGAATTGCATTTAACCCAAAAAATCGACACCGAGATTTCACCGGAAATAAATTTTTTCAGGCACCCTGAATAGAAAAAGAGCACTTTTAGAAAAAAAGACCCATGTGTGTGTCTGTGAACAGCATAACTCAAAAAGTAAAACCGGATAAATATCAAATTTGGTATAACTTAGTATTTAGGTTTAGTATCTTTCAAAGATGTGACACGAAGATTTTCAGGAAATCCCCCCACCCCAGACTACCTTTACATGAAACATTTTTCGAAAATTTTGATTTTCTGAAAAATGGCTCTAACGATTTCGATTAAAGTGTCATATATTTAAGATATTTTAATGTTAAATAAAATGTATATCCTAAATCTTCTGGGAATACCTTCAAAAGTCCTCTTCTTTCTGAATGACTTTTGCATAACTGGTAAACCGTAAGAGGTGGACAAAATTTTTCTACAAACAAACTGTAGAGCTCGTTAAAACACAGAACTTATGTCATATACATTTTTTGTGGAGTGAACCATTTCCGAAATATTCCTTGTTATTTGTTTGAATTTTCCAATACTTATACTTTTTCTCAAATGGAAATTCGTTATTCTCTTTTTATGTCCTGGACATGCAAAGAGAATGGAATACTCCATATAGCAACCAGCTCTTAAAATATTTGACTATCGCTTAAAGCCTAGCAATTTCCCTAGCATCTACAAGAAAATTAGCAATAAGATTTACATCTCGATGTCTCGATTAACATGAAGCGTATGGAGAATAAGCGTTTGTAAAAATAGTTTGTACAAGAGTAGTGAAAGACATGTGATGGCAACACAATAGATGTTTAAGGTTAGGAATTAGATGTGGAGATTCATTATCGCATTCGCCACCAGTATTTATGTTGGTGACCTTGCTGCTAGAACCACCATGCTCAACGGCTGTTAGCAATGATATTTATTTTTGTAATTAGTACTTCTATTATTCACTATCGTCGAAAAAATAGTATGCAATACACATGAGTTAAATGCTTTGGAGAGACTCTTCCGCTTTCTCCGCACTTACCACACATATCCCAATATCCTACTGCCGCGCGATTAAATTCAATTATTCTGTAAACCACGTCACAACGTTTCCTTTATATATTTCTGTGTCCTACATACTCAGGTACAAATCTCTGTAAACGCTTTCTCATATGTCTCAAAATATATTTTAAACACCTCTTGTCTTCACTTATGCACTCTTTACGACTAATACGTTGTCCGCGTGTATAAGTATAAAAGAACATAAATTTAAGAAAATGTATGCAAAGAACAGTTAAATCTACCAATGTAAAGTTGTAATCAACATTCTTTTCGTAATTTTCGATTTTGGATAAACAACCAGGTATGTTTAACTTAGTATAATTAGAAGATAAAAACTCCATTTAAAAATGATTTATATCTATATATATGAGATCAGAGATTACTTAGTATAAGCTCTAGGGTGGCATAAGACCAAGTTGCAAAAAGGTTTTTTTCCCCTGTGGGTGAATATGCTACTGCTTTTGGAACAGAAATTTATGCTATTTTTCAATGCATAAATGAAAACACAAGGGGAACTTATACTAGTAAACAGAGCCTTATCTTCTCAGATAGCCAGGCTGCACTAAAGGCCTAAGTGGATATAAGGTAACGTCAGGACTTGTTTTAAACTTACTAAACATGCTATAAGCTGTGCAGAACAGAATGAAGTTCAACTTTATGGGTGCCGGGTCATTGTGGCATAGAGGGAAACAAAAAAGCTAATGCACTTGCAAGACAAAGAGCAGCTTCACAATTTGTTGGGCCAGAGCCAGAGGCTATTAAGCCCTGATCCATAAAACCTGGCTTAAACAAGCATGGTAAACTGTTTATTAGAAAACCATGTAAGAAAAGAGCTCAAAGCTTACTTAAATGTAACAATTACTGCATTTCTCACAGGATATTTCCTGTGTAAAACAAACTGAACATAATGGGAGTGTTTCAGGGTAACCTAGATTGCAGATTGTGTAAGAAAGAAACTGAAAACAGCCCAGCTCATTGTATGCTTCTGTAAGGCCTTGGTTTACAGAAGATATGGCTTTTGGCAAATGCTTTTACAACTCCAGGAGAATGTGAAACCATATTTGTTATGAGACCGTGCAGGCATAATGAATTGGCTTTAAAATGATACAGGTAGCAAGTCTGAAGTGAAGGGCGTCAGGAGCAATGAGGAAATCTGTAAAAAATAAGACAAGACAAGTGTATAGGCCAGAAATTGCCATAATTTTCATAACGGGACCACAGTAAGTATCAGAGAAATCTCAAAGGCACGAGGCGCACAGATCACATTAGTTTTGAAACAGAATATTTTACTAAACTAAAATATGCGCTTATGTATTAATAAATGATGTAACTAAATACATAACAAATTATCAGTCTTCCATTTATAGTCTGATCACAATGTAACTCTTAGACAATATATATTGTTTATTAATACCTAATACCGGCGCCGTGGCCGAGTGGTTAGACCGCTCGCCTCCCACCGAGGTGGCCCGGGGACCTGCATGTGGGGATTTGTGGTGGACGAAGCGGCGTCTGGGCGGGTTTTCTCCGGGTTCTCCGGTTTCCCCCGCCATTCATTCCACCAACTGCTCATCATCACCTTTCCTTTCATCCATTTCACCAACATTTCGTTTCATCTACTTCCTTCATCCCATACCTGGATGCTCTGTCTGATCCATGAGTGTCTGCTCCTCGACGGGCCTCTGACCCCAGGCACCCGCTTGTAAGTCCTGGGGGGTGTAAGATAATGAATGAATACCTAATACATGAAGCTTTTTTTCTTTAATAGAAGTTCATATGTAATGTAAGGAATGAAGTTGACTTTTCTGTACTATAATTGTAGACATTTCTGGTTCTGGTTCATCAGCTATAACAGACCTATGTTTTGGTTTGAAATGTTTCATTTTTGAAATGTCTTTTTACAGATTATATGCTGATGTGAACACTGATATTAGCCCTTGCACAAAGTCTTTCAAACAAAAAAAGATGTCATTCGGCAGACAGTTGTAAAAATCAGCGAAATTAATTTCCTTATATTTGTCCTACAGTAGACCATCTCATTAGATTGCACTCTTTCAATTAAAAATTTTGGCGCTTAATTTTGTTGAAGCGTTCGAAATCTTAAGCGCGCCGTTTTCTTTTTATTAATTTTTTTTAAGCTTGTAGCTTGTACACTAAACAACAGAACGTCGCGGGCCCGGTTCTATCCCCGGGCCGTAGCTTGACAAACCCTGGTATAGCCATATGGTATGTTAATTACGCATGACGTTTGTTATGTATGACAAATTGTATATAACGAAAGTCCTTAAAAATCCTTGATTCCGATAATTTTAATTACTTGCACTTGCACGATACGGTTTTTGTCGTCCTTGGTGTAGTGGTGACCATGGCGGAGAGCGGAAGGCAATTGATTTTTTCAGGCCTAAATATCCTTAGCAGGGCTTCCTTCGGAAGAAAAGTAATGCCGGTGGTCCCGTGTAGTAGATTTCCTACACGTAAAAGAACCTCAGGCCTGATAAAGAGGCCTCTGAGCAAAATTACCGTTCTTTCACGCCCAATATAGAATGGGACGCTAAGGACCACAACAGTTAAAGAGCGTCCATAAATAAAATTTTTCGGATGATATTTAACCGATTATGCAAAATTTTTGTTACTATTCGTGTACATAAGCCAGACAAATGTACTGGTCTGCATTTTTATGAACGTTTTATGTTTACCACTGAACCAGTAGACAAAGTTCTAATTTTATAAGCCTAATTTACAAGTATAGTTTCTCTAAAATTAAATCAGTGTTTTACGACTTTCAAAACCTCAGAAGACATCTTCCATAGAGAGACAGACAGGCAGAAAGAACGAATGGGGAGGAGCGAAAAAGGGAGAAAGCTAGAATAGAATATCTTCGCAATAAGGCACGCAGAGCGAGGAATGTTTCACATGTTATATTTGCTGAGAATGTTGTGCACCCCTGGAACAATAGTGTTCCGTCTCAGTTACTCTCCCGTGCTGGGGCCACTTCCGGAAATGGGCGGAAACGCCGCGTTGCCACGTGGCCACGTCCCAAAATGTCCATTTATTCGCTTCTTCCTCAATCAAACCGGTCAACTTTTATGTTCCGGAGTCACTTGTGGCAACCTTGTACTTCATTGACAGCAGGCGTTTACATGACGTCACCATCACGTGATCTCAATTACGACCCATTAATGTGACCAACAGAGCGAAATGCTACTTATTGCTTGCAAGGCGAGAATGTTTATTGTTTCTCGAGAAGTACAGACAGAGCATGTGAAAACAGCAAATAATAGCTTTTTATGTAACAAGCATATAGTCCTTATAGCACAAGTGAATATTTAGACCACGAGCGATAGTGAATATGCTAATTTTTGCGACTGACGTAACAAAGATTATACCGCGTTGTGTAAAACGCTTCATCCGCGACCATTTAGCAATGACTACTTATCCATCGTCACATTACCACGGTAATGGCATCCATGCGTAACATTCAAAACGACTCCTGAAAAAATATCTTAAATACTATTATTACGTGCATTTATAACAGACTTCTTGCAATAAAATAATGGATAATAGATGATTATAAGCAGAATTTCATCAACATATTATTAATTGCGTACATTAATATCACATTAAATAATTGAATATGAGATAACTGTTACGTGGAATTTTTCTAACAATTCCAAATGTTTACATTATCTTTCCGACCAAAAATATTCAAAGATGAGACACTTTCTTGAATCACTCATTCTCATAACAAATTAGTTAATTCTTCTTCATTCCAGATAAGCTGCACCATTCTATTGTTATTGTAAACAATTAATATCGGGAAGCTAGAATCAGACTGAAAAATTCAATGACAGCCGCGATTTGAGCCAAGGATCTTCCGGTTTCCGACCAGTTGCTCTAATCAACTGAGCTACCATGGTAATACGCGGGCACGGCATTAAATTCCCCAACTGACACGCATTTTTACTTTCTCTACTACGTATAGTAAGTAGGGGAAGTATTGCATTCCACCCAAAAATTCGATACCGAGATTTCACCGGAAATACATGTTTTGAGACCCCCTAAATCCAAAAAAAAAGCATTTTTGGAAACATGTCTCTGTGTGCGTGTCTGTGAACAGCATAAATCCGAAACAAACAGTCGAATAAACACCAAACTTGGTATTTAGGTTCAGTATCTTCCAGAGATGCGACACAAATGTTTTCAAGAAAATCCCCCCACCCCAGGTTACACTTTACATGGAACTTTTTTCGAAAATTTTAATTTTCTCAAAAATGGCTCTAACGATTTTGATTAAAATATTATTAGTTTAAGATATTTTCATGACAAATGAAATGTATATCTCGAATTTTCTGGGAATGTCTCCAAAAGTATTCTTCAGTGTGAACGACTTTTGCATAACTGGTAAATCATAAGAGATAGACAAAATTTCACTACACAAAAATGTTGATCGCGTTAAAATACACAATTTATGTCATATACATTTTTTGTTGTTGAGTGAACCATTTTCGAGATATTGCTTGTTATTCCCTTAAGTTTTCCAATACTTATACGTACTTTTTCTCAAATTCGTTATTCATTTTTTATTGTCCTTAATGCAAAGAGAATAGAATACTCTACATAGCAACCAGCTCTTAAAATATTTGACTATAGCTTAAAGCCTACCAATTCCCCTTGCATCTACAAGAAAATTAGCAATAAGATTAACATATCGATATCTCGATTAACATGAAGCATATGGAGAATAAGCGTTTGTAAAAATAGTTTGTACAAGAGTAGAGAAAGTCATGTGAGTGTAACACATCATATTTTTTCCAGTAAGCCACAAGGAGATCTCAAATTGATTTTGAGATGACATATCAAATAGCGACTTGCAATGTCGAAAGTGCTTTAAGTCCTGGGCTTCATATTTAACCAACTATTAGGTCAATGAATGGTTACAATATCGTTACAATATCTGTTTCTAGACCAACTTTACTGTAATCAAGGAAATAATTTAACTAAGTTTGGGTTTACATTGAATCACAGAATACTACAATGTTTATTGTATGATGACAGTGTTATTTATAAATAAACAATCATATCACGAACGTGGAAAAGGTGAGTAGCCAATATTAAATGGTTACGGATAAAATATTCTATACATCTAGTGAGATGAGCGTAATTACCGCTCTCGTTAAATTACAGCACTCAGCCTATGCCTCGTTCTTGCAATACCTATACATTTCAGCATTCAGCCCAAGCTCTTAACTTGCCGTATTCATTAAAAATATATCCTTACTGTCTACATACATTTTAACTATCCTTAAAATTATGTTTTATTTACTTCCCTTCTTAGTATCCAGTTTTATTGTTTTTAACTTTACTCCCTACATAATTAAAGTTATATTTCTAATTTCAACAATTATTCATTTAAACACTCTTTGCACCAAATCTCGTCCCTTTCCACTCGAATTTCCATGTATTTCTTTCCTCCACATATTGAACACTGATTCTGTGAAACTTTTTTTTTGTTCCTTTTAATTTTTACATATCTTCTCGTATTCATACAACATTCTCTTTGTTCTTTGCTTGATATATCACTGTATTTTTCTATTTATCATTTATTTTTAATGGTACATATGAAACACAATTTTTTCCAGCTATCTAACTAAACAGTTCTTTGTATTTCTATATCCTCAAATATCCTTTGCTTCTTTATAAATAAAAAACCATTCACATTCAAATTTCCCATCTATTATTCTCCATATTAATTCTAAGACTGTTACTCCACCCATTGTTTCTTAAACTTTTTTCTTGAAATTTTAAGCCTTGTCTTCGCTGGTTTCTTTGATACAAAATTGAAATTCTAAATCATTATTTAAGAGCTCTCCATAATACCACTTGGGAAGTATTACGTGTTATGCAGTAGCGGCTCGTGAGTATATATACTTTGGGTGTTCGCAAACTTTAGAGTCAGATAGCCACAAGTGAAATAGTATCTCCTGCATAATAGTTATGATTATACAACTGCAATCCCCCCAACAGCATCAGCAGCAATAACAACAATAATAACAATAACAGTAATGCATAACTCGTCTTACAAAAGAAAGGGTTGTTTTTGTGGATGTTTGTTGTGTGCATAATTAAGTACAGCGTTTTAAGAAATGTGTAAATTAAATCGTAGTTTAGAGTATGGATGGTCTGAAATAAGGAAGTGAAATTTCCGCGCTCGTGTGGGTACTGCAATACTCTAATACAGGCACTGCCTGCCGTAGTGTGCTACCACCTAGTGGCATTAACTAAAATTGTAGTACTAGTATGGAAATAGCATGGAAGAAGCTTCGTGCATGCTTTCAAATGTGCACGATCCGTATGTATTTGACCTATAAGTAATTACGTCATATGCCACGGACCCTGCTGTCACATTTCATCGAGTTTAAGGAGTAGCGTGGTGAATTTTAAACGGCGTAGATTTTAAATTACCGCATATACGTTAAGTCTAATAGCACTAAAAGAAAAAATAACCAATAAGTCTGCAAAGTATAAAAAATTCGGAGTTCAAAACTTCTTGTGTTCTTATACAGCAGTCACCACTGGTTTTAGTAACGCAAACACACTCGTGGCTAAACTTTCGATTGGAAAAGGCAGATAGGCCTACAAGCAACGCCAAAATAATTTTAACCTTACGGCATATCACTATGAATTAATTACATATTGTGATATAAGTATACTAAATGCATCATTGGAGAACAAATGAGAGTTTGATAATACGAGAAGTAGTCGTTCTCCAATGCCTTAACGCATGTGTATTGCGTACTATTTTTTCAAGGATATTGATTAATAGAAACAGTGCTTACACGAAAATAAAATTAAGTATTAACAGCTCTTGAATATGTGGTTCCAGAAGTAAGGACACCGTTATTATCATAATTTTCAAAATGACGATCTATAATTTGTAGTTCTTGCTCAGCTGCTGCATGAATTAAATCATAAGATAAACAGAAAGTAATGACACAGATAAAATTTAAATGAAAAAATTCAACTATCAAATAGTATTATATTCCATGCCTGCAATATTAAATACATCAAAAGTTAATGGAACTTCATGCACATACGTGCAGTAAACTAGGCAAAACATGCAGGTAGCATGAATGCAGAAAACTATTTTCAACCATGAGAGCATGAAGGGGAAATGGATCAAAAACACTGGCGTTGAAAAATGCCATTTGTAGTATATGGAATTGCTTTTCTCACTAGGGCACAACATCTTTGTGTCCGTTGTCAGCCGAAATAAGAAAAAATCAAAAGGACGCTGTTACAGAAAACTGTAGAATTTTGTGAGTTAAGAAGAAATTAGAATTGGAACAAGTGCGAATAAGTTGTTTGAATACATTTATTAAGCCATTATTCCTGGCTAATTTTTATGACATGCGTGAGAGAAAATTGTGTCTAAGGTAACATAAGAAATTAGTCATCCGATATTTTATAATTACAAATCAAATGATTTTTCTGGATGGTTACTAATTATGTGTCATTTTCCAAATGTTTCCTTTGATAGGCTGGGGGGACCTTCATATTATCTATATCACCCCCGTATTTCGCTTTATACTGATTTATTTGAAAATTAAGCGGGGTTTACTATTAAATAAATACAAGACCAAAGACAAGGTAAAAAGGCTCAAAATTGGTTCCGTGGTAACGTGTGAGGCGTGGATTCAGGAAGTCCCGGGTCCAGTTCCCCTTGACCGCACATCCTGAGCTTGGGTTTTTCGTGGTTTTCCACCTTCGGAAACTAGGAACACCTTCGGAAGGAAACTCACAGCATGAAAGATATCTTGTTGAAATTTATGACAGGTATTACACATAATAATGCTTTTTCCGTTTAAAAATTCTAGCTTGCATGGTTATTTAAATATTGTTTTTAACATAAAAATTAATTATTCTAATGAAAATGCACAATACATTATTTTACAAGAAAATCTATCATATCAAAAATTTTATATTAACCTCTAAATTTTGTGGTACCTTTTGTGCTCTCCAAAAGTTAAGTTATTTCTCAAAATTGGAGCATTATTTTAAAAAGTATATGACCATTTTTCTTTAATGTGGTTTTGAGAGACAGCAGGAACATTTTTGAGCAAATTAATATAAAATTGCAAAGTGTGAAACATTTTGAGTATGGCAAAATTCTGAAAAAGAGTTTGCGGGAAAACAAGGTTTAAAGTTGGGCGTGCCTATTAATAAGCATTCCCCTGTCCATTTATCACTTCAGTTTATTGGTAGTTTAAATGCGCCACTTGGAAAAAAAAATACGTTTTCTTAAAGTTTAGAATTCTTATTATTTTATTACGAAAAGAATAATTTGTTTTGATCAAATTTCACAAATATATTTACTTTAAATAAGTCAGAAGCATAACAGCCGCCGATATTGGATATCCATTTCAATGATAAAAAGATTTTTCATTCCTTATTAGGTTATCACGTCCTACTCCTGGATGCCCACGGAATTCGCCTGGGTTCATTCCGTGGGGATGCGGATTTTATATCACGGGTATAGGATCGGTGCCTACTCAGCATTGTGAGAAAACTGAGGAGCTACGATAGGCAGCGATCCCGGCCACGGCAGCCAACATTCCAGCTGGGGGATGCGTGATGCTGGCCGTATCACCTCCCCATATAGGTTGGATGATTGTCTACTTCTGCCGTTGGCACGTGGGCGTGAGACCGGCAATCATGTTGGTAGGACCATGACTTCAAGAGTCCACGGGATGATTATTATTATTCTTATTATTGTTATTATTATTTTAGTATGGGAACTTCATTAAACTATATAAAAGAACACGGAGAGATGTAAATTAAATTTATTGAATCGTAATTTTAGGTTTAAAAGGTCAGTAAAACGTTGGGTACACTAGCTAATGTTTTATATTTAGGCCAGTTGTGTGAGAAATTCCTAAAATAGTTACGAAAATAGATTATGACGATGAGTAGAGAAAGTCGCGTTAGAGATTTTTAAGTACTTCTTTAAACTTTTAGACTTATATGACATGACAGTATAACAAATTCCCCTCTTATGAAATAAGTAAATAAGTAGAGAAAAACAGAAAGTTTTAAGTTTGCACAGTTGTTGCTACGCAAACTTTTACTGACTAGTTCATCACTCTTACAATTTCGTGGACCAAACACGCGATGTCAGCGAGTTTCATACAATTGGACAGCACGCTTCGGAACCTAATGAAATGCTGTTTGCAATTCTTAAATCTTCTAGTTACGCCTTGTTTGCTTTAATTAAGGTTTAGAAAGCATGGAATGGAGCACATGGCCTGCTGAGTAATTAGCAATTCTAAGATAAATATGTGACGGTTATCCTTGGGTGAGAACTAATTAGGGAGGCCACGATAATTTAGAAAGCTGCTGGTCGTTGTTGCACACGGTTACCGAAAGAGGTAACACGGATACTTCAGAATTGCATTGATCTTAACATCTGCCATTAAAAGTATTTATTTTCTGGAAGAATAACCTCTTTCGTGCTCTGTTTAGTCAATATAGAGTTTTTGTGAATGTAGTGCTAGTACAAGTGTACTTAACACCACTACTGACCACAAACTATGCCAATTATATGGGTGAAAAGTAATTAAATCATCCAGTCTAAAGGTGACTTGAATTTCGCGGCAATCTATCGCTGTAATTTTCTCATACATACAGGGTTATTCAAAAAGAATGAACAGATTATAAATATTTATTTCCTAAAGAACGACAATAGATAGGGACACATCATTGAATAGAGGAATGTTGGAAGTTTTAAGCCCCACCTATTAGTTCCATTCAGTGCGTACAGCGTCGCTGTGTTTGTTTACGAGAAAATGGCGACGCCACAGGAAAGTCGTTTTGTGTGCTGCATTATGCAAAGAGTGCATTTCGTTGTTAGTTCAATAACGAGCCGCCTCTTAATAAAAAATTTACAATTAATACAATAAATTCGTAGAAGATGGTTGCGTATGCAAACGGAAAAGCATTGGTCGTCCTCGCATAACAAATGCTGCTCATTTTGAACGCATAAAATAAAACTATCTCTTGTCGTTCATTAAAAATAAATATTTAAAGTCTGCTCCTTCTTTATGAATAACCCTGTATTACAGTGCGGCAGATTTTATCGATAAATCCGCCTATCAGCGAAGTTTCGAGCGAATTTATGTTAACAGACTTTGAGTTCGAATTGCATTTATTGTTATCATTTAGGGAAAACTATAACCTTAAATAAGTATAAAACAAGTCAAGTAAATACATATTTGAGTATGTCAGAGATGTAAAGCTGTGCATGGAGAGGCACAGCTTTACTTTTCCACTTAAATTCTTTGGTAAGAAATGTATAATGCACTCAACTAAGCATAGAAGCCTAGAACATTAATTAAATACAAAACCGCTATAAAGACATATCATTGCCCTGTTTAGATAAATTTACGTAAAGATATATGTATATGTTCCAAACTCATATGTTATTTAATCTTTATATTCTATGCAATGAAAATTATATTTGTATCTGAATAGGTGCCTTAAGGAGTTTTCCTGCCTTCAAATATGCACAAAGAAGATGTGTACTGTGGGAACGATATGTTTTAACCTGTAAAATGAAAACTTGTGGTTCATGAAACTCTTCCATTCATATGCCGTGTATTTGATACTGACCAACAATGAACCAAACGCAGTCGTTTATCTTATAATATGCTTCCAAGAAAGCGATTTTGTTGAATATAACGTCAACGCGTTACTGAACCGTTATTGAATTAAGTTGCAGTTATTAATATACTAAGTCATCTTACGTCATTACTTCTGGAGAAATTATGAAATCCTAATAAATCAAAATCCACTTCAGTTTCGTTACCGAAAGCGCTCAACTTTCAACATTGAAATTTGTATTTTTAATCAATGCACATTCAAATAGTGTAAATTTCCAAATCGAATTAAATTCTTAAAACAATAGTGTCTTTATTGTGCTCTAATTTTAGCTTATCCTAATTTGGAGGTTAACTATTTTCTCATTCCCACTGTTGGTAACTGTTGGTCAGGATTCCGGAGCAGACTACAATGTTTATTAATATGCTTGATCTGAATAAGAAAACAATTATAATTGATATAATCTCTTACCTTTTTACTTTCTCTACTACGTATAGTAAGTAGGGGAAGTATTGTATTCCACCCAAAAATTCGATACCGAGATTTCACCGGAAATATATGTTATGAGGCCTCCTGAATCCAAAAAAAGCATTTTTGGAAACATGTTCGTGTGTGTGTCTGTGAACAGCGTAACTCAGCACGAACAGTCGGATAAACATCAAACTTGGTATTTAGGTTCAGTATCTTCCAGGGATGCAACACGAAGGCTTTCATGAACCCCCCCAACCCAGATTACCCTTTACATGGAACATTTTTCGAAAATTTTAATTTTCTCAAAAATGGCTCTAACGATTTTGATTAAAATATTATACGTTTAAGATATTCTCATGACAAATGTAATGTATATCTTGAATTTTCTGGGAATGTCTCCAAAAGTATTCTTAATTGTGAACGACTTTTGCATAACTGGTAAACCATAAGAGATAGACAACATTTTACTACACAAAAAAATGTGGATCGCTTTAAAATACACAATTTATGCCATATACATTTTTTGTTGTTGAGTGAACCATTTTCGAGATATTGCTTGTTATTCCCTTGAATTTTCCAATACTTTTTCTCTAATAGGAATTCGTTATTAATTTTTTTATGTCCTGGACATACAAACAGAATGGAATGCGTCACATAACAACCAGCTCTTAAAATATTTGACTATCGCTTAAAGCCTACCATATTCCCCTTGCATCTACAAGAAAATTAGCAATAAGATTAACATCTCGCTTAACGTGAAGCATATGGAGAATAAGCGTTTGTAAAAATATTTTATACAAGAGTAGAGAATAATAAAAGTCATTCGAGGTAACGAGTTTCAGAAAATAAATTCCTAACCTCTCATGGTATTACCTATGATAAACCGTGTAATTATCATAGGATATTGATAGATTAATTTGTAGTTGGTGCAAAACAGTAACATTCAAAAACACATTTTTAGACAGCATGGCCTAAAAGTAGTGCTTCTAACACAGAGCACTCGAGTTAAAAGCTTTAGATAAGCGCTATAATCCCACTGTGACCAACTTTGGTTTCAAGTACAATTACATGACAATTACCCTTTATATTTGCAGATGTTTAATAACGCGGTTTGATTAGCTTTTACTTTTCATTACGTCTGTTTACATGATTAATTTCTCATGGCGCTCGCATATCTGTTCACAATACAAATCGTCATACTTCAATTTACCACAATTTGTTGTACAGTTAACCTTTACGTTATATGGCAGCTTGCTTTAATCTAAAATCTGTTCTTTTATTTAATCTATATAAAGATTTAATGACGGAAATTATGAATTCAGAAGAAACTGGAAATTAAATTATAGGAGTAGCAGAAAGAATAACACTAGAAGTACTTAACCCCCCCAAAAAAATCCAAAAAGCAATATGATATGACATTTAATAGCTTCATTGTCTGGTGTAAGGAAAAACATGGTGAAAATAATTTCACTGAAAATGACTGCTAGTGAATCTGACATCTGGCTTTTTTTAACGTCATTTCTCCTGTTTCAAGAACGCGTTCTAAACATCATATTTGTTAAGTTTCAGGAATTAACATAATATTATTGATGTTTTACAAATTCGAGGGCTGTCTAAAAATAGTATATGCTACACGTGTTAAAAGTTTTTATTTCGCTTGTAGAAATGCAAGATGAACGCCAGAAAGCCTCAAGGTAAGAAGTTGGCTTTTGTTTCAATCGTTTCCATGTTGGATTTAAATTAACACTAAAGGAAAGTAAAACCATGAATTACAAGTACGAGTTATCTTGGTCTCAGGTTCCATTGAGATTCGAACCCAGACGCTATAACTTTAGAAATGTCTTCAGTTGTGGTGGTCTCCTAATTTCCATAGATCACGACCCGGTTTCAAGCAGCCTGAGTGTTTCTGGAGTACGCAAACCCGCAGCGCACCTGTGACACGCGGGTTGCCGCAAGATCACGGCGCGATATCAATTTACGACCGCCGCACTGCACAGTCCCAAGGTAAAGCTCTAAAACTGTCACCAACTGCATTCTCCCTTTACGAGTTTGAAATGGGTTTAGGTGAGCGTATATTCGCTGGAGGTACTTACTGATTTACGAGACAAACCTCTGCGTGCAAAGTTTACCTCTACTTAATTGCATACTCCGTGTTTCGAATTGATGACTTAAATTGGAATTTCTCCGAACTTGAACACGAAGACATTTCACATCTTACAATATATGCAGCTGAGAGTAATTTAATAAACATAAAATACGTCAGTGAAACAAAAAAACCTACAGATGAAATTACTATGCTAGCCTCTACTTCCCGAGGTCACGGGTTCAAACCTGGCGGAGGGCGATGGATTTTTTCGGGCGTAAAAATCCTTAGCATGGCTTCCTTCGGAAGGGAAGTGAAGCCGGTGGTCCCGTGTCGTAGATTTACGACACGTAAAAGAACCTCAAGACTGATAAAGAGGCCTCTGAACAAAATTACCTGTCTTTCACGCCTAATAGAGAAAGAGACGCTAAGGAACATAGTAGTTAAAGAGCATACACAAATAAAACTACATTTAATTTCCTACAGATGAAATACGATGTGTTGCATTAACGTGACCTTCTATATTCATTCTTCTACAAATTCTTCTTGCAAATGCTTATTATTTTATTAATACTTGTTAATCCAGAAAAACCTTAAAATCACATTTACACATTTCATTGTATGATACAGTAGGTAAAGCGATAGTCAAAGAGGGTGTCGCTATGTGATGGCTTTGAAATTACATGCTCCTTGCATGACCACTAGAAAGAAATTTAATAGTGACTTACCAGTTGAGAAGATTGTATTTTATTGTTTTCTTTATGTTATTATTTGCCCCAAGTATGGCCGCCAATTTGAGGATGATGTTGATTGCTTCACGTATGGAAAGCCGATTTGAAGTAGAATGCATTGAAAGAGTTGTATTATATTTCAACTGTTGGGGAGCCGAACTTGTAGTAGTTGCAATCGTACGTATAGTAAACAGTTTCCGGTAGCCTTCGCCCCAAAAATGTACTTTCAGGTGGCCTTTGCCCCAAGTTTAAAAAGAAATATTAACTTTGTAATTAAGCTGTTTTTTTAAATATTTAATATTTACGTTTGTCTCGGCTGTGTCAGTATTATTGTTAGAGACACGTTTCTCTTAGGCAGGCTTGTGATGTGACAAGAGTGTAGGCTTAAACAGATTTTAAGTTTTAATTCACTCCTTTTTATTAAACCTTGACACAAATTAAATAGCACTTCACTGATATCGAGAGCTGTGAGATTATTTTATGTAATACTTGCACTTTTTTAACACGTATACTATTTTCGTTTCACACGAATACATAATTAATTTCTCGAAAACACATCTCGCGTCTGGTTATGAGGGCTGTTTGGAGGCAACTGAATTGATTTCAACCGTCTAAACTTGTAAATTTCTGTATTTCAAGTCTCTGATTGGCTAATCGTACTCCAATAGAATACCTGCATTTAACTAAAGCTTTTCTGGCTGTTGATTGGCTATTTTTAAACTGTCTCAAAATTACATTATTGCTGCTCTAATAATGACTAGTAGTATTTAAACTTCTTTACTCATTATTACAGGTTACCTCATTGTTAGCAACTTTAAACCTATTATTCTTACAGGTCCTACATTATTAAATTACGTAATGCATTCACATAACATTATTACACATGGACACAATAATATAAACATTTGCAATGACTGTTACATACATTTAGCAAATTATTACATACACATATTGCTTCAAGGCGGGCTGTTATTGAACTTACATATCATATAATTTAATTGAAATTATTCAATACTGCTTCGCAGTTAAGAAAAATTAAAGTATTTGATAAACAAACCAATAACAGAAAGTTCAATAAATAATTTGTCATTAATTGTATGCGTTAACCAGATTTACATTTTTTGTAGAGTAAGATATTGGCTATCTCTTTCGGTTTAACAGTTATTCAAAAGTCATTCAGATCGAAGAAGAATTCACAGACTATTCCAAAAAAATTTAACATATACATTCCATTTGTCATATCTTAAACATCGAATAAGAACAATTTTGAGAAAATAAAATAACGAAGATCTTTCCATGTAAAGGGTAGTTTTGGGTAAAGGGGGGTTTTCTTAAAAGTCTTTGTGACATCTTGGTATTTGACCTACTTCTTAGTGTTGAGTTATACTGTTCACAGACACATACACGAAAGCTTTTCTAAATATTACATTTTGTGTTCAGGGGGTCTGAAAACATGTAATTTCGTTAAAATCTGACATCGAATTTTTGGGAGGAATACAGTACTTGCTGTTACTACGAAGTAGGAAAGCAAAACAAGGTTTATTGTCAACGAGCTATAAATACCGTCAATTATTTGTGAAGCAAATGAAATGCACCGATCCTAGGATATTTTATTATTGATTATGCCCCGAGCACGACGGGTTTATAAATCCTATGGTTTAAAAGTTTTCCCAGGACGTAATCATTAACTTTTCCTGTGGTGCATACACAAGTTTCCACTAGTGTGTTAGTGAACAAACAAATTGAAATTGAAACTTCGACTCCGAGTTTCATTTCATTCTTGCGTTTAATAAACACAAAGCTCATTCATTGCTTATAATTAACCTCAAGCAGCTACAAACAAGCTACTGCCAGTAAAATCTGGAATGAGCATTATACTAGTTTTTAAAGATGATTATAAAGAAATTCGCTGGATAGCATTAGTGAAATAGTACTTCTGGTATACTCCGAAGATGCGGCTAAAATATCTTCTGACTTACTGAGGGCTAAGTATTACGACGAACTTCAGCAACTCCTCAGGAGGACGCAGCCGCAAGTATGATGGGTTTTAAGCATCGTGGAGGATGGAAAAGTACATCTATTTCTGGACGATATTTATACGATAGCATTGCATTTCCAGGAAGTTAGATGGAATTCCTGCTACATCTAACTTCTAATAATGATATCCAGGGATCATCTCTCTGTGCAAACGAAGAACATGAATTAAGAGTTTTTTTACAGGCATCTCGTTATCATGTGATCGTTTAATAATGTATCAGGACTTAATGAAAATGTTTACACCCAGGGTTATAATATTTAAGGCTAATTAAATGTTCAGTTTTTGTATCGTAATGTTTTCGTAAGGTTTAATAAATGTTTCCTCTGTCACCAGGCAAATGCTGGGTTGGATAATTTGATCCGCGAATTTTCATATCATCCCTTTCATCACTACATTTCATGCTCTCTTTTTCACCGCCATAATAGGCATTGGGGTTAATCACCCAACCTGGATATGCTACAGAGTATATTGTTCCTGGATAGCCTACTGACCAAGACCTTGGCATGTAAGTCCTTAGCGTGTAAGTCCTACACAGAGGAGTGTAATCAGTTAAAGACGAATAATAATAGTAATAATAATAACAATAATTAGTATTATTATTAGACATAAAACAGTTTGTTTTGTTTGTTACCAACAAGAGGCGTAAACATTTCTAAAGCCCAGGGTGAAGAAATTGTATTGTTGTATTGTTATTTACCCCAAGTTTTGGGAGCCAATTTGAAGAAGGTTTGTTGCTGCTACGTATGGTAAGCCAGTTTGAAAAAGGTGTATTATATTTCGACTGTTGGGGAGCCGAACTGGAACTAGTTGCAACCGCACGTAATGTACAAAGTTTCCGGTAGCCTTCGCCCCAAAATGTTTAAAAAAATATTAACTTAGTAATTTTGTCTGTTTCTTTCAATATTATATATTTATGTTTGCATGGCTGCGTCAGCATTTATACTTTTTTTAGAGACATGAATGTCTTAGTAGGGAGTGGTGCGACTGAAGTATGTAGGCTTACACAGATTATAATTTTACTTCACTTAATGCTTGACACGATTTAAATAACACTTCACTGATATAGAGAGACTGTGAGATTTTTTTTATTAATTACTTGCACTTTTTAACACGTAAACTGTTTTTGTCTCATACTGAATATGTATTAAACTTCTCGAGGACGCATCTCGCGTCCGGTTAGGAACACTGTCTACAAGCAACTAACTTCTGAATTAAAAATTTTGCTTCATTTTAGTTTCTGATTGGCTAATCCTAGTCAAATAAAATACCTTCATTTAACTAAAGCTTTTTTCTGGTTGTTGATTGACTATTTTATAAAGTGTCACAAACAATTACATTATTGCTTCCAAGAATTACAAGTAGCATTGTTAAACTTTCAAATTCATTATTGCCTCAAGGTTACCTCATTGTTAGCAACTTTTGACCTATTTCTCACAGCTCCTACATTATTAAATTACGTAATACATTAACATTATTAAACATGTATGCAATAATATAAACATATATAATGACTGTAATATACGCTTTTTATATATTATTACATACACATATTGCTTTAAGGCGGTTCCGAGATTCTGCAATGCATGCGTACTGCATACTATTTTTTCGGTGACAGCGAATAACAGAAACAGGGCTCATGAAACATAAAGTTTATGACTAAAACCTGTTGAACATAGTGGTTCCAGTAACAAGGTCACCAACATTAACCTTGGTAGCGAACTGCCGATTGTTCATGCACATCTGGTTTAATCTTTATAAAAAATGTGATGTGACACATTCACATGACGTTCCTTACCCTCTCTTGTTTATTAAAGATGTACAAATTATTCTTACTCAAGCTTATTTTTCTACTTACTACATTTTAATGCAAATAAACGTTTGCAGAAATGTTTAAGAACTGAACGCTATATGCTGGCCTTAAGATTCCACAATGTTCCCACGCAACCGCGACAAACAACTGAATGTTGAAAAAATTAAGAGAATGACCAAGAGATGAACAATTCGAACTTTTAATAACGGATATCTTAGAAACGGTGTATGCCACAAAAAAGCTTATTTTAAATAAATTGCGTGCTTTAAAAAGATCTATATTTTCTGTGTAGTATGTTTTCGTCTCTCGCTTACCGTTTACCACTTACACAAGATTATACAAAACTCCTTCCGAATGAAATAGACTTCATTGGCTATTCCTCGAAAATTCGAGATATATATTTTATTTTCATGTAAAATCTTTCATATATGACATTTTGAACAAAATCGTTAGTAATTTTTTAGAAAATAAAAAATTTCAAAAAATGTTCCATGTAAAAGGTAGTTTGGAGTGGGGGAGATTTTGTTGAAAATCTTTGTATCGCATCTTTGGAAGATATTAAATCTAAATACCAAGTTTGGTATTTATCCAAATTGTGACGCGTTTCCAAAAATGCTTTTTTAGGATTCAGAGTGCCCCAAAACATGCATTTCTGGTGAAATCCCCTTATCGAATTTTTGGGTGGAATGTAATACTTTACCTACTTACTATACGTAGTAGAAAAAGTAAAAATCAATAACTGGCCGCTCATACTTAGGTGTTGCATGAATTATATTATATAAATATATACAAATAAGAATGAATTAAAGACACAGATAAGTTTTAAATGCTAAAATTTAGCTATCTAAAATTGTTATATTCCATGTCTGCAATAATAAGTATATTTAGTGGATTTAATATAGTTCATGGATATACCTGCTGAAGAATAAGCAAATACGCAGGAAATTCATTTTCTAGCATTACAGCTTGAACGGGAAATGCATAGAAAGTTACTATCATAAAAAATGCATTTAAAAGACGTCATAAATTAATAAAGATTTGTTTTACCTCAGAAACGTCTCAAATTTTGCTTTTGATAGATTATTTCTCGGATGCAGGAACACATATAAGAAAGGGTACTTTGCTAAAATGGAACGAATCAAAGAAGCAGTTACATGTTTTATGACAAATCTAAGCACGAAAGCCCATAAAACTGGAGCCACACTGCTAACATTATACTCCATTAACAAGAAAAGACTGGAGCGCTAACATTAAACATTGAACCTTGTTATTCTATGGCTATGGGCTGGGTAAGAGAAACGTTATTCAATTATCTCTTGCAAATGGCAAAGATCACGAGCGTAAATGTGAAATGTGAAGCTAAGAACACAGCTAATTAGGGCAAGTTCTTTCAATTGCCCATTAATTAGGTGCTAGGATTTAACTACGTAAACAGTGCTAATTTGCAGTTATAAAAGCAACTTTTTTGTGTGCATCTCCGTGTAAATAAATGTTATTTTCTGTTAAGAATGATATTCTCACTTCGACTAGCGCCTAACTGCGTTAGTAAGAGCGAGTATTGCAGTCGACATAAATTGGTGATTTCGTTGGAAATGCGCTTATTAAGGTGCTCTCATCATTTAAAAGACATTTCTACAGGACTCAGAAACAAAAATTCAGATACATATAAGATTTCATTCTAAATTAGACAAGTTTTAGGGATTTAAGCAAAGATTTCCACGGTATTCCAGCACATAAACTAATCTTTACATAGAAAACTAAAATGTTGCTCTAACAATTTTGATCGCTACATCATATATTCAAATTTAAGAAATTGAGGCAGTATTTTTAATACTTAAATGATTTCAGTCAAATTATATAATAAAAAATATAATAACAGCCCGCATTAAAGCAATATGCGTATGTAACAATACATAAAAAGTGTATATTACAGTCATTGTATGCATATAATAATGTTATGTGAATGTATTACGTAATTTAATAATGTAGGAGCTGTGAGAATAATAGGTTAAAAGTTGCTAACAATGAGGTAACCTTGAGGCAATAATGAGTGAGAAAGTGTAATAATGCTACTGGTCATTCTTGGAGCAAGAATAATGTAAATTTCGTGACAGTTTATAAAATATCCAATCAACAACCAGAAAAACTTTAGTTAAATAAATGTATTCTATTGGATTAGGAATAGCCAATCAGAGACTTGAAATACAGAAATTTACAAATGTGGCGGTAGAAATCAAGTCAGTTGCTGGTAGACAGTGCTCATAACTGGACGCGTTGGTTGTAGACAGTGTTCCTGACGCGAGACGCGTCCTCGAGAAATTTAATACGTATTCAGTGTGAGACAAAAATAGTTTACCTGTTAAAAAGTGCAAGTAATTAATAAAAGAATCTCGCAGCTCTCTATATCAGTGAAGTGTTATTTAAATCGTGTCAAGAATTAATAAAAAAGGAGTGAATTAAAAATTATAATCTGTATAAGCCTACATTCTTAGCCGCACTGCAGACATTCATGTCTCGAAAAATAAATACTGACGCAGCCGAGGCAAACATAAATATATATTTAAATAAACGGTCAAAAATTACAAAGTTAATATCTTTTTAACATTTTTGAGGGGGGCAAAGACCACCGGAAAGTACATTTGGGGCGAAGGCTACCGGAAACTTTATGCCTTACGTGCGGTTGCAACTACTTCAAGTTCGGCTCCCCAACAGTTGAACAACGATACAACACTTAAAACAAACCTTCTTCAAATGGCTCCCAAAGCGTGGGGCAAATAACAATACAACAAACCATCTTCTCAAAATGAAGAGATTGTTATAACTTACTCCAGAAAAAATGCAGAACTCGCTAAAAATCACAATAAATATATGGCGAGTTACTTTGAACTGTGCAATGTTCATTCAGTAGCCTTTGAAATATTAACTAGTCGTTTTCTGTTTTCTAATGACCTCATAAGTGTATGACGATCTTAAACAGCTCACTGTCGTCTCAACCTGTATGCCTCGGTGTACGCAAACTCAGCCTATATTGAAATCATTTCTGACGTAGATTTATCATGATTAAATGGATGTACTTATAAAACATCTTGTGTTTCATTAAAATGACTTTCTCTACCCACTATCGTTTACTTTTATATAGTTTCTACAAACTATTCCTGCGAAAGGTTATTTTTCTATCTACTTCACATTAATCGACATAAACCTTTGCAGAAATAGTTACATTATACATTTAGTTGAAGGTGCTAAAGGAAACCGTATCGATATAGTCAGATATTTAAAAGCGGTCGCTATATGTTGGCCCTAAAATTCTATACTCTTTCTAAGACAAAATGAGAAGTAACTGAATAGCGACTGTGCTTTACAAAATGACAAATGAATGAAAAATTCAAACGAATAAGAACGGTATCTCGGAAAATTATTTGAAATAAATTGTGTATTTTAAAGAGAGCTATTCTTATGTAGTAAGATTTTTGTCTCTCTCTCTCTCTCTCTCTCTCTCTCTCTCTCTCTCTCTTACCAGTTATACAAAATTATGCCAAATTCCTTCCGAATGAACAGGATTTCACATATCCAAAATTTCCAAAAAATTCAAAATATACTTTTATTTATCATGTAAATGTCTTAAATACATGGTATTTTAATAAAAACTGTAAATACAATTTTCGAGGCCTTCTGAATAAAAAAGCATGTTTATAAAAAGGTGTGTGTGTAAATGTATCTGTCTCACTGTCTTGGCATAACTGAAATATAAAATCTCGGATAAACAGCAAAATCAGCATTGAAGTTCAGCATTTTTTAAAGTTGCAACAAGAAGATTTTCAAGAAAATTCTCCCACTACAAATTACGCTTTTTTTAAATTGTTTCTCGTAATTTTCTTATTTTCAAAAAAACGATTAACGATTTTTATTAAAACACCATATGTTTAAGAGAAATGCATGCCGAGTGGTTAGACCGCTTTCCTACCACCAAGGGTTCGGTCCCAGGGACTTGTATGTGGGATTTGAGGTGGACGAAGCGGCATCTGAACAGGTTTCCTCCGGGTTCTCCGGCTTCCCCCGCCATTCATTCCACCAATTTTCCATCATCACCTTTCCTAGGGGCCGATACCCCGTTCCGAGTTCTTCATTCTCGGATTCAATGTTCATCTACTCCTTTAAGGGCCTCTGACCCTAGGCGCGATTGTAAGTCCTAGGGGATGTAAAGCCCTACATACGAGAGGGTAAGGTGACTAAGTAAGTATATACATTTAATGTATGCAATTGCACTCACGCACGCAAAACTGCTGCACCACTATTGAAAGTATACGAAACACTTTCAACAGAGAATACAAACCAGAGTATACGCATTCAGAATATAACTCGGTAGTGTATTAGAATAAAACCATGGCATTCGCCACGAAAATGGCAACGAACTCATTTGCATACAGTAACACGGAAAGACTTATGAACACTTATCGCTAAGAAGTCAGTGACTCCTGAAAATAAACGTTTTATATCTACGCCCTGCTGGTCACGTCCTTCCTTGACCCTCTAGAATCCAGTTTGCCGATATCTTCAAGCGACTCATGTCAGGTACATTGTTCTTGCTAATCGCCCATGGTCACCGTTAACAGGAAATAGGAAGAAGTGAACCTCGTCAGACATTTAAGGTGTTTACTCATCAGGTGACCGTGTTACCGATAACACACTTTTGACAGCC
Source organism: Deroplatys truncata (assembly GCA_030765065.1). Taxonomy (NCBI): domain Eukaryota; kingdom Metazoa; phylum Arthropoda; class Insecta; order Mantodea; family Mantidae; genus Deroplatys; species Deroplatys truncata. Next base: position 71,023,718 of record CM060978.1, on the reverse strand, counting down.
GAGTGAGTAAGTGTGGATAGGATATGCTTCTGTTATTCCAAAAGATAGCATTTGCATAAAAAACCGGAAGTAAGACTTTCGGGATAGTGATACAGTATGGGCTCATATTATACATAATTAATTTCACTCAGGGCATATTTAGAGACTCGTTTTGACCTCCTTCGTAAGGATGCAAATATGGATAAAAATACCAGAAACATTTATATCGAAAACCTGATAATTATGTTACATTCACATGATCTTGCCTATCCTCTATCGCTTATTAGTGGGTATACAAATTATTATTACTAAAATTTATTTTCCTATCTACTTCTTAACCTTTCCGAAAATAGCAGCAGTACATATTTCCTTATAGATACAAAGGGAATGGTGAAAATCACATTTTTAAGAAGTGAAAGCTGGCCTTAAAATTCCATACTCTTTCCATGCAATCGTGAGAAACTATTCAAAATCGACAGAACTTGAAAAGAACTGAGTATTGAAAATTCGAACCATTAATAACGGTTATCTCGGAAATGGCTGATGACACGAAAAAGTTATTTGAATTTAACTGTGTGTTTTAAAAAAATCTACATGTTTATAGTGCGTTTTCGTCTATCGCTTAACGTTTAACAGTTATACAAGATTATATAAAGTTCCTTCTAAACGAAAAGGATACTTCATAGGCTATTCCCAGAAAATACAAGATATACATTTTATTTTTCATGTAAATATCTTTAATATAAGGTATTTTGAACAAATTTGTTAGATCCATTTTTAAAAAATAAAAAATCGAAAAATGTTACATATAAAGGGTACTTGGGGTGGAGAGATTTGCTTCAGGGGGTCTCAAAGTACATATTTCCGGTGAAATCTCGGTATCGAATTTTTGGATAGAATGCAATACCTTCTCTACCTATTATATACTGGTAGATAAAGTACATATATCAATGTATCACGCCAAATTGTCATTTTTGTTAATTCATTCTTTTTCACAATTCAGCGATCCTATGTTCAAATTTAGAGGTCTTTCTATCAGATCTAACATGTTTTAGCCGGAATAATTACAAATTTTTATGTTTTAGCAACAACACAGTCACTTAAAGGTAAATAACAGGGCCAAAATTGACAAAAAGTTACATTCTTAGTTTTTTGTAGTCTTATAAATTGAAATTTCTTCTTTAATTTGACGTATATATTAAATATATAAACATATATATTATTCTTTTATTTTAAGTATATTTTTGAAGTTGATATTGCATCTGCATTTTTATAACTGAATTCTGCACTATTCCACTTCTTGTTTAGAAGTTTGATTTTTTTTTTATTTGTAGTAAAGAGACTTTAGCCCATAAGTTTTGTTCTACAAACTAACATCATTTATTATATATGGTAGCTTATTTGTGCTCAAGCCATGTGCGAGTTTGCTTTCTTTAGTTTTGCTTAGAACATATCTGTGAATTACATTTTCTGATATAAATTAACCGTTTTCTCAGAAGAAATTGACGATAGCTAAATTACATTTTAGAATGACAAAACAATCTCTTAAGTGTTGTGGATTTACTATGGTGTTATTAACATGGTGGCTAATTAATTCATAATTATTTAATAGTGCTTTCTCCAGCACCCACTTATAGAAGTATAGCTCGTTAAACCTACATTACGTTGCATCTCTTAAGTTTATGGGAGAATTTTATCTAAAATTGTCTTATCTAAGTGGTGTCTGTTTCAAAATACGAGGGCTGTCCAGAAAGTAACCTCCGTTCATGCATAGTATGAGAAGTAGTTGGGGTAGCCCCGCCATTTCGACATCAGCGTGCTCAATGGCTCAGTACGCTTCTAGCTGTGCAAGATGAAGCATCGTACTGTCACGTGTTTGCTAGTTATAATCTAACAACATGAGCGCCGAAGTAACAAATCCCGTCAATGTGAAGTGCGTGTGAGGTGTGAAAAGGCTAAGAAGAGCAATCCAAAACAAGCGTCGTAGGGCTTCTGACATCTGGCGTTGTGTTTTTGCATGACAACGCTCGCTCTCACACAGCAAACAACACAAATGAACTTTTGGCCAAGTTTAAAGGGGACTTTTTGACCATCCTCCGTACAGCCCGGACTTGGCCCCTAGCGACTTCCATCTGTTCCCGTACATGCAAAAGTGGCTTGCAGCTCAACGCTTTGGTAATGATGAAGTGCTTCTAAACGCCGTAATAGGTTGGCTTACTTCACAGGCGGCAGAATTTTATGCAGAGAGTATTTCAAAGGTATGACAAGTCCTTGAATCTGTTTGAAGACTACGTAGAAAAATAGAGAAAAGCATTATTTTCAGATGTATATAATAAAACCTTTGTATGTACACCGGTTTCATGTATATTTCGAAACGGAAGTTACTTTTTGGACAGCACTCGTAAATTTGATTTAAGTAACTTTTCGTTTTTGGGCTTTTACAGATAGACACACGTATACACTGCGCGGATATGTTCTATTATTATTATTATTATTATTATTATTATTGTTATTATTACTATTATTATTATTGTTATTATTATAGCTTATGATACTGTCCTATTGTGGAAAGCATTAAATAACACGCAATTTGACACAATAAAATTCGGTAAATTGATGTCACAAAGAATTAAAGTCAGACAGGTCCTGCGCCAATGTTGCAGTATGTCACCCATCTCATTTAAAATATGTTTACAAAGAGAACTTTGGATTAGTTAAGGAAATGTTCGGGAATGGGAATACCTGTTAGCAATGTGTCAATATATGCAATGCTATTTTCTGATAACCAAGTAGTTATTGTTCAGAAAATTGAATATATA